>OW388302.1:39970005-41170005 GCA_936450465.1 Gibbula magus | reverse complement strand
CAGTAGCACATTTTTTCACTCATATAAGTCGATGAAATGTATTTGAGAAATATTGTCACCAATAGTAAAAAAAACCTTCTCTCTTTGGAAAATCTAGTTAAAAGTTAGTGTACATGGTTCCGTAAAGCCATGGGAATCGTTTTTGCAATTCGAAATAATAAAATGTGTTCACAATAAAATGGCCGCCATGCAATTTTTGCTTCATAGGCATCACCGTTATTACCACTATGGATAATTGGGATTGTGTAATAAGGCGTTTTACCGTGTAAAGTTAATATGAATGACATAAACTATAATCTTAAATGGGAAATTTGAAAAAATAAAATTGACAAAAAACGTGCTACAGCCCCTTTAAAATGTTTTATGTTCAAAATATTCAGTGAGGACAACCATTATTCTTTTCTCATCACTACTTCAAACAAATATGAGGAAGGCTGATTTTTTAAAAACATTATCATACGTTTTATTATTTCATGCAAAATAGTAACTTCTGTGGAAATATAAACCTTTATTCCGATGGAAAATAAAAACACCAAAATGTCAAAATCATTTTTCTCATTACAACTTCAAAGAAATAAGAGGAAGTTTCCTTTTATTGTCATTTCAAATCAGTAATGGCAAAACCAATGACAAGCATTTTTTAAACTCAAAAGACCAAACAAATTCCAGGAAGCCAAATCTATACTATCACTTAATCTTTAATTTCAACTCATCCCTCTGGCTACTTTATTTATTCAATTAAATCAATTCTTCATATCAACAAATTCTATTGGAAGAACTGCACAGGTCAATGCAAGATGAACTGGAACAGAACTAGAATTCAAACTGAAATAAAACAAAATAAAATACAAAATGGCGTCAACAAGAAGCTAGGTACACCTACCAATAGAAACATCAAAACCAGCCACCATTAACTCATACAGGTTAAAGTAATACAAAACGTTATCTAGCGAGAAGCAAAGCATATAATTAAGTTATGGCCAAAATTAAAGTTTTTCGGATAAACAGACAGACAGATGTACAGGTGAAAAACAACATACCGGGTGGTCAGTACCCCTAGAATCTCTGGCACAAAAATAGCACTGCAAAAACTGCAGCGGCAATGCAAGAAAAACTGATCAAAATACAAATACAAAATGTTACCTAGCAAGAAGCACAACTATCCATATACACATGAAAACAAGCCACCTAATTTAATTAAACGATCTCATACCTATTAAAATTCCGCACAATTGATTCCAAGTGCCATAGAAAACCTGTGCCGGAATACTACTTCATTAGCAGGTAAACTGTTAACAGTGTCATATACAGGGCAGCAGGAGCAATAGAAGAAATGTATACCTGTTGAGAGTCTCCGCAGCTGTCACACTATAACACATCCAGCTGGTCACCCACAGTGGAACATCTTCCAATCAGAGTCACAGCTCTCTGTATTCCACAAACACATCAATGATGCCTCCCCTTGTATCTCACAACTGTTATCCTTTCCTTTCGTATCCCCCTCCACTTATCCCCCCCTCCACGTATCTCCTTGGCTCGTATCCTCCTCCTTGCATATATCCCCAGCTCGTACCTCCCCTCACTGATTGAACATTATCCAACAGGAGTCACGGAAACAAAACAATGATGGCTCCCTTATATCATATATATGATCTATTATCCCCCCTTCTAGTATCCCCCTCCTTGTGTATCCCCGGCTCCTATCCCCCCTCGTTAACACCGAGCCTGACGATTATATTGTGAGGAGTGGAGAGATGCGTGCAGGATAGCCCAATCTGTTGTTGACTCTACCGCTGGTATTCGTGACAACCTTCAACCGAAGGAGCTGGCTTCAATTTGCTAATGGCACCGTGTGAATATTCAAAACGATTCCATAATGACAGAAAAGACGATGGAGTGAGTTTTGGGGGGGGGGGGGAGCCGAGAGACTCTGTGAGAACTGACATGTTTTGCTGGTGGAGATGTAACACAGCGTGCGTGTAATTGATTCCTGGGATGGCTCCGTGAGACAGAGGAATCAAGCTGTAGTCACTGCATGTTACCCTGCATTGACAAGGGGAGGAGAGATGTGGAGGATCTCTCTCACGTCGGTATTGCTGATTAATCACATGGCTAAATAACAGAAGTCTCTTGTCTGTAACATTTCTATTGTCACAGCACAGTGGTGTAGTGGTTAGCTTGCTGGACTCTAACACCAAAGATCTGGGTTCGAATCCTGGTGAAGACATGAATCATTACTTGGCCGACACTATGTTGTGTCCCTGAGCAAGACACTTCATCCACATTGCACTCAGTTCACCAAGCTGTTTAAATGGGTGAGGTGAGGTGAGGTGAGTTGGGGTTTAACGCCGCTTTAAAGAGTATTTCACTTATATCGCGGCTGCTAGTATTGTGGCAGGGAGAAATCCCGCAACGCCATGTGATTATGCATTGCAGTGAAACCTGCGATCATCGGCTGGAACTAGCGAACCATGGGTGGTACTATGCTGAAATTCAGTGAAGCATTGCACTCAAACCTTACTGTGTGTAGAACAGTTCTCTACTACAAAGTTGCCGTGCCCCTGGCACCCCGGACCGCTTGATCCGAAGCTTGTTTAAATGGGTACTGAACACGGAAGTACCGACCTAGGAACAACGGAAATAGGATTCCTTCAGGTTAACATTGCATTGGATATTAGGCGTTAAAATTCTGTCGAAGAAGAAATGGGCACTTGAAATCCAGAGGGAATGTTTACACAGATAATTATCAATTTTATCTTCACCTTTGAAAGCAATACTATCTGACCTAAATTTTTAAAATCACCCCCAAAATCTTTTACTCTCAATCTTCGGTTCCACTGCAGTGAAAACAGAGAACTAAATGTCAGAAGTCCAACATGATTCCAGCCTTTCATAACTTAATTTTTCATATGGAGTTGACTCAATTTCTTGTTAAATAGAAAGAATGGTCCTCCCATACAAGTGGCGGATCAAAGAAGTTTAAAAGGGGGTGGGGTTGGGGGGTCAGTTGGAAACATCAAATAGGTTTCAAATTGAAGAAAAACATCTAAAAGTCCAGACGAAGAGTTTCAGATCAAAAGAGAAGCATCAAAATGTTACCAGTCGAGAACAAAAGTTTCAAATTAAAGGAAAACGTCAAAGGTTATGGATGACAGACAGACGACAACTCATGCCATTAAGCCAATCTGGCCTTTCAAGTCTGATAAGCTAAAAAGGGTCCAGAAAGTTGAAATTTATACTTTAAACAACAACCTTGTGATAAAATAGGAACAGCATCAGCAGAATCATTATTGCATTGAATCTACATAGGAATTTCTTTTTTTAATTTTGTGAGTGCATTGACTTGACAAAGTTTAAGTAAAACATCAAAAACACCAAATAAACTAAAGCTGATAATTTGAATTACAGTCTGAGTGACACTTGTGACAGAGTGATAGAGTGAGTGACAGAGTGAGTGATCGACATGGAGAACAAAAATCTGCTTCGGGCCATGAGCAGTGATCATTGATCTTATTAATCAAATGTGAACAGCTTTAAATCATGAACTCGTAAACTCTATGTAATCTGGCTGAGCTGATAAGGAATTTAAAGTCCAAGTCTTGAAGTGGGTTTATCTAATTACCTGTGTTGAGGATAATCAAGATTTATGGATAGCAAACGTCTGAATGCGATTATCCGGATGGTTACCACCTGTATGAAGCAATTGATACAGTATGACAGGTAATCTGTGCCCAGGTAAACAGCAGGTAAAAAAATAGAGCCATGGGCTCTGTAGCTCAACTGAGATTATATATGTTTCATGATTAAGACTGAAATAGATTATTCTCAATTACAGGCCTGATGAGCTAATAAAAGTAATGATTTTATAACAGTCTTTTGCTATAACTGACAATAACACACATTCATTTTCTAAATTCAAAGAGCATCGACTAGTTTCAGTTAGCATGATGGTCTCTGGGTTCGAATCCCGTTGGAGACACTTTGGGTGAGATGAGGTGAGTTGGGGTTTAACGCCGCTTTCAAGAGTATTTCGCTTATATCGCGGCTGCTATTATTACAGCAGGGAGAAAGCTCGCAACGCCATGTGGCTTTGCATTGCGGTGAAACCTGCGAGCATCGGCTGGAACTAACGAACCACTGGTGGTACTACGCTGAAATTCAGTGTAGCATTGCACCCAAACCTTACTGCGTGTACAGTTCTCTACTGCAGACAAGTTGCCATGCCCCCTGGGGGATTCGAACGACGGACCTCTTGATCCGTAGCCGAACGCGCAAACTATCCCGCCCCTGGAGACACTTTCTGCATGTTACTATGTTCAGGTAAGTAATAAAACTAATGACTTTACAAGTATCAACAGCTAATTATTACAATCCCTGATAATTTTACATGTTCATGGATAACACCAGTTGCCTATTTCAAAGAGTACCGACTACTTTGACTTCAACAGTCTGAAATTTTGACGATTTCCAATTTTCCTTAACCTTAAGTCTACAGTTACCTGTTTATTTTTAAAAGCAAGTAATAGGAGTAGATTCCACTAATTTGCTTTCCCTGACATTTTGCCACATACACAGTTTCAAAACGAACCTACTCTCAAAATTCTACACGTGAAAACTATCCACTCTCAAATCCACAGTAACAACTTACAAGTATACCTTTACAAGCCAGTAATACCAGTAATAGATCCACAGAGGCTATTTGAGCTATCTTGACATTTTGCCACATTCAAAGTTTACCACCAATGTCTATTTCAAAGAGCAAGAGCATATCAAGTTTGACACGTAGCGGCAAGAATTGGAAATGAAATGTACGTCAATTCGGGGAGCAGGTGCTCTGGTCACTTGATTAGTCGACTTAGACCACGTTATAACGACCTACAAGTAATTAACTTGCTAAATAGAGAGCTACAATGGAACACAAGAGTAGAATGGGCCTTCTTAAGGAATTCACAGAATAAATCGGTCACACAATTGAATTGAGTGCTGTAGGCTTTGTAGGGCATGAGAGAAACCTTGGGTAAATTCATAATATTATTTGTAATTTTTGTGTAAAACATCATGTGGGAAATGAGGACCTTAATATTATCATAGTACTGTGGAATGGAATGGATATAAGCCCTCTTGGCTTTTTTGCCAATTGATTTCTTACCTGAATAAATACGTTTAAACATGTAGGCTTCTTGTTCACCAAGGTTTTCATTGATGTGAGGTGTTTTGGGTTTTAACGCTGCTTTTAAGAGTATTTCACTTACATTATGGCAGCTAGTATTATTGGAGGGAGAAAGCCTGCAAAACCATTGTGGTTATGTATTGCGGTGAAACCTCCAAGCTAGTCAACCATGGGCGGTACTGCACTGAAATTCCGTGTAGCATTGCACCAAAATCTTACTGAATGTAGAACAAAGTTGCTGAGTCCAAGGCTGGTGGGCTGGTGGGTTGGCGGGCTTCAAACCCTGCACCTCTTGACCCAAAGTCAAACACGCTAACCACTGTGCTATCCTGCCAGCCAAATAGACATTGAAAACCCTTTCAGGTTTTAATGAAAAGCGAAGCATCTGCAAACAATTTTATTTCTAATTTCTGTGAGGGTTGAAACACTGTTTGCTAATGCCTGGCGGGAATCAAACCTCGGACCTCTTGATCCGAAGCTTAAAGTGCTGACCAATACTATGCATCCTAGATGTACCCAGTTTTATTCAGAACTTCCAAACATATCCAAAGGATAGTGTCTTAAATATCTTGAAACTGAAAACGCTAAGAAACAATTTGTTGGTTCAAACAGAATCCCGTAAAAACCTTCTCCGTAAATCAAGCAATCTATTCACACTTCTTCGTTACTCTACATTTCATATCTTCACTGTAAATCAAGCAATCTATTCACACTTCTTCGTTACTCTACATTTCATATCTCCACTGTAAATCAAACAATCTATTCACACTTCTTCGTTACTCTACATTTCATACCTTCACTGTAAATCAAGCAATCTATTCACACTTCTTCGTTACTCTACATTTCATACCTTCACTGTAAATCAAGCAATCTATTCACACTTCTTCGTTACTCTACATTTCATATCTTCACTGTAAATCAAGCAATCTATTCACACTTCTTCTTTACTCTACATTTCATATCTTCACTGTAAATCAAGCAATCTATTCACACTTCTTCGTTACTCTACATTTCATACCTTCACTGTAAATCAAGCAATCTATTCACACTTCTTCGTTACTCTACATTTCATATCTTCACTGTAAATCAAACAATCTATTCACACTTCTTCGTTACTCTACATTTCATATCTTCACTGTAAATCAAGCAATCTATTCACACTTCTTCTTTACTCTACATTTCATATCTCCACTGTAAATCAAGCAATCTATTCACACTTCTTCGTTACTCTACATTTCATACCTTCACTGTAAATCAAGCAATCTATTCACACTTCTTCGTTACTCTACATTTCATACCTTCACTGTAAATCAAGCAATCTATTCACACTTCTTCGTTACTCTACATTTCATACCTTCACTGTAAATCAAGCAATCTATTCACACTTCTTCGTGACTCTACATTTCATATCTCCACTGTAAATCAAGCAATCTATTCACACTTCTTCGTTACTCTACATTTCATACCTTCACTGTAAATCAAGCAATCTATTCACACTTCTTCGTTACTCTACATTTCATACCTTCACTGTAAATCAAGCAATCTATTCACACTTCTTCGTTACTCTACATTTCATATCTTCACTGTAAATCAAGCAATCTATTCACACTTCTTCGTTACTCTACATTTCATATCTTCACTGTAAATCAAGCAATCTATTCACACTTCTTCGTTACTCTACATTTCATATCTGTAAATCAAACAATCTATTCACACTTCTTCGTTACTCTACATTTCATACCTTCACTGTAAATCAAGCAATCTATTCACACTTCTTCGTTACTCTACATTTCATATCTTCACTGTAAATCAAGCAATCTATTCACACTTCTTCGTTACTCTACATTTCATACCTTCACTGTAAATCAAGCAATCTATTCACACTTCTTCGTGACTCTACATTTCATATCTCCACTGTAAATCAAGCAATCTATTCACACTTCTTCGTTACTCTACATTTCATACCTTCACTGTAAATCAAGCAATCTATTCACACTTCTTCGTTACTCTACATTTCATACCTTCACTGTAAATCAAGCAATCTATTCACACTTCTTCGTGACTCTACATTTCATATCTCCACTGTAAATCAAGCAATCTATTTACACTTCTTCGTTACTCTACATTTCATATCTTCACTGTAAATCAAGCAATCTATTCACACTTCTTCGTTACTCTACATTTCATACCTTCACTGTAAATCAAGCAATCTATTCACACTTCTTCTTTACTCTACATTTCATATCTGTAAATCAAGCAATCTATTCACACTTCTTCGTTACTCTACATTTCATATCTTCACTGTAAATCAAGCAATCTATTCACACTTCTTCGTTACTCTACATTTCATATCTCCACTGTAAATCAAACAATCTATTCACACTTCTTCGTTACTCTACATTTCATACCTTCACTGTAAATCAAGCAATCTATTCACACTTCTTCGTTACTCTACATTTCATATCTTCACTGTAAATCAAGCAATCTATTCACACTTCTTCGTTACTCTACATTTCATATCTTCACTGTAAATCAAGCAATCTATTCACACTTCTTCGTTACTCTACATTTCATATCTCCACTGTAAATCAAGCAATCTATTTACACTTCTTCGTTACTCTACATTTCATATCTTCACTGTAAATCAAGCAATCTATTCACACTTCTTCGTTACTCTACATTTCATATCTCCACTGTAAATCAAGCAATCTATTCACACTTCTTCGTTACTCTACATTTCATATCTCCACTGTAAATCAAGCAATCTATTCACACTTCTTCGTGACTCTACATTTCATACCTTCACTGTAAATCAAGCAATCTATTCACACTTCTTCGTTACTCTACATTTCATACCTTCACTGTAAATCAAGCAATCTATTCACACTTCTTCGTGACTCTACATTTCATACCTTCACTGTAAATCAAGCAGTCTATTCACACTTCTTCGTTACTCTACATTTCATACCTTCACTGTAAATCAAGCAATCTATTCACACTTCTTCGTTACTCTACATTTCATATCTTCACTGTAAATCAAGCAATCTATTCACACTTCTTCGTTACTCTACATTTCATACCTTCACTGTAAATCAAACAATCTATTCACTTCTTCGTTACTCTACATTTCATATCTTCACTGTAAATCAAACAATCTATTCACACTTCTTCGTTACTCTACATTTCATATCTTCACTGTAAATCAAGCAATCTATTCACACTTCTTCGTTACTCTACATTTCATACCTTCACTGTAAATCAAGCAATCTATTCACACTTCTTCGTGACTCTACATTTCATATCTCCACTGTAAATCAAGCAATCTATTCACACTTCTTCGTTACTCTACATTTCATATCTGTAAATCAAGCAATCTATTCACACTTCTTCGTTACTCTACATTTCATACCTTCACTGTAAATCAAACAATCTATTCACACTTCTTCGTTACTCTACATTTCATACCTTCACTGTAAATCAAGCAATCTATTCACACTTCTTCGTTATTCTACATTTCATACCTTCACTGTAAATCAAGCAATCTATTCACACTTCTTCGTTACTCTACATTTCATATCTTCACTGTAAATCAAACAATCTATTCACACTTCTTCGTTACTCTACATTTCATACCTTCACTGTAAATCAAACAATCTATTCACACTTCTTCGTTACTCTACATTTCATATCTCCACTGTAAATCAAGCAATCTATTCACACTTCTTCGTTACTCTACATTTCATAACTTCACTGTAAATCAAGCAATCTATTCACACTTCTTCGTTACTCTACATTTCATAACTTCACTGTAAATCAAACAATCTATTCACACTTCTTCGTTACTCTACATTTCATATCTGTAAATCAAGCAATCTATTTACACTTCTTCGTGACTCTACATTTCATACCTTCACTGTAAATCAAGCAATCTATTCACACTTCTTCGTTACTCTACATTTCATACCTTCACTGTAAATCAAGCAATCTATTCACACTTCTTCGTTACTCTACATTTCATACCTTCACTGTAAATCAAGCAATCTATTCACACTTCTTCGTTACTCTACATTTCATACCTTCACTGTAAATCAAACAATCTATTCACACTTCTTCGTTACTCTACATTTCATACCTTCACTGTAAATCAAACAATCTATTCACACTTCTTCGTTACTCTACATTTCATATCTCCACTGTAAATCAAGCAATCTATTCACACTTCTTCGTGACTCTACATTTCATACCTTCACTGTAAATCAAGCAATCTATTCACACTTCTTTGTGACTCTACATTTCATATCTCCACTGTAAATCAAGCAATCTATTCACACTTCTTCGTTACTCTACATTTCATATCTGTAAATCAAACAATCTATTCACACTTCTTCGTTACTCTACATTTCATACCTTCACTGTAAATCAAACAATCTATTCACACTTCTTCGTTACTCTACATTTCATACCTTCACTGTAAATCAAGCAATCTATTCACACTTCTTCGTGACTCTACATTTCATATCTTCACTGTAAATCAAGCAGTCTATTCACACTTCTTCGTTACTCTACATTTCATATCTTCACTGTAAATCAAACAATCTATTCACACTTCTTCGTTACTCTACATTTCATACCTTCACTGTAAATCAAGCAATCTATTCACACTTCTTCGTTACTCTACATTTCATACCTTCACTGTAAATCAAACAATCTATTCACACTTCTTCGTTACTCTACATTTCATACCTTCACTGTAAATCAAACAATCTATTCACACTTCTTCGTTACTCTACATTTCATACCTTCACTGTAAATCAAGCAATCTATTCACACTTCTTCGTTACTCTATATTTCATATCTTCACTGTAAATCAAGCAGTCTATTCACACTTCTTCGTTACTCTACATTTCATACCTTCACTGTAAATCAAGCAATCTATTCACACTTCTTCGTTACTCTACATTTCATACCTTCACTGTAAATCAAGCAATCTATTCACACTTCTTCGTTACTCTACATTTCATATCTTCACTGTAAATCAAGCAATCTATTCACACTTCTTCGTTACTCTACATTTCATATCTGTAAATCAAGCAATCTATTCACACTTCTTCGTTACTCTATATTTCATATCTTCACTGTAAATCAAGCAGTCTATTCACACTTCTTCGTTACTCTACATTTCATACCTTCACTGTAAATCAAACAATCTATTCACACTTCTTCGTTACTCTACATTTCATACCTTCACTGTAAATCAAGCAATCTATTCACACTTCTTCGTTACTCTACATTTCATATCTTCACTGTAAATCAAGCAATCTATTCACACTTCTTCGTTACTCTACATTTCATATCTGTAAATCAAGCAATCTATTCACACTTCTTCGTTACTCTATATTTCATATCTTCACAAGGATGTGTGGTTTCATAATCAATCACCGCTGCTTCCTTAAAGTGAGATATAGAGGATATATGAGAGGATAAAGGGATGCAGATTAAAATTTTTGCCACTGGGACATTTCATCTTTGACCCAAAAAGACGAACCCGGAAGTAAAAATCTTTTATGAATAAAGTATCAGAAAGTATTACTATTTGTTAACTTGGTTCTTCATTCATTGCATACTATTAAACATAATACAAAACAATTAACGATAACTATTAATTTATCATTAACGTGCATAAAATGGTTCATAATTTAAAATCAATGTTTACCAACTAAGATTTACCGACAGTGCTAATTTGAGCCAGTTTACAAGCGTATTTGCGTCAAGATAGATGAGAAAATTCTAATAATTTAATTGCACATAGTTCATCAAAAGTTCAAATCATGGACCAAATGATATGTACCTTCTAAATAATCATTTAGAATACATGAGAGTCTATGCCATACTGTGTATCAACACGAGTGTCTGAATCATATCAGTGTTCCTGAGAGACAGATGTACTGATATTCAAGACAGAGCGTTCAACTGTTGTAAGCATAGTATGACATAAACATGAATATCAGGTTCTATTGAAATTATGTTCAAATCTACTTTCAGACATAGACTACCGATCTGTCGCAGCATTTAGAACGCAACATCAAAGAAGAAAAATGAAGTCATAACATTGTTTATGAAGTCACGTCACCATTACAAAGTGATATTTTGCCATCGTATGGAACAGATGAACCTCCATATGATTGCCCTCGTAGGAACGAATCTTTTTACCAAACCTCTAAGAAAGAATTCCATGGTCTAATAAATATTATTTGAAACTAGACAGTCCCAAAAGTAAAGACTCAATTTTCATGGCAAAATTAAGCAAAAAACTTTTTTAAAATACGAGCCATGCACATTAGTTACCAGGCCACAATCTGCCTGATGGACTTTATTATACACTGGTTCAAAGCTACAGAATCACACATTAAAATATTTATTTTCATTCCTATCATAGTGAGGTCTTATTTTGATGATATTCTAAACACAAATCATTTCGATGATGATACAATGTCTTGAAACTCAAAACACAAAGAAGTAATTCCTGTGTTCAAAACAGAACCACCCCTCAGCGTTTCTCAGCTATCAACGGACAACTCATGATTTTTGTGACAACGAACATTTTCCACAGTTTATGATCCAGACTATACTGATTATTGTCTTCCAGCTTTGAAGACTTGAGAGGACATGTGGAATCAGTTTTATCTAACCTGAAAATCACAGAGCAATATCATATATACCTCCCAGCTGTGTACTACAGAAATTGTTCACCGACCTATAAGGTTTGAGGGCTTGTAGTCTGTATCGAAATTGATCTGTGGATACTTGTAGGCTCTCGAGTTAACATAGACAGCTTTCAGCTCTGGACTGTTCTTCAATAAGCAAGTGACATAGGTTTGATTTCTTGACATTTAATGTAACATGTTATTGTCTTTGGGAAATGAAATTGACTTTAGAATGTCCTCTTGTCTAGCCAATAGGCAATAAAGATTGCAACATATAGGTTCCTACTGGGTGTTATTGTAGAAATATATTACCTATCAGTAAATAATAGGTACTGGCAAATCATATTAACACGAAACTGCTGGATGAGAAATATTTCAAATGTCTGGTTTGTATAATGAGGGAGATTCTTGAGAAGCATTTAGATGTTGGTGAGGTGAGGTGAGGTGAGGTGAGGTGAGGTGAGGTGAGGTGAGGTGAGTTGAGGTGAGGTGAGGTGAGGTGAGGTGAGGTGAGCTGAGGTGAGGTGAGCTGAGGTGAGCTGAGGTGAGCTGAGGTGAGCTGAGGTGAGGTGAGCTGAGGTGAGGTGAGGTGAGCTGAGGTGAGGTGAGCTGAGGTGAGGGTGAAGGTGAGGTGAGGGTGAGGTGAGGTAGGGTGAGGCAAGGGTGGAAATTCAGTATAGTATTTGCACCCAAACATAAAGCCGCACAGACACGTTGATCGAGTGAATGTTTCATCTTTTAATTTGAATTACCCGTACTACGGGGATTACGCTTGATTAATTAGTGATAAAACTAAATCACAACGTGCGGGTAAATGAAACAAACCACAATTTATTCAAGATCTGATAATAGCTCTCTTGTTTAATTTTAACATTGAAGTTAAATTTCCTTTTGAAAATTCTATTATGCAAATGAGCTTCACTTCTGAGATGAAAAGTCCCTTAGTATGACAAGCAATTTGTTAAGCTGTCGGTGCAATGCCAACTTTTGGATCGATTGGGTTAGTAACGACTGATTTGATTGGTCAATAGAGGGGACGAAACTCTCTTTGGACGATAGGTGGGGCTGACCCTGCCTCAGAAATCCCTTCGAGTTGTAGCAAGGGTCAGTATGCATTTTCTAAAAGTGCATATATGGCCCGATGTGCGTGCGGAAGATGGATCCAAAGGCGACCACCGTAACTACTGTGCTATACCACCCCCAAATTGACATTTTACCTTTCATGTTCTAGTGAAAAGACATTTTCAAACAATTTTCATTTTCACTTCTGTGAGGGTTAACAGACTGTGTGCTAATCAATTCTCAGACGCGTTTTATGTGGTAATGTTATGTACATTATGTGCAAACGTCTAATGGTAATGTACATTTACCAAGTACGAGAAATAATCCTATTATGTAATAATCAATGAAACAGCTTTTAGGGAACCAGAAAAACAGTTCAATCATATCATCAAATCTCATGCAAAATTAACAATATTTCAATCGTTACATATCTCTTAAGTACAAAATATGATCCAATTACCTAAAATCAATAAAATAATTCTACGGTAAAATTACTGATATTTCGATCTTTACACAGAACTTAATCTCATCATTTAGCAATCAATAAAATATTTTTCCACAATAATGACCAAAATTTCAATTACAAAGAGCCTCGACTTTGGAGCGTAATGCCGTTAGTCAACTTGCGCTTGTTTTATTACAATCAGTATGGCGTACTCCCTCCAGACTTACACTCTTACACTTGCCCACTGAAGTTTATACTCACAAAATCCTAGGTTTTATAATGAGTCATAGCTTTATGCTGGTATGTGGTCCTGAGTTGACTATCAAACAAAGTTCAGCAACATTGGGTGTGGCAGAATACTGGATGGGTGACCCATAAAATACCCAATCGGAGAGTTTGAAGGGTTGATTCCCTGGCCCATCAGTAGAATATAATCTCTCCAGATTCACCAACACTGGCTTTTAAATAAGGGTTTCTGTTGGCTAGTGTTCCTGTGCGGAAAACTACTAAACAGTTCAGCAACAATTGGGGTGGCAGAAAGGTGGATGGGTGACCCAATTTAGAGCTACCTTATCAGAGAGTTTGAAGGGTTGATTCACTGGCCCATCAGTAGAATATAATCTCTCCAGATTCACCAACACTGGCTTTAAAATTAGGTTTCTGTTGGCTAGTGTTCCTGTGCGGAGTACTACTAAACAGTTCAGCAACAACTGGGGTGGCAGTGTGGTGGATGGGTGACCCAATTTAGAGCTACCTTATCAGAGAGTTTGAAGGGTTGATTCCCTGTCCAATCAGTGGAAAGTAATCTCTCAAGATTATCTATCACTGGCCGGCTGAAGTTTAAACTGAGGTTTATGTTGGCAGGTTGTGCTGTGCTGACTACAAATGAAGTTCAGCAACATTGGGAGCGGCAAAGTACTGGATGGGTGACCCAATTTAGAGCAACCTAATCAGAGAGTGTGAGGGGATGATATCCAGGCCCACACTGAGAAATGAGAAGAATGAAACAATGCATTAATATTATGCTTCTAGAGTAGAGATTTGGGATTTAATGAGTATTTACTTTCAAGAGTATTCCACAATTGATGGCGGCTAATATTATTGCAGGGAGAAAGCCCGCAACACCAATGACATCAACATCATGGCTATGTATTGTGGTGAAACCTGCAAGCATAGGCTGGAACTGATCATGGGTGGTACGACACTGAAATTCATTACTGTTTTCTACAGCAGCCAAAATTGCCAAGACCTGGCGGGATTCAAACCTAGACGTCTTGATCTGAAGCCTAGCAAGCTAATCACTGTGCTATCCCGCCCTCTGAGCAGAATGAAGTGATGTAGTATTAATGCTTCTAAAGACTCTGTGTACAGTTTTGAACAACGGCAAACCAACTTGATCACAGTTCCGTGAGAAAAGCACAGAATAGCGTAACAAAACGGCCATTGATCTGAGCATGCAATCCCAGCATGCCCCACGCAGCTTTACCTCTGTGATCCTCGGAATTAATTAATCTGACGCATCAGTAAACTTTAATTAGCAAATGCATTCCCAGACAGCCGAAAGTTTAAAGAAAACGATGCCATTGCTTGGGATTGAAAAAGGGTCAAAGAGTGCCTGCTTGAAAGTTGGTGAATTAAATCATGGTATTTTTCTTAAAACATGCAGTGCGGTTCAATTATGAAATTGCCTGCATAGATAGAATTCTTTCAAACTAAACTTTTGTAAACTTCTTAATTTTTATTATTCAAACATTGCACAAAAGGTATTTCTGCTGAAATGAACTTAAAAGACATCTTAAAGCAACTCAAGAAAGGATTTAAATTCAAGAGTAAATTATGCTTTAAATTTATGAAATCCTAAAGATTATTGTTGAAGAATAAGTCAAGGTGAGGTGACTTGGGGTTTAACGCTGCTTTCAAGAGTATTTCACTTATATCGCGGCTGCTAGTATTATGACAGGGAGAAAGCCCGTAACACCATGTGGCTATGCATTGTGGTGAAACTCCCGAACATCGGCTGGAACTAGCGAACCATGGGTACTACGCTGAAATTCAGTGGAGCATTGCACCCAAACCTTAGTGCGTGTAGAACAGTTCTCTACTGCAGACAAAGTTTGTTCATTATTAGAGTTATTACTAATCATCACTGGGGTCACTTTTCACAAGGTTGTTCTTAAAACCTATTTCTTCTTTCAAAATTTGATCAAAGGATTAACGTGGCCTTAACCAATATCTAATGACCTTTACCTTTGACCTTCAAGGTCACACCATCAATGATCACTTTTCATCGCGTATAATAATCATGCAATGACTCAAAGTGTTCATAGTTAAAATACGGCATATTCACAAAAGCATGCTTTACTCTTTACCTCACTGCGACCTTGACCTTGACCTTTGACAGATTATAGCGAAAACGTTTTCAAATCTTGGTCTTTCTCCATAGTTCATATATACCAAATAAGAGCCAAATAGCACAAAAAAGTTTGAAGTTATCATGTTTACAAGGATTTTTGTAGTGATTTCAGAACTCATGACCTTGACCTTTGACCTTGAATGTGAACATGTCAAAATCATTCACCAGGTGTATAAGAAAGAAATTAAGCTATCTATATGAGGTGTTCATATCTTCATGGAAAAAAAGTAACTTATAGTGATTTCAGAACTGGTCAGCATGACCATATCTCGTGACCTTGACCTTTAAAATTCAAGGTCACACAATCAGTGATCACTTTTCATTGTGTATCACAATCATGTAATGATTTAAAGTGTTAATAGTTGAAATAAGACATTTTCGCAAAAGCATGTTTAGGTTGTGACCTCGCTATGACCTTGACCTTTGACGGATGTTAGCGAAAACCTTTTCAAATCTTGGCCTTTCTCCATAGTTGATATGTACCAAATAAGAGCCTGATAGCACAAATATTTTTCAAGTAATCGTGTTTACAAGCATTTTTTTTAGCAATTTTGGAACTTGTGACCTTGGCCTTTGACCTTGAATATGAACATGTCAAAATAATTCCCCAGGAGCATAAGTAAGAAGTTATGTAAATGAGGTGTTGATACCTCCTTGGAAAGAAGTTATTTAGTGATTTCAGAACTGGTCAGCATGACCATATCTCGTGACCTTGACCTTTAAAATTCAAGGTCACACAATCAGTGATCACTTTTCATTGTGTATCACAATCATGTAATGATTTAAAGTGTTAATAGTTGAAATAAGACATTTTCGCAAAAGCATGTTTAGGTTGTGACCTCGCTATGACCTTGACCTTTGACGGATGTTAGCGAAAACCTTTTCAAATCTTGGCCTTTCTCCATAGTTGATATGTACCAAATAAGAGCCTGATAGCACAAATATTTTTCAAGTAATCGTGTTTACAAGCATTTTTTTTAGCAATTTTGGAACTTGTGACCTTGGCCTTTGACCTTGAATATGAACATGTCAAAATAATTCCCCAGGAGCATAAGTAAGAAGTTATGTAAATGAGGTGTTGATACCTCCTTGGAAAGAAGTTATTTAGTGATTTCAGAACTGGTCAGCATGACCATATCTCGTGACCTTGACCTTTAAAATTCAAGGTCACACAATCAGTGATCACTTTCCATTGTGTATCACAATCATGTAATGATTTAAAGTGTTAATAGTTGAAATAAGACATTTTCGCAAAAGCATGTTTAGGTTGTGACCTCGCTATGACCTTGACCTTTGACGGATGTTAGCGAAAACCTTTTCAAATCTTGGCCTTTCTCCATAGTTGATATGTACCAAATAAGAGCCTGATAGCACAAATATTTTTCAAGTAATCGTGTTTACAAGCATTTTTTTAGCAATTTTGGAACTTGTGACCTTGGCCTTTGACCTTGAATATGAACATGTCAAAATAATTCCCCAGGAGCATAAGTAAGAAGTTATGTAAATGAGGTGTTGATACCTCCTTGGAAAGAAGTTATTTAGTGATTTCAGAACTGGTCAGCATGACCATATCTCGTGACCTTGACCTTTAAAATTCAAGGTCACACAATCAGTGATCACTTTCCATTGTGTATCACAATCATGTAATGATTTAAAGTGTTAATAGTTGAAATAAGACATTTTCGCAAAAGCATGTTTAGGTTGTGACCTCGCTATGACCTTGACCTTTGACGGATGTTAGCGAAAACCTTTTCAAATCTTGGCCTTTCTCCATTGTTGATATACACCAAAGAAGAGCCTGATAGCACAAATATTTTTCAAGTAATCGTGTTTACAAGCATTTTTTTAGCAATTTTGGAACTTGTGACCTTGGCCTTTGACCTTGAATATGAACATGTCAAAATAATTCCCCAGGGGTATAAGTAAGAAGTTATGTATATGAGTTCTCAAAACCTAATAGGAAAAAAGTTATAGCGAATACAAAACGCGCCGGCGGCAGCGGCGGCGGCGATGGAAACTGCACAAAAACTGATAGCAAAAAACTGATACTGTGCTAAATAATAGATTAAGGAGTAAAAGAATTCTCAAATCAAGACATTTAGAAATAGTTCGGTTATGGGAATATCTGTAGGTAAAAGCTTTGGAGTTATGCTTGTCTAATTCAAGTAATCAGGAATAGTTTCGTCAAATATAATACTGCCAGAAAGGTGTCAACTTCCCCCACATATCTGACCAGCTTCCATCACTGGCTAATTTATACTTTGCTGCATTTCGTTAACTTTTGACTGTACTAATGTAGCAGCATGCTACAGTAGAACAGAAATATTAACAATATGCAGCAAGGCTTAAATCAGCCAGTGACAGAAACGTTGAGAGAAGTTTGAAAAAGGTTAGAAAGTTTTTTCATTAATCATAAATAAGGAAAAGATTTTCTGCAACTGAAGTGTTCAAGAGATATTTTAGCCACAGAAATAGAATCTATCTAACAACGTCCGTCATTCTTGAATCTTAGAATCACAGGCTCGTCTTTATTATACCATGTGCCACTCATGAAACATCAACATTAACCATCACACTCAATGAAATAAACCTGGTAATTGACAAAATCCATTAAGTATTGTCTCTAATGTATTTTTATTACATGACAAAGAATGAAATACAGAGATTTATCAGTGAAATAAACTGTCTGTCAAGCTACAGAGATAATAGCTAATATTTTCAGTGACCAGTGACTGATATAATTTTATGTCATAAAATAATGGTCTGACGTAACAGATCATAATAAGACGTCACATTGCTACTGTGGTGACGTGATGTTCCTTGTTTGCTCTGCATGAAAACGGCGCTGAAATTTAGGGGCAATTACAAGGATAACATCATATATAATAAATAGAAATTCTGTCAATTCTTGACTAATACCATGTATATCTCATCTCATGACGTAGAAAGTTACTCCTGAAAAGCAAGTCTAGATATTGCTTTTATAAATTCCCATCTCTCCAAGGCTCCTTTCCACAATTTAATAAGACGGTCATTTTTCTTATGAATAAATAAATCAGGATATTCAGCGACGTGTCCTTCCACTGGCAAATGTAACTGATCACCTATTGCTTGATTTGCATTTAATTTCTCGAACTGTCGCCCCTCGTCTCTTCAAGAATCAATAGCGGGGTCGGAGAAGCAGAAGTATCTACAAACATGGCCGCCTTTCCTTCTAGCAAGCTGTCAATCATACTATTTGAGAGAGATTACGTAAAGACAGATCGCTGCCTCATAAAACGAAGATTATCAGCTAACGTGTAATTAAATGTCACTTAAAATACCATAATGATTTGACTTCATGGCTCGGGGAGGGAAAACGGTGTAATAGTCAACATTTTCAGACAAGCTTTTAGGGAAATTGTACTCATTTTGACATTTTACAATTATTCTTTTATTATATATATAAGATTTTGACCACAGCTTTATTACAGTGATCTGTATTAATTTATTGTCAATTTTTTTAGAAATTTCTTTTTTCACTTTGAATATCTCAAGCTCCAAGTAGTAATATATAGAGGATATTTGGCTTTTCTTGACTTATACCATGTTTATTTAATTGAGTGAGGTAAAGTTTATATTTTCACAAGTGGTGCAGCCACGAGTGAAAATATATAACTTTTCTACCTCATGAGATGAGATAAACATAGTATATGTCAAGAAAAGACAAATTTTTCTATTTATTATATGACCAAATCTTTGCATATTCACCGAAATCGACTTGTATTTACGTAAAGTGGACTCCAGAATGAGCCTATCGCCTCAGCAACAATGTGACGTCATGAACGTGTCATGACATCGGAGCATTGTTTTATGACGTCAGGTCATTGTTATATCAGTCACTAGTGACTGATAACACGTTCCATTGTTATTTTCACTAGTGACTGATAACACGGTTTATTTTCATTGATAGATCCCGGTATTTCACCTGCATTCATATAATAAAATTTCATATTCATAAACAACATATCAAAATATATATAGGATAAAAGAAAAGTGGTTAGAGTCCAATTTCATTTAGACAGTTTTAGTGATTAAAGTTAAAAAAAACTAATTTTTCCGATACTGAAGTTTTAATTTGCATTGTTATTCTAAGAAAAATTTGCATTATGAATTTTGAAAATCAGATAGTTATTGATTTTACAAAACATTATGTAACATAATTGTTAGAAATATGAAATCTGTAATAAATCTGTTGAGAAAGGCACTCATTATAATGTTACATAAAAAAACTATTTCAGAATATGAATGCCAAAACTCACATTCCGCCAGTGAAAGGGAGAACATTTCAGTTATCATCCCTCATTATATTAATAATACTTTGAAAACCAAATATTTCTGAATCAATAGTACCAAATAACAAGTAATGTTTAAATTACCATAACAAAGTGAATTCAGTCATAGACAGGTAGATACAAAGAAATACCATTATTTGATAAATACTAGGGGTGAAACGGTACACTTTGGCTTCAGTTAATTCAGTTTGTAATGTGGTACAGGATCCTCGGCAATTATCTTCATAATGCCCATCTTAATTCTTTTTATAAAGTTTATATCCAACGCTGAGATGTCAAGTGTAAGATGAAAGTTTTCGTAATGACTGACTATAACTACTAACGAACATACCAATTTGCAAACGTTTTACCGAAAGGCCATCTCAAACCAAAACCCTTCATACTCCAGCACACCGTACCCTGCAATCTTACCACTGTACCATGGTGGCAGTGCTGATTGAGCTTGCTTCGTAAGTCCTTATATAGAATAGATACCTCAATGCCCTTTTAACAGCCTTTGAACTCAGTTGTTTTTCTGGGAAAACTTACCTACAAAAGGAACTTAGGGCCTTACAATTCCTATTGAGAAGGCCTTCTACTAGATAATAACCCGCTAAGAGGGCCTTGAACAGAATAATAACCTTCCAAGGGGGAATTATCAAGTATAAGACCCTCCAAGTACAATTCTCTGCACCCAAAAAATTTTAAGTCCCATTTAGTAAGGTAATCAATCCACAAAATTGCCAAGTTTAAAATGTTCATAGCAGACAATGCGGGATTCAAACCCACAACCCTTTGCTTCGTAGCCCAAGGCTCCACCACTAGACCACAAGGGATTGGTGACTGAGAAGGGTTGATTGTTGGTCAGTATTCTGCTGTCGGAGAACTTGATATTTTATATTTTATATGCACTTTATTTTACTTGGACCACCTGCAGTAAAACATTTAGACAACTGCACTTACTTTAGTTTTTTTTTTGGTATATATAAAATAGATAACACCCTTATCTTCAGGCGTTCTAGCAAAGAGAGGCCTTTGCCTACGGTATTTGACTCTTTTGATCTTTAGCCGAAATAAGATTTAAGCTTGAGGTTGATTTGTAAGCTTGATAAAACATCAACCATCGTGTTTTCTGAGATTCAAAACCCTTGCCTTCGGGTAACAGTCATCTATAATTGAAACAGGCAAAGAAATCTGAGCAATATGCTGAAACATATGGATTCAAGGTAAAAGTGACATTTGCATATGAGGAATATTAAAGCGCTTATGTTTCTCTTTATGGAAAGCCTGTAAAACTATTTAGGCAAAGCATTGTGATGAAACCTGTGATTATCGGCTGAAACGGGCAGACCATGGGTCACATTAAGGACTCTTCCCCTCGGCACTTTTTCGAAGCTCTACCCTTTCTATATTTCTAGGTTTGACCAATATATGTGATAACCTAGGATAACTGACTCAAATTTCTGAGAATAACACAAACTCCTCACCATTTGGCCATTTGACATAAACTGGTACTTTAACCCTCTTAATGCCTGGAAACATTTAAACAGAGATATATCTAGTAGCGAGTTATCATTGATGCAATATAAACCGGGATCCCAAAAAAAAAGCCCGGCCCTTATTGGAGGCCAAGCTATTATTCACGTTTAGGTACCTTAACCCCCCGGCTGCTATTAGAGGCCTGGCTCCTATTTGAGGTCTGGCATGTTAAAGGAAATACGGTAGCTTTAAGAATGGGAACATTACAGATGGATATTGTTAATTTTTTTATGAAATTGCAAAGCAAATACGCCCCTGCTATAGAGAGTTTCAACTGAACAAAGATATCGACAACAATTTATCGGAAACACTTAAGCTGTCCTCCGTGCAATACTTTGGCCATCAAAATTCAATTCTTCTCTTCTTGGAGGGAAATTGATGTTCGAATGATGACATCCGATGATTTTCTAAACTCAGATTGATATTAAAAATGAAAAAATACTCATTTTAACTGAAGATATCTCATGTCTCTGTCGACACAAGAAATTAAATCTGTTTTTAAAATTTTAAATTATCGATCCAAGATGTTTAATATGTTCGAGTATCCTGTTTTTTAATTAACAGAGCTTAAATTCATGACAAAAAATTCTCAAGACGTGAAAATGAATTCGTAACTTTATATTCTCTGGCATATGACTCAGACGATACTGTCAGCAGAAAAATATTAGTGTCTAAATTTTAAGAAAGTTTCACCGCTTCAAGTCTTATTAAAATGTCATCACTAGTGGCAGTTATACTTAAACTTGATTTAAAATGTAAGGTTCGTCATATCTTTTTATGGGAAATTTAATTTCAAAAGGCATCAGATGAATGCGAGAGGTTTACACCACCTATAGATGTTATATTAATTTTGTTATATGATTCATAGTTTTTATATAAGTTACTGACCAGTTCTAGGTTTCATGGTCCAATTCCTAACGCACATGCGAGAATGTACAGCCAGCAGGTGGAACAAATGATGCATGCATCGCACGTGCTTGCATAATTAGGTGAATCAAGACATTTACAGGGGTTCCCATACAGTAGAAAACGGATATAGCGAACAAATTTATAAGTCCCGTGATGCCAAACGTGAATAGCAAACAGCGGATATAGCGAACAAACGGATATAGCGAACAAATTTATAAGTCTCATCAAAAACCCTATATAATTTGCCAAACATGAATAGCGAGCAGCGGATATAGCGAACAAACGGATATAGCGAACAAATTTATAAGTCCTGTCAAAAGCCCTATATAATATGCCAAACGTGAATAGCAAACAGCGGATATAGCGAACAAACGGATATAGCGAACACATTTATAAGTCTCGTCAAAAGCCCTATATAACATGCCAAACGAGAATAGCAAACAGCAGATATAGCAAACTGAATTGTTTGGTCCCTTGGACTGTGTTACATCTGTGTTCTACTGTACTGTGATGGGGTGAAACCCTCGGGGTTCCTCATAATTACTTGCAAAATGTTTTCAAATTCATAGACCCAAACTGATTAAGTGAGTTTGGTATCATCTTACTGAGCTAACACAGATGTACATAGACGGTCATAATATATTCCTGCAGAAGAATACCGGAGTACGAAACGTATTAATTTCTAATAAAATCCCCCACAATCCATTTATCTGAACCAGCACAACGCTGTGACAGAACAACAATGTATCAGTCAGGCATGTGGTATGCATTAATATCAATGTTGTGTTATCACCAGACAGGATGCTAACGAACACTTCTCCCAATACATCTGTTTCTCCTGGGGAATTCTGGGATTAGATTCCGCTGAAATCACTTCATCCCAGATGAGATTTTCACCCTATGAATGCGTCATATATATCACGCCATGAAACCCGCGTTTACACAGGCAGCTTGAGGCTGATTCAACAGGGAAATTATCATTAATTCGGTTTCTGCTTCAGTCTTCATAATTCATGAATTTCTTTCTTTTTTTTCTCCATTTTATTAAACTTGATCAATTGAGTCAGTTTTAACTGGAAAATCATCTTTACTTCCTGATATTATCACCTCATTAAAAATTTCACGAAATTCATATTTAAAAACAATATTTTTGAAAATGAAATCAATGGCTCTGTAGCTCATCAGGCTCTATAAGTGACACCAAATTTCAAATTTATAATCCTTAAAGGGGCAGTAGCACATTTTTTTGCTGAAATATGTCGATGAAATGTATTTGCAATGTAATGTCACTAATAGTAAATCACCCTCCTCTCTTCGAAAATCAAGTTAAAAAACGAGTGTATATAGTTCGGTAAAGCTATGGGAATCGTTTTGTCATTCAAAATAATAAAATGTGCCATGCAATTTTTGCTTAATACGCAACACGATATTACCACTACGGATAATTTGTGTGTGTAATCAGATGTTTTAGCCTCTAAAGTAAATATAAATGACATAAACTATCATTTTAAATGGGAAATTTGAAAAAATAAAATTTGCTAAAAACATGCTACTGCCCCTTTAAGGTCAGTCTCCACACACAATTTTAGCTATCAGTTCTGGAGAAGAAGTCAAAAAAGTGTTTTTGGACATGGCTACTATTATCCTAGTTACAATTTCTTTCTAAAATCGATAGCAAAAGGTGTCACCAATGGTTCTAATATAACTTTAAAAATGATTCTTGAAAATGGCTGCTGCTAGGAACAAGCCAGAAAAATAGAGTCATGGGCTCTGTAGCTCATCAGGATTTCATTGATTTATTATCTAACATTGAATATCTAAGTTATCTCAAGTAATACATTGTTAACAAGCAAACATTGGTATTTAGATCATGACCCCTGTGACCCACATTTGGAGTCACAGGGTCACCAATCCTACCATTAAGAATCACCTTTGACCAAAGAGTCTCTACACAACATTTGACCTTTCTAGAGCTTTACATACTTGAGATAAGATTAAAATAGGTTTTTGGGTCATGACCCGTGACCTAGATTGGGGTCACAGGGTCACAAAATCTACAATTTTGAATCCCCATTGGCCAAGGAGTCTGCACATAACTTTTCAGCTCTCTTGACCTTTTGGAACTGGAGAAGAAGATGAAAATAGGTTTTTAAGGATGTGACCCATGTGACCCCATTTGGGGTCACGGGGTCACCAAATCTACCATTTAGAATCCCCATTGGCCAAGGAGTCTGCACATAACTTTTCAGCTCTCTGAAGTCATTGGTTCTGGAGAAGAAGTCGAAAAAGAGGACGGATGGCCGGACAGATGGACGGATGGCCGGACGCCGGACACCATGCCATGCAATAAGCCCATCGGGCCTTTCAGGGGTGAGGTGAGGTGAGGTGAGGTGAGGTGAGGTGAGATGAGATGAGATGAGATGAGGTGAGGTGAGGTGAGGTGAGGTGAGGTGAGGTGAGGTGAGGTGAGGTGAGGTGAGGTGAGGTGAGTTTGTGTTTGGCACCATTTCCAAGAATATTTCACTTATACCACAGCTGCTAGTATTATTTCAGGGAGAAAACCTGCAACACCATTGTGGCTATGCATTACGATGAAACCTGCGAGCATTAGCTATAACTAGTGAACCATGGGTGAAACTACAATGAAATTGAGTGTAGCATCGTATCCAAACCTTACTGCATGTAGAATTGTTCTCTACAGCAGACAAATATATGTGCCCATGACAGGATTCGAACCCTCTTGATCCGAAACTGAACGCGCAAATTGTGCTATATAACCACTGCGCTATCCGGCCCTTGACTGCTGTTGAAAAAGTGTCTGGAGGCGTTAGAAGACCTGTATGTCTAAATGATGATTTGTAGGGATAGCAGACATGCCTACCCCTTTTTGTAAGAAATAGCAGGAGCACCTTTAAAAGAAAGTAATTTCAGCAAATTAATAGTAAGGTAACTATTTTATGAGCACTGCAGTAATTATAACAAATAAAGTCAAATATCAAATCTCACTCGTTTCGATTTTGGGCTTTCGTTTCGTTGCTTCGAGACAAACTCAGTATAACAGAATTATTACGAATGGATAATTGATCAATCATGCGCACTGCCATATTTATCAATTTGTTTACTTCCTGGTTTTGACAGTAACTTGTGTTTATAAGTATTACTAGCTTTTCATTCATCAAAACAGTTAATAAATGATAAACACAGGTAAGTTCACATACAGAATTTATTAGAAATACAGACGATTTATGAAAATAAAAATAAAATTAGATTTATTTTGATTTATTTAGTTTTTTTCTACTGGATCGTAAGGTCGTAATTTGACCCAAAAAATAGTAGGGCTTACGCCAAAATCGTAAGGGTAGGCATGTCTGGGACAGCAGCATGAGGATCCACTGAAGGATACGTCCACAGCGCTTGAACAGGAAATGAAGGATACGTCCACAGCGCCAACAGGAAATGGGTGAAATCAGAAGGAGGACAAGTAAACCTTCAACTAAAGACATTTTCCGCAAAAAGACCAGAAAATTTATGTTACATGTTTCAGAGCCGGTTGACCCAAGATGTTATCAACATCTGAGGTGAGGTGAGGTGAGTTTGGATTTAACGCCGCTTTCAAGAGTATTTCACTTATATTGCGGCTGCTAGTATTATGGCAGGAAGAAAGCCCGCAACGCCATGTGGCTATGCATTGCGGTGAAACCTGCAAGCATCGGCTGGAACTTGCGAACCATGGGTGGTATTACGCTGAAATTCAGTGTAGCATTGCACCCAAACATTACTGCGTGTAGAACAGTTCTCTACAGCAGACAAAGTTGCCGTGCCCCTGGCGGGATTCGAACCCCGGACCTCTTGATCCGAAGCCAAACGCGCTAACCACTGTGCTATCCCGCCCCCTTTTTAAAGTGCTGCCCCCGGGTTTACCTAGAGTGACTCGCTAACATCTTGATCCAAAGCCGAACGCGCTATCCCGCCCCCACCAACATCTGACACAATCGACATGCAATATCATTTATATGGAATTTTTCGCGTTTTAAATCTTGGGTTGAAGGCGAATATATACTTCTTGTTAAAGTTTTGGTTTGGTCTCGTTTAGTCACTGAGAAAAGGAAAAGGAACAAGTTCTCTCAACGTAGAACACCATCTCTGATTATGGCTTTCTTAAATACATATCAGCACAATTGGTCATAATTCTTTACAGGATTGACATAATTCTTTCACAGGATTGTCATAATTCTTTCACAGGATTGTCATAATTCTACCACAGGATTGTCATTCTTTCACAGGATTGTCATAATTCTTTACAGGATTGTCATAATTCTTTACAGGATTGTCATAATTCTACCAAAGGATTGTCATAATTCTTTCACAGGATTGTCATAATTCTTTACAGGATTGTTATAATTCTTTCACAGGATTGTCATAATTCTTTCACAGGATTGTCATAATTCTTTACAGGATTGTCATAATTCTTTACACGATTGTCATAATTCTACCACAGGATTGTCATAATTCTACCACAGGATTGTCATAATTCTTTCACAGGAATGTCATAATTCTTTCACAGGATTATCATAATTCTTTCACAGGATTGTCATAATTCTTTCACAGGATTGTTATAATTCTTTCACAGGATTGTCATAATTCTTTCACAGGATTGTCATAATTCTTTCACAGGATTATCATAATTCTTTACAGGATTGTCATAATTCTTTACAGGTTTGTCATAATTTTACCACAGGATTGTCATAATTCTACCACAGGATTGTCATAATTCTTTCACAGGATTGTCATAATTCTTTACAGGATTGTTATAATTCTTTCACAGGATTGTCATAATTCTTTCACAGGATTGTCATAATTCTTTACAGGATTGTCATAATTCTTTACACGATTGTCATAATTCTACCACAGGATTGTCATAATTCTACCACAGGATTGTCATAATTCTTTCACAGGATTGTCATAATTCTTTCACAGGATTATCATAATTCTTTCACAGGATTGTCATTATTCTTCACAGGATTGTCATAATTCTATCACAGGATTGTCATAATTCTTTCACAAGATTTTCATTTTCAACATGGCTTAAATCTTCCAGCAACCTTTATCAGCAATCATTTAAGTTTTATAAACATCATTTATAACACTCGATCACTGTGTACAGCTTCAAGACCTCAAAATCTTGAGGTTTGTCTTTGAATTAACCATTAAATCACAAAATAACATTTCCGGCTTACAGCTTTTCAGGCTTATTTCATAAGGTGTTTTGTAGTTGTATTCATCGAATGTTCACCCTTGCATGACAACACTGTGTCAAGTGAAGCATAAACATATATATAATATCAAGCGATCTCCTCTTCTAAATGCAGAACATTTTTAAAACACTTCAGGATATAACCAACGCCTTAGTGTATTTCATTTAGAATAATATGAATAAATTGTAGTTATACATCACCACTGGAAGTGAGGTACCAAAGTAGAATTAAGCTACTAAGGCGAAAATAAGCCACTATTTCACTTATATCACAGCTTTTAGAATTATCACAGGGAGAGAGCCTGCAACCATCATGGCTATGTATTGCGGTGAAACCTGAGAGCATCGGCTGGAACTAGCAAAACATGGGTGGTACTGCGCTGAATTCAGTGTAGCATTTCACCCAAACCTTACTGCGAGTAGAACAGTTCTCTACTGCAGGCAAAGTTGCCATGCCCCTGGCGGGATTCGAACCCCGGACCTCTTGATCTAAAGTCGGACACGATACCATTCACCATACCTCCTCCAACCCTTCCCTTTCGAGGGGTCACACGGATCTTGCATCTTCTGGTGAATATTTATAATATATATTCATATTTATATATTCATAATATTTATGCCACAGGATTAACGACAGTAGCATGGACTGCAAATTAAAAACGTGATACATATCTTGATAAGTGGCCACACATGTTGCATATCTCACACTTTCAACTATTTTACAACCCTACAGAAACAGCAGCTGGCGGCCATTTTCAGATGTTACCAATACACGTACCTTTTAGGTGAATTCGCAATCTATTTGTATTGGATATGGAAAAAAGTATATGCTTTAAATTAGTTCATGCTTCTCATTTATATCAGATTTTGTATTTCAACACCAAGTATGCTAATTTATTTTTGATGGCATTAAGCGGGCAATAAAGACATTATAAGATAAAATGTTGAAAAGTTTTGATGTTAAGGGGATGTTTAAACTATGTACAGCATCAGTCCAAAACTGTAATTAAATTAATCAATTTATATGGCAAAACAATAAACGAGATAAAAGCAACTGGGTTGTCAAGCTTTAATTATGCTCTACTAAATTAATTGTTTACTAAATTAGTGAGAATCAGAACGACTTATATAAAGGACAATTTCATAATCTTGACGTGTTATTTATCATCCAAAACTGGCTACCACAGAAGATATCGCATGTGTGAGATCAAGCAATATCTACAAGCGATATCTACATTGTAGATATTGCTACAATCAAATCGTCATAATCCTATTACATCATCAGTTAATGACATCACAAGGCTTTGACATCACTGAGGACACTGCTGACAATGCTATGACGTCACAAAGCCTCGAATATTTGTAACTTTAATCAACTCGTGTTGATATATTTGATATCAGAAGACACTTGGGTGGGATTCTCTATTTATATTTAATATCTTGACATGTTTATGGATTTTAATATATTGAGAACACCTGCCTGAGAAACCAATTTAGTCAACTTTAAAAACTGAAAGAACACGAGTAATTACAATCTTGTACTCATGAAGGAGTGTGTAAACAGAGAGGAGATGTCACACTGACCTTAACACCACACGCTACGTACATTTACACAGGATCGAGTTTGTTAACATCAGGGCCCATATTTTCAAAGGTCTCTTAGCACTAAGATAGTCATAAGTGCCATACATTTACATTGACTTACGACTTTCTTAGCATTAAGAGTAGTCTTACACTCAGACTATGAACAAAGTATTTATTCTGAAAATATCACCATTTTATTAAATATTGAAAAGGAGTCTGTAAGAAATAGAATTTTCATATAAAAAAGGCTCCTTTTCAATTATTTTTTTTTTATAATTTATTTTTGTTACAGTCTAAGTGTTAGACTACGTTAAGAGAGCTTCGAAAATATGGGCCCAGGTGTTAAGACACCAAACTGTCAGAGTCTAGATAAATACCGAGTTGAAAAGAAAGTACAAATTAACATGCTGGCTTCAATAAATTTACACCTGACATTTAAACAGGAAGCTTTTCATTACATTAGATTTTGTATTTCAACACCAAGTATGCTAATTTATATTTTGATGGCATTAAAGGGGCAGTAGCACGTTTTTTTCAAATTTTATTTTTTCAAATTTCCCATTCATAATGATAGTTTATGTCATTTATATTTACTTTAGAGGGTAAAACATCTTATTAAACAAACCAATTATCCGTAGTGGTAAAAACGGTGTTGCGTATAAAGCAAAAATTACATGGCGGCCATTTTATTGTGAACACATTTTATTATTTCGATTGACAGAAACTATTCCTATGGCTTAACTGAGCCACGTACACTCATTTTTAACTTGATTTCCCGAAGAGAGAAGGGCGTTTTACTATTGGTGAAATTATTTTTCAAATACATTTCATCGACTTATTTGAGCGAAAAAACGTGCTACTGCCCCTTTAAGCGGGCAATAAAGACATTATTAGATAAAATGTTGAAAAGTTTTGATGTTAAGGGGATGTTTAAACTATGGGTATAGCATCAATGTCATTAAATCAACCAATTTATATGGCAAAACAATAAACGAGATAAAAGCGCCTGGGTTGTCAAGGTTTGATTTATGGTCTACTAAATTAATTATTTACTAAATAAGTGAGAATTGGAACAACTAAAAATAGAGCCGTGGGCTATGTAGCTCATCAGGACTTCATTGATTTATTATCTAAAGTTGACTATCTAAGTTATCTTAAGTAATACATTGTTAACAAGCAAAATCACCAAATCTATAATTAAGAATCACCTTTCACCAAAGAGTCCTTACACAACATTACAGGTTTCTAGAGCTTTTCATAGTTGAGAAGAAGATGAAAATAGGTTTTTAGGTCATGAACCCTGTGACCTACCTTCGGGTCCCAGAATCATCAAATGTACAATTTAGAATCCAAATTGGCTAATGAGACTGCACATACAATTTCAGTTCTCTAGAGTCATAGGTTCTGGAGAAAAAGTCGAAAAGCAAAAAGTTTACTGACAGATGGAGGGATGGACGGATGGGGACGTCATGCAATGCCATAAGCCCATCGAGTCTTTCAGGATGAACTGATGAGCTACTAAGAAGGGAACATTTCATAATCTTGACGTGTTATATGAATTTTAATATATTGAGAACACCTGCCTGAGAAACCAATTTAGTCAACTTTAAAAACTAAAAGAAACACGAGTAATTACAATCTCATGAAGGAGTGTGTAAACAGAGAGACGATGTCACACTGACCTTAACACCACACGATACGTACATTTACACAGGATTGAGTTTGTTAACATCAGGTGTTTAGACACCAAACAGTCAGAGTCTAGATAAATACCCGAGTTGAAAAGAAAGAACAAATTAACATGCTGGCTTCTATAAATTTACACCTGACATTTAAAGAAGAAGATCTGCTCCTAACATGAAATATTCATCGTGAAACAAAACCATCCGTAAATATTGCATCCAACTTGACAAATAATTTATTTTCAAGGTCTTTTCATTTACTTCAAGTTTTAATATCGTGAACTAAAATTCAGTCAAAGAAAAATTAGAACTTCTAGCACTTTCATTGAGGAGCTTTGAATTTTTTTATTTCATTCTTTCATGTTAAGTTTTAATCATTATAGGCGTCCTTTACGAGCTTGTCCTTTTTCGGCTTGCAATGGCATATGTGTGTTTGGACAATGAGACTTGCTAACTGGGGACCTAGACTGTGCCTGGTTCCTAATGTTGATAAAAAGTCATGGGCATAAACCTCCCTTAATGATTACAAAGACGTGTACTGTTTCTCGGGCAATAGGAGGGCAGTGGGACTTTAATTCTAAGTTTTGTTGGAATCAAATAATGACGGCGGAAAAACAGTTTTACCTTTTGTCATCAAAATTACAGTTTGGAAGTGCTTCCAGAAACGAAGTATTCTCATCTGACCCATTTTGTCGATGGATAAATCAAAGAGTTTTTAAAACCAACAAGGAAAGACTGTCAGGCGCACAAATAAAATGGATGCCCGAGAAACTTTTCATTTCTTTCGTTTTGTCTAATGACCAAATTAACCTTAGTCAAGCAATAGCAAGCCGGTTTTTGCGTCGTTCTGAAAGTAGTTGCCCAGGGCCATTTAAGAAGCCTATACCAGACCTAAAATTTGTACACATTATGGCAGGATGGGAGACAAGCTTACAAAATAGCCCCCACAGGCGCAGCTCTGTCAATTTAAATGGCAATTTATAACAAAGTTAACATCCCAGACAAAAGGTTCCCAGGTTATCTCAGCTAATTTTATACACTGCTTTTTAACGAGCCGGATTTTAGTTTTTTACCAGCCAAGGGTTAGCCTGCTAGTGCTCGCAATGACTCCTTGTGAGGTGAGGTGAAGTATGTTGGGGTTTAACACCGCTTTCAAGAGTATTTCACTTATATCACGGCTTCTAGTATTATTGCAGAGAGAAAGCCATTGTCGCTATGTATTGAAGTGAAACCTGCGAGCATCGGCTGAAACTAGCGAACCATGGGTGGTACTGCACTGAAATTCAGTGTAACATTGCGCCAAACCTTACTGCATGTAGAACAGCTCTCTACTGCAAACAATCACTGGCGGGATTCGAACCACGGATCTCTTGATTCAAGGTCAACATGCGAACCACTGCGCTATCCCGCCACCACAATGACTCGATGATAGTGTCCAATCTCAAACACGTTATTCTTGGATTCCTGCTGAAGGTTATCAAGTAGTCCATTATAAATAATCATATTTGGGACTGTCGCGCATTGTAATTTTATCCCTTCCTTTGAAAGTAATACTTATACTCTATTTTTTCAAAATCTCTTTTCTACATGAAAGGGTGATTAATTCTTTGTCAATCTGATTCTAGATTGACACTGATGATGCTGCGAAAGCAAAATTGATTTATTAAATTGAAAACTTTAATGTATTCATTTTGAAATATGTACCTTAAAATATTTTCATTTTTAAGTAATTTTTCAATAAAACAAAACTTAATGGATTAAGTCATGATTAAAGCTGTTCTGACAGGCGATAAATGTCAAGTTTCTCATTAAACTCACACTACACCTATCATGCCAAGTTTGACATATTGTATAGCGACAGGGATCTCTCTTGATGTCTACTTAGCCCAGACATTAACAGTGGACGATTCAGGAGGAGGGTTCAGGGGGGTACATGTAACCCTCAAGCCCCAACGAACCCCAACCCCCTTTGAAATTTGTTTTTTCATGTATATTTTCATGTTCATGTTCGACCCCCAAACCCTCCTCCCCCTTTGAAAATTTCAGTTGAGGTGAGTAGGGGTTTTACACCGAGTATTTCACTTTTATCGCCGCTGCTAGTATTATGGCATGGAGAAAGCCCGTAACGGCAGGTGGCTATGCATTGCAGAGAAACCTGCGAGCATCGGCTGGAACTAGCGAACCATGGGTGGAACTGCACTGAAATTCAGTGTTGCATTGCACCCAAAATTTTCTGCATTTGGACTGTTCTCTGCTGCAGACAAAGTTGCCGTGCCCCTGGCGGGATTCGAACCCAAAACCTCTTGACCCGCCTATAATTAACACTTGAGTTGTTGGATTACTTGCTGCCAACCCATTCAGGGTGGTCAATGTACAGGAACCTCAACTGATTAATCAACAAATGAAACAATACAAAATACAAAAAGCTACAAAAGCATGGTATTGAATGTACCTCTAATAGTATTTTGGAATCAGGTGAAAGATTGAGGTGAAAGTACAGAGTAACGTTTAATGTCCCTTTAATAGTATTGCACTTGTGTATAAAATGGGTTAAAGAGTACACTTCAGCCTTGGTTCGGTACAATCACGGTACACTTTCCTTCAAGTACAGAACCAAGAATGCAACAAAAGTAGAGTAGTAAAAAAATTTTCATGAATGTAAAGATAACTAGAGTGCTAGGAGAGTGCAAGAAGCCCCAGGGTTTGTCCTATTGAACTGTGATACCCTTTCAGGTGTGGTGAGGTGAGTTGGGGTTTAACGGCGCTTTATTTCACTTATACCACGGCTGCTAGTATTATGACAGGGAGAAAGCCCGCAACGCCATGTGGCTATGCATTGCGGTGAAACCTGTGAGCATCGGCTGGAACTAGCAAACCATGGGTGGTACTACGCTGAAATTCAGTGTAGCATTGCACCAAACATTACTGCGTGTAGAACAGTTCTCTACTGCAGAGAAAGTTGCCGTGCCCCTGGCAGGATTCGAACCTCGGACCTCTTGATCTGAAGCCGAACACGCTAACCACTGCGCTATCCCGCCCCCTACCCTTTTAGGCACGGACGAACAGACGGACTGCACCACAACATAAGCCCCCTTCTGTTTCACTCGGGTGTTAATGACAATAATGCAATGTACTCAGAATCCCTCCTAAATAAAAATGTTGGATAATTTTCGCTCCCAATTGATAACGTTGCCAGCTTTTACCGACGAACTAAAAATGTAAGTGAAAAATTTATGATTTTTTTAATCAATTCCATGAATGTGTTGCTTATCTGAATACTTTTAATTTACACAATAAGAAAATTGCTTTTTTGCCTACATTTAGACATTTTGGCCCAAAAATCTGTAAACCAAGTAATTTACTGTGTCTAGTCGAATTATATTTATTACCAACTTGTCATTTTTAGGGTAACAATTATAGTTATATTATAATGTTATTAATTAAGTATTTCCGTATTGGCCCAGTTACAGGTCCGATCCCCGAGACGAAGTTGAGGGCCAATACAACGGACCGAGGACTTGTAGCTAGGCCAATACGAAATACTTAATTAATGACAATTTTATAAATTAATTTCTTTTCATTCTATTTACACAACACTAATTTCACTTAACATCTCATTTATTTTGAAATAATAATTTTAAACAAGATTGGTGAACAAATAGCACTGGTCAAAGTTGTTAAGCGACAGCTTCGGGCTTTCACCAAATTTGCAACTGCGCATGCTCAGACTCATATCATATCATATCATATTTTCCCATATTGGCCCAGTTTTCCCGTATTGGCCCAGTTTCCCCATATTGGCCCAGTTGTAGAATCATATGGTCTAGGCCGTATACATTGATAGTTAAATAATAATGACAGTTAATGGTTACCTAGGAAACAGCTGAAGTTATATTGACGGGGTTATCTCAAAGACAACACTGCACAAAGTGAAGTTATGATAAACTGATAGCACAGGCAGTCAGCTGCAGCCTTATCTCCAGCCAGGAGACCTATTTCTGAAAGTTTTAAACTTTCAATATTTCTCTCATTACACCCACGTTAAAGATAGCTGAGCTTTAAGTTTATAATACATTCTTATTACAATAGTAAATGTTCGTATTATTGTAGTCATAAAGTCATAATTTCTCTGTTTCACAGATGTGATGTCATGAAGTAAGTAATATTCAAAATGATATTTTACCTAGAGTGACTCACTAAGATCATCACTTGTTGCCAGATTCTCTGTATTATGTTGGGCATTAATAAACAGTGATAACAGTGATTCCTTCCCATGATATATTATTTATTACATACAAAGCAATGAAGAGTTTCTTGCAAATTGTTTTCATCGTTGAACTATGGAAATATCACAAAGGAGAAATTGTCCTCTGTAATACTAAAAAGGTAATTTATCAATAAACATGAATCTTTTTTTTGGAGCAGGCATTATTAACCTTGATGACAGTATTGCAGTCAAAGCTTTAAAGGGCCAGTAGCATGTTTTCTGGTGAAATAAGAAAAAAAAATCTGCAAAAAACGTGCTACTTCCCCTTTAAGACTTGCATATGTATTAAGTATTCGTACCCTTTGTAATTTTTAAAAAAAACAGGTGTACCCTTTGTAAATAACGGTTGTACCGCTCAAACAAGATGACACAGACAGAAAAAACATTGTGGACAATGTTTTTATATCGTTTCGTCATCCGCGAGGATGGCTTCACTCATGTAAACCTGTCTTATTTACTGATGATTTATCGTCAACGGTAACGCTCAACAGTGCGACCAGCTACAGTCCTAACATCGCCAGACAAACCATGGAAAAGCTCCATTTACTGAGATACCCTTTTTAAATATAACATTGAACAAGACAACTTAAGGATGTTCATTCCTTCCTGTTGAACTTCAAAAATGAAATATGATTAAGTAAATATTTGTTGTCATCTATATTTACTTCATGATATTCTACATCATCTACATACTTTTAGAAAACAAATGAAATAAAGAAAACGTGACTTTAGAACCTTTAAAAAGTGCTTAAACAGCATAAATGGCCTAAATTTGACTAAAAAAATTCAGGTACATTTTGTGTCAAAGCTTAAAAAAAAACACTACCATATATATATTTTTTCATTGATTTCGGTAGGGAAACATATCGTAACATATCAAAAAAGGAAAAAAAGATTAATACTACAAATGTAGTATTTTAAAGTTTTTAGCAGTTTTTTTTCTCATTTTCCCCATAGACTCCCATGTTAAATTGTACTTCACCCCACTATCTTACAGGCGCCATATCTCGAGAAAAAAACCACACTACCCGCTATTTTTTAATGCTGATTTTAAAATCATATACCTTGATCTTTTAAAAAATATTGGTTAGAAAAAAAGTTTACTACTACAAAGTTGAGGAGCGAACATCCTTAAGAGAGCAACATAGTATACCATATTCTGTCTGATACAACTAATCTGAAGAATCACCATTGAAAATATTCATTTACTGAGACACCCTTTTTAAACATGACCTTGAACCAAATAAGCCGAAAAAAGCAACAGTATAGAATACCAAACTCTGTCCAACATGAAGTATAATCTTTATTCATTAAAACAACATATTATGAAAATCATTATCAGTAATTCAATGCTGCTGTATAAACAGTCCGCTCTACAAATAGGACTGTCAGTGTTCTATTGAAGTGTGAATTAATATCCACAGATGATCCATATATCAACAATTGATAGCACTTGTATCGTTTTACATGGATAACTTTCATACCAGACAATATCATATTGAAGTGCTCATTTAAAGGGGCATTAGCACATTTTTTCGCTCAAATAAGTCGATGAAATATATTTGCACCCAAAACTTACTGCACGTAGAACAGTTCTCTACAGCAGACAGTTGCTGAGCCCCTGGCAGGATTTGAACCTCGGACCTCTAAATCCGAAGATGAACGTGCTAACCACTGCGCTATCCTGCCCCATACATGAATGAACAAGGGAGACGGTTGTAAAAAATTATCAAACATGTTGTATGTGTACATTTTAGGGCGGGAACAGGTAAATATTTGGGGTACCGAACCTATTACCCTACTCTTCCTGGATACCCATTAAGTTGATCCTGACATCGAGTTTGTAAAATTTTGTCATAATCTAATCTACTGGTAGGCTAAAGTATGGAGCTTGAAAGCTAAAGATAACTATTGCTATTTCATTTGAATTTTCTTATGAATAACAATTGACTTTAATATTGTGTTGAATACTTCAAATACATTGCAATCTTAATGAAAGAATTACAAATTAGAGTGTTTTATGTAGTCAATTGATAACTACGGTTCCGATAAAGTGATGAGGTCAACGATGATATCAATCATATGACTGAAAGTGATATTTAACTGAGGACAGTAACATTTTATTTCACTCAGGGAAAATACAGATTTTACGTTCACGGATTTATAAATGCAGCATTTCATAATGAAATGGTAATAAAACATGTTTTTTTACTCTGTAGAAACACAGATTTATTCAACCAATAACTGCAATATATTTCGTCAATGAAAATATAATAAAATATGTGATTTATTGCAACGTGACATTTGCAAATTTGATAATAAAAATCAAACATAACTGAATTTATCCAGCATCTATCAAGCTTTTACCGGAGGATGGCCCTGCTCCTGAATGAAGCGTGTTAATGCCTCTAACTGTATGTATATGGGCCAAATTGCCGCCATAACTCTGTGTATGTCACTTCACGTCAAACACTCTCTCTTTTGATGCTCAGTGCCTCGGGCCGGTTCACAAAATCAGAAATGTTAAGAGACATAGTCATTATCCATAACAGTTTTTTTTCTTTTTAAATATTTGAGTGAATTTGAATGTAAAATTTCTTTGAGATATTTTTTTAAATTAACGATATAACGATTTAATTAACAAGAAAATCTCTAGAAAACCGGCTGATTTGGGGTTTAATGCTGTTTTCAAGAGTATTTCACTTATATCACAGCATCTTGTATCATTGCAGGGAGAAAGCCCGCAACACCATTGTGGTTATGCATTATGGTGAAACCTGCGAGCATAAGCTAGAACTAGCAAACCATGTGTGGTACTGCACTGAAATTTGGTGTAGCATTGCACCCAAACCTTACTGCGTGTAGAACAGTTCTCTACTACAAGGTTGCCAAGCCCCTGGCTGGAAGAAATCTGAAGTCCTGTTAGCGCATGAAATGATCTTGAATAGTAGACTGAAAGTGTAATTTTGTCAAAATGAAACTCTCCAGAGGCATGTAGAAGTTGGTATCAGACAAATATTATGGATGACAACTTCTTTGATTCACACAACGTTTCTGGGCTACTTCTTGCCCAGTAATAACGGTGTTGCGTATAAAGCAGAAATTGCATGGCGGCCATTTTATTGTGAACACATTTTATTATTTTGAATGACAAAAACGATTCCCATGGCTTTGCGGAATCATTTACACTCACTTTTTTAACTAGATTTTTCGAAGAGAGAAGGATGTTTTACTATTGGTGACATTATTTTTCAAATACATTTCATCAACTTATTTGGGCGGATAAGCATGCTACTGCCCCTTTAACATTACCAGCCAGGACAACAATGACCAGGTTCCGGGATGTAAGACAAGCTGTATCATATACAGTGCTCTCTGTACACATATCTCGAACCTCTTGAAAACTGAAGTCAGTATTGTTCCTAGGTCAGGTGAGGGGGTCATTTTGGCCAATTCTGAACAAGTGAGACTCTTTGAAATGGTAAAATTATCCTACTGCTCCAAATTTTAAGGGACACCTAGCCAAAAAGGTGGGCAAATGTTCCCAGGACCCCCTCTAGGAATAACACTGGAAGTCATTGTAGCTTGAAAATTAACCAGTCAGCCCAAAAGTCTAATTTTGTCAATGCAAATGTCAAAATTAAAGTAAAACCTCGAAATATTACCAGCCCGCACGTAAAGTTACCAGGTTCCGGGCTGTCTTACCAGGCTTATATCCTACACCGGTCTGCTGCCCTCTATGCTTGTAGTGCTCAGCAGGCATCAAGCAAGTATCAGATTTCTGCACTGATGCAACCTAACGATGGCTGCCAATAATATCTCCGCACGTTGCACCTGGTCCAAGGAACCTTTTACAAATTTACATACGCATCAATAAATGTAATAATATACATGACGAGAGGCAAACTTAATTACTTGCTTTTTTTAGAACAGAATGTCTAAAGACAGGAGGCGAAAGAAAGTATTTTGCTCTCGTGTAGATGAGAATTGTTCAGGTGAGCAAAACCGTCAAAGAATTGATAAAGGAAATTTAAAAAATTTCAATTGGGTAGAAAAAATTGCAACATTTTTATTTGGAAGGGATTCAAAGTAACACTTTTTTTTTAAATCTATCAAAATTGTTGTAAGAGAATTCATTACCCAAATAAATTCTTTGATTTCGTTTCATTATATTTGTTGAATTACATGGTTCTACAGATATCTTATTGGTGCAATCTATAGTTGGCCATGTGGCGCCTGCATCTCTTTCAGCGTACAGAATCTCACCCTCTTTGAAGTGAGATAAGAACAGGTATCAAATATGGCTCAACTCCTCTCAAAATAATAAGTTATTAACTAATATTGTCATTATTCAATAAATGATTATGGTATTCAGTTACAACTAGATGTTGTCCAGTCTGTTAAGTCTATGAAATGTTGATAATTACACACGTGACCGTCATCAATGTGAGTTTATTTGTTTAATATTTCAGTTGCATGTGTAAAACAAGGTGAGGTGAGTTGGGTGTAACGCTACTTTCAAGTGTATTTCACTTATATCGCGGCTGCTAGTATTATGGCAGGGAGAAAGCCTGCAAAACCATGTGGCTATGTATTGCAGTGAAACCTACGAGCAGCCGCTTGAACTAGAATCATATTCATGGGTGGTACTACGCTGAATTTCATTGTAGCATACTAGCATTGCACCCAAACCTTACTGCGTGTAGAACAGTTCTCTACTGCAGACAAAGTTGCCATGCCCCTGGCGGGATTCGAACCCCGGACCTCTTGATCACTGTGCTATTCTGCCCCATCAGGTAAAACAAGTCACAACATATTTTAAGTTTGTAAGTTGAAATCCTTGCTATAGCACAACTAGAATTCCATTTGCAACAAAGCTGTTATCATTAATTTAAAACATTTATTTACTTAGAAAACTGTCAATTGAAAAAACATGAAAAGTAATAGTATACTGTTAATATTAAATAAAGATATGTTGTAACATTTCATTTTGGCATTTTCCCCCATGGCAATATTTATTATACTAGTCTTAAAATGAGAGGTGTAACAAGACATTACAATCATTATTCTTGAAATATTTAGTATCAATACAAAAATTTTTAAGACATAATATTGTGATGCATCGCCACATTGTACAGCTGATATATGATATTTGATACATGGCAATAAAAAAGATAATATAATATTCTATAATTCATTCCTGTACGAAACATGCGAGTTGTGTTACATAATTCTATAACCAAATGTCATCCTCGTGTTAACCTATTATGCATGGCATGGCTGCATGTTGCTATTTAAATATATATTACAATTATAAAATAAAATTTGTTTTACTGCAATAGGGATATTCATAATAGTACGGATAATTTTAATAAAACACACAAAATATGAGTCATCAGACCCATTGCTATGAAATTATTTATTATTTATGAAATTATTTATTATTTATCAATTTTGCAACATTACCAGTATTTCGAGGCGAAATGGTCGTGTGGTAAGCTGTTGGTACAGTCAATGCTGGCGATAGTTGCCTTACTCTGAGGGCGTGGGTTTGAATCCTGCATGGGACTCAGCACGGAAAAGTACAAGAAATTGTGCTATTGAAGGTAGTGTTATCCCAAATATAACTATGTTATATTACCAGTATAACCAAAGAAAGACCCATCTAAGCTTCTTTTTTTTCATTTTGTAGGTGGGTTTTAACATATGTATTGAATTTACCCTTTAAAGGGACACTGCGTCAAGAATAAATATGAGATCAGACTTGACTACTTTTGCTGTTTAACGTGTCTGGTAAAGAGTCACAGATCCCCAATTTCAGACAATTGAAATAATTAGTAATAAAAACTACTGCATGTTAACAGTGAAGCGAAGAGTAACTCATTAGCAGGCACGTTAATCAGCATAGGTAGATAAAAGTGACTCATTTATATCTTCGAAGCAGTGTCCCTTTAAGCTTTTGTTTTGTTTTTTTCACTGAGAAAGAAGTGGTTAAACATAGGAAATCAAAAACACACTTTAATTGATATACCAGTCTAATAATCAAACCTAATAGAGTGAGTTACATTTCAAGTGTTTGAGAGACATTTTTGTTGTTCAGAACTTCTCATTTTACGGAAAAGCAAAGCAGAATGCTTGTAACACTGAAATGACAACTTGAATAATTACAATTATTGGGGAATGACCGCCAAATTTCTTCCGACTTCTTTAAAGGGATGGTTCTGTCGCCATCTTGGATAATTTGCATTACGTGAAATGAAAACACGCTATATATACCTAATTTTACAAATTTTTAATAACTTAAGAGTGAGTGAGTGAGTTATTACGCCGCTTCGGCAGTATTGCAGCCATTAGCGGCGAAATAACTTAAGACACACACAGATAGATGATTGACATAGTAACACATAACATGTCATAAAACTACTAAATAATTTGTTGTTATGATGTAGCGAAGTTTTCCCCACTAGCAGCGCCGATGAATGGCTTCAGTTCTCATTGTTTTTATTTTCAACAAATGTACGCTTGTGTTTATCCAACTTCCCAATGCAAGGCATAACTCTTGCCAGTCTCCATTACTGGCTGATTTAGGCCTTGCAGTATTTCCTTAAGAAATCTGTGTTAAGAAATCCAGGCCCGCTATGCATTTCCAGTGCAGCGATTCACTGCCTCGACACAAGAAAGCGAGGGAAATACCGCCGCAAGGGTTAAATCAGCAAGTAATGCAGACTGGCAAGAGTTATGCCTTGCGTTTGGAAGTTGGTGTTTATCATGTTGTGAAATATAAAGTCATCAAAATATTACCTTACGGGTAAGTAGTATTTTTTCAATTTCACTGTGTTCTAATCATACATGTGTAAACAGGAAAATCCTCCCGTAGTTTGTTTCCACAAAAAAATACCCCGATAGAACCCTCCTTTTAATCAATGTCCTGTCTAGAATAAAAATTCTAGGGTGATTTTATCACCCCTTCATACAGAAAAGGGGGACGATTTTGAAAAATTAAGAGAGGAAAACTATTGCTTTCAAAGGTAGGGATAAAATAACAAAGTGTGACAGTCCCCCCTTAGATTTTTTGTATGGTCTATCATTTTCAGTGTGAATCGTCCTAGATAATACACTGTTCAATCACGAAATTGGAAAACGGATCCTACACTCACGTTACAAAAGGTAGAATAAAATCAACAGTCAAGCATGCAAAGAGGGTCATTTTTCTGTATTAGTCAATTTGTACTACTTCTCCAAAGTTTTACAGACACCAAGTTAAATTTCAAGAGGGCCCCTTACAGGTACATTATTGTGAGTGATGCAATGAAATCAATATCGCGGATTATATTCATGTTTGTGATGCCTCTATTGATTATGGATTGTACATTATTTACATTTGAATAGAGAGCATTGTGATTCAAGTCAAAATCAATACCATATTTGTACAGCATGGTAAGATTTGTAAATATAACAATATTTACTTTTGCTAGATCTGAAATATTAATATGATCTTGTTTTTTGTGAATAGTAAGTATAAACTGTTTAAAGGGGCAGTAGCACGTTTTTTTTGCTTTAAAAGTCGATGAAATGTATTTGAAAAATAATGTCACCAATAGTAAAACACCCTAATCTCTTCTCTTCTCTTGTAATCAAGTTAAAAAAGGAGTGTACGGGGGTTCTATAAAGCCTAGGGAATCATTTTTGTCATTCAAAATAATGAAATGTGTTCACAATAAAATGGCCGCCATGCATTTTTTGCTTTATACGCAACACCGTTATTACCATTACAGATAATTGGTTTATGTAATAAGATGTTTTACCCTCTAAAGTAAATATAAATGACATAAACTATCATTATAAATGGGAATTTTGAAAAAATAAAATTTGCAAAAAAACGTGCTACTGCCCCTTTAAAGGCTATTATCATTGCCAAGTTTCTTAATAAAAAAATATTCTTCCAAAGTGAAAAATATGCTTTTATTGTCATTAATTTTCATAATTATAATGTATTTGAATGTTCTAAATAAATTAGAATTAAGAATATACTGTCATCATTATCATAAGCATGTGAATTTGGCCTGTAATGTTGTCGATCTTTGCTTCAACAGGTAAACAAATTTTAATATCACTTAGGCCCTATTCCAAATGAAAGATTATCAAAACTGAGCTGTTTTCTCTGAAAATATTGCTGTAATGACCAGAAAATTTTAATTTTAAGAACATATCATTTATGATTGTCACTAAGAAATCAATGAGCATCTACCACTGAACTATAGTGGTTATTCTGGACTTAAAGGGGCTTTTGGCCTACGAAACAAAATCATAAGTAAGTTGTTTGTACACCTCAATCTCATGAACCTGTCATTTGGAGGAGGCGGTGTGTTTGCACAATCGTGTCAACTAAATTCACATATGACATTGACACTGGACGACGGAAGGAAATGGCGTTCGGGATATGAGCACATGCCACGAGTGTATTTACGATATTCACTCGTCAACAAATTCCCATCGGTTGCAATGTGCCACTGCCAGTGATGAAACACCGCGCCGGGAGAAAGAAAATAATCATAATAAAATTTTCATAAAAGACTTACCTGTACACGACGCAAGAAGAAAATCAGCTTTGTTTGGTTTAAACACAGTCAGTCAGTGAGTAAATCGTTCCAGAAAGCTCCAAACAATGTTTGAAATAATAGAGACAGTGACTCTTCGCTTAGCAAAACACACAACTGTCCGCCATAATGAAAATGTGGCATATGATAAAGCCACTTCCGGAAAGGGAGCATTCATTATTTTAAATCCGCCAAATATTACACGATGTTTTCATGCCAAATACACAATTGATTACCACTGAAATTAGGGCAAACTTGTAAATTTGAGAGTATATGTTGTAATTATTGCATGAATATCGTGTATTTACCTATTAGTAGTTTTATATACGACAGTAAAGATGGGGATGTAAAACAAAACGGTTTCTCCCTTGACCACCCGACGTAAAAAGGGGTGTGATCGCGTTTAGATCTAGAAGTGGGCGTGGCAGGGTCATGAACAAGTTTTGCTACTCATGATCAACTCCAGAACTGACAAGAACATATTGTCGAAGGAATTTATCCATCATTAAAAGGAAGTTTATCACACTTGGTGTTAAAATATTCATTGAATTACATTTTTTTTTAAAACAGTTATTCAAATTGTATCTATATATACAATTATTATTATATATTCATATTAAATTATATATGTTATAAATGCAGTGTCATATTTCCCCTATTTAACCGACATAATTACTTTTAACATATTCAAGTTTGGCATAACATATTTTTAAAATATTTTTTCAGATTCAATACAAATGTTATTAAAATAGTAAAACTGTTTATATTAATTTTTGTGTGTTTAATTTTAAGATTTTTATTTTAGAGGAAGACGTGGGAATTTGTTTAGATATGTATAGATAAAACTAATTTAATGTCACCGAAACATCTACACTTTAAAAATGGTTCGACATGTACATTTGCAGGTGCTTATCAGTCGTGTAATTGCCAGTCGATTTGGTCTAAGGTATAAACTTTTTCTGTACCATTTTATTTAATAACTCAAAACATAACGCTGAAATATCGAAATACATTTTTATCTAAAGGCTTATGTATACGATATAACAAAAAAAGCACAACTTTTTAAAATATTTTGTTAGTCACTAAACGATGTTACAGCAATATGAATAAATTTAGATTAACAGTTTGTTTGTTTTTTGTTAGGTTATAACTTGTATTACCATATATACCATCGGACAGTCGATCTAAATGATATACGTTAATTTACATAAAGCCTATGTAAACCTGAACGAGAACATACGTTTAACACGTTTGATTAGTCCGAAATATTACATTTTGACCGAAATATTGCAATTTGACTGATATATCTAAAGGTGTAAAATTGCACTATTAGCGTTGGTTCCTGTTCATTGGCCCTTTCGGCTGATTTCAATAACGGTTTGAAGAAAATGTTGGGGGAAATGATAGTCGAATAATTAGGATTGAAAGTTCAATTGCTTTAGAAATAACGAAATAAACACCAAAATCATGTGATTGTTATTTCCGTGAGTACTCGTGAAATGCATCTTAACAATATCTAAACAATATTTAAACAAACTCGCCAATATGTAATTTTCTAAAATGGTTAAAGCTCTCATAAAATCTTTAAGAAGCTGGTGTTCAACATACACTACAGTAATAGTGATTCAAATGTTGTCGCAGCTTGTTTGTGACATTACATTATAAAGTATGATTAAAATCGACATACTATTATGTTTCATGTTTGCTACATGCAGCGATAACCCGTTCGGTGGCTCGCATTTTAATAGGTTCAATCGCGATTAGGCGATATTTAATGGGGATGGGTTTTTTTTATTGCAAGCCAAGATATTCAATGATTTGAAACTTTAAAAAAACGGAACACATTTAATTTTTAATAAGGGACTACATTTGTGCTAGTGGATTGCATTAAATCATATCTATAGACGATAGCTTGTGGTGTTCAATTTTGCTGAATGTGCGTAATGGTATGAGCTATGCAGCCACGGCACTGTATAAACGCCCTGTGTATGTTATATAAGCGCATTTATCATTGAGTAATAATTATTACGTGATTATATGACACAGTTATTAACATATTATTCCCTAATCAGTATATAAACTCTATTATCTGTTGAGTACAATAGCTATTCTTTTCAGCAACTAAGGATATATCACTACGTCAGCCAACAATATTTTACAAACGTCACTTGTGCAAATGAATAAAACTATTTTGAGTAACACAAAAAAAAGAATATTAGGCGAATGTATCTTTCATACGTGAATTTACCATATATATTCATGCTTTTATGTCCTTGCATGGACACTGGATATTAACGTGAAACGTATGCGGGTCTGAAGCGACAAATGCATTTTTATTCAAACATTTTCAGCAAATAAGATTATAAATGTTATTGTGCATACTTAACAAACAACAATAAGGACCAGCCCGAATTTTAATATTGAAGTATTAAATATACTGATCTGTTTAATATTTAATATTGAATATTCGGATGGTCCTTATCTTTAGTTGTAATGTACATGTAGGCCTATATGTGAACATGACTCAAGGCAAGACAAGAAGTTTATTGTATTCAAGGCCTCCGGCCCTTATACAGTGTACAGAGTTATACATAAATACAGCTTATAAGAAAATCATTGCAAAATTTCATCTCTTAATTTACTAGCATATTTTATGAATAAAGACAAATTCGTGATATCTTGTTCATTAGAAGAACATAAAAGGGAATTAAAACCTATAGCATGAGGTTTCGACAAGTAATAAATGGGTATATGTACTTCCTTCTTATTTCATCATATATGTTTACAGGTAAAGATAAAATGGATCTCATTTTCAACTGCTTGTTTACATAATGAACAGATACTTTGAGTTATTTCAATGGACATTTTTCTTCCCTCATTTACCATTATATTCAGTAGTCCCAATCTAAAATGTATTAGCTTAGACCTTAAATCTTTGCATCTGAGTGTTGACATATATTTCTCTGGTTGCAGTAACGTTTTAAACATCCTATAACAATCATAACGTGAGCTTGCATTGAGACTTCCTCGCCAATCTTGATGAAACATATTAACAGCTCGGTTTCGAAAAACATTAATAAAAGACTTAACGTCTCCAAAGTTTGGTGTGACAAATCCAAAGCCATGACAAAACAATACATGTCTTATGTTCGATGCCCAAGTTACTTTACCAATATTGTCATAATATACCCTCATATTATATGATACATTTTGAAAGTGCGATGGTTTGGCATGTTAAAGAGTTTTATAGCCAGTATTTGGGACATCTAATCTGTGCGTTAATATATAAAGTGGGTATCTACTGCACTCCCGATATATCATAACATTTGGTGACGAAGGTCCAACTCCCAAAAATCGTTTCCATGCCAATAAATGTATTTTTTCCAAACAATCGGAACGTTGAAATCCCCAAATTTCTGACCCATATAATACAATTGGCTGTATTTGGGCATCAAAAAGTTTTAAAAATAGACCCGGTGTTAACATTCCAATTTTATGAATTATTTCTTAGCGCGCAAAGCAAGATCATGTAAAAAAAAATCATATTAAAGGGGCAGTAGCACGTTTTTTGCAAAATTTATTTTTTCAAATTTCCTATTTATAATGATAGTTTGTGCTATTTAAATTTATTTTAGAGGGTAAAACATCTTATTACACAAATCAATTATCCGTAATAGTAATAACGGTGTTGCGTATAGAGCAAAAATTGCATGGCGGCCATTTTATTGTGAACACATTTTATTACTTTTAATGACCAAAATTATTCCCATGGCTTTACGGAACCAATTACACTCATTTTTAAATTGATTTTCCGCAAATAGAAGGTTTTTTTTTACTAATAGTGACATTCTTATTCAAATACATTCATCAATTATCAACTTATTTGAGCAAAAAAAAAGTGTTACTGCCCCTTAAAGGTGCATCCATTGTGTTTCATAAAATTTTATTTGGCTTTAATACGTTCCAACACATCATATGTGCTGTTTACAATACAAACAAATTCACTCAACTTACATATTCATCTCCAATCGCCAAACATATCATAATTACTAGTTTCCAATTAAAATCGAGTAACATAATTATGCATGTGCAGAAACCGAAAGTGCACGTCCTATTTACATGCACAGTAGTTATATGACCTATTGAACATTATCAACCCAAATTTGTTATTGTGTCAGGTTTAAATAAGATTCCAAAATTACGTTTGACTCATTGGCGCGCGCCACACGAGGTGCATTGTCCGGTTTTCGATCAGAAATCGATACTTTTACCTTCATATCGTCAATATACTAAGAAAACTACCATTAAAATGGTAGTTTTCGGTTACAGTTGGTACTTCTCGATGAAATAAGACCATCTATAACGTTTGCCATACTTGACCCCAATCAACACAATGGATGTACCTTTAATTGAATTTTCTCAAAGATGTATTGTACCTAAGTTTAACTCCAAGTATGATGATACGCATTAATGTTACCGATCATGAAAATTGAACCCAGTGCCAAGTTATTAATGAATTTATTAAATATTTCATCATTGATATGTGGGTCAGCAATGAATTCCGACTAGGACACTATAACCACACTACACATACACAGTCTTATTAACACAACCCGCTTCTGCTGAGGAATAGCAAAACGGTTTTCAAATAAAACTTAAAAATTCATTTTATATTTGTTTTATTTTTTTTTACCAATATAGGCCATGGGCCGAACCCCCAAATTGTGTCAATATGACTTCTATTTTGTCTTATATATTAATGCAAATCTGAAACTAAGTTTGTTTCATAATTTTGCTTATTGATTTCATATTGAGTATCTGACTGGATAGCATAGTAAAATGTAATGGAATAACAATAATGGAATACAAAAACATTTTATATCCAAGATTAAAATGTTTCTGCGAAAATGTTTTATTCATTCATGTGGCAATACTGATTTAACACACTGAAAAACAGTTTGATTTTCAGTAAGTTCAAATAAATATGGACTAATTATGAATTTAGAAAAGCATTTCAACTGTTTTAACAAAATTATTCTTGCACAAGTATATTGAAAGGCTGGCCAATGCAGTTAACCACAGGCCAAGGTCAAGGCTGAGTGATCAGAATCTGCGCAGGGGGTACCTATCTTTCAAGAACTGTAGATAATTAATGTGCAACTTTTTTAGCAAGAAAAGTTTTGTTTCTTATCAAGCACATGCTGGGGATCATTTTGATATATAGTTCTGGTATTCACCAAATACGTTGAAGCACTTTCCTATTTCTAGAGGCCCTAGAATTTTTGGCCCACGGCCTAATAGGTTAGGTGTGGTGTTAACGTTTCCGAACAGGTTAGAGTGAAAAAGGTAAAACAATTGCCTGAGTGCTCCTTTAATAGCAACATAATGCGTATATACGAACTCATACAGAGGCGTGTTCAACAGCGTAAATACTGGCGATATGTCCGCTCCTGAACAGAAACAAGATCGCTTGTACCTGCGAATACACAGGTAACGCGTTTATGGATAAGTTTTGATATTTTTGTTCAGTTCTGTACCATCGTAATTGGCACGACTCTGGAAAATCCTTCAAACATCCAGATCAGTTAAAGGTACATCCATTGTGTTTCATAAAATTTTATTTGGCTTTAATACGCTCCAACTCACCACATGTGTTGTCTACAATACAAATAAATTCGCTCAGCTTGCATATGTATCCCAATCACCAAATATATCATAATTACTAGTTTCCATTTAAAATTGAGTAACATCATTATTCATGCGTTGAAACCGAAACTGCACGTCCCATTGACATGCACGGTAGTTATATGACCCATTAAACATTATCTCACCAAATTTGTCATTCTGTCTGTTATAAATAAGATTCCAAAATTACGTTTGACTCATTGACGCGCGCCACACGCTGTGCATTGTCCGGTTTTCGATCAGAAATCACTACTTTTACCTTCATATCGTCAATATGCTAAGTCGACTATCATTAAAATGATTGTTTTCGGTAACAATCGGTACTTCTCGATAAAGTAACACCATTTATAACGTTTGCAAGATGTGACCCCCAACAACACAATGGATGTACCTTTAATAAGTGTTGATTTAAAAATGATCAATATCTTTTGAAGCCATTTTGGAAAGTACTCGCGACCCCGAGTGTTTGTTCAGCAGCTTGTTCGCCCGCTCTCATCTGTTGTCTGGGATGAATAAACCGAAAAGGCTTGTTGAAATTGACGTGATATATCGAATAATCCAAAAAGCATGATTCTTCATGTGACCACCATAAACAAATCAAGTAGTTGGTTTTCTTTTTAATACGTGTCGTTGACCTTTAGAATTCCTCATCACCCATTACATCAAGTATCAATTAGATCACCAGGATTTAAAGATAAAATTGAAAGAATAAATGAAGAAAACAAAGTGTACTGGAGCGGTGGCGATATATCGTAGTATCAGATAATAGTGGTACCTAAATAATTTAATAAGATGGTTATTCTGTATCGTTGACCAGATTTGTGTTCTCCTCCTCGCGTAATGGTTAAAGGTTCATCCATTGTGTTTCATAAAATGTTATTTGGCTTTAATACGTTCCAACACACCATATGTGTTATTTACAATACAAACAAATTCACTTAGCTTGCATATTCATCCCCAATCGCCAAACATATCATAATAACTAGTTTCCAATTAAAATCTAGTAACATCATTATGCATGTGCAGAAACCGAAAGTGCACGTCCTATTTACATGCACAGTAGTTATATGACCCATTGAACATTTTCAACCCAAATTTGTTATTTTGTCTGGTGTAAATAAGATTCCAAAATTACGTTTGATTCATTGGCGCGCGCCACAAGCGGTGCATTGTCCGAAATCACCAGAAATCACTATTTTTACCTTCATATCGTCAATATACTAAGTCGAGTATGATGAAAATGAGTGTTTTCGGTAACAGTTGGTACTTCTCGATAAAATAAGACTATTTATAACGTTTGTCATATATGACCCCCAACAACACAATGGATGTAGGCTACCTTTAAAATATAATAGAGCAACGGTTCAAAGGGCCAATTCGCAGTATTTTTAAAGATTTGAGAGTAACATGACATTTATACCATGACACTCAAAGTATTGTGGTTTTATCAAATTAGTTTTTACATTAATAGAAAAAAATATTTTAGTTTGAAAATTTCAAGTTGTGTGCAATATTACTGGAAAAGAATGAAACTATAGAACAGTGATGACATCACAAGACTTGCAGTTCAAAGATCTTTCACTTAAACTGAACAGTCATCTCTAATCGGCAAATTACTTGTTTCCACCGAAAATCGGGCAGCAGTCTTATACATGTGCATTAATCGAAACTACACGTCCCATTTACATGCACGAATTTGTTGTATGACATATTGAACAGTATCAACCAAATAAGTTTCCACAATTACGTTTGACTTCTTGACTTGGGCCAACCGCGTCGCAATGTCCGATCAGAAATCACTACTTTTACTTTTATATCGTCACTATATACTCATACTGAACTGACTAGCATTAAAACGGTAGTTTTCCTCAACAGTCAGTATTTCTAGATTTCTCGATTTTCCCATTTAACACTATCTCCAACAAGTCATTGAATGTCCATTAGAATTTTAATTTGAAACTAAAATCGAGTAACCGTACACGTAGGGGAGACCGGGGCAGGTTCGTCCCCTTTTCACCAAAATAAATGTAATGGGTTGGCTAAATGACATATCCTTGCGCTTGTTTGTCCACGTATTGAGAGACATCTTAACTGTCTTGTAGTAATTGTTCACAATGGCTAATATTATAACTTTTTCCCATAACTATGCTTTCTTGACACTGGGGTTAAAAGCCGAACTTACCCCGCCTCGGGGCAGGTTCGGCTACCCCCAGGGGCAGGTTTGGCCAAAACGGGGCATGTTCGGCCCTAATCAGTTAAAATAGAGGCAACAGCTGACTATTTAATATAGATTATTCTCATATATTTCCGATAAAAGACGACAAAGCATTGCTTTGTATAGATATAGTTTATCATCATGTAGATTCAGTATTCATTTTATGAATTAAGAATTGATGTGCAGGGACGAACGTACCCCAAGAAAGAAATAAATCTGATTATACAATCGACTGAAATGTGAACTAATTACCGCTCCCTTCTCGGTATCAATAAATAATGTTTTAAAAAACAGTACCATGAACAAATATGCATATTTGTTAGTCGCACAAAGGAGAACTGAGTCAAAATTCCCAAATGAACATCAATCACAGTTATGATATATGTATCCAAACGTGCCCCGTCAGTAGGGGCCGAACGTACCCCAGACCCACATGTCCCATTTATGTTACATCTGCGATAATACACAGCCACCATACCCACATTACATAATCATTACATATACCCCTTGCCATGTTGGTTCAACTCCATTGAGGAACACAAACATAAGTACAGGCAATATTTGTCAAATATAAACTGATTTGAAGGGGGAAATATTACTCTACTGAATGAAAAACGGTTTTTCTTTCACAGATCGCAAATAACATGTGGAACCGCCACCATTTGGTTATGTGTACATGAGTTAGGTCACGTGGTTGCTTTGGAATCACCAACTGAAGTTAAAGTGACCACCTAACACAAATTACAGAGAAAAGACGAACGTGCCCCGGGGCCGAACCTGCCCCGGTCTCCCCTACTATGTTCATCAGTAATTTGGCAGTTATACACTGTCAGCAACAACAAAACTAAATTAATAACCTGATACTAAAAAAACTAATGTGCATACAAAGTAAAATACTAAAATAGAAATTCCCTTCCGAAATGATTTCATCAGCTCAAGATATATCGTTAATGATATACTTGCCGAGGGCAACTAAAGTCGCCAAACGCAAACTGCTTAGCATTCAGGAAAAGACCACAAGGGCGGAATGCTAAGTAAATTGAATAATTAATTTGAATGACTTTAATATTGAAAATAATTTCGAAAGAGTAAACAATTTGAGAAAATTCAATTAAAGGTACATCCATTGTGTTGTTGGGGTCAAATATGGCAAACGTTATAACTTGTCTTATTTCATCGAGAAGTACCAACTGTTACCGAAAACTACAATTTTAATGATACTCGACTTAGTATATTGACGATATGAAGGTAAAAGTATCGATTTCTGATCGAAAACCGGACAATGCACAGTGTGAGGCGCGCGCCAATGAGTCAAACGTAATTTTGGAATCCTATTTAAACCAGACAAAATAACAAGTTTCGGTTGAAAATGTTCAATTGGTCATATAACTACTGTGCATGTAAATAGGACGTGCTCTTTCGGTTTATGCACATGCATAATGATGACACTCGATTTTAATTGAAAACTAGTAATTATGATTTATTAGGCGATTGGGGATGAATATGCAATCTGAGTGAATTTGTTTGTATTGTAAACAGCACATATGATGTATTGGGACGTATTAAAGCCAAATAAAATTTTATGAAACACAATGGATGCACCTTTAAGTTATGGTATTTGAATTGTCAAAGCGTGTGGATTGTAATTGCATGACAATTATGTAAAATAATATATTCTATAACATTAAACATTAACATTAACAAGTTAAATGTTCAACAAATATCTACATTTCTACAAACTTCTAAAAACATCGATTGGGGAAACTCGCAAGTCGCCATTCCCGTCCATTATATCGACTACATATGTGAGTGTGTATGACAACTAAAATAAATCCAGTTTAAGAACCATAGGCCTATACTAATCACAAAGTCGTGATCAGTAATTTGTCGATTTGTTACACCCCATGATTTCCACTTGAAGCTTCATTGAGAGCTATCACGACTGTCAATCAATACTAACAGTATTACACGGGTGGCTGACGGAGACTGACGCTCTTCAGCTGTATAGCGCTCAGTTTGTTGTTGCAATCGCTATGGTGATGACGTCACGTGCTTTTATTCCCTCGCGAGCGTCACCATAACAAACCCTCTTGCCTCGGTGCATGCGTCGAAAATCAGGATTCACGTTACAGGAATAATTAATACCACGATTCCACTGTTCTGGATCTATTTGTTCTAAATTTTGGATACGATTTGGCTCAGGGCCGACCAGGTAAGGGATTGTATCTTTTGATAAAACTGTCGTCTGCTAGCTTGTCGCGTGCACCGCAGATATCAATATAACATGAACGGGTACATAGGTAAGCCTATGTACCCATAAAGCGATACCCTGTTATACATGTGTTTTAACGTGCTACGTGCCGAATACTCTTAATAATGACTTTTAATGAAACGCAGATACAATGTCAAATTCTACCAATACGTTATACATTTAAACTCCGGGTTTATATTCGAACGACCTTGACCTTGTTCATGCCAATAGATTGGTGTGATATGTTGATTGGAATTGGGTCACGCATGTATGTCTAGCTCTAAAATTTTACAAAGTTGATGAGTTTTATGCGTGACAGTTTTATAAACTATTTATATCTATCTCTCTAATATCAAATTAAATGTTAAAACTTTTTCCTTTTCAAATCGATTTTAAAACTATTATCAGCTGTATCCATATATGATCATCAGTTCGGTCCTATTTTCTAAAGTGGTTTTCATTTCGAAATAGCTATCTGTCTTGATAATCGGGTAAATTAATTAAGTTATTTTGTAGTAACTAAATTAGCTGTTTCTTCTCATTATCAATGGCTCATTAATATCTTTAAACCGCCATAAAGATAACTATTTTGAGCACCTTAGATATATATACGGGATAGATGCATTGGTTAAACGAAGATGGTTTTGTGGGGGTGTTTTGTGGAAACGAAATTGGAGGGTACATTCCCTTATGTGATATAAATACATGATTATAACACACTCAAGTTGAAACATATTACTGAGGGTAACAATTTGGTTTTTTATTTATTTGACAGTAGCCTACAATAGAGACTAGCGCACACTAACACAGTAACAGCATTCATTTTCTTAGAAACACAAGGAATTTATGGATGAATTCCGGATCCTTGTCTTTCTATTACACCAACTTCTAGAATGCCTCTCAAACAGTTTATGTATTTTCTTTAATGTCTTTAATGAGTGTGCGCTAGGAACAAAGTAACAAAATGTAATTTCTTTGTCTGATGTCTTCAATGAGTGTGCGCAAGTCTCGCTATAATATCTATTTCCAAACACAAGGCGTAACTCTTGCCAGTCCCCATTACTGACTGATTTAAGCCTTGCAGTATTTCCCTCGCTTTGTTGTGCCAAGATAGTGGATCGCTGCACCAGAAATGCATAGTGGGCCCCGATTTCCAAGCACAGATAACATAAGGAAATACTGCAAGGTCTAAATCAGCCAGTAATGGAGACTGGCAAGAGTTATGCCTTGCATTGGGAAGTTGCTATAATATTGAAATGTGGATATTCTATCAATATATGTGTTATTCATTTCACGTTATGTACAAAAACAAGATGGCGGCGACTCTGATAGAACCCTCTCTTTAACGTGGTAACACAAACGCGATGTTTCCCCGCGTCTCAGACTGCTTTTGAATTTAAAGGTATTAAATATTAATGTTTTATTGAGTAAAATGTTATCAATCTACACGTTTCACAAATTAGCTTTATAGTGAAGAAAGACAAACACGTGAACGTTTTATGATATGGAAATAGGAATATATGAGAACTGATATGTGATATGTGTGATATTGACCTTAAATCTCACACTGCAGAAACAGTTCAAACCATTGTATTTTTTGCGACTTTACATTTAGCGAAGCCCTGGTGGGTGTGTGGTTAAACTTTGGGACATTCAGTGCTTATGACGTGTCGGTTCCATTCCTCCAATGGACTGTCCCTTAATAATACGAAATGTTGTTCCAGTTCAGTTATTGCCATCTTAATGTTGCACATTAATCATAAATATGATATGTAATTCTATTGGCTTCTATCAAGTTTTTAATAAACTGTTCTAAAACGGATGGCGCAGTTGTCAGTGCGTCCGGCTTCGGATCAAGAGGTCGGGGTTCGAATTGAATCCCGCCAGTTTGTCTGCCTACCGTTTCCTTCTTTACATGCACTAGTACACGGGATTCCAGCGCAGTAACCTCCCTGGGCTCCGTTCCATAACAGCGAGCGCTTACAATCGCTTATTGATTGCTCAATGTAGCGCTTAGGTAGCGCTCAAGTAGCGCTCATTCTCTCCTGAACGACACAGTGCAAAACCTTTAAGTTCGCTCGCTTTGCTACGTAGCGATACATTGAACAATCTCGTTCAAGAGAGGTTTTCTGAGCGATTACTTTGAAATCTTTCTTGAACACGGCCCTAGTTTGCTAGTTCCAGCCGATGCTCGCAGGATGACGCCAGAACTAGACTCATGAATTTGGACAATCAAACCACTGGTCCACCGATAAATACGACTGAAACAGCATTACATCATGTCATCAGAACATTATTGGTTCATTGGTCCGAGGAAAGGGCGTTTTAAGAAATCGACGTTTAACGAGATAGAAGCGTAAAAAATCGTCAGTAATGATGCGTCATCAAAATTAAATCCAAACAGGTTAAGGTCGACGATATCTTATTTTAATTCAATTTCTGCTGTTTAAAATTCTTAAAGTTAAATACCAAACACTGTGACTAAAGGAACATCTTGAAAAGGCCATTGTAGCACCCCAAGTGTATTTGAACAGACATAAAAATAGAGACACGTCATAGGCCTATCATCCTCTGATTATGAAATTGTGATGACCGTATTTCCTCTAATACAACCCGGGCCTCTCATAAAACCCGGGCCTCCAATATAACCCAGGGGAGGGGGTGCTGAATGAAAAAGAACCCCGGGGTTGTATTGGAGGACATACGGTACTTGTCTACAAAACGTTTGTCTATCAAACACATTCAAAATCTACTTTCTGACAACACTTTTTATTTTATTTTATACTCTTTTAGAAATGTTGGGACGTTTCTTTTGCACGTGTACATATAATATATGCTTCTGTTAGTATACTAGAACAATTAGGGGGAGTATTGTAACGCCAACGTTTATTTGGGTGCATCATATTCCATTTTTCGTACTTTAAAGATAAGCTATCTCTAAAACTGATTTGGATAACGTCAGCAATAAAGCGAGTACAGCACAATGAACATTGCAAAACAAAGTCGCTGTTTTTTGTAGCAAACCAAAATTGCATTATATGATTTAAACATTATGTTTATTTAACAATTGTAAACAATTAAATGCCACAGAGGCATATTTGTGCCCCCTCCTTTCAATGTTATAAAGTTATTTTTCAATTCGACATTTTTTAAGGATTCATGTTGTCGATTTTATTATGTTCTTTAAAACATAGAAATTGCTATCCGAGCAAGAAGTCGTATAACTATTTTGTTCCGTTTTAATCATGTAAAAGTAACTGGTCGCTTATTCTGCGACTTACAGTGGCTTCACGTCACGAACTTTATGAACGAAACTTAGTGCAAAGACAAACACATATACACTCATGGGCAAAAGAAACGATACTTATTTACTTATTTTGTCATGGGGCAGGACTACTAAGAGTCCTCCAGGGCTGTTTTGGGAGGAGGTTTGGTTTAACTTGTAGAGGGAATGGGTCAGAATATATGTTATGGCTTTATGTGTTGGTTCTCTACATGTAACACCTTTAAGCATAGTAATTTTAGTTGAAAATAGTTTTCCTCACCGATTTCATTACCTTTTTGTAACGTGATTTTGGAAATATATCTCAGTGCCACCATTGGAATTGGAAGAGTCACCTTGTCTTAAAGATAATTTCAGTAATTGTGATACTTGGACAACCAATTTTCAGTAGTTTTTTATGCACTGACACTGAATAATTTTGGTGTCCATGGCGTTTTTAAAGGTCATGTCAAGGGATTGTACTTTATCTGGAAAACAATCTATTTCCGGCTTGAACCTAACAAATATATACCCTGATGAGCTATTTTTTTAGACATAATATTTGGTATTTAAGATAAAGTTTTATGACAATTATTGAAACGATGTTAGTACAAGAAATTGGCTGTCGCATCGTTGCTGAATAGGACTTCATAAAACAAGCAAATTGTCTATTTCACTGTCCTATCTCGTCTAGTTAAGGAGGAAAAAAACGACGATTTTAAAAGGCGTTTTGTCCGAAATATGAACAGATAATGTTTGAAAAATTAAAAATTTAGTGTAGTTGGATTCTGAAGACATTATGAAGCTATTTGCCAGTCGTACCTATCACTCCTGGATTGAAATATCTTGCAATTTTGTTGGTGTCGTTTCTTTCCCCGGAGTATGTTGCAGCACATACATAATATAATATTGAATGTAATAACTCCAATGTTCATTTAAAGGGGCAGTAGCACGTTTTTTGCAAATTTTATTTTTTCAAATTTCCCATTTAAAATGATGGCTTATGACATTTATATTTAGTTTAGAGGTTAAACCATTTTATTACACAAACCAATTATCCATAGTGGTAATGACATTGAAGCAAAAATTGCATGGCGGCCATTTTATTGTGAACACATTTTATTATTTCGAATGACAAAAACGATTCCCATGGCTTCAGGGAACCATGTGCACTCATTTTTTAACTTGATTTTCTGAAGAGTGAAGGTTATTTTACTTTTGATGACATTTTTTTCAAATACATTTAATCGACTCATTTCAGCGAAAAAACGTACTACTGCCCCTTTAATTCCTTATCATTGTACGTTCTATTTCGTTATATAGATACTGTAGATTACATTATGATCTTCTAGTAAATATATGTTAAATGTCACGATCCTGTGACAACATAAGTTTTGGATCTCTCATCTTCACTTTTCATATCAATTTAGGGATACTGTAGATCAATTATGATATTATAAAAGATAGGTTAAATATAATATTTCCATATGCTCTATGTGAAGTTAGATATTTCCAACAAGGTTCCCTTTCGATGTACTGTAGATCTGCTCCGACCGTATACAAGATACGTTAAATATGATATATCTCAGTTTACTTCCTGTGACGTCAAACTTTGCCATCAAATAATAATCTCCTTTCCCTTTCCGTTTGGCTGTTAAGATAATTATCAAACCACATATATATCATAGGAATATGTAGTTATCAGCTCCGGTCGCCCATGCTCTCTAGTTGCCTCTCTAGCCAGTGTCTGTAACAGCAGCTTCGTTTGTTAGTTCTTCGTTGTAACACAATTATTTTTCTTTAACTTCGCCACTGTAGGAGGGTCTGAAAATGAGGGCATATTGGAACTTCAGTCAGTAAATAACCCGAGGCTGATAAATCCTTTCCTCTGGTATACATACACACTGTAGCAGTTGCCGTCGGTAAACTCTGACTCTATCATCAGTGCTGTTTTATTTCTTTGATTTTCGAATAACCAACAACCAAACATAATTAGTGTTCGTAACAAAATATTTTTTGAAGCCATTCCGACCCACACCCTCAGAGTAAGGCACCAACCGCCAGCACTGATTGTACCATCAGCTTACCCATTCGGCCATCGTGACCTCGACAAGGTTGGGTTCGAATCCCACGAGGGACTCATCCTTAAAAAAAACACAAGAGTTTTTACCACTGCAGATAGTGAAAAAAGGGAGCATCGTTTTATTTTGGATCAGACTATCTAAATGGCATATATTTCCAATGAATTATGAGGTATTAAAGGACAACATATATTATGATATTTTAAAATTTTAAAGGTCTACCCGATTGTAAAACATGCTCTAAAGGTCTACCCGATTATAAACATGCTCTAAAGCTCTATCCGATTGTAAAACATCCTCTAATGCTCTACCCGATTGTAAAACATCCTCTAAAGGTCTACCCGATTGTAAAATATCCTTTAAAGGCCTACCCGATTATAAAACATGCTCTAAAGCTCTATCCGATTGTAAAACATGCTCTAAAGGTCTACCCGATTGTAAAACATGCTCTTAAGGTCTACCCGATTGTAAAACATGCTCTAAAGGTCTACCCGATTATAAAACATCCTCTAAAGCTCTACCCGATTATAAAACACCCTCTAAAGGTATATCCGATTGTAAAAATGTTACGGATGCTATTGAGGTATACCCGATTGCAAAACACTCTTTAAAGGTAATGTCAATTGCAAAAAAAAAACGATTACGAAACATATCCTATAGGTAACCCGACACCACGAACCAAGTCAAGCATATATTGATTAAAAGCCACAACGATCGCAGCCCGCTGTTTGTTTATACGTACCCTAGATACAGCCGGACTTACGCAATGTAGTATTATAGAGGACATGTGATTTCAATCTTTGTCTGAGGGCCCAGGGACTGTATGTATTATCTATATCATTATCAATTCATTAATATGGTTCAGTGTTAACGCAAGGACATAACCTTTAATGTGTGTGTCTGTATACAGGTAGACAATGGAACTACCTGTGTGGGTATTTCTCACGCATCGTTGCACGTTTACAACGTGTATTTATACTGGTTCTGGTTTGGTTGCAAGTAGGGTTAGTTAAAAGGTTATGAAGTGTTTCTTTTGTAGAGATCTTTAATTTGGCTTTGATAACAAGTATAGTAACCTCCTTCGGCAGGTTAAAGAGGAAATCAGCACGGAGTAAACCCCGTGGAACCAGTAAGATTATGACTTATCTAAACCGTGTTATAATCATCATTATTTTCAGTTATACCACGTATTAATATATGATCCCGAATGTTTCCTTAGTTTCAATATCTGGTCAAATGTCTGGTTGTACATCATCCTAAAAAGTTCATGTGTTCACTTTCAAATGTACAAAGAATGCCCCCTCGGGGTAATGAAGTAATATAAAGTACTGTCATTGTCAAATACTTCTATTGAAAGGACAACATAACATAAATTATACATCTGATTACATCAAAATTGTTTTTACAGTTTGGACAGCTTTGGGAGATGATTATGTTCTATAAACCATGTGAAGTTATCAATTATTTAGATGGATCTAGGTGCATGGTTCTCCCCAATCGACAATCAGCATGGGTAATCAAACACCTCTTTTATCGTAGATACAGTTGGCTAGACTGTTGCTTCCCAATGCCTGTAAAATGAATAAATATGAATATTAAAGATACTTATTTTATGTTCAGTTATCGGCTAATCCGCCATTTCAAATGCAATTTTTAAAAAAGCATAAAGACTCGGCCATATCCCCCGCTATTTGGGAAAGTTTTAAAGGTGCATCCATTGTGTTCATGAAATTTCATTTTGCTTAAATACGTTCCGAAGCACTATATGTGCTGTTAACAGTAAGAATAAATCCACCCAGCTTGCATATTCATCCCCAATCGCCAAATATAATAATAACTTATACCTGTTTCCAATTAAAATCGAGTAACATCATTATGTATGTGTAGAAACCGAAACTTCACGTCCCATTTACACGCACAGTAGTAATATGACCTATTAAACATTATCAACCCATATTTGCCGTTTTGTCTGTTATAAATTAGATTCCAAAAGTACGTTTGACTCATTGGCGCGCGTCAATCGCGATGCATTGTCCGGTTTTCGATTAGAAATCACTACTTTTACCTTCATATAGTCAATATAGTGACGTTATAAGTATATTTTCCACAATTTTGAAATTTTATTTGAAAGACTAACATCCTTGATGGCTCTTTAAGTCAACGTTGTTCTGCTTTTAGGTCATTCCCCTCCAACTTCGCTGTGACAGGGAATACAAAGCAGAACACCGTTGACTTAAAGAGCCATCAAGGATGATAGTGTTTCAAATGAAAAAAATAATTTGTGGAAAATATACTTTTAACGTCACTCGCCATAGATATATTTTATCTACAACATCACATGTGATAAATAATTTTCATATCACGACAATGTTTCAAAGAGAAGTACGCCTTCGAGTAGTGCGCGTTAAGGGTATCTGACGTCATATAAACAGAATCCCTTTTAATTTTATTGCATAAAACGTACTACATAACAGCAAGCGTTTCCAAAGCGTGAAGGCTCGTCTCTAGCGCAAGTCGCTATAACAACCCGTGTGCTGCACGTGCTGCATGTGCTTCTCTTCCAAGTTACCCTTGTCACACATTACTGATGTCCTGAGAATATACACATTATTGCCTGTTTAATGTATTTTTTATTGAGAAAGACCAGCCAATTATGACAAATTTTTACTCTCATTAATTATAAAATTCAAGCAAAATACCTACCGGTAGTTGGGTAAAACAATTATTCCAATATTTGTAGCAAATACATAATTAAATGAAATGGTAAGTAAATAACCGCCAAAAATTATATATTTAAATTTCTTTCATTGCTCATAAACTTTGTTATTCTTTCGTATCTTTGTATATACAGTGTGTAAGTTCGACCACAATGCTTAGCGCTTTAAAATAATAGACTGGAACTTTATTAGACTGGAAAACACCTTTACGAATTAGTGCAATTTCTCGGCTTATTTTGGGTCGAAACAATTTGTGAAAAATTAAGTGGATATATTTCACGGAGATAGATGTTTGGCAATTTTTCTATATCTTCATCATTATCCTTGATGGCTCTTTAAACCGCGAAAATCTACTCCTCAATCTTTCAGATACGTAATGCGCATGTGCAGATGCAGCCGCATGTGCAAATTGTGGAAATTTCACGAATTTCACGAATTTCACGAGCTCTGTGGTTTTGTTTTGATGTCAACTTCGTGTGTGATGCGGTTTTTGTTAAAAAGCTCTCATATGCATGATATGGGAGAGATGATAAAATTATGATAACGGTATAAGGATCTTTACCGAAACGTCGCCATTGTTAATAAAGAAGTTGATCATCCATAAAATATGTGCCTTCTTCATCACACCAACTTTTCGAATGCCTCTCAAACAGTTAATATAGTAGTATAGTGTGTGTTTTAGGCTCATATATGTAATGTAATGTTCAAATTTTATTAATGGCAAACATATTATTTATTTCAATTCTGTATTTAAACATGTTTAAATGAGGTTCCTGTGGATCGAAATGAACCTTATCAATGTAAAGCACTAGCAAATCGGACCAATTGATTTATAAAAGTACTATTCAAAAGCTATTTCAACCAGCCAAATGCATCTACAGGATAATAGCCTGTCATGTTTAAATTCAAACTAACCTTTTGGACTATAAGTCAAAAAATGTTACTAGCCCAGCAGCTTTTGTACTAGCCATGGACATGGACTAGTGCTGATTGAAAACCCTGGGTTCGTAACAATTCAGAACAGAGTGACGTCATGACACATTGTCGCACGAACAGTGACGTCATCACATTATCTTGTTTGTGTTATGTACGGTAAAAACACAGTGTACTAACAAGACGATGTGTTGACTATCTACGTCATGGCCAACACCATACAATACATTGACGCGTAACTAGTATATTAACTACAGTACATTCACATATCACTTGTCAAATAAGAGTTGTCCTCTGTGTTTGTGAAACTGTCAGTTCTGTTGACTTTCCATTACTCTAATTCAGTTTATCAGATGGGCCACCAAGACCCATTCAACATGACACATTGGATATGGATTTCCGTTTGATCGCCAAGGCATGCTTTTGAGTGAGGACTAGTTGTTTATCCATAATAATAATGGATAGTTTTTATATAGCGCCCATATATCCTCTTTGTTGACTCTAACATTATTACCTCGTTTAACCTAAGTTTAATCTAAAGCTGCCGTAGCGCTCGAAGGTCACCCCCTCATCTTACACCAGGTAACAGAACAGAGGCACCATTGAAAGCAGTCACTTACCCAGGGTGACGTTTTTTAACTCATGTTTAAGAGTGGGACAGGGAATCACCCTTCAAACTCTCAGTAGATTCAGCAATAAACATGGCCCTGGTACCCAATAACTGCTTGGTGGACAGAGGCACACGTTGAATAAAGTCACTTACAGGTAAAAGACGTCATGAGTCAGTGTGGGGCAAGGCGTTAATTCAGTAATGACGCGGGTCACCCATCCATGCGAAGAGCCGCGCCGTTGTTGCTGAACTTCATTGAGAGCGATCGACTGTACAATGTACAATGTACAAGACCACGTGCCAGCAACACATACTGCTACATAATTCACATCGTGTTAGATTTTGATGAACTTGGAATAATTATGTCGCTATGCTTGTACAATCACAGAGGCGTAATTACCTCTTCCAATGTATGCAACAATATTTAGAATTTTATAGGCTTTTGTAATGACAACACAATTGTTATATCGGTATGCTTATAGAACTCCAGGCAAGCTATTACCTCTCTGTGTGTATCATAAATAATTTATTTAAATTTCATAGGATGTTGTAACTGATGACACGACAATTCTACACATAGACGGCTTATCTTATACAATGTATGACATGACCTTTGTCAGACAGCCGTAATCTGGTAACTTTGGCTCCGGGTTGGTAATTTTTAGAGGATTTTGCTAAAAAAAATTATTAAAAAAGAAGTTTTCTTTTGGACTGGCTGCTTTCAAGCGTATTTCCCACACACCATTTAATTCCATAACACCGTTTAATGCATCAGATCAGGCTCCATTCAACAAGACATACGTAACCCATTTGCTGCTAATAATAATAATAAATAATAATAGTCCATTTATAATGCGCACATATCCATGCACAATGCATGCTCAAGGCGCTACACAATTATTACCCTGAAGGAATCGTACTTTCGGTGCTGCCTGTGAGGCGCTCCGCGCGACCATATAGGTCCATACATTCCCGTGTTCAGGTACCCATTTAACAGCTGGGTGAACTGAGTGCAATGTGGATGAAGTGACTTGCCCAAGGACACAACACAGAATAAGACCCAGGTCACAAATGTTTGGTGTCTCCACCGGTATTCGAACCCGGGCCGTTGGCGTGAGAGGCAGACATGCTAACCACTACACCACTGTGCTCCACACTACCAGAGTCGCCGTTTGGCGTCGGTCATTTTGTGTGTTGTCTTAAAGGTACATCCATTGTGTTGTTTGGGGTCAAATATTCAAAACGTTATAAATTGTGTTATGTTATCGAGAAATACTGACTGTTGCCGAAAAAGGCCATTTTGATCTTAGTCGACTCAGTATACAGACGATATAAAGGTATAAGTATCGATTTCTGATCGAAAACCGGACAATGCACCGCGTGTGGCGCGCGTCAATTAGTCAAGCGTTATTTTTAAAACTTGTTTACAACAGACTAAACGAAAACTTTAAGTTGATATTTTTGAATAGGCCTTTTAATTACTGAGAATGTCAATGAACCGTGTAGTTTCGGTTTCCGCACAAGTAAAAGATGTTACTCAATTTTAATTAGTAACTAGTAATTATTAATATATATTTGGCGATTGGAGATGAATATGCAAGTTGAGCGAACTTATCGTATGTTGGCATGTATTAAAGCATGTATTAAAGCCAAATACAATTTTATGAAACACAATAGATGTACAAATGTACCTTTAACAACAGAATATTAGTTTTCTGTGGATTTGCCAAGACATGGTTAACACATTCGCGAGTTTCCATTCAACACTCCGGGGCTTCAGGTTTCACTGCAGACCAGCCCAGAGAGTAATTGTAATGTTACGTTATAGAAGTTCAGGTTTATCTTTATGTAACTTAGTGAGAACTGCATGTTTGTTAGGCATTTGATAGATTGGTATAATGGTTAAGGACATTATATTTCTTGCAATCGATGAGAAAATGCTTTTATAGCTTTAAAAGACTTTGTCTAAGCTATTCCAATTGTAACATGTAGACTCTTTAGCTCCTCAGGCTCGGTGGGATTATGGCATGGCATGGTGTCCGGCGTCCGTCCGTCTGTAAACCTTTCGCATTTTCGACTTTCCAGAACCAGTGACTCTAGATAGCTGTAATTTTATGTGCAGACTCCTTGGCCAATGGGGATTTCAAATTGTAGATTTCGTTACCCTCTGACCTCAAATGTGGGTCACAGGTGTCATAACCTAAAAACCTATTTTCATCTTCTTCTCGAGTATGAAAAGCTCTAGAAAGCTGAAATGTTGCGTACAGAATCCTTGGCCAAATCACAAACCTTGGGGTCACAAACTAAAACATTCTAATTTGTTTTTAAAATGTATTACTTAAGATAACGTAGCTATTCAACTTTAGATAATAAGTCAATGCACATCTGAAGAGCTACAGAGCCCATGGCTCTATTTTGTGTGTTGTCTTAACAAAAGAATACTATTTTCTGTGGAATTGCCAAGACACGGTTAACACATTCGAGAGTTTTGAGTAGTTGTTTCATTACCAGGCTCCATTCAACACGACATATGGTTTAACAAAAGGTTTCTGTGGAACTCTCAAGACAAGACTAGCATATTGGCGAGGTTGGAGTAGTTGTCCTAATATTGTTCTTCTACACATTTGTATATGACATTCAGCGACTTGGTTATTGATGAATAATAATATTGGTTATACGACAACAGAGACAATGTTATCTCAGGGTCATAAATGTTTAAAAGTACGTTTGATTAACGAACTGACGACACCGCATTTCTACATAAATTCTTTATCTCAAAGAATGTCCCATTTCGAACATGAATATTTAAGGTCCGACCTCAGGGATATACCAGTTCTGTTGGTATGTTTATTTTCATTTGCTTTTTCACTTGATCAAAATGATTTTCATTAAATGTTCTCTGGACAATGTAAATAATATATTTTACTTTGTTGTTTCATTGGCGTACTTATATGTTTGCAACCTCTTTGACTTACCTGCATATATGCTTTGATTGTTTTACTGTTCGAAATTTCTAAAAGGGGCTGTCGTTTTTTTTCAAATTTTCCATTTATAATGATAATTTATTTCGAATTACAAAACACGATTCCCATCCATGGCTTTACTTAGCCATTTACAGTCACTCATTTTAAACTTGATTTTCCCAAGAGAGATGGGTGTTTTAATGTTGTGAAATTATTTTTCAAATACATTTTATCAACTTATTTGAGCTAAAAACGTGCTACCGCCGCTTAAACCTGTTGTTTGAGTTTATTGTAATAAATGCAACAGTTAAAAAAGATAAATCTATTTGAACCACAAACGCTAAAATATGAAGCGCATCAGGACTGCTGTACACTGATTATGATTTACCGTATTTCCTTAATTACACGCCTGCCTTGAATAGACACCTGCCTCGAATAGACGCCCTTGCACAGGGCTTTCTGAAAACAATACACGCCTGCCTTGATTAAACGCCGGTTAAACCGAATTAAAATTTTATAATCGCTGCTTCCTATCGTAGTCGTATATTAAAATCACAATGACAGCCTGCTCAGACTCATTGATCATTCGATGTAGTTACGATAGGTTTACGGTGCTCTGAAAGTTGTTTTTAACATATGCATGTGTATTACATTGTAAGCAAGTAGTAACCAAATGATAACGTAACTACGCCCATGGTAAAGGTGAATTTATTTCTGAATAAATAGAAACGTGAGCTATTCTTATCGTTCAGAGCTCTTACAGGCGACACAAACAAGGTCTTACCTGCATGAGAATAGATGTAATTAATTATCTTTCTTACCATTTACTTTCCTAAACTACTAAAAGAATATTCTAGGCTGAAACTAATATCTCACTTCAGTCTATCTGTCACCCTTTCTGTGTCCATGCAGGGTTGGTAACGGAGTGTCCGAACTTCGGGCGACCCTGTCCGAACCAAGGTCAAAACTGTCCGAACCTTGGGCGAATTGGTATACTCGCCTAAAACTGCTAAATTACATATTTATTCATATAATTAACGAATATAGTGTTTGGAATTTTGAACAATAATCCCATTCTCGACTTTCACCACTTATTGTTGGCTGTTAAAGAGTCAAATATTGAAAATACAACGAGCGAAAGTATTTAGATCGGAACACTGTCCGAACCTCGGTCAGTTTGCCCTATGTCTTTTTTGCAGACATTTTATAAATGAAGGTCATTAAATTAGTTCTGCAATGGAGGATAATTGTTAATACTGTATTTTATTTAGTTTTTGCATTGGTGCAATATTCTCTATTCAAAAACCTCTTTGACTATATAAATTATATTGCATTTTATCGTAAGGATTTCCATTAAATGAGTTCTGCATGGCAGGATAACGTTTGATACCATATGTTATACTTTGAATTAGTGTATTGACGTACGAGTGCAATATATCTGTTAACATAATATTTTTTCATCAAATGTTTTCTTGTTTAATTGTAACTTATAAATAATATATTTTACTCTGGGTTTTCTACTGGCGTACGATGTATTCAATTTTTTTGACGTATGTGTATTTTTTAAAATAGTTTATTATAAATGATTTCATTAAATGATTGGACTGGTCCATATTTATCAGACATGAAATTATTTATCTACATCAAAAGCACAACCTGACGTCAAATAAGAAACTTCCTAAAATTTATGTCAACGGAATGAATGATAATACGAAACAGGATGATAAACTGAATTTAAGCTTGTTTTAATAGATTTTAAAAGCCAAACCAGTGTAAATAAGTTTTATCGTTTTACATGTTATATTAAAGATTGGTCTAAGTAGGTTGAAAAGAACATGCATCATAATCTCACGGTATGTCAGCAATCATTCTAGTATGTGAATTTATTTTTTAAAACAGTATCAGTTAATATTTCTTTTTAAAAAAACACGCGTTTTAAGAAAACATTATTTTATAATATCTTAAATTAACCGAGATAGGCGACATTCTTTTGGATTGTTTTATTACATATTACAGTATTGATGCGTCAACAAATTAAAACCAAAAGGTTATATATGTGAATAACATCTTTTATTTATTACTAAGTTTTGAGTTAAATGCCAAACACTCTGACAAAAAACACTTTTTGAAAAAGCGATTTCAGCCTCCATATCAATCTTTAGGACACATGGTAATTTATGACATTCTCTCCCACAGGTCTGTAAACAATGGGGTGTGGATCTTCTACAGAAAGCCACGTGGCTTCACAAAATGGACAGGGATACCCAAAACAACAGACCCGACCAGTGGCAAACGTCCCCCCTCAACAGCAACAACAACAGCAACAACAACAAACTACACAAGACATTAAGGCGGTTAGTATGTTGTTATGCACTGTGGGATTAAGATTTATCACAGCAATAACAAACACAATCTTCACCAGGTTTTAAGGCAATGAGAAAAATTGGAATCTTGACTGTGTGCCCATCCTCGCTGTCTATACGATGACTCGTGTAGGGGAGACCGGGGCAGGTTCGGCCCCGGGGCACGTTCGTCTTTTCTCTGTATTTGTTGTTAGGTGGTCACTTTAACTTCAGTTGGTGATTCCCAAGCAACCACGTGACCTAACTCATGTACACATAACCAAATGGTGGCGGTTCCACATGTTATTTGCGATCTGTGAAAGAAAAACCGTTTTTCTTTCAGTAGAGTAATATTTCCCCCTTCAATTCAGTTTGTTTTTGACAAATATTGCCTGTACTTATGCTTGTGTTCCTCAATGGAGGTGAACCAACATGGCAAGGGGTATATGTAATGATTATGTAATGTGGGTATGGTGGCTGTGTATTATCGCAGAGGTAACATAAAGGGGACATGTGGGTCTGGGGCACGTTCGGCCCCTACTGACGGGGCACGTTTGGATACATATATCATAACTGTGATTGATGTTCATTGGGAATTTTGACTCAGTTCTCCTTTGTGCGACTAACAAATATGCATTTTTGTTCATGGTACTGTTTTTTAAAACATTATTTATTAATAACGAGAAGGGAGCGGAAATTAGTTCACATTTCAGTCGATTGTATAATCAGATCTGTTTCTTTCTTGGGGTACGTTCGGCCCTGCACATCAATTCTTAATTCATAAACTGAATACTGAATCTACATGATAATAAACTATATATATACAAAGCAATGATATGTCGTCTTTTATCGGAAATATATGAGAATAATCTATATTAAATAGTCAGCTGTTGCCTCTTATTTTAACTGATTAGGGCCGAACATGCCCCGTTTTGGCCAAACCTGCCCCTGGGGGTAGCCGAACCTGCCCCGAGGCGGGGTAAGTTCGGCTTTTAACCCCAGTGTCAAGAAAGCATAGTTATGGGAAAAAGTTATAATATTAGCCATTGTGAACAATTACTACAAGACAGTTAAGATGTCTCTCAATACGTGTACAAACAAGCGCAAGGATATGTCATTTAGCCAACCCATTACATTTATTTTGGTGAAAAGGGGACGAACCTGCCCCGGTCTCCCCTATATTACGTTGTTCTACAAAATCCCTTTGACTGCTAACCTTTAAAGGGGCTGTAGCGCTATTTATAAGGTTTTTTTTTCAAATTCCCCATTCACAATGATAGTTTATGTCATTTATATATACTCTGGAGAGTCAAACATCTTATTACACAAACCAATTATTCGTTGTGGTAATAACGGTTCTGCATATAAAGCAGAAATTGCATGGTGACTATTTTTAATGTGAACGCCTTTTATTATTTCGAATTACAAAAACGATTCTAATGGCTTTATCGAACCATTTACAGACATCTTTAACTTGATTTTTCGAAGAGAGAAGGGTGTTTTACTGTTAGTGACATTATTTTTCAAATCGTTTCATCGACTTATTTGAGCGAAAAAAACGTGCTACTGCCCCTTTAAGCTTCATGTTCAAATTTTGCTGCCTAAATTGGTTAAATCGTTTTCAATGGTTTCGATTATGTAAAATGTGATATTTAACCACTTAAAACATGGCATTTCAAAATGTGTCGCTCTTAAAGGGGCAGTAGCACGTTTTTTCGCGGAAATAAGTCGATGGAATGTATTTGAAAAATAATGTCACCAAAAGTTAAAAAAAAAACCTTCTCTCTACGGAAAATCAAGTTTAAAAAATGAGCGTACATGGTTCTGTAAAGCCATGGGAATCGTTTTTGTCATTCGAAATAATAAATTGTGTTCACAAAAAAATGGCCGCCATGCAATTTTTGCTTTATACGCAACACCGTAATAAGATGTTTTACCCTCTAAAGTAAATATAAATGACATAAACTATCACTATAATTTGAAAATAAGAGGATGTAATATCTTGTTATTTCGAGGATGGGCGTGCGCTGTGCCTACTAAGATGCAACATGTGCAAAGTGCATGCTTTTATCTTGATTTATTTCATTTTATCACTGGTTACACCATAAAGGGACGCTGCGTCGAAGATAAAAATAAGATCACTTTTATCTGTTTATGCTGGTTACCGTGTCTGCTAACGAGTCGCGCTTCGCTTCACTGTCTACATGCAGTATAGTTTTACTACTAATTACTTCATTTGTCTGAAATTGGGGGTCTGTGACTCGTTACCAGACACGTTAATCAGCATAGGTAGATAAATCTGATCTCATATTTATCCTCGACGCGGTGTCCGTTTAACAAGAACCATTTGGATTTGGAGTCAGACTGAAACAGTCAGTATACCTGTGAGCAGAAAATTAAATAGTTTTAAGGGATGCCCAGAAAGAAGAAGCTCACCATAGTAGATTGGGGATGTATTCATTGAAATAATACAGTAAATTTTAATATGCCAAATAGTTGTTCAATATGAAGAACTAATTTTATTTTGGGTATACCAGTAGATGAGTTTGTGACCGTAGAGGCGAAACAATCTGTTAGACTTTATTTAACGTTTAGGAGCAACAACGACAGGAAGCAATAAGGCAACAGCAACAACAACAGGCACTTCTACAACAACAACAGCAACAGGCATTATTGTTACAGCAACAACAACAGCAGCAGCAGCAGCAGCAACAACAACAACAGCAACAACAACAACAACAACAGCAGCAGCAACAGCAGCAGCAACAGAAGGTATATAACCGTTGAAGGTTGAATACGACTGGGATCTTTAAAAGAAAATGAAACTAGCTGGGATATTAAGTAAAAACAAAACTCGCTGGAATATTAAGTAGAAACAAAACTTGCTGGGATATTTAGTAGAAACAAAACTCGCTGGGATATTTAGCAGAAACAAAACTCGCTGAGATATTTAGTAGAATCAAAACTCGTTGGGATATTTAGTAGAATCAAAACTCGTTGGGATATTTAGTAGACACAAAACTCGTTGGGAGATATTTAGTAGAATCAAAACTCGCTTGGATATTTAGTAGAAACAAAACTCGTTGGGAGATATTTAGTAGAAACAAAACTCGTTGGGATATGTCCATTTGTGCAAAACCATGGTTTCGTTTTCACAAAAAAACACCAGTCTTTCTGTCCCTTTAACGGGTAAAGGCCCATTCTCGCGATACGATCACTTGTTACAACATGAAGTGTTCAGCTTGAATTGCAATGTGAGAACATCTTTAACGTCGATACATCAACAGAAGTAACTTGTCGATACAAGTTGATACTACAAGCTGTTATAACAAATCGCTCTCTGAGTCCGGTCATTAATGTTTCCAGGTACGATAAAGGCTTGTGAGATAGTACTTTCTTTGTTCCCCAAATAAAATGTCAAAGTCTTGAAACTATTGTGCATTGTGCAATTATGGTACTTAGTTTGTGAATGGGTGTTTCTTTGCAGGGAAAATTGTCATAGGAAATACTTTCTGAACCAAATAAGCACTTATATGATCTTTTAAATTATATGATTGATATTTTTGTGAAAATGTTTGATTTGTTTGACTGCACAACACCGCACTGTGTTGACTAACTGTTATGTTGACTTACCACATTCACTTGGTCCAGTAGGACTTTCGTTTAACCCGCATATTTAGTATATCATTTTTGTTATGACCAAATGATCCACCTTGGAAAGCTAAACAAAAATGAACCTTTGGAAATTGTCATTTTGGGATAAAATCCTCTACAAAATAGAAACAAAAATACCATTTAGTTGAACAAGTCTCCACAAATTAACATGTTTTATAAGCTAGTGTTCTCGTTTACTCTGGTGTTAAATGTATTACAGTTGACGCAGTGTTCGCTTGTCAAAAATGTTGTGTAATGAATACATACTTATTTCTTCTTTTCTCACGTAATTGTTTGACAGTAAATGTTTAATATCGCCTTACCTTGTATACTCTTTATTCTTTACACCTGCTTGTAATCTACAAACATGGAATAAGTAAAGTATATTTAAATTTGTATTTATCTATCTACTCACCCATTTACTAAATATATAAATATCTGTCTAACGAAGCTATTCGCGTCTTAAAAGTCATATAGAACTGTTTGAAAAATGGTTGAAAAATAAATGAATCATTTGTTGTCACTATATGTATTTTTGGTTTAATATCTCATTTATACTTATACAACAGACAGTCGCGTGTTAACATTTATACCAAATACCAAGTTTTAAAAAAACAAACAAAAACTCCGTTATTTCCATATTTGTATATATATTTGCTGTTTGCATTTCGCACGCAATGTCAGAGAAAAACATAAAACGTTGGATGTTTTTTCAAGGGCATATCATGATAAATAATAACGTCGATATGTTTTACCTCATAGGTAATAACTGTTTGATATGGTTTTTACATTTGTAAGGGGGCATGTATTGTTGAATGCAATGGACGTAGAAAACACGCAATCGATGATGCAACCCCAAATATACCGTACACAAATATAAATACCATGTTTATCTCATCTGCGCCACTCGTGAAAATATAACCTTTCTACCTCGCTCGATGAGATAAACATGGTATTAGTCAAGAAAAGACAGATATCCTCTATATAATATATTAGGGCTCGATCATGGATCGCATGTTCTATCGACCATTGTTTCAACAATATACATGCTCCTATTTTTTTAACAAATGAATGTTAATTTTAATTCTTGAAAACAAGTAATTGTCTAATAACGTGGTATGCAGGATATATTGGAGCAGTTCCGCCGCTATGTGGCCCTGGAGAAGGAGATCAGAGAGGCGGAGGGGAGGAACTCGGTGGGTCAGTACCAGATGAAGCGGGACCAACTGAAGGACGCCCAGGCATCCATACAGGGCATGGAACTCAACTACAAGGCGGCCTGTCAGAAAGTGTAAGTGTTCGCTCATCTCGCCTTGTTGTCCATGTTCAGAAAGTAAGGTCGTAGCCCATGTGTTGGGCATGGAACTCAACTACAAGGCGGCCTGTCAGAAAGTGTAAGTGTTCGCTCATCTCGCCTTGTTGTCCATGTTCAGAAAGTATGGTCGTAGCCCATGTGTTGGGCATGGAGCTCAACTACAAGGCGGCCTGTCAGAAAGTGTAAGTGTTCGCCCATCTCGCCTTGTTGTCCATGTTCAGAAAGTGAGATCTTAGCCCATGTGTTGGGGGTGGAGCTCAACTTCAAGGCCGCCTGTCAGAAAGTGTAAGTGTTCGCTCATCTCGCCTTATTGTCCATGTTCAGAAAGTAAGGTCGTAGCCCATGTGTTGGGGGTGGAGCTCAACTACAAGGCGGCCTGTCAGAAAGTGTAAGTGTTCGCCCATCTCGCCTTATTGTCCATGTTCAGAAAGTAAGGTCGTAGCCCATGTGTTGGGGGTGGAGCTCAACTACAAGGCGGCCTGTCAGAAAGTGTAAGTGTTCGCTCATCTCGCCTTATTGTCCATGTTCAGAAAGTAAGATCTTAGCCCATGTGTTGGGGGTGGAGCTCAACTACAAGGCGGCCTGTCAGAAAGTGTAAGTGTTCGCCCATCTCGCCTTATTGTCCATGTTCAGAAAGTAAGGTCGTAGCCCATGTGTTGGGGGTGGAGCTCAACTACAAGGCGGCCTGTCAGAAAGTGTAAGTGTTCGCTCATCTCGCCTTATTGTCCATGTTCAGAAAGTAAGATCTTAGCCCATGTGTTGGGGGTGGAGTTTAACTACAAGGCGGCCTGTCAGAAAGTGTAAGTGTTCGCCCATCTCGCCTTATTGTCCATGTTCAGAAAGTAAGATCTTAGCCCATGTGTTGGGGGTGGAGTTTAACTACAAGGCGGCCTGTCAGAAAGTGTAAGTGTTCGCCCATCTCGCCTTATTGTCCATGTTCAGAAAGTAAGATCTTAGCCCATGTGTTGGGGGTGGAGCTCAACTACAAGGCGGCCTGTCAGAAAGTGTAAGTGTTCGCCCATCCCGCCTTATTGTCCATGTTCAGAAAGTAAGATCTTAGCAAATGCGTTTGGGTGGAGTTTAACTACAAGGCGGCCTGTCAGAAAGTGTAAGTGTTCGCTCATCTCGCCTTATTGTCCATGTTCAGAAAGTAAGATCTTAGCAAATGCGTTGGGGGTGGAGCTCAACTACAAGGCGGCCTGTCAGAAAGTGTAAGTGTTCGCTCATCTCGCCTTATTGTCCATGTTCAGAAAGTAAGATCTTAGCCCATGTGTTGGGGGTGGAGCTAAACTACAAGGCGGCCTGTCAGAAAGTGTAAGTGTTCGCCCATCTCGCCTTATTGTCCATGTTCAGAAAGTAAGATCTTAGCCCATGTGTTGGGGGTGGAGCTCAACTACAAGGCAGCCTGTCAGAAAGTGTAAGTGTTCGCCCATCCCGCCTTATTGTCCATGTTCAGAAAGTAAGATCTTAGCAAATACGTTGGGGTGGAGCTAAACTACAAGGCGGCCTGTCAGAAAGTGTAAGTGTTCGCCCATCTCGCCTTATTGTCCATGTTCAGAAAGTAAGATCTTAGCCCATGTGTTGGGGGTGGAGCTCAACTACAAGGCAGCCTGTCAGAAAGTGTAAGTGTTCGCCCATCCCGCCTTATTGTCCATGTTCAGAAAGTAAGATCTTAGCAAATACGTTGGGGTGGAGCTCAACTACAAGGCGGCCTGGCAGAAAGTGTAAGTGTTCGCTCATCTCGCCTTATTGTCCATGTTCAGAAAGTTATGGACACTCAGGTGTCTGCACAGCACGAATACCCTTTATATCAAAGCGTATGTAGCTAAGCTCGTACTCTTAGGCCTTAATCCAAGTGTTTGGAATGAAGCTCAGAAGGTACAAGCGTCCATCCATATGTCCTTATTGTTATGGACACTCGGGTGTCTGCACAGCAAGAAGGCCCTTTATATCAAACGTTTGTAATAAGCTCTTAGGCATCAATCCAAGTGTCTGGTATGAAGCTCAGAAGGTACAAGCGTCCACCCATATGTCCTTATTGTCCATGTTCAGAAAGTTATGGACACTCAAGCGTCCACCCATATGTCCTTATTGTCCATGTTCAGAAAGTTATGGACACTCAATTATTGAATCTTATGATAGAACTGTTATTACACGGGTGCTCGTTCAGAATCGTCTGTATATCTCCCCAACAGCCATTAACAAAAAAAATGTATAGATGATATTTGACAGTTCCCGTCAAGTACTATGTTTATCTCATCGAGTTAAGATTAAGGGATGCACAGCCACGTGTGTAAATATATCATTTCTACTTCACGAGATGAGATATACAAAATGGCATTCGACCAGAAATGTAAAACAATTCTAGCTATCAAATTTAACAAATTCAAAATAGTTCAAAATGACGTTAATTTTATTGATAGAATTGGTTTATTATAGTCATCTTATGACGTCATCCTATTGTTACGATGACGTCATGTTTGAAATGTTATTTCTCTGATTAGAGTAGAATGTTATTTCATTCAGTGCAAGACAGATTTTATCTTAAATGATAAACGCCGCAATTCACCACTGAAATATGATAAATAATGTTTTTACCCTTGACCTATGGTCTGTAATCCTGGAATAAAGAATTGTTAACATGTATGTATCTACTGAACAGGGAGAAGGAGAAGGCGGATGTTGACAACATGAACCAACCCAGCGTCAAGGCCATCATGGACCAGAGCACATTCGACGCCAAATTCACCAAAGAACAGGTTTGTCATCAGTACTTGCTTCTCGTAACATATAGCGGGACATGCAATGCGTCTCATATCTTTTAGGGGACATGTAATACGTCTCATATCATGTAATATCTCTCATATCATGTAGATGTACATGTAATACGTCTCATATCATGTAGAGAGATATTATACGTCTCATACCATGTAGGGGGACATATAATACGCCTCATATCTTGTAAAAGGGACATATAATACATCTCTTATCACGTAGAGAGATATGTTACGTCTCATATCATGTAGAGAGATATATAATAGGTCTCATATCATGTAGAGGGACTTAATACGTTTCATATCATGTAGAGAGACATATAATACGTCTCATGTCATGTTGAGAGATATATAATACGTCTCATATCATGTAGAGGGACTTAATACGTTTCATATCATGTAGAGAGACATATAATACGTCTCATGTCATGTTGAGAGATATATAATACGTCTCATATCATGTAGAGGGACTTAATACGTTTCATATCATGTAGAGAGACATATAATACGTCTCATGTCATGTAGAGAGATATATAATACGTCTCATGTCATGTAGAGGGACTTAATACGTTTCATATCATGTAGAGAGATATATAATACGTCTCATGTCATGTTGAGAGATATATAATACGTCTCATGTCATGTAGAGGGACTTAATACGTTTCATATAATGTAGAGAGATATATAATACGTCTCATGTCATGTAGAGAGATATATAATACGTCTCATATCATGTAGAGAGATATATAATACGTCTCATGTCATGTAGAGAGATATATAATACGTCTCATGTCATGTAGAGAGATATATAATACGTCTCATGTCATGTAGAGATATATATAATACGTCTCATATCATGTAGAGAGACATATAATACGTCTCATGTCATGTAGAGAGATATATAATACGTCTCATATCATGTAGAGAGATATATAATACGTCTCATGTCATGTAGAGAGATATATAATACGTCTCATGTCATGTAGAGATATATATAATACGTCTCATATCATGTAGAGAGACATATAATACGTCTCATGTCATGTAGAGAGATATATAATACGTATCATGTCATGTAGAGGGACTTAATACGTTTCATATCATGTAGAGAGATATATAATACGTCTCATGTCATGTAGAGAGATATATAATACGTCTCATGTCATGTAGAGAGATAAATAATACGTCTCATGTCATGTAGAGATATATAATACGTCTCATATCATGTAGAGATATATAATACGTCTCATGTCATGTAGAGATATATATATAATACGTCTCATATCATGTAGAGATATATAATACGTCTCATGTCATGTAGAGGGACTTAATACGTTTCATATCATGTAGAGAGACATATAATACGTCTCATGTCATGTAGAGAGATATATAATACGTCTCATGTCATGTAGAGAGATATATAATACTTCTCATGTCATGTAGAGAGATATATAATACGTCTCATGTCATGTAGAGAGATATATAATACGTCTCATGTCATGTAGAGAGATATATAATACGTCTCATGTCATGTAGAGATATATATAATACGTCTCATATCATGTAGAGATATATAATACGTCTCATGTCATGTAGAGATATATATAATACGTCTCATATCATGTAGAGATATATAATACGTCTCATGTCATGTAGAGATATATATAATACGTCTCATGTCATATAATACGACATTTCCCCCACGTTACCTCTGTTACAAGTTGTCCATATTTACCGCATTTACCTTGTCTCGTTAAATGGTATTAAACGAGGCTTCGTTTAATAAAATGATTATCATGGCAACATACAAGTATCGTACTTTATACCCATTTTTGTAAAATAGTATTAAACGGGATTTCGTTCATGTATTCTCTATGCAACACCTATTTACTGAAGTTACCCTTTCTGATGTATGTGGTTGTGTTTACCTATATCAGCATCAACAAGGACAGACAGTAACGTATACTTTACCCATGGTTTATGTTGCAAGAAGATGTAGTTGTCTGAGTATTTGCATGCAATACTATGGATGGAATGCTCACCACACTGGTTTAACACACCCATCAGCTGCTGATGTATCATGTTCACTCGTCTCATGCTTGATGTTAAAGGGACATTAAGTATGTGTTTGGGGTCGTATTTTGTAAAGCTCTATAAAAGTTTAAATTTATCGTAAACTGCTGACTGCTCGTCTTACCACGGCAAGGTGAAACTACCCGTTGATGCCGACTGCTATGATCGCATTTAAATTAAATTTAGAGCTTTTATAAGTCCATTTTGAGCCGCTGATTTTCCAAATTTACCGCGGTGGAGCGAGCCAATATTAATCAAATGTATCAAACTTATCTCAATGTGTAACAAACAAAAAGACAGGTTTGGATTGATAATGTTTAATAGGTCATAGAACAAGTATTTATCATATATTTAGCGTTTTCGAATGAATATGCAAGTCAGACTCAACTTATTTTGATCAGCACTTATGACATTTCAGCACGTATAATTGCCAAATTAAATATAAATCACTTTATGTCCCTAATTTGACAGTGGAGATCAATAAACAAATTCTGTTTATCTCATCTTCCTCTTGCATGAACAAGTAAATTATGTCTGATCACTATCTGAATATAGCATGCATTTCATAGCATAGTTGAATGTCATTTGATTTGATCAAAACCAAAACTATATGTTTCATTGAGTATATCTTAAATTATTTATGATACACTATATCATGTTGCAAATAAGACTGATATAGAATGTCCAGGTTTCAAAAGGACTTTTATTAGGACTAGAATATTCCTAAGCACCATACATTAAAATTTGTGCTAGGTTAGCGCTTAAGTGCTTAGTGCTTTAAAATCAAGGTCCAATTGTATTCGCGTCGAGTCTTTTAAAAACACACACAGAAAAGCACTGCTTCTACTGAATTCGCACCAATCTCCATCACAGGCTTATTTAAGCCTTGTCGTATTCCCTCAATTTCCAAGGCATATATGATGGATAATGGTGCGATTAATGCCTTACGAGTGGAATCACTTAAAGCATACTTTCACGACAAATACTGTAGTCGACCTAATTTACGAATGTGCCCGGTTTCACAAATCTCCCTTATACAAAGGTCAATTCTCCTGTTCTATTCTCGGGATAGCATGCTTATGAATATGATTAAATCATCGTAATGATATATGATATATATGATATGTAACCGACCACGACGACATGTGCTTTTTATGGTAGCCATCTTTATTGAATTAAAGGGGCAGTAGCACGTTTTTTCACTCAAAAAAGTTGATGAAATGTATTTGAAAAATAATTTCACCAACAGTAAAACATCATTCTCTCTTCGGAAAATAAAGTTTAAAATTAGTGTACATGTTTCGGTAAAGCCATGGGAATCGTTTTTGTAATGCAAAATAATAAATTGTGTTCACAATAAAATGGCCGCCATGCAATTTTTGCTTTATACCCAACAAAGTTATTACCACTACAGATAATTGGTTTGTGTAATAAGATGTTTTACCCTCTAAAGTGTGTATAAATGATATAAACTATCATTATAAATGGGAAATTTGAAAAAATAAATTTTGCAAAAAACGTGCTACAGCGCCTTTAAAGGTAGATAACTCGTTATGCTTTGCGTACCGCTTATAAATTTAGGATAACCCTCCAACGTGTGTGTAACATGGTCATATATTTGGTCATAGGAGGAGTATCTGGAAGCTGTGAACGAGAAGGAGGTGGCCGAGAAGCAGCTGGAGGGAATCAAACACCAGGCGGCCAACCTGGAGAAGGAAGTCAAACAGCTGGAGCAGGACGTGGAGAAGGTCAAGAAGCTGTATGCTGAGCAGGACGATCTTCTGGGTGAGTGGAGAAAACCGAATAGATCAATAAATGTGACACCTTTTTTCTTTAAATAAGTCTAGTTGTCAAGGTCAAAGAGCTGTAAAGAACAGGACGATCTTCTGGGTGAGGGGGAAACTGAATAGATCTCTAAATGTGACACCTTATGTCTTTAAATAAATCCAGTTGTCGAGGCCAAAGAGCTGTATGCTGAGCAGGACGATCTTCTGGGTGAGTGGAGAAAATTGAATAGATCAATAAATGTGACACCTTTTTTCTTTAAATAAGTCCAGTTGTCAAGGTCAAAGAGCTGTAAAGAACAGGACGATCTTCTGGGTGAGGGGGAAACTGAATAGATCTCTAAATGTGACACCTTATGTCTTTAAATAAATCCAGTTGTCGAGGCCAAAGAGCTGTATGCTGAGCAGGACGATCTTCTGGGTGAGTGGAGAAAATTGAATAGATCAATAAATGTGACACCTTTTTTCTTTAAATAAGTCTAGTTGTCAAGGTCAAAGAGCTGTAAAGAACAGGACGATCTTCTGGGTGAGGGGGAAACTGAATAGATCTCTAAATGTGACACCTTATGTCTTTAAATAAATCCAGTTGTCGAGGCCAAAGAGCTGTATGCTGAGCAGGACGATCTTCTGGGTGAGTGGAGAAAATTGAATAGATCAATAAATGTGACACCTTTTTTCTTTAAATAAGTCCAGTTGTCAAGGTCAAAGAGCTGTAAAGAACAGGACGATTTTCTGGGTGAGTGGAGAAAACTGAATAGATCTATAAATGTGACCTCTTCTGTCTTTAAATAAGTCCAGTTGTCCAGGCCAAAGAGCTGTACGTTGAACAGGACGATCTTCTCGGTGAGGGGAGAATTGACTTAGGAATGTGAACCTTCAGCGCTTTACTGGCACTCCTATTCTCGGAACTGTTGACAAGGTCAGGAAGCTGTACTATGTTGAGCAAGGTGATGTCCCCAGTCCGTGGAAGAGGGTCGCTTATGTAACGTAACGAAATGATTTCCAACACGTGTCGCTCTAGAAAAGGGATAGAGTGAGAAGATGCCAATGGTATTAGACACATAGGTTTCTTTAAATCTCTAGGACAATTCTACAACGGGTAGCTTTTCCAGAAGGTGACTAAACCGGAAACGTAGCTATGGTTTCTAGGAATGATCCCACACTTCCTGAACGTATGAATGCACTGTACATTTAGCTGGAGTCACTTGTATTATCACATATATTACCCGAGTCGATCATGGTCATGTTCCTGTAAACCAATTGCCTTTGTATGACCTCTGCTTCTTCACGCAATCGACGATCAATCATGTAGATGAAATATGTATGGGATTCCAATTAATCTTAGATGTAGGTAAGCGTTATAGACACCAGACTGAAACTTCCCCGGGCAGAAAACAATCACTGGCTGTACCATTCTGACAATTTCTTCTTCATTAAGAGACTTTAGATGGACCGTTTGGATAATAAAGGTAAGTTGTCATGACATGTACTATCTTTGCATTAGATAACTATTTACAAACGGTGTTTTGATAACGATTGCGTGATGTTTAGTGTCAACAGAAACGTATTCATAGTAAATATTTTCTTCATTGGCATAAAACTGATCTCGAATATAATTGTATGAATATAAGGTAAGTTGTCATGTTATTTAGCAGATAAGATTTTGATATGATGTATTTAATATACATTATATTCTAATTGGTATAATTGCTGCTTTCATCTTGGAATTTTGAATTTTCATCATGTAATGTCTTTTAAATCGTTATATTTGTATACGCTTTTACATCCTGCATTACCCAATCAGTAGGCCAATGCTTTACGGTTTCACACCTGGCAATTATCCTGTATTCTTACTGTTCTCTTGCTGTAACGATGTTATATTTGGGATCACATCATCTGCAATAGTAACAAATCTTGTACCGTCTTCGGGATGATTTGCTTGCGGGATTTGAACCAACGCCCTCAGAGTCAGTCACCAATCACCAGCAGTTCTAGTTCACATTGTTTCCCATTAACAGATTACCAGAGAAGATGTTTAACGGCGCATTCAAGCCTTGCAACTCTCCCGACATTTAAACCGACCCTTTCAGAATCACACACCCACCTCCAGCAGTTCTAGTTCTCATTGTTTCCCATCATGTTTCAAGAGCAGATGTTTAACAGCGAGTTCAAGCCTGGAAATTCTCTTGACATTCGAACACACACGCTTTGAATAAGGCACCGCAGTTCTAGTTCTCATTGCTTATCTTCATCACGTTTCCAGAGGCGATGTTTAACGGGGAGTACGGGAGCGACAAGGAGAACATTCTGGAGAGGGAGGTGGACAGTCTTAACGACAGGACGGGGCGTATCCAGGTGGCGCAGTACAAGTGGAAGAACGGACAGGTGCTTCTCCAGCACGCCTGCAACCAGCTGGCCTTCGCTGTCCGGAGGTGGTCGGAGGTCCCGAAGATACAGGTCACGTAAGTAGAATCTTACATCATATAATCGGTGGACCCAGAAGGTTTGGATGATTAAACTTGTTATAAGTGGGACATAAATACCATCAGGTATGCAGGTCACGTAAGTAGGATTGTAGTGTGGAATCTATCGGCGGTTCCAGAGGGTTTGGGTGCTTAAATTGCTAAATTGTCCGTCCATCCATCCGGCCGTCCGTCTGTACGAAATGAAATAACTCAAATGCTATTCATTGGATTCTTTTCATACTTTGCATATGGGTTCATAATAGGAAGAGTAATGTTCCTACAGAGGTTTGTGACCTTGACCTTCCTTTCAAGGTCACAACGAGACTTTGTCATGTTACCCATGTCAGCGGGATATCTCAAGAACCATTCGCTGGATTCTCTTCATATTCTACACATAGCTTATCCAAGGAAAGACAAAGGGCTGATTAGATTTTGGTGACCTTGATATTATTTTCAAGGTCACAGCGGAATTTTTCTTCATATTAATGTACATGTAAAAGTTGTCAGCGGAATATCTCAAGAACCATTCACCGGAATTTCATCAAATCTTACACAAAGCACCTCCTAGGGAAGACGATGGGCTGATAAGATTTTGGTGACCTTGACATTATTCTCAAGGTCACATTGGAGCTTTGACTTTTGCGATATGTTTGACAGTCGATTTTGCTGATCTTGGCATTATTTTTCCATTTTGAAGTATTAATTTGTGGCGGTGGATCATGTCACCTTAGTGACAACTACTTGTTATAGAGGTCATAGTAGCGTGTTAAGTATGCAATAGGTTATAAACATGAACTTTGATGTTAATGAACTCAGCCCTTTTTAAAATCAAGGGCGTTCAGCAATACATTTGCCATTTGCACCAAAGCCAAAAGCATTACATTTTCTCCCAAACCGAGTTGACCATTATTTCGCTAACGGGGAAAATGGCATCACGGATACCTCTTTTCTATTCAGTTCTGTAAATTTCAAATTTGACTTTCATCTCCAATCGCCTTAAAAAGCTGTGCGCATCGCAAATGTGAAGGAACTCTAGTCTACTCAACAGTTCTCCACGGGAACCGAAGTCTCAGTTAGAATCAGCATCGCCGTTTGAACTTTGATCGCAACCAATCGGAGTCTCTATTTCCAGCCAAGAAAGTGATTCAGATTCGTTATTACGTTTATATTTGCGGATAATCAGTCGTTAGCAAAATTGGTACAGGTAGATACAGACTAAATAATTATTTTGAATGGATATGTTGGGGAGAATACACTTGTAACAGTGGAAGGTTTGACTTGAATAATCTTTGTGGGGAAGAATGAATGCGTTATTGGTTTGAAATATCCTTATAACTCAAAAAGTTAATAAATTAATAATCTTTCCTCTCATCTTACAGTAACCAGGCCGGAACGAAAGCCAAATACGACAGTGTGACTGAGTGTCGCAACAACCTGATCGCTTCCACCCAGAATATCGAGAACTCACAGCGCTACCTCAGTAACATCAAGTTCCCGTACTGCGACCAATCAGAAATGGCCACTCTGAAGCGCGCCACCTACAACATCTATGTGGATATGATGTCACATGAACGACACGAGCATGCGTATCAGTGTTACAGCACCACGCACAAACGAGCCGCAGCCTTACTGCAGTGGTTTGATAGTGTACGTATAATCAGATTATGTCATGTATATGTGTACTTCTTTACTCCTTAGTTATTCTCGAACCCTACGAAGAATATTTTAATTTGCGTATTTTAAAAACTTGGTTTAGGGTTGAGTCTTTTTTATTAGACGTGGGAAACGAATTACGAATTCTAGGAATGTTTTGATAATAGCTAGTTTAAAGATAAATGTTGAATAAATAATGAAAGTTTCAGAAATTAAAATAAAATTTTAAAGGTGAACCGAATTTTTAAATTGTGAGAAATTCAACACAATCCAGTGATCAAACATTAAACATAATTGAAAAAAAGTCTTCAATTTGGATATTAAGTGTTTTAGTTGATAAGAGTGCCAAAAGAAAAGAGTTCGTTCTCAAACTCTAAATTACATTTTACGTTGTCAGTGGCCTTCTCTCATTGGCATGAGTACAGTTCTTTACAAACGTAATCACAATTCTTTAAAAAGGTTAATTGGAAACTAGTATATTTGACATAAGAAGTTGGATTGCGCAGAATATTATCATTCATAACATCATCAATGGCATTCTCTTCTCACAGATGTTACTCGCTTCATATACTCGTGGTAAAAATGGTTGACACCTCCTTATAGTTATAGGAATGAAATGTTATATAAACAACATAACGTTTCAGTTTCGATTATTTTTTATTACTGGATGTAATAGTGTCCTTGAGCATTTGCTAGTTCTCCACTTGTACTTTAAAACACCAAAGAAAGAGGAATATAAGAAAAATGAATTTTTTTCAAAGAGTTCATATCTTGTGTCTTGAGATCTTGGCATTGGTACATTGTTACAGTGTTTGAGTGTTCTCATTTCGGTTATAATAAATGAGTAAAAGTTGCATTTGAAAAAAATATTTTACTGAATCCAAATATACCTAAAGTATTCATGGAGTCTCATTCGCACACAATACATACATGACAGTATTTTATAGTTTACATCATGTGTTTGTGCCATTTAATTTTGAAAATAACATAATATCGAACAACATTAATTGTCCATGCATTTAATTTGCTAAAAGTCATTTTCTGTTTTTCGGGCGTCAACCATTTTTACCATGAGTATATATACTTTCGTTACGAACATCGTTTTGGGAAGAGAATGCGCCAATGGTTAGATTTGTCGAGACTTTTGGAGAAAAATTCCGAAAATTCAAACTTCAGATCTGTTACTTCACTGCAAACAGCACTAAGCGAGTTCAACAAGATAAAACAATTTTTTCAAAAACGTAATCTATAATTGATGCTCTAATGAAGAAAGGTTATGAACATGATCACCCCTTTCAGTGTCACATTTATCGTTATCTTCGCTGAAATATTGTGTTGGAGTTATGAAAAATTAATGGCTATGGGATAATTGAATTTATTATCAGCAATTTGTGTAATCTGTAAAATATGCATGCCCTAAAATCGTAAATGTGCTTCCTAAGAAAATGCATTGGGACTGAACGCAAATACGTCACAGTTAAAATACTGGTTATCTATTGAGAGAGAGAGACATGCCCGGTAAATAATAATAACTCTTTATTGCCCGCAATACCTTTTACATTAGAAAATCATACTGTGGATTTTGCACCTTAGCTACAGTGTTGTTCTGGTCTTGCAAAACTGAGTGTCAAGCAAGGAAGCAACAACTCCTATCTTTAAGTATCGAATCCGTGTAATGAGTGGATAATGTACCAATTGAACTACATCCCCGGCAGTTAAGAAGAGAATATTTTACATAACATAACCCATACTAAGTCGGTTTATGTATGGTCTTACCCGTATTGGTAATAGCATACATGATTATTATATGCCGTTACAAATGATAAGTGACTACGGGTGAACATTTGCAAGACGAAAGTATTATGTATATAAATCTGCACATGTGCGCGTATGCATATATGACACCGGTTATTATGTCTTTAATCTCTTATTTTATTTTTTTTTAAATTGTCACAATTTAAAAAGTTGCCTTTATTAAACAAGAGAAACGAAATAAAGTGTGTTGAATCTAATCATTTAGTCAAGTAACGGGTTATGTCATAATCTTACCTTGTTACAGGTAATTAAAAACACAATCAACCGAGACCTAGAGGGAGCCCAGAAGGAGCTAGCGCAGAAGCGCTCGGAGCTGAGGAAAGAGAGACTCCGACTAATCAAGGAACTCGTCGGCTCCGACATGGATGGGCAGATATCGGAGAAAGGTGCGTTTCTTATTTTAATGTGTATATTGTTTAAACTAGGATGTTATTATTATGAATATATGTGGAGGTTTAGAAGACCGTCATTGCTCCATTTGGGTTATTTTTATCCAAAAATACCTCGATGGAGGTAACTAGTTTCCCCGTATAATTCGCGCCAGTCTCCATCACTGGCTGATTGAAACCTTGCTGTATTTCCTTTACCCTTCCTACGCTAGTGTAGCAGTGCGCTGCATGCACCTGAAGTTTATACTGCGCTCCACTACACCAGGACAGGAAAGTAAACCAAATCCGGCAAGGCTATAATTAGCCAGTGATAGAAACTGGTGCGAGTTATCCCTTGCGGGGGGGGGGGGGAAATTGTGATGGAAAAGGGTTAGAATCACAAAGACTTTGGAATTTTTATGAAAGAAAAATGGATTGTATCTTCGTGTTTATCTTAACCTGTATGTTTCACAAGTGCTGTTTTATGTCATATGTAAAGAAACAAATCATAAAAAAGAAGATCCCCTCTAATTTCTTTTTAAATATCCAGGTCGCTCTATACCTTTTAATGCATGATTTTAGTTGGCGATGAGTATGTTTCTATGCCTAGATTCACTTAATGGATTATATATTTCTTATGTTGGCATCATGCTATCATGCTATCACTACACTTTTACGTCATCACTTTGGGCAAGATAGTGTTGTGGTAAGAAGACAACACGCTATCACTAACAACTCTGTGACAGAATAGTAACTTTTAAGCAGGCATTATTCTATCATTAAAATTCATGTCATCACTTTGGTGCAGGATAGTGAAGTGGTAAGCACCTTCGATTTTGGATCAAGAGGTCCGGGTTCGAATCTCGCCAGCGATCTAAATGCTTTAAGATTGCGAGCATTAAAATTCGGTAGAGTAGCGCTAATGTTAGATAGAGTCATACTCAAAGTGACATGTACGCTTTCTTCCTACAATAATACTAACCTTAGAACTCTTGAATGATATTGGTATCTCACTCTGTTCGTTAATTACCAGACCTTTTATTTCACAAACATTGAATAACACACATATGATTTTATATATAAATTTACGAGCATGCTATGTTAACTGATCATCACTTTTGGCAAGACAGTGTAGTGGTTCTTACAATAATAAGATCGTTTAGTATTTAAGTTATCACCCAGTGTATGAGCATGTATGGTTACTGATCACATTATGTTGTACGACAGACATGAAGGAGCTGGAAGGTATGTTGGAGCACCGACCACGTGACCACCCACGTGACCACCCACGTGACCACCCACCTGCACAACACTCATACATAACAACAAACACCCAAGAATATGAGCTGTATATCCCACCTACCGTAGATAGGGTTTCACTCGTGTTATATCTCCCTTAAAGTGTTTTTCATAATATTTTATTGGCTTTAATACGTGCCAAAAACCCTTATGTGCTGATTTCAGTTCTAATAATTTCACTCAACGTGAATATTCTTCTCCCAAAATCGTTAAATAAAGCATAATTACCAGTTTCCAATGGAATTCGAGCGACAACATTTCACAAGTGCAGAAAGCGAAGCTACCGTCCCATTAACATACACAGTTGTCCTTTTGTCTGTTGTAATCAGAACATAGATATTAAACTAAAATATTCCCATAATGTTCACAAGTATTCTTAATGATTGAATATGTTTATATTCTTGGATGTTTGTTGCTCCACACATCTCACTTCACGGGTTTTCTTTGTTTCAGTTCGATGCTTAGTAATGTTCTGTTCTTGTGCGACAAACTGTTAATATTTCTTGTGCACCCTTATGTTGATTTGATGTTCTCTGAGATTATTTAAAAACCTGAATTTGAATTTGAGATCTGGGGCCTCGAGTCACAAATCATTAAGCTATAACTTAATGAAATTTTAAAGAATGGTAAAGATTGCTTTGTGAAAGTAACCCTGAGGTCCATATTCCAAAACAACTGTTAACTTTGATCGCAATGCATGTATTAAGGATGGGCTAAAGAAGTTATACGAACGGGCTACTAACGCATGGAGAAGCTTGCCTGCGACATTTGTCCTATTGAAACTACCGTAGTGTCGGCATTACCCACTTCAAAATATTGAGTCAGTGGGGTTCTTCACTGCAGCTCTTGAACAACATCGACACTTTTGTGTGTTTTGCACCGTCTGTCCGTAATCAGTTCGTTTCCGGAGCAGAACTTGAAAACCGTTCATCCTTCTGAAACTTTCCATGTGTATTAGCCAACAACTGAAGTGGTGCCTTTTGATATTTTCAAATTTCTGAAAAAAACAATGTTCCGTTTCCCTAGAAACGTGTTGAATTTGGACTTTGTTCAAAGACAGGTTTGTTTCCGGAGCACAACTCCAAAACTCCTCATCATGTATTACTATCAGGGATAGGTCTGCTTCCGGAGCAGAATTCTTCATCATATCTGAAACTCAGCCATGTGTAATATATTACCCACTAACTCAAGTATGGTAGTAGATATACAATTATCTGTCAAAGATGTGTTTTACAAATTATGTGGGACCGGTGGGATATGTCATCTTCTGATGACTCTTGTTTCAGTTTGCTAAAAGCAACACCGATACATTTGTACTTGCTAAAGGCAACACCGACAATTTTATGTTCACTAAAGGCAACACCGACGTTTTTGTTTATCCGTAGAAATTACTTCGGACACCTGTCCCTTTAATAAAACTTATTGAGGACAATAAAAAAAGTCATTCAACTAGAAATTGATCGCCTTCTCAGCAAACATGCAGCCATTTTCTTAATACTCCTCTTTTTGGATTTTATAAAACACCTGGATTTTTTTAATTTTACAGTTTCTGTTCAGATCAGACCTATTGTTTTTCTTTTGCGGTGTGTTAATTCATTTGGTCTTTTTATCTTCTATATGCTGAATAACTGAATCTGTGTTCTCGCTGGTTACTGTTTCATGATTTGATGTTGTGCCTCTCCATGTTTGTTTGTTCCGTATTTCAATCAAAGTGTTTCCTCCTATGGCCCGCTCTCACTGTGCAATTAGTAGTTTCAACTTGTGGTAACCAACTTTAGTTGCACTGTGAGAACGTCCGAGTCGTAGCGACGTATCAACTGCAGCACATACAATTTCATGCAGACACTACAGTTTGATACTAAGTTGTAGCCACAAATCGTACAGTGTAAACGGGCCTTAAAGTACTTCTACCTTACCCCTGGATCGCATGCGCGGATTATAATCGAGGAAATGTGATATGTTATTGCTATAGATCGCTCAGTTTAACCAACATAGTTGATATATAATATTCTCTGTGATATTTTACGAATGCTTCATCCAATCTGTATACCTGTTAATGGTTTATCACCATCACCGTTCACAACATTGTGTAATTTATTGTTTACAGAAATGGATCATGGTAGGTTGTTTGGCATTGGGGTTCAACTAACGCTGTTTATGTGTCCTAACTTGGTTTCGGTTCAGATCGGATTAACTATTAATGTATGTTCTTGATGTAATATTTATTCTTATCAGATCGAGTGTGGTGACGGTTGACACATTTTATCCCGAAACATTAGGTCTAAACCATGAATTTGTTGTTATTGTTTGAAGAAATGGAACTTGGTATATTTTGTGATTCAGAAATTCAGCTAACATTGTTTATACCAATGTTCTTACTAACACCTGCGTTATTATAGTGGAATGAATTTTTGTGATCGCACCAATCAATTCCATTTTCATACCTTTTATTTTAATCAGATATGTTGTGGTCACGGTGTTTATATTCTAATTCCCGAAACGTACAAACAGTCGATATATTTTATTGATATCTGGAATTTTAAGGTATATACTTTTTTCAATTGGCACTGAAGATGTTTGTACATGGCAAACCTCAGGATATGAAGTTGTTATCCATGGGTCTGTCCTTAACAAAAGGTTGCTCTTTTCAATCCCTTACAAAAACGTCATAGATGTGTTTACATATTAATAATGATTTGAATTTCAAAATTTTAGGTCGTTTGAAGAAAAGAATGTTTACACAATGTGACTAAATTCAAATTGTTAACATTTTCGTCACAAATTAGGAAAACATGCTCTATCTTATGTGGATAATAGATTTCATTATACATACCGGGTAGTTATTCCTTATGTTATATAACTATTTTAAAGCATTTGTGTGAACAAAGATATTACATTACATAAGGTACCCAACAATTTATCTATTTTGATTAAGTAATTTGTCATTAACAGCAAAACAAATATTCTTTAATTCTTCAGCTACGTGTTAAATATTATGAGATTTTATTAACAGTCAAACTTGAAATATTTACTGCATGAAAATACTGTTGGTGTTTGTTTGACTTTTATCACGTTTATATAACTGTTTGTTTTTTCATTGTTTATTTTATAAACTAATATTTAGGATATAACGTCCCTTTTCGAATAAAACCTGCAAGGGGTCTGCATCAGGGCGATCGCTTTTATGTAACGTTATTTTAGAAAAAAAATATAATTGTCTTTATGTCAGAAGAAATATCTCTTACGAGTTGCCGTTTATCTAGTAACGTTCTTTAAAAAATAATTTATGAGATTGGCATTTAAAAAATACCAACTAAATTATTTAGAAATGTTGAAAGGCAAAGATACTGTTAGCATTACGAGTGGCTGGTTTAGGAAACCCCAGCAGAAACTAACTCGTTAGCCTTACATTAAAAAAGGCGATTCATCATCCATCATTCGTGCATCCTAATTCATAGCCTGTGTACTTATATAGACTATGGTCTGATATATGATTTATGGTAATTGAATCATCGGGTTCTTTGTTTCATAAATTATCTTGATTATCAATTAATTCTAAAGTCTAATCACATATAATTTAATTAATTTCGGTGTCCATCATTCGTGCATCCTAATTCATAGCCTGTGTCTTTATATAGACTATTGTCTGATATATGATTTATAGTAATTGAATCATCGGTATCATTGTTTCATGAATTATCTTGATTATCAATCAATTCTAAGTCTAATCACATATAATTTAATTAATTTCGTTATACTAAGCAAACAAGTTAAGTACCATCCTAATGATCAATATTTAAGTATTCAAAATTATGATCTCATAAAACTCAAATATTTTTAAAAATTATACTTTATATCCCCTGTTAATTGTAAATGTACTACAGGGCTGAGGACTTTTTATAAAGATTGATTGATTGATTGAAAACTTAAATATTTGGATGGTCCTTACCTTTTACTGGCAGTTTTAATCTATAATTAGTCTGTATTTAAAAGATTATTTTCCAATTTCTTGATCTATATTCTTGTCTACATTGAAGATCTGCAGCTGATGGAGAATCAACCAGACCCAGAGATCAAGGCAGCTGTCAGCCAACCAGAGGGCGAGAAGGTGGGTCAAATACTTTAACTGGTTACTTACATCTGTTGCGCATCCTATTTGCGCTAAACTTACGTTTTCGGTTTGCCTCCGATGAATGCGTGTATTTCATCTATTAAAATGTTTATTGTTTAGTTGTCTCATTTCATAAAAAAAAATTTAAATGTTATTTTTTGTAATTCCTTTAAATTTAAGAACTGTTTCATGGAAATTCAACTTCTGTATTCTGTATTCTGTTTCAACATAGATTCTTGCAACTAATTTCGTCAATTACTGTAATGAAGTACCGACTTATTTTTCGTAAATGCCATTGTTACCAAATTAGCATTTTTCGCTTGACAAAGGGAGAGAAAATATCAAAACGAAACTTCTATAAATGGAATAATCTGTTCATCATATGAACAACGTATACTCTAAAATGATATATCTATTTTTTAAATGACGAAAAGCAAATTAAAAGCACGACAATTCTCAAAATACGCTAAATTATATATTATATTTTTTTTTATAACTGATGATGCAAAGGCAAATTTGTTTCACGAAATACAAATGTGTTTTACAGCAAAATATTCTCAAATTACGTAAATTCTATTGTTAAAAGCATTTAATATAGTCGACCAAACTTGAGTTTATAAATATTTTAAGGTTACCTTGAACTGGAATGTAGACTGCAATATGGGATTTCGTAAGATAAAGAGAAAGATAGACACGACACGCTATTTGGAAAACATAATGTTACGTCAAATACTCTCGACTCTCAATAAATAATTTAAATGTCATCTTTATTTCATACATAACCAATTACCTACTGCATTAGTTCCACATGTATGTGCACCAAAACAATTAGTTTCATTACCTCTGGGGTTATTTTCAAGGGTTGTATTTGTATAAAATGCTATTAAAATCAATTAATGTATACAGTCAGACAATGATTTAATATCTTGGAAACGGTATCAAGTCAGTTCTTTTGTTATAAAACCACTAATGGTGGTAAATGAGACTATATATGAATAATATGAAACTATTGGCCATCTGAATGTGCAATCTTATTTAGCACCACTTTTACTATTTAAGCACCCACGCAGAGGAATTTGGTTAAAGGTACATCCATTGTGTTGTTTGGGGTCACATATGCTAAACGTTATAAATTGTGTTATTTTATCGAGAAGTATTGATTGTTACCGAAAACTGATTTTGATCTTAGTCGACTCAGTATACTGATATAAAGGTGAACGTATCGATTTCTGATCGAAAACCAGACAATTCACTGCGTGTGGCGCGCGTCAATTAGTCAAACGTAATTTTGGAAACTTATTTACAACAGACTAAAAGAAAACTTTAAGTTGAAAATGTTTAATAGGTCTTATAACTACTGTGCATGTAAATGGAACGTATAGTTTCGGTTTATGCACAAGTATGACGTTGCTCGATTTTAATTGGAAACTATTATTTTATATTTGACGATTGGGGATGAATATGGAAGTTGAGAGTTTTTATTTGAACTGTTATCAGCACATGTTATGTGTTAAAGGCAAATACATTTTTATGAAACACAATGGATGCACCTAACACATATTTTTATTTCTGAAATAGAAATATGGATTAGCGAACAAGTCATTAAGACTTATTTGAAGGCCACTCCAGATGAGGGATGAGTATTTCGTTGTTGGTGATGTTGTGATCATGGCTCTATCTATAATTCCTACCAGGTTTTATATGACAAGTATATATGACATCTGTGTGTCTGCAGGGTAATCTGGATGTTGATAGAGACCAGGCACCACCTCCCACCCCTCTACCTCTGAATGAACTCGCCCCTCTACCCTCAGAAGATGAACTCTTCGGTAAGTACGTCATAGACCGGTAGGTCCGGGGTTAGATCCTGAACGGACCTATTCTAACCCCCATTACAATAGGTCCGGGGGTTTAATATTTTGACAGGTCCGTGTGCAAATAGGTCCGGGAATTAGATTTTGACTGCGATGTGATATATGAGAATTAGGTATATATATGAGGTGCGCTTTACTTTGAAACTGTAATTAGTACATGGTGATCTTATGTAGGGTCCTTAAAAGTATTTTGGAGCTGCCGGAAGGTTTTACATTTTATTTTATATGTAAATATTTCCAACGTAGTCGATGCCCCAACTTGGCAAGAATGCGCGGAAGAGACATATGTTAGTCCATTAATTTGGCTTGTTTGCACATCTTATTTTTCAAGTTTATGCAATAAAATACTTTTAGAACGTTTATAAACTCAGAAAATTCTCAAATACAGTACCTGGCCATGTTGACGCTACATATCCATAACTTCCATTGTATAATTGGATGAAAGAAGAGTGCTGCTATTTCAACCAACAATCACTTGCTTGCTTGCTTAGAGATTTTACGAGCGGTTTCCAGCGGAGCTGATTTCCCACTCGGGCCACTAGGGCCTTTATTAAAGTTTCGAAAGGTTTCCGAAATTGGACAATTTTGATGCCACGGTAGAGAAGGTTTTTCCGAGGAAAATTTTGAAATTTTGAAATTTGGAATAGCCTAGTTTTGGTTTAGCCGGGGAGGGGGAGGAGGTATGAGTTGTTAGGTTTGGGATTGAGTTTGTTATTAGATTCGGACCAGGAGGTCCGAATCTTTGAGATAAGTGCCTAATGCTTGGAAGGTATTTTGGTTATTTTTTGGATTTAATATTAGATTTGTGGTGGGATGTTGTTGGCCCTTAGAGTTAGGTTGAGTATTTGGCGGAAGGCCGCATACTGTGGGCATTCTGTGAGAATGTGGTGGATTGTTTCTGCTTGCGGGCAGTGTGGACATGTGGGTGAAGCTTTTAGTTTGAGTTTATGGAGATGGGAATTTAGTTTAGTATGCCCCGTTTGGAGCTTAAATATTGCCCTATCAATATTTTTGTTTTTGGAGTAAATTTTGTGTTTGCCTAGTGGTTTAGGGAGAATTTGTTTGGTATGATGAGCATTGGTGGAGTTTGAGTATTGCTTATGCCATGCCTGCTTTACATAAGATTTTGAAAGGCTTTTTGCCTCTTGTTTCGAATGGTAAAAAGGAAGTGAATTTGGAAGTTTAAGGCCCTCCTTTGCTGCTTTGTCGGCTTTTTCGTTGCCAAATATGCCGACATGGGCTGGTACCCATAGGAGTTTTACTGCCTTTCCCTGCTTGTTAAGAGATTGAATGGTATAAAGAATTTTGGAAATTAAACCAGGACGGTTTTTGGTAGATTTGTTTTTGAGTGCTTCTAAAGCACTGAGTGAGTCCGAAAGGATAAGAATTTTGTCCTGATTTTTTAAATTTTGATGGTTTAAGGCGATTGCGATGGCCATAAGCTCAGCAGTGTAGACCGATTGGTCGTTGGGAAGCCTTTTGGAGTATGAGGAAGGTTGTTGATGTTTGAAATGTATGCCTACACCTGTTGTGCGTGCTTCCGGGTCCTTGGACCCATCTGTGTAAATGTGACACCAGTCGGACAATCACGACATAATGGCACATTTATCATGTTCAACATGTCTATGGAGCAGTGGTGTAAAATAACTGTACCTGTGCCGCTTTAGCAACTGTGATTCTAATCAATAATAAACTAATTACCGGAAAGGTAAAGGTAATTACGTTTGAATGGCAGAGATGATTTCCTTCCTGTGTATATAATCCAACTAACACTTGCTCACAGACAGCTATGAAAACAAGTGCCCTTCCTGTCTAGTCTAAATGACTACTTGGAATGGCAGGATGTTTATATGCTTATGTTTATATAATTTATGGCAGGATATTTCTCTTGTTAACCCTTTCTTTACACAGTTGTCAAAAACAGCCCAATCTGTATTCAAATTACGCAATGAGAGGTTTGTGAAACATCTTGTCGCTCTAGCATTAAAAATGTATAATAGGCGAAAACATGCAATCAGCACCCTCAACATATAACTATCACAACAATATTATCTCTTGTACGTGTTTGTGTTGTAACGTATAACATTATTTTCATATACATGTATATTTTAGACATTTATGTGTCTCATAGGCCGCATGGCCGGGTGGTACCTTTCTTTCATTGAATGTATTGTGTTTCTTTTAATGGATATATATATATAAAACATTTTTCTTCTTCTTCTCATTTTCTATATTTTAAAATCATGTTATGTCGATGCACACACCTAATTATTTCCACACTTTTCTGCAGAAGAGTGTCATCACCGCTTGTTTGTCAATTTAAGCTGAAATAACGAACACATTTGAAGTTTTCAAAAATTACAACTTAAAAAAATCACAGTTATAAAGGTCATCAATTAAAAAGCATTGAATGTGTTGATATTTAAAGTTAGTTGGTTTTGGTTTGTTTGTCTTAATTCAGTGTTTAGTGTACAGTCAATTGTTGTGCTTCGTCCATAACTGAAGTACATGATGTGCTATAATCGTCTTCTGTGTGAGTTCATGTGTCGTTTTTGTGATTACAGGTAAAAAAGTCCTCGGGGAAAAAGTCCTCGGGGAAAAAAGTATCGGTAAAAAAGTCCTTGGAATAAAGTCCTATTATATAAAAATATGTATTAAAACAGAGTAAATATATATTTTCATCGAAATTTAAGTTGATGATGATGAGTACGGAGATTTAACGAGCGTTTTTCAGCGGAGCTGTTCTCCCACTCGGGTCACACGGACCTTTAACCCTTACGTTGCGTATATATATTTTACCCTTTTTAGCCCCTGTGGCGGAATTTACAGGCTCGCAGCTCGCAGCAGTAGTTTGAGCTTAGGCACTAACGAGCTCTGCTGGCGGAATTTCTAGGCGGCGATTCGGTACCGTTTTTACGAAATATACCGCATCTACATGGCGAATACGGGCTATATACGGGCGTTGAATACAAATTCAAGTCGCGGCACCCGTACACAAATGGTTGCTTTATACCCGCATCTTCGAATTATTTTTTTACGATTTTTCTTTACTTTTCTATTACTTTGTAAAGATTGTCTTTAATTCGGGCCTTATAACATCATGAATTTGGAGCGCGCTACTGAAATTTTTATATGGACTTGAAGACCAGATGTTTGTCTTTACAATGATATAAAAAATATTAGAATGCGACCTATGGTTATAATTCTATTGTCATCTAAAGTTTGTCTTTATTTCCAGCTTCATGAAATCAAAACTCCTGAGCGCGCATTTTGCGAAATTTATATGTGCTTGTAGATAGTTTATTCCTCTTTACAATGACATAAAAATTATTAGAATACGACTTATGGTTCAGAAAATATAACCAACCAAAGGAGAGTGACGCTACCCCGACAGTACCACGTGAATGGTCCCGACGCGCACCAAGTTACTGGCACTGCTTGGTCCCCCCGGGACTGTGCTAATTACAGTACCGTTACCTCCTCGAGACCTCCTCGAGACCTCCTCGAGGGTGCCAGAGCCGAGCGCGCGTGGAACTAATGGGTACTAATGAGCACAGCATACACTAATCACCGCGGCGAACGCAATACATGTTGCGCGGTGTAAAGTTTGTCTTTATTTCCAGCTTTATAAAATCGTAAATTATTTCGCGCGCATGCGAAACACGTATGTACTTGAAGACAATTTATTCCTCTTTACAATGATATAAAAATTATTGGAATACGTCAAATGGTTCGCAATATATGAAGAGCGTAAGGAAGGCACCCCCAGTACTTAGAAAATTCATTTTTGAAAAACTAACTTTTTGCGACATCTGGCGCATGATTTGCCGCATGTTTATTTTTCGCTGCGCATATACATATGATACATGGAATTGAAGACAATTTATTGCTCTTTACGATGATGTAAAAAGAAAAAAAATGCGCAACTTCGTTCGGAAGCTATAGCGTGCCAAATGAAGGTACCCTCGGTACTTTGAGGCAACTTTTTGACTATCGCGCATATCGGGGCACGTGCCGCAACTTTAGTTTTTCGTGCGCATGTATAAATTTTATATTGAATCAAAGCCGAATCTTTCCTCTTTACCCCATGTAAGTTTTATGAAAATCGGCCACCCGGTTCAGCATTTATGGGTGTTTTTTATGATGCGGTTCTGGCTGAACTTCCAATGAAAGCTCGCATTCACTTTCTCTGTCTCTTTGATAAAATAAAGAATATTTTATTTGCAATGACATGTATTACAATGAAATTACAATGCATTTATGTACAAATATACACAATATTTACCTGCGGTTGTGCGCAGAACAGCTTTAGGGACCTAACAAGGTATGTATATAATGTGTATATACTAGTCCACACTTCGGCTCTCTTTACTTTCAATTTTCTTCTTCTTCATTCCCTTCTTCATTTCTTTCTTTTTCCGTGGCAGTGATGTAAGCCCTGGAATAGTCAGTGGCGGTGTGGTACAGTTTGAAGCATGGTGCGGCGCACAGAGAAACATTACAATCTGTACATTCATAAGAAGACTCTCTGCCTACTCGTTTTTTCTTCCTTGCTGGCCCATTGCCTTCTTCAATCTGTTTTGCGAGGACGGCGCGTTTTGCCTTAGAGCATACCACACACATCCTTGTGACGTTTTTCTTCCTTCCGACAGGCTCAATCTTCGTCGGAAAGTGACGTCCATGAAGACGAGTGACACTCTCGTCGCTCGTGCTCGGCCGACCACGGGGACGTCTGCAAAGTGATGGAACTTGTTCCTTGTCCGCAAATGTTACTATATGTTGCGCCAAAGCCTTCCTGTATTCCCGACTTGTTTTTAGAGGTTTATCTTTGCTGTATTCTTTATAAACGATGTAAGAGTTCAACATGGCAACGTTGAGAACGTGAAACCAAACCCGTTTCCACCACTTCAGGGTCTTCACTCGGAACGGCGTGTACGACAACATCTGGTCGGCCCGATCAACACCTCCCATGTACTTGTTGTACGTTGTTACAATGCGCGGCTTGAGAACTGGTTCCCCTGTTGCCCGGTTCTTCTTCCCTGTTTGTTCAAGTTGTGTATCTTCAACAGTAGACATGAGAAGCACTGATTTTCTATCTTCGTAGCGAAGAACGAGTAGGCCATGGTTGTGAGAAACTGTCATGTCCCCTTGCTTGGCTTTCTTTTTAGGTTTCTTGACTGAATCAGGAAGTCCCTTTCGATTGGCTCTCAACGTCCCCGTGGCACCTATTCCCCGCTCCCACAAATTTATGTACAGATTTGTGGACGAATAGTAGTTGTCCATAAAGATGTGATGCCCCTGTCCAACGTAGTCGTTCACCAAGTCCATGACTACATCATAAGTTTTGCCACCTTCAGAAACCGGTTCATTCGTTTTTCCAGTGTAGAGTTTGAACTTGCAAACGTATCCGTTGTGCGAGTCACACAACATGAAAGCCTTTATCCCATACTTCTTAGGCTTGTCGGGAAGATAAACTTTGAAAGATAAGTTACCTTTCCAGGGCACCATGCCCTCGTCGACTGAAATGTTTTGATGCGGTTTATACACTCTTGAAAAACGGTGAACTATCCGGTTATACAAGTGTCCCAGTTTATTTATTGGTGAAAAGCACGGGGTGTTACGGCCCGGCATCCTCCTGTTGTCAGCCAAGTGTAGGTAGGTTATAAGAAGCCAAAACCTGTCTCGGGGCATGCACTTGGCGAAGAAAGGCGTTGAGGTAACATCACTTGTTGACCAGTAATCAGCAAAGTTTCTCTGCACAACCAATGACATGGCAATTGTCATGGCTACAAATACCTTCATCTCTTCTGCATTAGTGTCTTGCCACTGTTGCATTCTTGAACGGGGTCTTAGAATTTTGTCCTCCATTGCTTGTTTGAAATATCTATTGGTTTCCGTTGCCATATCCTCATAGTCATCATTATGTATAAACAAATTGAAAAAGTCAATAGGTTCAGGGTTCTCAGGAAGTTCTATGAACTGGCGCAACCCAGTTTGACCAGTGAAAGGCAAGTTTACACGTGGCCGCGGACCATCCACCCACTCATCAAACGTCTGTGAATTATCATGATTATATTGTGGTATTTCGGCAAACTCCTCCTCAAAACCACTAAAGTCTTCTTCGGTGGAATTACCGGCGGCTAGAATCTTTCTGGCAATCTCTGTCTCTATATCACTCAGAGCATCTGTGTCACCATGTTCACTATCTATTACAGTGTCCCGATCATATGCATCATCACTGTCTAAACCACTGCTACCATCACTGTCAGTTGACTCCATATCAGAGGCTTCATCAGCATGGATCTCGTTGATGAAGTCGTCGTCGCTTGAAACGGCTTCAAAGCTGCGTGTCCTAGTATGCAACGTCCTAGGCCGTCGCAGGGCCTTGCGTCCACGTCCGCGCAGCATTCTGCTTCAACCTGTAAATGATTGAAAATGCGTTAGATGTATGCAACATATAACATGTGATTAGAGACAATAAACATACAGAGATAATGAATGTGAGCTTCATGGACGTTCATTTGCCAGTTTCAGAACCTCCCGGCGCATCTAGGACGACTGCGCCGCAAGCGCCGACGGCGCCGACGGCTTCTGACATCGCGCCGATTTTTCCGACGCATATGTCAAACGGACCATTTTCTGATTTCCTCGGCGACGTGTAGCACCGGGCGCGAGGCCCGGAAAATAAACTACTATGTCAGGGAAGCTCGGGTTGTCAGTTGCCGAATGACTTCTCTTTTCGAGAAGCAGAGCATCCAAGGAGCGGTCTCTCGAGGCGGAGCCCGGACCCATGGGAGCATACTCCCATGCTCTCCGGGAATTCCCGTCCCCGTCTTCCGCGGCGGACCCCGGATTCAATCGCGGGACAGGTTTCCCATGTTCTCTTTTGAGAACGAGAGACTCCGAGGAACAATCCTATGGGACGAACCCCGGATTCTATTGGGAATGGGTTCCCATGCCCTCTCGACATATATAGCAGAAACCTTCATACCTCGGAATGACACGAACCTTTATTTCAAAGTAGAAAAAAAATAATAATTTGCACAAAAAGTTTGGGGGGTGGCGACCAAAAGCGGGGGGGTCCGCGCACCCCCCGGTAGATATTTATACTTGTGGGTCGGTCCCGAAGATGACGGACCACGCCCATGTTCATGGGAATTTTTTCTCATTATGTCATGGCGAATCCCGTCGGAAATTCCCCTGCTCACGAAAAAACTAATACCTATAAAAGTAATTGTGATACAAAAGAACTTTGGTAATAAAAGTGGTGAGGAATCAAATTCTCCATCTGCTCAGTTCAGTCCGCTACACATATAAATAATTCTTCAAATCTTATTGAATGAAACGTCTTTTATTCAATAATGTAAAAGATAAAATAATAAATTCAATTCAAATGGTTTGGAAAGGTGCGCCCTCGCATTTGAATTTTAGAAATAAAAACCTTTCGCAAATGGCATCAGTAACAAAAATGTTCACGCATTTTTAGAAACTCCGAAAAGTGAAATATTTTCCTGAGAAAATATTCCCACGAAAAGGCTTTTCCCCGAGCGGCGGGTCCCGTACTCAAATATATTTTCACTTTTATGTTATAATTTTTTTTCCAAAACTGGAAACAAAATTCCGTCATGACAGTTGTTCATCGTTTATAAAGCTCTATATTTGCGTATCAAAAGAACAGTATTTTAGTTATATATTATCATACTTCTTCACTTATGCGTACATCAATATTGCGGCTCTTCGCGCATGCATAGTTCTTCCCAAAAACATGCGCATTATATCTGGAATTAAAGACAATGTTTTTCTCTTTACAATGATGTAAAAATTATAAAAATCGGACTTGCGGTTCAAAAGTTATGAAGTGCGAAAATTATACCTTTTGGCGCGGCGCTTTGCGCATGCAGAGTTCTTCCCGAAAACATGCGCATTATACATGGAATTGAAGACAATGTTTTTCTCTTTACAATGATGTAAAAATTATAAAAATCGGACTTGCGGTTCACAAGTTATAAAGCCCGTAATGATGGTATATGCTAAGAGCGCCACTTATTCAAAGCCGAATATCACCTTCTGCACGACACCTGGCGCATCAAAAGTTATTGCCGAAAATACACGTATTTTATATGGAATTGAAGACAATTCTTTTATCTATATACTGATAAAAAAATTATGAAAATATCCCAAGTAGTTTCTTAGAAATAGAGCGCCGAGGCATGTTGGGGTAAATGCGCCACATGTATCAAAATTCAAAAGTGCGAAAGTCGGCTATCTCTGTGCGATTGCTGTATTTTCAGTTATGTTAGCGCAATTGCGATTTTTATATGGGAATAAAGGCCATTCTTTCCTCTTTATTTTGGTATAAAAAAAAATGAAAACAACCAATTGGTTCATATGATACGAAGTGCGAGAGAAAGGTAGCTTATCGCAATATCTTCCCGTAATTAGAAGCTATCTGCCCATGTGGCGAGATGCGAGACAGATAAGCATAGGCTATCTGCCCATGTGGCGGGATGCGAGACAGATAAGCCTGTACGGGCCTATCTCAATCCGGGGCAGTGCAGACACTTAGGTGCTAATTAGCCGCCGGGCAGTGTAGCCATCGGAGCGAAGCAGGACAAAATTGGCCTTTTGTAAAGCTAATTATCGATGCGTTACGGGTCAACAATGCACACGCAAATTGGTGTGAATTTTGCTGGACGTTCTGACCAGACACTGAAGAAAGTTTTATTCTCATTGCGGGCTGCGAGGCATAAATACAGCCATTCTCATGCAGCGAGTCGCGGAAACAATCGACTCGGGACCCGGTATGGAGGCTAGCCCAGTACATAGACAGGCGTGAATTCTTCTAAGTAAGCGATCCGGGATCCGTACTGGAGTACCTACGAATCGCTTATAGCCCGCCCGGATTATTCCGTCGCCCGCATGTTAAGGGTTAGTAAAGTTCCGAAATATTCCAAAATAGGAAAATTTTGATGCCACTCATCATGCCAGGGTCGAAAGGTGGAGGCAAATTTGGAAATTTTGAATATTACCTAGGTGAGGTTAAGCCGGAAGGGGGGGGGGGGGGGAGGTTAGTTATTTTTGGTGTTTTAGATTCGGTCCAGAAGGCCCGAATCCTTTAGGTAAGTGCCGACAGCTTGGAAGGTACTATTATTATTGTGTGGGTTTAGAATTTGATATATGTTATTTGTTTGGATGTTGTTGGTCCTTAGTTTTAAGTTAATTATTTGGCGGAAGGCCGCATACTGTGGGCATTCAATAAGAATGTGGTGGATTGTTTCTACCTGTGGGCAGTGTGGGCATGATGCGGGGGTGTTAGTAAAGTTAAGTTTATGGATATGGCTATTTAATTTTGTGTGCCCCGTTTGGAGCTTAATTATTGCCCTATCAATATTTTTATTTTTGGAGTATATTTTTTGTTTACCTAGGGGTTAAGATAGAAGTTGTTTGGTGTGATGCGCCTTGCTGGAATTTGCATATTGCAGGTGCCATGCTCGCTTTGCATGAGATTTTGATAGGCTTTTTGCCTCTTGTTTCGAATGGAAAAGGGGGAGAAAATTTGGTAGTTTAAGGCCCTCCTTGGCAGCTTTGTCGGCTTTTTCGTTACCAAATATGCCGACTTGTACTGGTACCCATAGGAGCTTTACTGCCTTGCCTTGATTATTTAGATTTTGGATAGAGAATTTTGGAGATTAAATCAGGGCGATTTTTGGTTGATTTGTTTTGAAGTGCCTGAAGGGCACTGAGAGGATGAGAATTTTGCCCTGATCTTTAGTTTTTGGGTGGGTTAAAGCGAGTGCTATGGCCATAAGCTCAGCCGTTTAGACCGATTGGTCGTTAGGGAGCCTATTGGAGTAAGATAGTTGTTGGGGATGCTGCATGTGTATGCCTACACCTGTTGTGCGTGCATCGGGGTCACGGGACCCGTCTGTGCAAATGTGACACCAGTCAGACCAGTGTTCTTGTATGTAGTTGAGTCAGTGGAATGCGCTAATTAAGGGTTTTGTTTAGAAGTTATTTTGCTGAGATGGAGGTTTATTTTGGGGGTGGGTAGTGGGGCGATAGGGTGATTCACCGTATTTTGGGGGGGGGGGTTTGGTAGAAGGGTTTGGATGCGGTGGGAAATGGGTGCGCGAATTGGATATTTATTAAAAATTGCCGTGTTAAGTTTAGAGGTAGTGCTAGTAAGCATTTCCCTGATAAGTGGGTCCTCCGAAGATCCAGCCCAGAAGTTTAAGGTGAGTTGGTCCCGTCTCAGAGTGAGGGGAATTTCACCAGTTAGGGCTTGGAGAGCTTCGAGTGAGGTACCCATTTGGGTGCGAGTAGCAACTCTTAGTGCCTGATATTGAATAGAATTTAGGGTTTTAATTTGGGTTGGTTGGAGAGAGTTATATATAGGTGCGCCATAGTCCAGTTTGGACCTTATGAGGGAGGAGTAGAGATGGGGAAGGGTTTGCCTATTTGCACCCCAGCTTGTGCCGGAGATTGCTCTCATGACATTAAGGTCTTTCGAGCATCTAAGTTTAAGTTCTTTGACATTGGCTTCCCATGTGAGATGCTCGTCAAAGATTAGCCCTAAAAATTTAGTTTGTTTTTTTAATTTAATTAGGTTATTTTTGAGATAAAGGTTGGGGGAGATAGGGTGCGAATTTTTATTTTTGAATACTACCCCTATGTTTTTTTCCGCATTTAGTTTAAAGCCCCATTTATAGGCCCAGCGGCCGATTTTATTTAATGCGGTTTGTAGTAAGGAAGTAGCTTTACCTGGGTTTTTACAACTTGCCCATAGGGCACCGTCGTCTGCAAACTTGGAGGTGTTTATTTTTTTGTTGATACCTTCGAAAAGATCATCAACCATTATGTTGAATAAGGTGGGGCTAATGATGCTGCCTTGTGGAGTGCCGTTTTCCAAAAGATGGTTATCTGATTTTTGGTTTTCGACCCCGACAGTTATTTGCCTATTGTGTAGGAAATCCTGGATGTAATTAATTATGTTGCCTGAAAGGCCTTTTTTAGTTAATTTTTGGATGAGGCCGTTATGCCACACCATATCGAAAGCTTTGGAAAAATCCAGGAATATTGCGTGTGTATATTGCTTTTGGGTTTGGGATTTTTTAATATCTTGCTCTAAGCGAGCAAGATTGTTTAGAGTTGAACGACCAGGAGTGAAGCCACTCTGGTCGTTATTTAGTGGATTTATGTTTAGATGAGCTTGGAGGCGATGTTTTACCATTGCCTCCATTACTTTACATAAGTTAGAGGTGAGGGAGATGGGCCTATAGGAGTTTGGGTCCCCGAGCTTTCCTGCTTGCCAAATGGTATTATATAAGTTTAGTAAGATAGAGAGGGTGGAGGGTGGTAGCTTCTTAATTATTTGATAGGAGGTCAGGTCAAGCTCTGGGGCTGTCCCTTTTTTCCTATTTTTAATTACAAATTGAAGCTCCTCCATTGTGAATGCTTTGTTGATAGGTTTGTTATATGTGGGTTGCTTTGCATTGCATGCTGTGTTATTTTTGTGTTTTAAAAACTCCGGGGAGTAATTAGTGTTGCTGCTTGCAGTAGTGTGATGCGATTGCGTTAGCTTTATCTTTAGGGTTTTTAAGATTATTTATGGGTGGGATTTTACTTCTGCATTTTCCGCCACGAATGACTCAGAGTTTATTCCAGACTTGTCTGGAATTGACTTTGCCATTCAACTCCTCGCAGAAGTTTTCCCAGTGTTGTGTTTTTGTTTGTTTTATGAGAAGATTTACTTTGTTTTTGATTTGCCTAGCATAAGGTAATTTTGAGAGGTTGCGCTTTGCCTTTTTAAAGGCCGCTTTACGCTGTTTGCGCGCAACTTTAATTTCCTCAGTCCACCAGGGAACTGAGGGTTTGGAAATATTGGGGGGTGAGAAGGGTATAGATTGTTTTGCAACATTGATGATAGCGTTAGTGAAGTTATTGGAAAATGTTTGGGGGTAATTATTTTCAAGGTCTGCTGGGTTAAGTTGATTGCAAAGTGCATTAAATTTGTCCCAGTCAGCCTTGTTGTAATGGAATTTAGGGTTTGGGGGGGAATTTGGAATATTTGGTTGATTTGTAGGAAGAAAATTATTTAGAGTAATAAATATAGGAAAGTGATCACTTCCCCACGGATCATCAGATACCTGCCACTCGGTATTTATAGCGATGTCCGGGGTAGTGATCGTTAAATCGATAGCGGACATAGTGTCCCTGAAGCTATCGTACCTAGTTGGAGTATTATTGTTATGGATTACAAGATTGTTATTTATAACCCAATCGGCAACTATTTTGTCGTTGGAGTCGAGCTTATCGTTTACTCCCCAATTCGGGTGGTGGCTATTGTAATCGCCCAAGTACATGGAACAACCTTGAGAAGAATTTTGAAGGGCCTGAAGGTCCTCTGGTTTTATTGCCAATTGTGGTTTATTGTAGATATTGTAAATATTAACCCTATCCGTTTGGTGGATAATAGTAACGGCATGTGCCTCTAAGGAATTTAGGGTAATATTTAGTTTATGGTAGTTTAATTGTTCCTGGATAAAAATAGCTAGGCCTCCCCTGGGGGGACCGGGATTGGTTTTGGGCCGGTCCAGCCTTACTAAATTATATCCAGGAATTTGGAATTTAGACCTGGGGCCAAAATGGGTTTCCTGAATGAGGATGATATGGGGGTTTAGTTGTTTAAGTTTAATTTTGGCTTTAAGATCATGGCCGAGTGCCGAAAGGCCTTTAGCATTCCATTGTATAATTTGCATGAATGAAAAGATAAGGAATAATAAACAATGGAATATAAAGTAGAAGGTTAAAGTAGGTTGGTTTTGGGTATCATGCTGGTTAGGGTGGTGAGAAGGGTTGTGGGAGGGTGGTTTGGGTTTCATGCTGGGTTTGGGGATTAGGTGGGTTAGGTGGGGCGTTTTGCGTGTACATGGACTCGGCTTGGTCAGTAGGGAGGGGTTGGATGTGAGTTTGGGAGACGGGTGGCTGAATGAAGTTATAGCCGCTGTTATTGGGGGGAGGATGGTAGAGGGGGTAGGGGGATAGTTAAGAGTGCGTTGGGCGGAGGATTTGGGTTTGTGAGTGCGTTTAGGGGGTTTGGGACGGGTGAAAAGTGGGGTGGATTGGGCGGGTGGGTGAGGTAGGGGATTGTTAGGGGGTGGGTTTTGGTTAGAGGGTGGGGGGTGGGGAGCGGGGAGCGGGGGGGTTAGAGCGGGAAGGTGGTTTAGTGGGTTTGTTTTGTGCATGCGGGTTTGCTGCTGCTGTCTTAGTTTATTTTAGAGTAAAGATACGCTATTGGTAGTCATAAGCACATTCCTCAAAGTACCCTTGGTCATAGCCCGGACTAAATCTAACACCCATTACAATATGTCCGGGTACAAGAGGAAGGCCTCTCTTATATGATACATGCACGAGGGACTGTCATATAAGTTTGTTGATGGCACATGCCAACAATCGTAAACATAGTGCCACTTTGAAAACAAAATCACATGGCCTTGCGAGACACATTAGAACCTTTGAATCTAAATTAATGAAATGTAACACACACACATACATCTGTACGCTGCTACCCCATGTTATTAAGCTGTCAACATATTGACAATACATTTTGTCAGTTAGTTACCAACAACCTGAGTGTTTGACAGGAAGGGATCCACACGTTTCTAGACAGTTGTTGTTACAGTAATTAGGAGACAGGTCGTGCAGACGCCCCTCATCGGGACGACCAATCAACTGCATGACAGTGCCCTCTTCACGAGGCCAATCACTATCAGTATAGCATTTACTGTCGACTTGGACGGTCGATCAGAAACGAGATGCTTACTAAGTACTATGTGATGACTATGTGGATTTAAACAATGGATTACATTCTTTAGTGTGTAGGATTTTCGCTATTCAGGTATGGATACAGTACATTACATGTATTACATTGATAGTTTATGATACAGGGTTCTACCGTAATTTTTTGGTGGAAACGAAATTCAAATGGATATATTCCTGTTTACATATGCATACGTTATTAATACAGTTAAATTAAAAGATACTAATGAAGGTAGCATTTCTTCATATTTCTCAATTTGATGAACACAAGCGCACATTTGTTGAAAAACAATGAGAACTGAAACCATTCATCGCTGCAGATTTGAGTGGGGAAATTTTCGCAACAGCAAAACAGCACATTGTATATAACTTTTATGACATGTTTTGTGTTGCTAATCTCTATCGGTGTGTCTTTTATTATTATTTTTGTTGAAAATAGGTAAAACATAGTGTGTTTTCATTTGACGTAATGCAAAAAAGATGGCGACAGAACTATATCCCTTTCACTTGTCATTTCTCATAAATGTATTCAAAACATTTGAGATTTGTAAAAATAGACGAAAAAAATAAAGATATATTATATATCATTAAAAGACAAATATTTTGGTCGAGAATGCTAAAATTACAACACAAACGCATAAGGACTAGCTGCTATTGCGATAACGACTCGAGCGGTGCAATATGGTTGATGAATCCAACCGTGAGAGGAGGTCCGGCCTCAGTCAGTTTCTAACATTAGATTTTGACATCAGTCAGAAATTCATGGATGTCAAAAAAACACGGGACACCGGAAGATGCCTCAATATGTCCGACTTGGAAAAGTGTGAATCGTGCCTTTAAGAACATTTCGAATCAAACTTTTTTCTTGTTATCGAGAGTTGGTTTTTGCCGTCTTAAAAGGTGGGTTCTATCGGGGTATTTTTTGTGGAAACGAAATTCGAGAGGATATCCCTGTTTACGCAAATATGCTACTAATAAATGATTAAAACACAGTCAAATTAAAAGATTTTAATAAAGGTAATATTTTGATGAATTTATATTTCACAACTTAAATAAGGACAAGCGTACATTTGTTAAAAAATAAAAACAATGAGAACTGAAGCCATTCATCGGCGCTGCGAGTGGGAAAAAGTTTGCTACGGCATAACAACAACTTGTTTATTAGTTTTATGACACGCTATGTTACTATGTGAACTTTCTATCAGTGTATATCTTTTATCATTAAAATGTTGTAAAATTAGGTAAAATATAGCGTGTTTTCATTTCACGTAATGCACAAAATCCAATATGGCGGATTTTGCCGACAGAACGGCCCCTTTAAAGCAATCATCGATTTCAGGAATCAGTTAGAAGTGATAGACGCATAAATCTCAATGTACCCTACTGACAAAAGTGTGCATGCACTGTGTGGTAAGATCATTGCGAGATGAAACTATTCCCCTGTTGTCATGGAGTTATCAAAATAACTTACAATTAGATTATATGCCTCAATATATCCTACCGAGAAACGTGTGCAATTGTACATTTCAGATCATTTTGATTGTGCCTTTATGAACATTTTGGATGAAACATTTCTCTTTGTTTCCCAGGAAACATCGCCGAGCTGAAGAAACAACATGAAGAGGAGATGCAGGAGTTCACCAAGGCGCAGGAAACAAACAAAGCCCGCATGGAGCAGGGCCTGCAGGAGAAACTACAAGCCCGCAGGAGCAGGCGGAGACGTCTCGAGGCACAAGAGCAAGAAGCGAAATAGGGGAACGTGGGGGAACTGTAACATAATAATGATAAGACTTTCTTTGGAATATATAATGGAAATAATTATTAATTGAACAAAATATGTTATTTGAACAAACCCTCATGAGAATATACAAGCCCTCATGAGAATATACAAGCCCTCATGAGAATATACAAGCCCTCATGAGAATATACAAGCACTCGTGGGAATAGACAAGCCCTCATGAGAATATGTTAGCCCTCGTGAGAATATGTAAGCCCTCGCGAGAATATGTAAGCCCTCGTGAGAGTGCGCAGAAACATTCCCTGTACTCGGGAAATCCTGAATCCACAACAATTTTTATCATCATGAGAATTTTGTGTTTGTTTATATATGGAATACGATATGTATGGTAAGAGTACGTAAGAGATTTTAAAAAGTAAGATTTGTTTGAAAACGTGGAATTTAAACTTCCTTACAATCAAGGGCGGATGCAACTATTTGAGGAGGAGGGGGTAAACATATTTCCACATCTCCAATAACGTATCTGTACAGGTTGTTCACCTCTTTCCTGAAAAGGGGGGTGCCCACTGTTTTGACTAAAACTTCAATGGTCAATTTTTAATTGTTCACATGAAACCCCCTCCTCTGTATCCGCTCCTGTTTCTACAACTATGTATATTCAAATTGTGCAGGAGGTATTTTTGGACAAAAATAATTTACCGTTTTAAAGTTGTTCATAACCAACATTTAAGAAAGGGTACCATTTTCGTAGGTAATGCTATGGGAAAACATATGCTACATTTATCATAGAAAAAGTTACACTCAAAGGAGAACATTGACAAAATGCATAATACTAAATTTTATTTAGAAATTATTTGATCACATTAATAAAATACATGTATAAACATTAGTTGAAAAAGGTATTGGGATAAAACTCAAGACAGAAAAGTGACAAAATGCATAATATTGAATTTGATTTAGAAACAATATGGTCGCATAAATGATATATGTATATTGTGTAACTGCAGAATCATTAGATAACATATTGCGATTTTGACATATCAATGATTGCCGTTGATGCAAGTGAACATACTTTGTTGATTTTATGCGGAATTATGTTTATAACTGGATTTAGCATGCTACATACATTGTAAATGCATTGTTCCTGAATGAAGATGTTAATTTTCATCGGATTTAACAACAAATACACTGAGTGTAAAATGTACAAATTAGTTTTCAAAGTAGTTTGTATGCACATATGAATTGTAAATACAACTCCTTTAATTATTTTTAAATATATATAAGTTTTAAGTTTTTTTCAACATATTATGTACATATATAATATTTCTATAATCCGTCCAAAATGAATATTTCTATATATATATATATATATATATATATACAATCTTCACCATGAATAATCACATCAAGATTCTGTTTTTTTTCTTCTTCAAATTCCCATTCCCGTCCAAAATATTATGGGAATACATCTTATACATACTGTTGTAAGTATGTTCATACTTATTAATGGCAGATCTACATATTCAACAACTAAACATGAAGGCAACATATGTTTTCAGTATTGAAGTATTTAATGATTCTAATTAAAATCTATATAATTCTTGAATATTGAAGACTAGCTGTTCCTTAACTTTTCCTGTTCAGCATGTTCAGTATTCTCTGCCTTTGCAATATTATTTTCAGATATTTTTTTCATATTCGATGTTGAGTTTTAACAATTTTATTCTTTGAAAGAGGGTAAATTTACATTGTATACCTCCACCAAACATCTGTACAAACTAGCCAGTGACAGAGACTCACCCGGGTTATGACAACCGGGCTACGTTTATCTATGTTTTTCTGTGAAACCTGCAAGCACAAGCTGTTGCTGTCCATTTAATTCTAGATATGATTTTTTTCTCACAAATTAGGTATTGACACAATGAATTATATGTCTGGTTACACTTGAAACCTTTGTAGCTGTATAAACATGTTTAAGTAATTACGAATACCGTAAATCCTAGAATAATCGTCTCCCTTTAATAATCGCCAGGTCTAAGCCTTAATTAATCGCATGCATCGAACCAGCGCATGTCTCGAAAAATCACCCGTTATATCAGCAAATGTAAACAACTAATGGGTACATGTATCTTCTTTTTATTTCGGTATGTAGGCACATTTATGCGCATTTAACCCCGTGACAAGAACTTCGTTTACAGTTTTCCCAATTCAAAAATACTACAATTATGATTTTGTTTGATATTTTTGGGAAAATGGATACTTATGTTAAGGCTTCGAAAAGAATAAACGCCGGGTCAAATCGTTGTTTTGAAATTAATAATCGCAGGGCGATTAATTAATGATTTACGGTATTAATCAATGCTAAGACGTTTTGAGAAAATTGACCCTGAACACGACTTAACCATCTCCTTTCTCGTGTGTTTGTTTATTGTTTATCTATCACGTTTGCTCAAGACCTCTATGTTATATTCTGCTGTTTTACAACTTTACCCTATGTTTCATATACACATTTATTAACAAGACAATCTATATTACTTTTTTCATATATATAAATATTTCTATTGTCCATAACAGAATATATTCCAATATGAATGTTTATTTGAATAGAAATCATTATTTTATTTTATTTGATACATATGATTTTCTTCAATTAAAGGATGTTTCCTCGTTGGGAGTGTATTCTATCACGTATACACACGTTGTTAAAGGGGCGATAGGACCAGGAATTTCTCCTCTAAACAAAGTTCAAGGAAATACTTCAGATTTTATAAGAAATGTCCCCCGGTTAAAAATGTTGTCAAATTTTACCGTCGAGCAAAAATACGTGAACAATTATAATCTTAAATGAACGCTTGCATTCAAATTTGTATTTATATAAGTGAAAAGTTGTTCAATTGTTTTGCTGTTTTGTAGGCATTTTGCTAAACAAATCAGTAAAAAAGTTATTAATTTTATCTGGCCTATTTATGTTATTAATGCTTACCAAAAACAGTAACAGGAAGCTAGTCCATGTGGATAGAGTTCCAATCATATATGAATTGCATAAATGGAAACATAAACCTTATTCCACAAATAAAACACCGGTCATATGTACCGACAATTACCACTGTTGTATTTAGGATTCTATTCATGTGCATTCTTTGATAAAAACCTGTTCTGTTTTGTATTGTTTGGATTGTTAGGTAGGGCAAAAGTGTCCGATTTTCGGACGACTTCGGGTGGTGTCCGAACCTCGGTCAGTTTGCCCTAATGAATACTGGCCCTGATTTGTATTTTTGGGATTGTTAGGTACTGAATACTAGCCCTGATTTGTAAGTACAGTTTGAAAATCGATGATGAGACACTGTGATAATGTTTTGAATTGATTGGATGGACTAATTACTGTTGATTGGTTGATCTCTGCTGATCTGTGATAGCTTATATTTGTTACTTGAAACTATGAAGAATAAACCATACCAATCCTTCTCGTCTGTCTTATCGTTTACACTTAAAGGGGCACCGCGTCGAGGATAAAAATGAGCCTCATCTTTATCTCACTAAGCTGATTAGAGTGTCTGCTAACGAGTTACGCTTCACTTCACTGTCTACATGCAGTAGTTTTTATTACCAATTACATCAATTGTCTGAAATTCGGTGTCTGTAACTTGTTAGCACATGATCTGATTTTTATTCTCGACGCGGTGTCCCTTTAAAACGAACATCCGGATCCAGTGTGCTTATGGAGGCATATCAACGTCCCCGCACAGCGTATAACTCCTACCAGTTACTCTATCACTGACCAGTCTGATTAAAATCGACGGTTTTCCGAGGAATAAAAATTACAAAATAGTGCATCTACCGGGATACGAACTCATATCGTTCAGAGGTTTCTCTGCAAAACCGTCTGATAACAGCGCGTATGCTTGCATTTTCTGACGCAATTCACAAAACCTCCAAAATATGTAACTGGGAAACTTCAAATTGTGTATGGAACTAACCTTTATGGTGCCGTTGTGCTTTTTAGATGTTTCAACTTCAAGGTTCAAATAATATTTGAAATTTTGACCAAAAAGGCCACATTTTAGAGCTTTGTTTCGTTTCTGGAGCATAACTTTAACATTTCAAATTTATATGGAGAATTTAACAATGTGGTGAATTATGCTGGCAGAATGCTCATTCAAAGTTTTGTTTTTCATTGTCATATTTGACTACATATGTTTGCATGAATTGCTATATGAAGGCGGTACAACTACAGGTTGTGGTATGTGAGCTGTGCTCACCTTTTCCATATTTCAAGTGTCCGTTTCGTTTATGAGAAATATTCAGCTCCACAATAAACACGGTATTCTAACGTGTATGATATCAACTATCCTAAATTGCAGTCACAAATACAGATGTGAATAGATACAACACTGCAAATGATACATACGCAAAAATAGAGCCATTTGCTTCGAAGCTCATTAGGTCTTGGACAATAAACTAAATAAGTTTCAAAAATTAAATGTTCGAGAAGTATTTATCAGAGGTATAACAACTTTCAAAAACGTTATGTAATACAGAGAAGAAGATGAAAATTGGTCTTTGGGTCGTGGCCCCTGTGAATTATACTTGGGGTAACATGGTCACCAAAACAGAGAATTTTTCACAACCTACATGTACAGCAAACGTGGATTGAAAATATAAATAACCTATCAGACTCGTATTCATATAAACAATACAAATCACTACTGTCTGTTGAATGTTATCCCAACTCTTCACTTCCATCTCACTTTAAAAGGATTTTATCACACTTCAGATGCAGTAACTTTAAAATTGCCATCAACCCTGGAAGACACCAAGCTATACCATATGAAGAAAGACTCTGCCCTCTGTTATAAAAAAAACAAGCAATTTATTGAAAATGAATATCATGTTCTTTTAATATGTGAAGCCTACAGTTTGTTCCGTAATACACTAATTGGTAAATACAATAAATCTAACTGTCAACATTTTTTATTTCCCTTATTTCATCTCAAAATTATGATGTGTTACATAAAGTTTCAATATTTTTATTTAAAGACCATCAATTAAGGCACAAAACTATATAATATGTTAGTATATCATGTGTTTAAACTATGTAAATAAGCAAAATGCGCAGCATTGACATGATTGTACACCCTGAATTTTCTGTATTTTGGGCCAATTAAAGGCCTTATACTGAATAAATATGTCTGTCTGCTGTCTGTCAAATTTAAACCCCCCATTGTCTGAGGGGTATGTACACAATAATACAGTTTTCTAGAGCTTTTTTGTAATGGAGAAGAAGATGAGAATAGTTTTTTTACGTCATGACCCCTGTGATCCATGTTTGGGGGTCACAGGATCACGAAATCTACAATTTAGAATTCTCATTGACCAAGGAGTCTGTAAACAACATTTCAGCTTTCTATAGACTCTTGTTCTTGAGAAGAAGATGAAAGAGCGAAAAGTTTACGGATGGACGGATAGACGGATGCCGGACGCCATGCCATGTCATAAGTTGCTTTGATTCCGGTTCCAGTTTGATGGGCGTATTTTCCCACAGGGGCGTGTATCGCTTAGAAATTTCAATAGTAATAGGGTGGGTCTATATGGGTATATTTATTCAAACGCTGTTTCTAAGCGATACACGCCCTGTGGTTGCCGAGTCTGTACGAAATCACCGCATCCCGTGCTTCATATAGTAGCTTGTTTCCAACAGTTGTTTCCGACAGTTGTTTCCGACATGTTTTTATCAAGATCATACATCCGTGCACAAAACATGGAATATGCAAGGCAATACTATTCTGATACATAACGATATATTCTGAAATATAAGTATATCAGTATAATGACTATATAACAGTAAAAGTATCGAAAACTGGACAGTGTACCCGGAGTTGCGTGCATCAAACATTTTTCCTTTTAACTACCTCATTGTGAAGAGCACATAAAATTTCAAGATGAAAATAGCTTTTCAGGTCATGACCTCTGTGACCTATATTTGGGGTCGCAGTGTCACGAAATCTACAATTTAGAATAGATATTGATAGTGATATTGGCCAAGGAGTCTGTACACAACATTTCAGCTTTCTAGACCCTTTGGTACTGGAGATGAAGATGAAAATAGGTTTTAGATATGACCTGTGATACCCTTGTTTGGGGTCATTGGGTCACCAAATCTACAATTTCAGCTCCCTAGACCCAGTGGTTTAAGAGGAGAAGACGAAAAAGCGAAAAGTTTACAGATAGACGGATGGACGGCTAGACGGCTAGACGGATGGACGGACGGACGCCGGACCCCATGGCAGATGAGCTAGACATTGGACTGATAATGTTAGGTCATTTAAATTCTGTGCACGTAATTGGAAAGTTTCGGCGTCTGCACAAGTGTGATGAAGTTGGTCGATTTTATTTGGAAACTAGTAATTATGATATACAGTATCTGGCGATTTAGAAATTTAAAAAATTTAGGAAATTAAAAACTGAAATACTGTTACCTGAAATCAGCACGTATAGTATGTTGGCACATATTAAAACCAAAGAAAATATTAAAAACAATGGATGCATCTTTAACATTCTCATCCCTGCCACCTTGTGGTAAGAGAATGTAAATTATGAATATAGTCGCAAGCGACGATAAAAGGATTCAGCGCATAAATGATTGAATTATTTGAAGCACAATGTACTAAGACATTTTTCCAATACTATTGCCAATCTCATAAAACAAGTTTCTAGCATATCCCTAGGATTATTGATAGCCAATTTGTACATGTCAAATCAAAGAATTGTAAAGAAAATCGGAATGGCGGCTAAACCACGAGAGCTACATCTTTGTTATGATTGACTTTTTGCCTGTATTATTATTGCGCATCTTTTGCAAAAAGAATCAAGTCCCTAAGTGGGTTTTGAAAATTTAGTGATTCATAAAGACTATAGTCCTGTCTTACTCTCCTGAAAAAAATCTTTCAATTCGTTGGATAGGTTTTTGAGTTATCGCCCCTGAAAGTTCGCGATTTTAAAAAATTGCCTGACTTTAAAAGGTCATTGCGGAAAAAGGATTAGGAGTTTGCCTATAAAATAACAAACTTGTTATTCCCCAATGTTTCAGCTGTGTAGGAAACCAAGTTTGAGCCCTTAGATGCTTGTATCTTCAGAATGATGATTCCACAAAAGCACATGGGGTCTGCAATTTTGAAAAAGTTTTAAAAGATTTTCAGATGGCGGCCAAACCACGTGACCTACCCCATGATTTACTTTTTTGATCGCAAGGTCATTGCGGATCTTTTGGGAAAAAAATTAAGTTTCCAGGTGCATTTTGAAAAATATTCCCATGTTAAAAATCGAAATTTGGATTCGAACTGGACCTTTAATGGGTGAACCGATTAGGCTCAAAGGCTTCACAATAAGGGCTGTCTGGCTATAATGTTTTGCTGAATTGTTTGCAGCCGTTTTGGCTGAATCACTTCCACAAAATCCGTGGAACAATAATAAACACGCCAAATGGCTGAATCCTGATTGCTCTTTTACAACGTTGACATTAAAACATGTTCAACAATGGTTATTAGTGTCGTTTATTTTCTCCTGAATCCTTGAGGGTATCTCCGTCACCATTTTGGACACTGCAATGTGCTCAGATTTACAGGCAATTCTGTGTTCTGGAATGAGGAAGCTATTCAGACGCTGGTTGTCAAAAGGTGAACGCCTGTGATGGTCTAGGACCCGCCGTCATGTTGCCATCGAGAAGCCTCTAAGATAGCTAAAAGTGGTAACCCGAGGGCAAACGGCAGGTCATACGACCTCGTATAGCCATCAAGTAGACCACCGTGAGCCTTCGCATGAGCTTCGAGTCAGTGTCGAGTGACATTTGAGCCGAAGTTTATACGAACATTATGTAATGACTACACGATGGGAACACGATGACCATACGATGGACCCGGTGTCCACATTAAAGGTACACGAAGGGATAAGTTCTTGTGACCATTGGCCAATTTTTTTTACATGCCAAAGATTTTTCGCTCAAACAAGAAGTTGTTCCCGGACATCCCAAAAGCCCCAAGATGGTCATACGATGTCACACGAAGGCCACGGATGTCCCAATTTAGAGCCGAAGTCGGAAATATTAAAAGTATTGACCTTCGTATGATGTCCGGGATGTTTTGTCTGGCAATGTGTGACGCCACCTTTAGTGCAGCCATCATCTGCCCGAATGTCAGTGATCCTTTGGTTGATTTACTCAGCTCCGTCTCACTTTCCAACTCTGAAAAATTCTCTTTCCTGTTCTGTAGGCACTTTGATTCTGACACATAATTCATTGCCGCCATCAGGTGCACCCAAGGCAGCGACAGAGAAATGTACGCGCACCATCTAATCGATCTATTTGTCAATAGGGTTCCTGCACTGGTATACACTTCTGGGATACCAGTGCAGGGACCCTGTTGACAAATTACCCCCGGCTGATTTGGTCAAATTGCCCCGGATTTTTGGTCAAATTGCCCCAGAGTTAGTCAAATTGCCCCAGAGTTAGTCAAATTGCCCCAGGGGGGTAGTCAAATTGCCCCAGTCAAATCTAAAATGATTAAATATTCTCCATTCATTGTAAAGTTGTATTTTTTTAAATCATGTATAAACTCATTAAGGAAAAGCAGTAGAGCAATAAATCTAAAGGCAATTGGGCATCGTATTTAACCCCTAAATGCAAGAATTTGTACTATTGAAGGTAGTGTTATCCCAAATATAACCATGTTACTTTTATCAAACCTTTGTGAATCTACCATGAAAGCATTATTATTTTTATATATTTCATAATTAATTATTATATGAGCGTGTTTTTCCAGCGATCTGATTGGTCGAAAGGCGATCACGTGACCGTCGACAGAAAAGCATATTGACTCCAGCCCGAGTCCGACCAAAAGCCATATTGACTTGAGTGACGTCAAAACGATTGTAGCATGACGTCAAACGATTGTTGCATGACGTCATGCTATTGTAATCATGACATCATGTGACCGTAGGCCAGGCTGTTCAAACCAAATTGCATTTTTACTGTATTTCATTGTTTTCCTTTCGTTTCTGTATTGAATACATAATAAAACAATTATGGACTGGTGAAATCGGTCAATACCTGTTTTTATGGACCCGAGAAAACAATATTGACCACTGACTTTGTTCTTTGTCAATATTGCTTTCTCGGGTCCATAAAAACAGGTATTGACCTCATCACCAGTCTATAATTGTATAATATTGAGCAAATAATAACATATGTGTTGATATTCCACAATATTAACCAATATCAAATATATTAGCTAGATAGTTAACGTATCATGAAAACAAGTATTTGAATTATTATACCGGTATTAGTAAATAAACCCAGGTAGTAATATGACACATATGTTGACATTATAAAGTTATTTGTGAGAAATGAATGTATAACTGGTGCATATTTAATCATTTTAAATTTGACTGGGGCAATTTGACTACCCCCCCGGGGCAATCTGACCAAATCAGCTGGGGCAATTTGTAGCTGGGGTGATTCGACTGGTATCCCACTTCTGTTATCTATGTTGAATTCCTAGTTCGACATTGTTAAATGTGGTGGTAGGTCCCATTTATTATGAATTTATCGGATGTTTGTTTTTGGCCGGTTGGTTCAGGCCAATACTAAACATTTCATAATAAATATGGCCTACCACCACAATAAACATTAACTAGGAATTCTACAGAGTTTCTATAAAAGCGTTCTTATATAAAGATTGATATCAGAAGTGTATAACAGTGCAGGGACCCTGTTGACAAATAGACTGGTTTGATATCCTTAAAGGGGCAGTAGCACGTTTTTTGCAATTTTATTTTTCAAATTTCCCATTTATAATGATAATTTGTCATTTTTTTTTACTTTAGATGGTAAAACATTTTATAACACAAAACAATTATCTGTAGTGGCAATAACGGTGTTGCGTATAAAGCAAAAATTGCAGGGCGGCCATTTTATTGTGAACACATTTTATTATTTCGACGATTCTCATGGCTTTACAGGACCATGTACACTCATTTTTAACTTGATTTTTCGAAGAGAGAAGCGTGTTTTACTATTGGTGACATTATTTTTCAAATAAATTTCATGGACTTATTTCAGTGATATAAACGTGCTACTGCCCCTTTAAGCTTGTACCTTTTTGTGTGAAGTTCACTTCTTATACACCACCCCTTGAAATCCATTCACCACCCCTTGAAATCCATTCACCACCCCTTGAAATCCATTCACCACCCCTTGAAATCTATTCACCACCCCTTGAAATCCATTCACCACCCCTTGAAATCTATTCACCACCCCTTGAAATCCATTCACCACCCCTTGAAATAAATACACCACCCCTTGAAATCCATACACCACCCCTTGAAATCCATACACCACCCCTTGAAATCCATACACCACCCCTTGAAATCCATACACCACCCCTTGAAATCCATACACCACCCCTTGAAATCCATACACCACCCCTTGAAATCCATACACCGACCCTTGAAATCCATTCACCACCCAATGAAATCCATACACCACCCCTTGAAATCCATTCACCACCCCTTGACAAGTCACAACACACAAGGAACACTTTGATTCATAATTGCTACTTTTATTGATGTAATCTGAAGGTCACGTGGTAAATATCAGTAAATAATCACAGTGGCATATCGTTTATAATCACACGGTACACTAACTCACTCTCTCTCTCACTCGCTCAAGAATCATACACTAGATCGTACATAAAAGCCTGATACACATACCTTCCGCATACATTCGGCAATGCACCCGTACAAGGAGAAGTACAAGGAGAAATACAAGGCGAAATACAAGGCGAAGCATATATCTTAAAGCTTAACATCACTGTTACAATCAAGCCGCCAAAACTGTTATACAAAGAAAGCTTGGAGAGGTATCGTCACTCTGAAATATATATGTTTCACAGAGGGTGGTAGAGTTTTCAGTTTCCACATGTCATCATCACTCTTTACTTGTTGTCAAATAAACAGAAAAATATGTTTTCAATGTTTTCAATTTGTAATAATCAATCAACAGTACAAACAAGAGATTAACTTAAACATTTCACTGACTCACAAACTACAATCCAATTTTCAACACATTTGAAAATGGTTTAAACATTTTTATTTCCATGAAGAATTGGATTGGTATAAGCTTATATAAACACCGCTCCAATTCTTCCCATTTTTAAATATCTGAAATATTGACAAACTACACATAGATTTTCAACATTCCATTTGAACAATTATTCAAGTGATTGTTAATGAAAGTTTCAGTTAAAAGCCAATTTGAAGACTACATTTGAAAATTCAAAGAAGAGATTCCAAATGCAATGGTTACAGTGACAATGAATATACTCTGAAAGAAGTTATTGATGTTCTTGTCAAAGATTAATCATTCATTTGAATAAAGAACAAAGTAAACTAAAGCAGTAGCATATTAAACATAAGTGCAATGTTGTTAATATAGCATTTTGTCTAGAAGATAATTGGCACAAAATTCCTATTTCATCAATAATATCTGATCGTCTGCCATACATAAAACAATTACGCGCTACCTAAGCCGCCCACAGGACATCAAGTCTTTCTTCATTGTATAGTGATTAAAATGAAACTGAATAGGCAGGAAAGAACTTACATTGAGAAGTGTGCATATCGGCCCTTTAATGTTTTTATATCCATTCTTAACACTTGGGTTACAATAAAACTTAGGATTCTTAAAGCATCTTTGATTAGCATTCTAGAAGTTGAAATGAAGAAGAACAAGTAGTTGTCACTAAGGTGACATGATCCCCCGCCGCAAATTAATACTTCAAAATTTAAAAATAATGTCAAGATCAGCAAAATTGACCGTCAAACATGTTAAAAAAGTCAAAGTTCCACTGTGACCTTGAGAAAAATGGCAAGGTCATCAAAATCTAATCTACCCTTTGTGTAAGATATGATGAAATTCCAGTGAATGGTTCTTGAGATATCCCGCTGACAAGTATTACACACATGTACATCAACATGTCGAAAAATTTAAAATTCCACTGTTACCTTGAGAATAATGTCAAGGTCACCAAAATCTTATCAGTCCTTTTGCTTTTTGTAAGATATAATGAAATTTCAGTGAATGGTTCTTGAGTTATTCTGCTGACAACCTTAACATGTACATTAACATGTCGAAAAATTCAAAGTTCTGCTGTGACCTTGAAAATAATGTCAAGGTCACCAAAATCTATTCAGCCGGTCGTCTTCCCTAGAAGGTGCTTTGAGTAAGAAATGATGGAATTCCAGTGAATGGTTCTTGAGATATTCCGCTGACAAGCTTTACATGTACATTAACATGTTGAAAACTTCAAAGTGCTGCTGTGACCTTGAAAATAATGTCAATTTCACCAAAATCTAATCAGCCCATCATCATCCCTAGAAGGTGCTTTGTGCAAGAAATGATGGAATTCCGGTGAATGGTTTTTGAGATATCCCGCTGACAAGCTTTACATGTACATTAACATGTTGAAAACTTCAAAGTTCCGCTGTGACCTTGAGAATAATGTCAAGGTCACCAAAATATAATCAGCCCGTCATCTTCCCAAGGAGGTGCTTTGTGTAAGATATGATGGAATTCCTGTGAATGGTTCTTGAGATATTCCGCTGACAAGCTTTACATGTACATTAACATGTTGAAAACTTCAAAGTGCTGCTGTGACCTTGAAAATAATGTCAATTTCACCAAAATCTAATCAGCCCATCATCATCCCTAGAAGGTGCTTTGTGCAAGAAATGATGGAATTCCGGTGAATGGTTCTTGAGATATCCCGCTGACAAGCTTTACATGTACATTAACATGTTGAAAACTTCAAAGTTCCGCTGTGACCTTGAAAATAATGTCAAGGTCACCAAAATCTAATCAACCCGTCGTCTTGCCTTGGAGAAGCTATGTATAAAATATGAAGAGAATCCAGCGAATGGTTATTGAGATATCCCGCTGACAAGGGTAAAATGACAAAGTCTCGTTGTGACCTTGAAATGAAGGTCAAGGTCTCAAACTACTGTAGGAACATTACTCTTCCTATGATGAACCCATATGCAAAATATGAAAAGAATCCAGTGAATGGTATTAGAGTTATTCCATTTCGTACGGACGGACGGACGGACGTACGGACGGACGCAGCCGAATACTATATCCCCCGCTTCGCGCTAAATGCGCGGCGGGGGATAACTAAATAATGGATGTACAACTTCTTATATAACTTGTATAGTACAGAATAAAGAAGTTGCGTTTCTAAAACATAGTTCATTCTTTTTTCATAGGGCTGTTGATATTCTCAGACTAAGAGGCGCTGAGGTTGTTCCACAATGAGTAATCTCAATTATAAATTGTTGGCTTATCTTTTAACACTCCGATCAAAAACTATTTCTTGGGCTAAGAACCGTTCCTGGAATTGTACCTTGTGATAGGATGTCTTAATTTGGATCATAATCCAACTAACATGTCAGTCAAATCACTCATAATATCTGATGATAAATCATTAACATAAAATATATTTTTAAAATACATTTTACAATTGGGTTACAAAACTCGAGTGAGTTATACATGAGTTATCAGCAAGTTCAAGTACTTCAGCTATAAGTACATAGATATATAAATTCAGGGTAAGAAATAAACAATATCAGCCTGAAACAATGTTTTAATGTAACTGTGCAACTCTGAGAGCAGCTGTCTATATAAACTGATACACTGTGCTTCAAACAATGACAGATAACAAAGAAAGGAAAAAGTGACCAGGTTATAAATGTCATTATTGATGGATCCAAGAACGTCAACACTTAAAAGGGTAAATATACACCATAATTTTTTTTATTGTGAAACCCGCTATTATGTCTTGTCCCTTCAGTTACAAGAAGATTTATCAATTGCTGAATACGAGAAAGGTTATATTCTTATAGAAAGAAATACCCCAACTTATATAATTTATTTATAGCTTTGGGGTATATCAAATTTGTCTTTTTATTAGAGCGCAGGAATTAGGAAAAGCACCTTTGACAATGGGCCATTTTTAGGGCTTTTAGTCTTTGTCTAAATTTTACATGGGCCATTCTCCTTTGTAGCAATAATATTATTTCAAAATTTAATGGGCCATTTTTTCATCCAATGTGCAAAATGGTCCATGACCCCTACCTTTCCCAATCCCTGATGAGCACTTAAAAGGAGGGTTCTATCTGGGTATTTTTTGTGGAAATAAAATTCGGGAGGATATTCCTGTTTACACATATATGCTATTAATACATGATTAAAACACAGTGAAATTGAAAGATACTAATGAAGGTAACATTTATATTTCAAACTTGATAAACACAAGCGCACATTTGTTGAAAAATAAAACAATAAGAACTGAAGTCATTTATTGACGCTGCAAATTTGGAAAATTTCGCTACTACAGTATAACAGCAATTTGTTTATTAGTTTTATGACATGTTACTCTATCAGACAGTGTATGTCTTTAGTTATCAAAAAGTTGCAAAATTTGCTATAATATAGAGTGTTTTCATTTCACATAATGCAAAATATCCATGATGGCGACAGAACCCTACTTTAAGTACATGGATGTCAAAAGAATAGAGTCAGACTCCGTTTTCTTGTACGGACATACCCAGACGGAATACTATATCCCCTGTTGTGTTAAAAGTGTGGCAAGGGTTAAAAAGAAAGTACATAAAGACATTTAATTTCAAACCAAGACAGATTGGAGTGTATTTACATTCACCAAACAGAAACCAACAAAATTAATCCACTCTCCCTCCAGGGAATCCATTATTTTACATTATAAAATGAAACATTTTCCCAGCAAAAGTTTCAAGAAGACAATTCAAACTTACTTTGCTGAAATTGTTAAATTTATAGTTTCGTTAACAGTCCAAAAACAAGACCAGGCAAAGCTTTAGTATACTAGTTATCTTTCCCAATAAGGTTGTCACATATTTTTAACAAGATAAGGTAACATGAATAAATCAGACTGACAACAATTGGATCTTATGTTTCTATATTTATTTTATGTCTCAATTTATAACATATAGCCCATCATATGATCAATAAAACATAAATTTTCTTACATCAATAATTGATATCAAGTAATTTCACATTTGATAAATACATGAAACATATTTATCATTAATTAAATGAAATAAGATGCACAATTTGATTTAAGAAAGAAATCAATCAATACATTTGAAATTCTGAAAGATATAAATGAAAATTTATCACCTCTATTATAGAAGTTAAAAACAAATGAAACTAAAAAGGACTTTCATAATTTCCTTCCCATAAGACAGCATCAATTCATAAATTCATGAAAATGCAGTCATATACAACAGTATATCCCAGAAAACAATTTGACACTTTATTAAACAGATATTTATTATAAGAGATTTAGCTCTTTGCAGTTATAGTAGGAAATCATCAGCTGCAAGAATCAAATGGGTAGGATTAGCTAAGTTTAGAAAGTATATAGTTATTTCAATTAATAAGGGGTTAAATGGCACCATCAGGACTAATCTGAATGCAAACACTGGAAAAGTCGGACAGATTTTGTAAAAAAAGTTGTTTTTACAGATGCATCGGGTTGTAACAGCCAAATGTTAACTGCATACGAGGGTAACAAAATCATTTTCTTGTATATCCTGTTATTGACGATGACTAACTTATTTTTAAGAGATTCAACTCTTTGCAATTAAAGTAGGATATTATCAACTGCAAGAATTAAATGGGTCTGACAGATTTTAATAAAAAAAGGCTCACTATACTGGGGCTGTCGTAACAGCAAAACGTTAATTGCATACAGCCAGGTAACAAAATAATATTCTTTTATTGACAATTTCTAGCCAAGAAAGCTTCACTGACAGAGGTTACATGGGAAGAAATGACTGAGGGAAAGAATACAACAAAGATTGAGAATTGAACGGAGACCAGTTTCATACGAGTGACAAACTTAAAGCGAACTAGCTGCACCTAGCAGACTGTCATACAACACTAAGGAAAGAAAGAATGGAATAAAAACCAGGACGAAAAAGTTAAAAGCAAAACTTAAAAGCATGTACAACTCAGAAACATAATACCAGTAGATCTTACTTGAAAATGACACAAGAACCTGAATTGAAACACTGAAACATGATCCCAGAATAAAGACGTTGTTCATCCATAAATGATTGCTTTTAAACGATCTTACCAGATTGAAAGTTTAGCAAAACATTTCCTGTTGGAGATTGATATTCCTAAGGGATATTGATATATATCTGAAACCCTTTTCAAAAATAACTTATGAATAATTCTGTTCATATAATGGAAATAACATTATACTTAATTATTTCAATAAAAATAACATTTATGTTTGTTTCAAAACTATAGATAGTTGACTCAATTCACATGGATAAGCTTATGATCTTAAAGGGGCAGTAGCACGTTTTTTCGCTGAAATAAGTCGATGAAATGTATTTGAAAAATAATGTCACCAAAAGTAAAACACCCTTCTCCCTTCGGAAAATCAAGTTAAAAAATGAGCGAACATGGTTCTGTAAAGCCATGGGAATCATTTTTGTCATTCTAAATAATAAAATGGGTTCACAATAAAATGCCCACCATGTATATGCAACACCGTTATTACCACTACGGATAATTGGTTTGTGTTATAAGATGTTTAACCCTCTGAAGTAAATATAAATGACATAAACTATCATTATAAATGGGAAATTTGCAAAAAACGTGCTACTGACCCTTTAAAAACGGGCAAACATTGCTGGAGAGTTACAAAACCCGATGGTTTGACATACCACCGAGGATGAGTTAACTCAGGAACTCACGGAAACATAAAACGTCTAATTCCAGCAAAGATAGACGTCTATTGTCATGTATTTCATCAACCTTCCTCAATCAAAAGGACTAAAAAGAACTTTGTAAATAAGGGTTTTCATAAAACAGGGCACAGAGAGCTTTGAAAACAACCAGGTAAATCTGCTAATAACGAATGCTCTGGTAAAGTATTTCCAGACTCTGATAACCATTCTATAAATCTGAGTCACTGTTATTAATGATAAACAATTTGATAGTCAATGACGATTTGGTTGAAATTGGCACAGAATATTAAAATGCAGCACATGTACACATCTGGTTGAAATGCAGGTCTAAGATACGCTGTACTTTGAATAAAACTTACTCATCCAGCGTTACAGCTGTCATTAAGAATGCTCTTGATTCCTCGTAATATCGTAATCAAAGATGCAACTGTCCCGACTTCGAGCAAAGGAATATTGAACATTATAGCATTAATGCCCCATGCATCCACAAAACCAAATAACATTGTTGTTTATTAACGCCCTTGTAGCAATCCAGATAAGTACATCCTTCAAATTTGTTCAGCTAAGCTTAACAGGTGCTTATTATGTCAATTCCAGGTTTCATATAACAATAGGACAAGCTGTAGATATAGAATATAGGGTACACTTGATTTGCAGACCAGCTAACCAGGGTCATCTGTTTGTTGGATGTTCACTGGCTGAGACACTTGTTTTGGAGTGACTGAAAAACTCGCCTATCAGCCGAATGAGCCAATTTCAGTTGAGTCCTGGTAGCTGCGTCATGTGTTAGGCCCAAAAAAAAAAAGAATTTGTTTCTGGTTTCCGCCCGCATCAGTTTCAAACCCACGCCTCAGGGTTTTTTTTTCTCTAGGTTTTAACAAAAGTAAGGGGCAGATAACAATTTTAGCCTCAGAAAACATTCGACATAGAAAATGTCACTCGTTTCTGTTGAGATGGAGATTAAGGGTGAGATTATTGACTATTTGGAATAGTAACCATATTTAAAAGAGTTTGTGCATTATTTATATAAATAATTGTATAAATTTTGTTTGTTTATCTCTTCATTCCCAAAATAAATAATGTCGTAAATAAAATAAAAAATTATCGCGTCATCGCATCATTTTTGTCAGCCTGTAAAGACCAGAAACATTTTAAAACTTTTTTTAGGCCTTATACCAGATGCATTTGATTCCACCTCGGAGTTGGCTGGCCAGTCACGTGTTAGGCATGCGGTCAAATCAAGAGTACCCTTAGTGTTATGTTGGGTATGCGTTAAAACCAGAAGACTGCAGCAGTGTACACACACTGATAGTGGAGAGAAAGAACTACAGGTTGTTCTGTAGAAAACTCAGGATCATCGTCTTGTAGTGCTCGCTGGACTCGTGGTTGCGGATCCCGTGACGCTCGTTCGGATACACCTGTAGCCAGAAGGAACACATTTTACAAGAATAGTGTGAAATCTTAACCAGGAATATGAACAAGGTAGGGGTAAGGTGTTTTATTTGTTAATGTTTTTTTCAAGAGTGAATGAGTGAGTTGGGGTTTAACGCCACCTTCAAGAGTATTTCACTTATATCGTGGCTGCTAGTATTACGGCAGGGAGAAAGCCTGCAACGCCATGTGGCTATGCATTGCAGTGAAACCTGCGAGAATTGGCTGGAACTAGCGAACCATGGGTGGTACTACGCTGGAAATCAGTGTAGCTTTGTTATTAAAACCTTACTGCGTGTAGAACAGTTCTCTACTGCAGACAAAGTTGCCGTGCCCCAGGCGGTATTCGAACCGGACCTCTTGATCCGAAGCCGAACGCGCTAACCACTGCGCTATCCCGCCCCCCTCTTATTCTTGGAAATCCAGTATTTAGTTAGCATACTGACCTGTAGTTGATATGGTTTGCAGGCCTTGACGAGGGCACTGACGAGGTGGCTGGTGTGGTGGAAGTGAACGTTCTCATCAATCAGACCGTGGATTATCAGGAGACGGTTCTCTCTGTAACATACAATATCTTGCCTCAATATAACATCAAAGCAAGGTCAATAAGGAACAGGGTGGCAACAATTTTTTATCCAGGGGAGATAATCCAATGAAACAATATTTACCATGGATCTGGATATGCAAATTAGACTAGTACTACAGTATAGGGTTGGATATTGCACTAAATTTTATAATGCGATATATTGCAATACTGTATTGCGATAATATTGCAATATATTAAAAAAACTTTGTTTTAAAGTTTTACACTTATAAATGCTGTTTAACATTATATTTTAGATGAAATACCTTACAGAACTTTCCCAAAAAGATCAAAACCAAATTTGGTACAGTAGCACAACACAGCCCAACACATGTTCTTGCACATCAAGAGCATCTATTTGCATTTAAAACCTCTAAGTTTACATTAGAACAAGATATTATTTTGATATATGCATATATTTCACTTAAAGGATGGATGAAATGACATATGGTCCAAATCGGATTCATTAAAATGGGATGTCAATTTGACAATTGCTCGATTTTAAATTTCTGAAATCGGTCCATAAATTTCTTATATACGGCTTTTTTTTTATTTAGCCCCGGCGACCAGAATGAAAGTCTGCGGGGGTGTGACCCGTGAAGGGATGACTTCTGTGACGTATGTGGAGGAATTTGATTTTCAGCGATAGTCACAATTCAACGTAATTTCGCATCATTTTGATTGTTAATTTCACAAAGATATCTTCAATTAACCAACTTAAATTTCCCATTTATCGAATGTTTAGATATCCAACTAGGTAATTCCGCAGATGACAATTACACAATTATTACATAAACATGTCTTTTTGGCGATGTAATACACCTCATAAATTCATTTAGCGGCAGTGATAATTATCATTAATTAATTAACGAGACATCAGCGGAGAAGCAATCTAGAACAAATTGCGATAGTGTTAAAATGGGTGAATTAAAATCGTCTTAATTATCAATTGCAAGTGTATATTGTCTCGATTTTATGCTCAATTGATTCCGATATACAATATACGTAGAGGTAATCATCTGTCATTCTTGAGAAAAATGCATTTCATCTATCCTTTAAAACAAGTATTTGTCACTAAGGTGACATGATCCCCCGCCGCAAATTAATATTTCCTATTTAAAAATAATGTCAAGATCAGCAAAATCGACTGTCAAACATGTCTGAAAAGTCAAAGTTCCACTGTGACCTTGAGAAAAATGTCAAGGTCACCAAAATCTAATCAACTCTTTGTCGTCCCTAGGAGGTGCATTATGTAAGATATGATGGAATTCCGGTGAATGGTTCTTGAGATATCCCGCTGACAACCTTTATATGTACATTAACATGTCAAAAAATTCAAAGTTCCGCTGTGACCTTGAAAATTATGTCAAGGTCACCAAAATCTAATCAGCTCGTTGTCTTCCCTTGAAAGTGCTTTGTGTAAGAAATGATGGAATTCCGGTGAATGGTTCTTGAGATACCCCGCTGACTAGCTTTACATGTACATCAACATGGCGAAAAATTCAAAGTTCTGCTGTGACCTTGAAAATAATGTCAAGGTCACCAAAATCTAATCAGCTTGTTGTCTTCCCTTGGAGAAGCTATGTGTAAAATATGAAGAGAATCCAGCAAATGGTTATTGAGATATCCCGCTGACAAGGGTAAATATGAAAAGAATCCAATGAATAGTATTTGAGTTATTCCATTTCGTACGGACGTACGGACGGACACAGCCGAATACTAAATGCGCGGCGGGGGATAATTATAATATGCGATATATTGCCAAATGGAAAACATATTGCAATAATTGTATTGCACAATCTAAAACAGGTATATATACACCGATATACCGGTTATATTGCACACCCCTACTACAGTACTGTATCTGACTGAGTGATTTAGTTACTAAACTTTAATTCACGCCCCCTAAGTAATGGAAGGAAATGCATCACTATTGAAGAAAATACATCCAAATTTGAAAGAAATGCGTCCTTGTGTGTAGAGCCCGCTTTACTTTTCAGATTTTTGGCGTAAGATGTTTGCACGCTAACCACCATGTAACAACAAATAACAGCATCAATAGCACATCCAGGAGTGTTGTGAGGAGGAGTAAAATAAGCATGCACAATTTTACGAACACCCTCTCTGGATCCACCACTGCAACATGAGTAATAACGACTTACTGATCAGGGAACTTGTCTATGTAGGAGAGGATGGAGCCGTTGTGGTAACCTTCCGTGTTGATGTCGGGCAGGTTGAGGTATCTCTCTGTGTATCCGGTGTCGTACATGTTCCAGCTCACCACAGGGGCACCTGCTATAGCAACCTGTAACATACATAGGTATTCTATAATCGTTGAACCGCACTTATTTGTTTTCCGTCAGTGCACAGCATACTATATTTATATTATTTATTTCATAAAATTTTATTTATATATTCAGTTTTCGGGATTACTTGTGGTATTCGAACCAATGCTCTGAAGCAACAGAGCCAGGGCGAAGTTCTGGTGTTTTAATCCCTCCCTTTCGAATATTTTGCATGCATATCGAACAAATCCCTTGGGTGAATTTATAACCCTAACCCCCTTGAAAACCCTCAATCCACCTATTGTCAGACACCAATCTCAAGCACTGACTGTGTCAACAGCTTATCAATTTAGCCACGGAGTCCTCGTCAAAAAACACAGTCCAACAACCGTGGCTTAAGCTGATCTTACATTCATTAGCCCTCTGATAACGGTATTCCATACCTTGAAGATGTCTGGTTTCTGTACAAGCCCCATCAGGGATAGGTAGCCTCCTGGAAGAAATATTAATAACAATTTTAGTTTCATTCAACATCTATAACGACATAATCAATTGGCTCATGTGGATTTCTTAAGGTTTAATTTCACATAGAGAAAGTACATCAGAGTTCAAAATACATTTATGGGAGGAACTCTGTGTCAGTGTATCCATTACAATCCATTGGAAACAAAATAAAGCTATCTCCTCCGTTCACTTCCTGGCCAAAGCCTAGGAGTTGTGATAAGCAACATGAGCAGTTAGAAGTGGAATACATATGAAATGCACGACTTCTAGGTTGAAATCAACCTATTACATGTATTCAATGTATAAAGTCGAATCCAGAGGAAATAGAACTTCCCTACGCAACGTTTGCCAGCCTCCATTACTGGCCGATTTAAGCCTTGCAGCATTTCCGTACGGTTTCCATGTTAGTAAATCTGAGCCCACAATACATTTCAGGTGCAGCGATCCACTATCTTCGCATGGAAAAGCTAGCGAAATGCTGCAAAGCTTAAATCAACCAGTGATGAAGACTGGCAAGATGTATGCCTTGCATTGTGAAGTCTGTGTAAACGTCAAGCGGACACTGTAAGAAGACTCACCATAGGACCAGCCATGGATAGCAACCCTGGTGGTGTCGATGAAGTCCACTGTATGAGCCAGCCACAGCAGTCCCTCCACCTGCTCTGTCACCTCCACTGTACCCTGGAGGAAACAGAAGACGCATGTAGATTTAGTATTATCATCTATCAATGTCTATCATTGAAATTTGAATATGGCAGACCTTCGACCTGCTCCATCACCTTCACCGTACCCTGCAGTAGACAAAAAATATCAAAGCAGGAGTGATTATTTTAGTTTCTTTTAGATTGGATACAAAACCTGAACCATAGTTTCGTATCACTGTTTGTAAAAATTAAACCTACGTTTTAAAGCACAGACAGTGTTACTTATGTTTAACCATTCTTTATAAAATTTGAAACACAAAACAGTGCGCTGGAGTGACTAATTTAATTTCATATCCGATTGGATACGAAACGTGAACCTTAGTTTCGTATCACTCGGCTGTGCATATAACTACAAATATATTAATGAAGTAGTGATTAAGACAGGCCAGGTTTGGAATCAACACCTTGTGACCTGGGTCATATACTGTGTAGTGTCCTCAACTAAGTCACTAAATCTAAACTCCACACATTCCACCCAATGGCTTCCTGTCGCACGAAGCATTTAGTTTAGTTTTGAAAGTCTACGGTATCTCTCATTGTGATAATGTTTTGCCAGGAAGCTAACCCTCTCTCTGAGTATTAAAGGGCAACTCCCGGATGATTTTGCTCCAATTTCTTTCAAGTAACTGCCTATGGTTTACATGCACATTGCAAAGACATGGAATTTATGTGAATCGGTTTATAAACAACAAATTCTCGCATCCCATTACCATTGAAATTATGTGTGACTTTAGCAAATCGTAAAAAAAGTCAGAAAACTGTCTGTTTACGTCGCTTTTTGACGTGTCGGCCATCTTGTTTTACGGAGAACACCGGAAAAATCTCGATTTTCCCCGAAGGAATGTATGACGTCAACTGGAGAAAACAAACCAATGCAAATGGCGACCGCCGTAGTATTAACACTGTCAGACGAGTAAACTGCGCGGGCAATAGGAATCATACCAGTCGACCATTTAATGTCAAAACTTGCAAGATATTTGCATATGACAACTTGAAGAGAATCAGAAAAGGAATAAACTCAATATCAGCGATAAAGTTTTTAAAATGGTTCTTACTAAACCCGGAAGTAAAATCCCAAATAATTAACCGAAAAGCTGATATCATACGTGTTTCAGTGCTGACATATCTGGCAAACTTACGTATGTTAGATACATCATTAATTGTGAATGCATGTAGTTAAATATTGTGTAATTTGCTGACTATAATACATAGGTTATTTCATTTTTGGCGAAATAACTTTACCGTGCCTGCATGGTCACGTGATGTCTTCACGGGATGCAGTGAACTCCAATGCATATCCACACGTTTCGCTGAACTCGTACCCAATTTTGTTTTAGAATGAATAGTGTATTGCAATAGAAATAATTTAATTGTAGTGATATTGTTTCATAAGTATTGAAAGACATTGAATGAAAGAATGAAAATATTGTATCTAACTGATCTGTATTTTAGTGGATAAAATTTGTAAGAATAATGGAATTTTTGGTGATTGATATCTTATTTAAATGATAAGATAATTATTATTCATTTCACAGTTTACATAATATTTTCTGAGTATATTTTGTCAAGTATATATATCTGTGATCAAATGGAAAATTCAGACATTTATCAATAACATTTGCAATTTTAACTAACCTATATTTTCAGTTACAGATATATATATATATAATAAAACATATGTACTTCATCACAATGCATATGATTAATTTTGTAAATAGCATTATCCAAAGGGACAAAGATATTTATTTCTATAAAATAGATTTGTAACTTTGTGTCAATACCTATGTAAGCATGACTTGTGTTTTTTACATTTGCCTTCACCTACCTGCATATAAAAAAAACTTACCTTGAAACAGACCTAAGAATTCTGAAAAAAATATGTTCAAGTTTTCTATTTTTACTGTGACATTAAAGTCACTTAAGATGCAATATTGCATTTCCACTTTTTAATCATGAATAAAACAAACAACAAATATAAGAGCCAAATTTATTCAACTAAGTATACATGTATTGAACATTACTTTGTGTAAGTGTTTGCATTTTAGGAATTACATAGAAACAGTGCACATGAAATTAAGTTTATCATAAAATTTATTTTTTATAAATTTTGGAAATATTTGATTTTATTTACTCTCATAATTAAATTGAATATTTATTTGATTTACTATTACACTGTTTTTGTGTAGTCTTTCTATGAGGCAGCTCGAGTTTGCTTCAAAGTTGAATACAATATTTCTAAAACATTGGCACATTCTCATATCCAAGAGAAGATAATGATTTGGATATCAGTTCACACAATCAGCATATATCACTTCTTATGACAATGTTTATATATATCATTTCCTGATAGCAAAGGATCACACATTCAGCACCAATATTTTACTGCACAAACAGTCCATTTCTAATGGGTTTTTTGTTGTTGTTGTGTTCTCTTGTATTAGGGACTCCCATCACATGTAACAACAATAATAAATCTTTCTTGATGCTGCATATATTACACATGATTAATTCATAACATGTTATTATTTTGTGTTTGGTATAGGACCTTTGATATTTTTATGTCAGGCAAGTGAAATAATTCTAAACATCTACAGCCTCAGTCTAATTTCATCACAAACAAATATAGTTATCAAACAAAATATTGAAATCTTTTATGGGAAGCCATTTCTTTGAAAATTTAAATCTGCATATACATTCATTATCACTAACTCATATACTGTATGGCTTCTAATTTGTAATTTTTAAATACCAGTAGTAATTTCTACTACAATAACATTGTTTTATGGATTTGAATTTGATATCTGTCTAAAATATTTCATTGAAAGCAAATGTCGATATTTAAAAAATAATTTCCTGAAGTTAATTATATTAATAAAATTAATTATAAAGTTTTTTTTTAAAAGGCGAGTCATGTACACATTAACATTTTATCAATGAAATGGTGCAAATTAATTATAAGTTCTCATATAATGTTAATGACATGTTAATGAATGTCTGGGCTAAAATTAACACCAGTCATTCAACCCGAGGCTAGTAAAAATTACTAATGTTATCAAAATTTGAATACTGCTATCCCTGTGGGCCAGACAAATTTCTTTAAAAAATCAATTTGGAAGATTGTGAGCGCGTATCGAAAAAATGGATCTGCAAAACACTCGACGAGAGCCACGATTTGAGAGACTGATAATGTTGTTTTTCTCGACTCGGATTGAAAATTCAAGTAATATTTATATTTTCGAAAGAACATGTCCATACACATAACAAATTATGCATCGTTAGAAGAAAGAAATCAAAGACCCACTTACCGAAATCATTCCGTGTCGACAGAGGACAACGACTCCTTCACTCGGCTACAGAATTTGACATGTCCTTTCGGATCATGAATTCTTCTCATAATTATGTACCAAAACAAATATTTAGCTAATTCCTCGTTGCCATTATACTTTCATACAGCAGATATTCGAATTTCACTCTCAGTTTAACTTTATTTGTGACCCAAATCGTAAAAACGCGATCACCGAAGTGAAGCGCTGTGTTGTTTACATTGTCACGTGGCTGTTACGTCACGTTTGTTTGCCCCAGTTGACGTCACATCCGGTTACATCACCGGAACAAAACGATCGCGGCAAGTAAATGATGTTATTTTTTATTATCGCAAATAATAAAATAACCTATTGTTTTAAAAATGTTATGACCTAACGGAAAATCATATTTAGCTAGATACTATGCATACAGATTAACATTAGTGTACAATTTACCTTGGTTTAGTCAAACGAATTTTGGTCAATTTTATCCGGGAGTTGCGCTTTAAGATGGTGTTCCACTGGAGATATCTTTTTGGTAGTAGATTTTGCACAATGCCCTTCCACCGTCAACTACATGACATCATGATGCTTTCACATCATCGAGTTATGACATCACAATGCAATGACGTCATAAACATGATGATGTCACAATGCTATGACCTCACCGCACTGGAAGTCAAATGGCAGAGATGTGCTCAGAGATGTTCAGTATTTTCACTTAAAATTAATGAAAATGATTCTGGATGATAAATAGAATCCTACCCTCGTGTCTTCTGATATAAAATATATCAACACCTGTTGATAAAAGCAAAAATATCCTCGGCAAGCCTCAGATATTTGTAACTTTAATCAACTCGTGTTGATATATTTGATATCAGAAGACACTTGGGTGAGATTCTCTATTTATTAATTACAAGTTGTGACAAGTTAACAATGAAACTGTTCCTGAGCCACAGCAAACATCCAACAAACACGTGATCCTTACAATAACCTGTCAGAACCATTTCTCTAAATTCAAGAAATAATTTGAAAATAATGAACAGAGAAATTGAGAAGCTAGCTCACCAGTTTTCCTTTGATTAGACTCTCAAAGTCCAGACCTCGATTACACGACCCTCGTCCGTCTATTGTTACAACAGCGTAGCCCTGTGAAGCCAGCGTGTGCAGTCTCAGGAATCTACAAGTATAACATTCAGGTGAGATTAGAATACCTCATTTGAAATGCGATTCCAGGATATACCTCACATTTGTATCGTTACGAACACTCTTTGAAGTGTACAATCTAGCACGAAAAGTTTAGGAGGGATGTGGAAAAGAGGAGGGATTTTGAAAAATTAAGAGAGGAATAGTATTGCCTCCAAATGTAAGGATAAAATTAAGGAAATAACTATGACATTTTATATGGGGTTAATTGATAATTCAGTGTGAATCCCACATCCAAGGTTGAACACCGTGCTTGCCAATGTGAAGAGAACAAGTATTTGTCACTAAGGTGACATGATCCCCCGCCGCAAATTAATACTTCAAAATTTAAAAATAATGTCAAGATCAGCAAAATCGACTGTCAAACATGACTAAAAAGTCAAAGTTCTACTGTGACCTTGAGAAAAATGTCAAGGTCACCAAAATCTAATCAGCCCTTTGTCTTTCCTAGGAGGTGCATTATGTAAGATATGATGGAATTCCGGTGAATGGTTCTTGAGATATCCCGCCGACAACCTTTATATGTACATTAACATGTCAAACAAGATGTGTTTGTTAAACACGGATGCCCCCGGATATACCAAAGTTATGGCCAAGATTAAAGTTTTCTGAATATTGTCCACTGAGGCAAGGTCAAGGTCACAAGGTCAAATATGATGACCTCATCTGAAAGGTCTCATCAAAAGGTATGCACATGCCAAGTATGAAAGTCGTAGCTCTGAGCAATCCAAAGTTATGGCCAAGGTTAACGTTTTCTGAAGATGTCCACAGAGGCAAGGTCATGGTCAAGGTCACAAGTTCAAATATGATGACCTCGTCTGAAAGGTCTCATCATTAGGTATGCACATGCCAAGTATGAAAGCCGTAGTTCTGAGCAATCCAAAGTTATGGCCAAGGTTAACGTTTTCTAAATATTGTCCACTGCGGAAAGGTCAAGGTCACAAGGTCAAATATGATATCCTCATCTGGAAGGTCTCATCACAAGGTATGAACATGTCAAGTATGAAAGCCGTAGCTCTGAGCAATCTAAAGTTATGGCAAAGGTTAAAGTTTACTGAAGATGTCCACTGCGGCAAGGTCACGGTCAAGATCACAAGGTCAAATATGATGACCTCATCTGATGGTCTCATCACAAGGTATGCAAATGTCAAGTATGAAAGCCATAACTCTTAACAATCAAAAGTTATGGCCAAAGTTTTAGTTTTCTGAAAATGTTCATTGCGGCAAGGTCAAGGTCACAAGGTCAAATATGATGACCTCATCTGAAAGGTTTCATCACAAGGTATGCACATGCCAAGTATGAAAGCCCTAGCTCTGAGCAATCTAAAGTTATGGCCAAGGTTAAAGTTTTCTGAAAATGTCAATTGAGGCAAGGTCAAGGTCACAAGGTCAAATATGATGACCTCATCTGAAAGGTCTCATCACAAGGTATATGCACATGCCAAGTATGAAAGCCCTAGCTCTGAGAAATCCAAAGTTATTGCCAAGGTTAAAGTTTACTGAAGATGTCCACTGCGACAAAATTCAAAGTTCCGCTGTGACCTTGAAAATAATGTCAAGGTCACCAAATCACCTAATCAGCCCGTCGTCTTCCCTAGAAGGTGCTCTATGTAAGAAATGATGGAATTCCGGTGAATGGTTCTTGAGATATCTCGCTGACAAGCTTTACATGTACATTAACATGTCGAAAAATTCAAAGTTCCGCTGTGACCTTGAAAATAATGTCAAGGTCACCAAAATCTAATCAGCCTGTCGTCTTTCCTTGGAGAAGCTATGTGTAAAATATGAAGAGAATCCAGCAAATGGTTATTGAGATATCCCGCTGACAAGGGTAAAATGACAAAGTCTCATTGTGACCTTGAAATGAAGGTCAAGGTCACAAACCTCTGTAGGAACATTACTCTTGCTATGATGAACCCATATGCAAAATATGAAAAGAATCCAGTGATTAGTATTTGAGTTATTCAATTTCGTACGGACGTACGGACGGACGTACGCAGCCGAATACTATATCCCCCGCTTCGCGCTTAACGCGCGGCTGGGGATAACTAAACCCAGCTCTGACAAACAGTAAACTCACTTCAATCCCTTGAAAGCGTTGGTGACAAGTTGAACCTGCGGCCCCCCGTACACAAAGAGAACTGTCGGGTACTTCACTCCCGCTTCGTAGTTATGAGGACGGTAGTACATGCCGTGTAATGTGTATCCGCTGTTGCTAGGAAACTCAAATAATTCTGGAGCTTTGTACTCTGGACAGGCTGAATGAAAAACAGAATACATACAAAATGTCTGCTTATTTTTTAGAAACAACCCCATAATTTGGTTGTATCTAATGACATCCCTTATGTTTTTTCTGAGATAAGTTTTTGTTACAAAATGAATGAACTAAACCTCATTAACTTTAATTATAACAAAAATAGAACTATTACAAAAATACATCGAACTTATCACTGCACGGCAGGCATAAGGCCCATTGATTTCATATCAGATGTCTAATACTGTTTGAGGCAATTTCCTACTACGAAATGGATGATCTCAACATTATTGTTTTACAAGAACATTCAACATACACGTGGAACTTATCACAGTACCGCAGGCCTCAGCCTGAATATGATTGGTTGAGAGGGCGTCTCCGTGGGAGATGCGGAACACTTTACAGCGCGGCGTGTGCTGCAGGGAGCTGTACACTGACACGAAGAGGGAGCAACTCTGCAACAAGATGGAAACATTGTTTTGTTTTGAACTTCTTTAACAAAACTCATTTACACTTGCCACTGTCAATAGCGTGAGTGAGTGAGTTATTGTTTAACGCCGCTTTGGCAGTATTGCAGCCATAAGCGGCGACTGTCAATAGCTTTGCTCAAAATGTCACTATACACCTTATTAATTAAATATAATAATTTGAAATGAATTTAAGATTCGGTGCATGAAATTATTTGAGAGAAATTTTACATTAGCAAGCATGAACGCTTTAAGATTGAATTCAAATTTCAAATTGGGAAATTACTTTTGGAAAGTATATTCAATCACTGTTTTCTGTACACTGAAGAAATGAAATAATTTCTGTTCAAGTTGGCCTGGTCTCCAGATCTGTAAGAAGGGATTCGTTGAACACAATTTGGTGTTACACCCGTCTCACTTCCAATAAACTGAATCTCACCTTATCAATAGACACAGCATGACTGTATCCGAGCTGCGTTAGTCGGACAGGTTCACTGGGATTGTCATACGATACACAGTACCTGAAGAGGAACAATCTCGGTCATGATCAAAGTCAAATATGATGTTGAATTCTACTTTGTTTGAAAACTAGGCAGCCTTAAAGCTACAGTCGGGCAGGCCTTATTTCTTTCACTTTAGAGTGGCACGTTAAAGAATGGTTTTTTTTTAAATTTAATTTTTCCAATTGATAATGATAGTTATCAGTTATCATTTGAATTTACTGAAGAGGGTAAAACATCTTATTACACGAACCAATTATCCGTAGTGGTAGTGTTGCATATAAAGCAAAAATTGAATGGCGGCCATTTTAATGTGAACACATTTCATTATTTCGAATTACAAGAACGATTCCAATGGTTTTACCGAACCAACTACAAGCATTTTTTAACTTAATTTTCCGAAGAGAGAAGGTTGTTTTACTGTGAGTGACTTTATTTTTCAAATACATTTCATCAACTTATTAGAGCGAAAAAAACTTTATACTGCCCATTTAAGTGAGAATTATGTTTTACGAATCAGTGAAAATCACATGACAATTAAGTGACCTAATCAAAAACTGCCTACCCTCTGTGCTGGGTGTAAGATATATTGTATCAAATATGTACTCACAGGTGTGTTTCTAAGGGTGTGTCTTTAAGACCAATAAAATAAACCAGTTTTCGGATTTCATCAACCCAAATCTGGAAAAGAAAGAACAGATCAGTCAGTAACAGTTATGAAATGGTAATATTAAAATCATTTACAGGTAATGAAATCTGAAGAAATTTCAATTGAAAACTCTTGATGTTACATTATGAACACCTTTTTGTAGGAAAGGTACCTTCCATGACAAGACGGTGGAAACTGCACAAAAACTGAAAGTCGGGACTGCTAATTGAAATTGAATACTCTTGTTGTTTCTCTATTCTACATAACACGTTCGGAGGTTAGCTAAAAGGAGATGTCATTAAGAACATTCTTTTATAGGGTAGGTACTTCCATGGAAAGGCTATTCAATCCTGATTTGCTAAGCAGCTTGTGCCTTGTATCACTGAAGTCCTGTCACACATTGTATATATATTTTGTCAACCATTGAAATGTCATATATATATAGCATATATTTTGTCAACCATTGAAATGTCGTGATTTACAAATTTGATGGTCACTCATTGGTCTTATCTGGGCACCATGCCAATATTGCTCAATTTCAACTCAAGTTATTAGTTGGTTATTTATAGAGCAATATGAGGTAAAAGGTGCTTATGGGGCCAGGGGATTGAAGTACCGTATATTACCGGGTATAAGTCGACCCCGCGTATAAGTCGACCCCCTTTCTCAACTACCCAAATACTGGTCAAAACCCTATATCTCATGTATAAGTCGACCCCCCTTTTACCACGTGCTGACTGACACCGAGTGACAAGTCGATATGCCCAAAAGTCAACACAGCGGCGATTGGTAAGCAGTTATGTTGATCGACTTATCAATTGTTTTGCCCTAATTATTATTAATTGATAATTTATTTTTCAGACTTTGTAAACAACCAATTAAAAAAATACAACTTGTGACTCACGGTGTCTGTCATTATTTGTTTCAATCAAATTACATTTATCTCTCATCAAGCTGAATACTACTACGACCAACATGTTGACAAAGCTTTATTAGATAACCGGTGAATAGTTAAATTGTTACCTAGTAGAAAAAGACGTAAAATGACATTGCTTTTACTTTTGAGATGAGAAGTGACAGGCTTTAATTAATGTTAATTACTATCAATTACTGTTAATTAAACATCAAAGCTTAGATAATTACCGGATGCGCTAATGAATCACTACCTTGACTGGCAATTAACAAATCTCTTCACAACCTTACTCACACGTCTGTCTATTAACAAGTATTGAATATACACTATTATACAAGATGAATGGTGAACATCTCAGTAACAATACAATGACAATCGACAATTTATGTTTCTCTAAATATTTTTGAATATATGCTATTATGTTAGAACATCTCAGAAATGATACGTTTACTTGTACCCGTAATTTGCACTTATCACTGCGTAAACACTTGATTATTTTTTCATGAGGATCTATCTCGCATGTCACCGGCTTCAATATAGAATCTCATTGGTCCACGTGACCGTATCGGGTCACTCGACTTGCATCAAGGCTAGATATCGATCGATGTTTGTCAGGTAATAGTGAAGATTATAATATAAACTTTAATGAACTTTCGTGATTGAAATGTAATTTTTTATTCATATATCACGCTATATTTGTATTTTAAAAAGACAACAATAAATGTTTTTTATTCAATGATTTTAATATTGACTGGACATCGATGTTTGTGAATTGTTTCCCCTGTAAACATCGTCCGTTCGACTTGCTGGGCTGGCAGATACTTACCTGGCCTCTAGATTTTTGGGTCTGAAACATAGACCCCGTGTATAAGTCGACCCCCCTCCTTGACCCCCTAATTTTTGGTATCAAATTCTCGACTTATACCCGGTAATATACGGTAGGCTTGCAGATACAAATAGCCTGATGGAGCAGGATAGGGGCTTGTTTCAGTCCGAATGACTATATTTTAAGACCCAGGCAAACAAATATCTTTACAACATGGGGGTGGGCTTTAAGATGAGAGAGACCCCAAATCAGATGAAAATTCATACCGGAGACTATATATAGGTTTTGACACTTAACTTAAAATAATATTATAGATTAATGTAATGTATGACCATGGAACACCTGGCAAAATTGGAGGTGGTCTATAACCTGAGAATAACCCCAACCAGGACAACCCTCCGTGGGGGTGGTCATAGGCTAGAGTTTCGTCTTATACCTGAGAGAATAAGGTGTTTATGTTTACCCGTGTGTTTGACACCATGCTCCATCAGTCTATTTGCATCCATTAACCCTTTAGTTGCGTATTTCTATTTTACCCATTTTAGTCCCTGTGCAGGAATATTCTCACCATCTAGCTCGCAGCCGTATTTTGGCTAAAACACTAATTGGCACTGGTGGTGAAATATTCCAGGCGGAGAACCGGGTACCGTTTTTACGAAATATATCATGTCTACATCGCGAAAACGGACTATATACGGGTGTTATATACAATTCCAGGTCGCGGCACCCATACAAAAATAGTTAATGCATATCTGCATCTTTCTTAGATTTTTAGTTTTTATTCTATTACTTTCAAAAGATTGTCTTTAATTTGGGCCATATAATATCATAAATACGAAAAAAATTATATTATTTATATACAGAATTGAAGAGGAGATGTTTGGCTTCACATTAATATAAAATTTATTAGAAAGTCTATAGCTATGTATAGTTTGTCTTTATTTCCACCTATAAAATCATAAATACTTACAACATGTATGCGACATTGCAAACGGTCGTTCATCGCACTTTTCCAAGAAATCATAATCTCGAACCAATTGACAAATAAGCACATGTCAACCCAAATATGGTCATGTTGTTCGACCTTTCCAATAAATGCTAACCACGAACATATCTGATGAAAATATTGATTAGTTTGTTTGTCGTTTGGCTTTACATGCCTCTCAGAAAGGTAAAATTGTATCTTTATTTCTGTGAGTAAATATGCGCATTTTATATAGACCAAGAAGACATAGTCATCAACATCCCCCGCCAGACTCAAGAAATCGGAACAAGGGCAATAATTTGAGAAGAAAAAATAGAGCCATGGGCTCTGTAGCTCATCAGGATTTCATTGATTTACTATCTAAAGTTGAATATTTAAATTATTCAAGTTATTGTTTACAAGCAAAAGATAATCTACAATTTAGAATCCCCATTGGCCAAGGAGTCTGCACACAACTTTTCAGCTCTCTAGACCTTATGGAACTGAAGTAGAAGATGAAAATAGGTTTTTAAGGATGTGACCCCGGTGACCCCATTTGGGGTCACAGGGTCACGAAATCTACAATTTAGAATCCCTATTGGCTAAGGAGTCTGCACACAACTTTTCAGCTCTCTAGACCTTATGGAACTGAAGTAGAAGATGAAAATAGGTTTTTAAGGATGTGACCCCGGTGACCCCATTTGGGGTCATGGGGTCATGAAATCTACAATTTAGAATCCCCATTGGCCAAGGAGTCTGCACGCAACTTTCAGCTCTCTAGACCTTTTGGAACTGAAGAAGAAGATGAAAATAGGTTTTTAAGGATGTGACCCCTGTGACCCCATTTGGGGTCATGGGTCACGAAATCTACAATTTAGACTCCTCATTGGCCAAGGAGTCTGCACACAACTTTTCAGCTCTCTGGACCTTTTGGAACTGGAGAAGAAGATGAAAATAAGTTTTTAAGGATGTGACCCCGGTGACCCCATTTGGGGTCACGGAGTCACATAATCTACAATTTAGAATCCCCATTGGCCAAGGAGTCTGCACACAACTTTTCAGCTGTCTAGACCTTTTGGAACTGGAGAAGAAGATGAAAATAGGTTTTTAAGGATGTGACCCCTGTGACCCCATTTGGGGTCACGGGTTCACGAAATCTACAATTTAGAATCCCCATTGGCCAAGGAGTCTGCACACAACTTTTCAGCTCTCTTAACCTTTTGGAACTGAAGAAGAAGATGAAAATAGGTTTTTAAACATGTGACCCCTGTGACCCCATTTGGGGTCATGGGGTCACGAAATCTACAATTTAGAATCCCCATTGGCCAAGGAGTCTGCACACAACTTTTCAGCTCTCTAGACCTTGTGGAACTGAAGTAGAAGATAAAAATAGGTTTTTAAGGATGTGACCCCGGTGACCCCATTTGGGGTCATGGGGTCACGAAATCTACAATTTAGAATCCCCATTGGCCAATGAGTCTGCACACAACTTTTCAGCTCTCTAGACCTTGTGGAACTGAAGTAGAAGATGAAAATAGGTTTTTAAACATGTGACCCCTGTGACCCCATTTGGGGTCATGGGGTCACGAAATCTACAATTTAGAATCCCCATTGGCCAAGGAGTCTGCACACAACTTTTCAGCTCTCTAGACCTTGTGGAACTGAAGTAGAAGATAAAAATAGGTTTTTAAGGATGTGACCCCGGTGACCCCATTTGGGGTCATGGGGTCACGAAATCTACAATTTAGAATCCCCATGGGCCAAGGAGTCTGCATACAACTTTTCAGCTCTCTAGACCTTTTGGAACTGAAGAAGAAGATGAAAATAGGTTTTTAAGGATGTGACCCCTGTGACCCCATTTGGGGTCATGGGGTCACAAAATCTACAATTTAGAATCCCCATTGGCCAAGGAGTCTGCACACAACTTTTCAGCTCTCTAGACCTTTTGGAACTGAAGAAGAAGATGAAAATAGGTTTTTAAGGATGTGACCCCTGTGACCCCATTTGGGGTCATAGGGTCACGAAATCTACAATTTAGAATCCCCATTGGCCAAGGAGTCTGCACATAAAATTTCAGCTCTGTGAAATCATTGGTTCTGGAGAAGAAGTTGAAAAAGCGAAAAGTTTACGGATGGACGGATGGACGGATGGACGGACGCCGGACACCATGCCATGCCATAAGCCCATCGGGCCTTTCAGGCCTGATGAGCTAAAAATGCATAATTGTGTTTGATGTTAAAAGCTGTTATAATTTTTTTAATAAATATTTTCATGTTAAATATTTTAAACCCTAATTCATGCTATTAACTAAGTAATTTTCATAAAATTGTTATTTTAATGTTTAACTTGTGTAAAATAATTGCTATCTTGAAATTATTTACCTGATATTCATCGACTGATTAACATTTCCGCTAGTGAATATTAGAGTTTCCAGTTTGTCAGCACCAAAGGCAAATTATTTCCCCTTTCTCATTGACATCAGCCACGGGCGTGTTTTTTACTTTCGTTTTTACACAACTTGTCTTCGCAGGCGATATCAGCTTTGACTGTAGCATCGTCACTAGATTCGGTGGTAGATCCTTGAGAATTGTTTTCAGATTGAGATTCGCCGATGGTTCCAGATTTAAAATAATTCAGCAAACTTTCCATTCCATTTTACCGGTGCCGCCATTTTGGTCTCATGACATGCGCAGTCTCGCGAGAAATTACCAAGGTAAACCGCCAATCAGAAGTAAGGTTACAAAGACCTCTCGTTTCCTTGATGAAGTTTTGTTTTTGACCGACTATCTACGCTTTTTACGATAAATTTATTACTCAGAAATTTGTTGTTTGTTTTTACTATCATACGTTTAAATACCAGAATGCCTCACTTTTAAATAAATTTCGCGGCATTAACAGTGATTTTGCGGCATCCCTGCCCCAATTTATTTTTTTGCGGCATTTCTTAAAGTTAAGCTGCAATGCCCCCTTGCCGCATCGCTAGATGCAACCTTGGAGTATTGCAGTAGTGTAGTGGAAATAAATACACTGATGGAGCAGGATGTTGGGCTCAGGGGATCAGGGTACTGCAGTAGCGTAGCGGATATAAACACACTGATGGATCAGGATGTGTGTTTGATACATAAGTCTGAAATCTACAGCACCCTATGACCTCTAAACAAACCTGTTTTGGTTGGACCTCCCAGCTGCCTTGTGTAACAGCAACTTCCTTCACCACCTGACTGCCGGGAGAATCTGGCGGAGGGAAAATACGCACCACTCTCAGTGTCAACGAACAGCCAATGTTGTTAAATTTCTTTAAGTAACATTTCACTTGGAAACAGTTGTCCACCACAAACACTTACACTAGGAATCTGACGGAGAGAAATATGCACAATGCCTGTCGCTGTCAACTACATAATGCTTTTATATCATAAAGTAATGGCATTACAATTCTATGACGTCATAAACATGATGATGTCACAATGCTAATGCATCACATCATTGAAAGTCAAATAGCATTACCATGCACAAAGATGTACAATTTTCATTTAAACGTAATGAAAGTTGATTTTGGATGATAGATTCTCACCCTCATGTCTTATATAATAAATTACATCAATACTCTTTGATAATAGGAGAAATATCCTCACCAAGCCTCATATATGTAACTTTTATCAACTGTCGTTGATGTTTTTTTTATGTCAAAGACATTTTGATAAAGGCCTTTCAAGGAACATGTACACAATGATCAGAAACACATCAAAAGTTACCTTGAAATCTGTCTTCAAGCTCCATAGCATGGCCAGATTCCGACAGCGGTGTTTGGAGTTTAGAGGTCACATGATACAGATGTCTGTAGCCGGTCTTTTCACTCGACCACAGGAAGCTGATCTCATCAGGAGAGGATTGTGGGAAGAAGTGCAGAATATCGTGTACCTGGAGGATAGAAATTTATCATTGTTTGATAGCAGTTACTAACAGTTACTGACGCGTCACTCTCTTATACAGACAGTCATGTTATTTTTATTACTGCAGGGATTGGGAAAGACACCTTTGACAATGGGTAATTTTTAGGGCTTTTAGTAATTTTTGGAATGTAAATTTGGTCATTTTTTTATCTAATGTGCAAAATGGCCTTTCCAAATACCTGATTTCTGATGAATAGGATTTTTGATTGACAAAAGTCCTTTCAGTTCAACAATAGCCATGAATTGTGAATCAGCAAATCAACCAAACGCTGACAATGGCCTGATTCTAGTCCGACTATGTAGCGGGAGGGTCAGACTACGGTACTGGTTCCCTCGTCGTTGTGTCACTGATTGAAGCGACAACTAAATACCGGTATTCCGACCATATCTGTTCTTGCTGCATTCAAACCCACACCCTGAGAGTCTGGCACCAATCGCCAGCAATGACTGAAGCAACAGCTTACCAAAAAGCTATCTCCATGGCGTGTACGACAATTCTTTGACAATTTTTACTCTTCTAAATAAACAACATAGGATTATTAGACAGGAAAAAATGTCATCCAGAATGCCATAAGTTCAGTGTTAAAAAAAAAAAAAATATTATCCATTTTACCAAAACAATTACATGAATAACAGACAGTGAGATCCCAAATATAACCTTGTTAGGACAATACCTTAAAGGCATGTATAATTGCAGATATAAATAAGAATTTTAATCATGGCAAGTTGCAAGTAATATATAAATTAATAAAATCATTAAAGTGCACGTTATGAATTACATTTATCCAGACATCCGACGTCTCTCGGTATATGATCTGCAAAGGGGGGTAACTGCTGTTGTCGAAGCTGCTCATCTCGATGTCGGAGGAGAGAGGTACGAAGTACTCAACCGGCAGGAGGACGAGAGCAAGTTGCTGCTGAGGACGATCCATCACCTGGGCGTACACGCTGAAATATCATCAGTACACAACATCAGGTAAGTCAGACAAAGAAAGACCTTTTTAATAATGACAATTCAGAGTGCCCAATTACACATCAGGGCATTGTGATAGTGTATATAAATTTGCCTATTACTAATTGATCTTAGCCAATGATAAAAGATGTGCTAACGATTGATCCTAGAGCTATGATCAGTTGATGGAACTGTAAATATCATCCCTGTTTATGATTTCTGGTCAGGCAATGAAACCCATCCTTACCCTAAGCAGGCCTCAATACAGCAACCAATTTGCGAGCATTTGTTCCCTATTTTTTTTTCAGTTTGCTCCCTGTAATTTTAAGTTGGGAGCACATGCTCCTTGACAGAATTCAGGTTCTTTTTTTTTTTATGGTGCATCCACAGGGTAAAAGAATAGTGTGTTAATTTGTACTTTAACGGGTCAAGGGCGAAAAAAGTGGAATTGATTCAACAAAATGGTTGACAAATCCCTTCCTGATTTGCTGTTTTAGATACGATTATCCATAAAGGGTCAAATCTTCATGGTGTTTAGTTCTGGTGTATTCAGAAATTTATTTAATAATAATAGCCAATAGAAATAGCATTCTTACTATCTTGAGTCGGAGGTGGGTCCAGCACGGACGATGTACTCCATCCAGGGACAGAAGCCAATCAGGGGTTCCAGCATCTGTCTGTCCGTCACACTCTCTCGGAACTGAGGAGGTAGATAAACAGGTGTACAAGTAAGGTGAGGTGAGGTGAGTTGGGGTTTAACGCCACTTTCAAGAGTATTTCACTTATATCGCGGCTGCTAGTATTACGGCAGGGAGAAAACCCGCAAGGCCATGTGGCTATGCATTGCGGTGAAACCTGCGAGCATCGGTTGGAACTGGAGAACCATGGGTGGTACTACGCTGAAATTCAGTGAAGCATTGCACCCAACCTTACTGCGTGTAGAACAGTGCTCTACTGCAAACAAAGTTGCCATGCCCCTGGTGGGTTTATAACCCCATGCAGACCTCTTGATCCAAAGCCGAACGCGCTAACCACTACGCTATCCCGCCCCGGTGTAGAAGTAAGCACAGTTCACATACCCCTGCTTGCCACAGTTCACAACTACATTTGTTTAATTAATGTCAATATTTTTTATTTCGGTTCGGAATATATATATATATATATATATACATGTTGTATTTTCAGTATGCCGGTAATTTGTCTTTTGTTGTAATATTTCATGCTTGTTATTTCATAAAATTGCTTTTATATTTCCCTTTATACAATCATTAAAAGGGGTTTGAGGTGACTCTAGTTTTTATGCGGAAATATCCTCTTAAATTTTGTTTCCACAAAAAATACCCAGATGGAACCCTCTTTTTAATGAAACCTACACTGGCTGCAAGTCACACATTGCACACAAGAAATAAGATATTCAATGTATTGCAAACCATAGCCTTGTTATTATAAAGAGAATTCGGGATAACTAACATACCATGCCATTGTCGTCCACTTCAAACTCCAGAATCTTCAGTGTACTCCGAGCATTGGTTGTTCCTGAAAAACATCACACAATCATTACTTACGTGCCTTGATTTGAGAGAGCTTTTTTATGGCGGTTGAAAAACTGATCTTAGTAATTCAAGTAGCCATTCACCAAATAGAAATTATTCACTGCATTAGTTAAAAGAGATTCACAATGATAAAATGAAGTATATATGATAGGGTTGTAATTTGTCATGAAATAAATAAATAGCGATTGTTTTGCTTGGATCTGATTCGCTGAACAGTGTAACAAAAGTTAAGTTCAAACCTGCATAAACTTAATTTTGTGATGTCACATCATAATTAGCTACGCGGATTTACACAGTTTGCACAGCGGTTTTTAAGTTTATACATCAATGAACTTAATAAATTAGAAAATCAATTTTTAATGTTTCAAGTAAATTCTGACTGGACTAAATCCAGGACTGGCATGAGGTTTGTAAAAAAAAAAAAAAAATTGAAAATATCTCTGGATACTGATAAGAAGGTAGGGAGTATATTATGTAATCAGCCATCAACTAATTACCAGCTCTTGGGTATCTGAACTCGTCCACTCCCTGGCTGTCGATTGTTGGTGTCGGTGCAAAAATAGAGAGAATTTCTACTTCTGATTCGTCCACTTCTTCATACAGAATCCTGTATATATGGACATCACCTGAAATATTAGAGGTAGCTTTAGACTGCTACAGGAGTTTTAAAAGGGACTGGATCTGCCATTGTTACAAACCAAATATACGCCTAAAAGGTTAGGCTGTGCAATATTATTGCCAATATACCAATACAGAGTTGTGCAATACACGTATTGAAAAACGATTTCCATATCGCAATATATTGCACCACCAAATATTAAGTCAAAGTTATTCAATTATCTTGTAAAAGGCACATTTACTGGCTTAACTTGTATTAAGTAAATTAATTTGAAGTGCTAGAATGTGTGTTGGACTGTATTACAAATGATCTTTTTAAAGATCTGAAAGTCATTTTATCAAATGTGTCACGTTTAAACTGCAAAAAGAAGTATAAAAGTTGAATGTAGAGTTCATTTAGCATGTTGCAATATCATTGGCACTGCCAGTAATTAAAATGGTTTCTAGAGAAATATCTCATCGTCAGAGGATCTTGCAATATATTGTGATATGTATTGCAATACATTACAGTTCAGCAATACATATCGCAATACAAAAATTGAGGGAATACACAGCCCTAATAAAAGGTTATACTTGAAATCAAGCAAAAATCCAAAATCCAAAATACCCGCATTGTGGTGAGGTTGAGGGAGCCACCAGTACCCGGTGTATCTATCGAACTCCTCCTGCACCACGAAGGATGGAACTCCTGCGACAACAGGGTCGTCAGCCAGGCCTCCTTCTCCTGTGGAAACAAGACACCAGTTTTAAACATGGTAAGAATGAGCACGGCTCACATACCCCGGCAGTAGTTTGACTGTCTTCGTAATTCCAACCGCATGGATAACATACAGTGGCGGGTCTAGAGGGGGTTAGCAGGCATGCACATCCCCCCCCCACCCCCCACACCCCCCCCCCAAAAAAAGAGTTCCAAGTATTGTAAATGACCATTTAAACCATAATAAAAACAAGGGTGCACCCCCCTAGAGAATTCTAAGTATAGAAAAAAATAATAATTCATTTTATGTCAAGGTAAAAACACAATCTAACATAAGAACCCTATATATATAACCCTATTTTACAGCGAGGGTAAAATAACAATAACAGACATGAAATGACTCATCATTGTATTTGCTACTTTGTAAGTTAACATTAGGAACTAGATTAACGTTTGCGGGACACCGCAAAAGCAGAGCAGCCCCCAAATTTAGGGTTTCGCCTTTCCTTGTTCCGCCTTCTCCACATCAACAATAAAATGGGACAATCTCAAATCTCAACTATTCTCCATACTTGATCTACACCAAAAAAGAGCCCGATAGTACCACTATTTTTCAAGTTATCGTGTTTACAAGGTTTTCTTAGCGCTTTCAGAACACTTGACCTTTGACATTGAATGTGAACATGTCGAAATAATTCCACAAGTGTATAATGAAAATTCTATTTATACAATGTGTGAATACCTTCTTGGAAAAAAGTTATTTAGCAATTTAAAAACTGGTGACCTTGACAATATTTTGTGACCTTGACCTTTGACCTTCAAGGTCACAAATTCATTGATCACCCTTCATTGTGAATAACTATCCCATGATGATTTAAAGTGAAAATAGCTAATATACATAATTTTTGCACATCATCACGTCCAAATCGTGACCTCAATGTGACTTTGACATTTGACGGATATTAATGAGAGAGAGAGAGAGATTAAAAACAAGTCTATGTGTTACAATTGAATTAGCTTAGCTGAGCTAAGAAACCTCATCTTCTATTACATAACATTACACTTACTCTCTCTCCACTGCTCTTGACTGCTGTAGAGAACAGTGAGTGAAACCTGATCCTCCAACCAGCCCAAGTGAAATTGCAAAAAATAAAATAAGTTCTATCTTGCTTAATTTCTATGATACAAATATAATGAAAGTTGCGTTAGAAAGCTCTCGAAAACACCTTTCATTCAAATATAAACACTGCTCACATGTTATGGCTGAGTTAATTTCAGCAAAATGGTAAACCATTTAAATGTTTTCTTCACTTATAACTTTCTTATTTTTCATCCAAAAGACTTGAAATTTGGAACTCTTGATATTCACTAAACATAGATGATATCCGCAAAAGTAGAGTGTTCTAGGGTTATTGGTTTCTGAGATGAAAAATATACATTTAAATGAACCCCTGTCAAAATTAAAGTATTGAAATTTAAATAATGAAATTTACAAATCATAATCTCCATCTTTAAAAGTAAACACTGCCCAGGTTGCTGGATATCTCCTATTTCTGGTTCATGAGGAGAAGTCGTTTTAAGCTTTTAAGGTGAACCCCCTGCAAAGTTCATATTTCATAATTTATCTCAACCAAATTTACAAACTTGTATCTCCATTATACAAAGATGTTAATGACAAAATTTCACATTCCTATATCAAGCGCTTTTGGAGAAGAAGTCGTTAAAAGGTTTTACTTTTAACGTCTCTGGTGGCCATATTGCTGGGCGTGATGAACAAACTTTGACCCCCTAGTAGATGGGTACCCACCCACCAAATTACAGCTTTGGGGGTGTAGCGGTTCTGGAGGAGAAGTCGAAAGAGCGAAAAGTTTACGGGCGACAGACGACGGAAAACAGACAACGGACGATGACCCATGCCATAAGCCCATCTGGCCTTTACAGGCCTAATGAACTAACAAAAGGTGTTAAAGCTAGCATGTTTACAATAATTTTTATAACTCGTGACCTTGACTATGAACATGCCAAAACATTTGCTCAGGGGTAAAAGTTATTAAAAATTATTTATATGGGAAGAAATGCCTTGAAGTTCTCTCCTGGTAGCTACAGTGCCGTGCCATAAGTTAACGGACAGTGACGTTATTTCCATAGACTTGCATGTTAATTTAGTCCAGGATAAATAATTTTCATAGATACGATTTTTATCTGATTAAATTCATACTTATCGAGGTTGTGAGGAATCATCTTGACTACAACCTCATAATTTATGTTTAATTTTCCGTTTTCTATCTAAAGAATTACAGTAATTTGAACAACATACAGACAAAATTGTGAATAATTTAACGTGGCGATCTATGGAAAACGTTTTTATTTAATGTACATATGCAGATAAACCGAATGAATCTATGTGAAATTGAAGTCAGAAAATATAATTTATATTATGTTCTTCAAGCTAAAATGATTTCAAATAAAGCTGTGAAATGTGAGATTTATACAACAAGAACTTATTTTATGAAAATTATTTATCCTACACTAAATTAACATGTAAGTCTAGGCACGGCACTGCATCTCTAAATGTCTACGGTCACCACATACCTTTATGCACAAAGGTAAGCCTCTTCTCGTTCCCACTGACGAGATGCGTGACCCATATATCTCCGTTGTGGATAAACGACACGAGGTTCGAGTCAGCGGGACAGATCTTAGGGTCGAGGCGCGCACCGGTACAGCTGGTTGTTATTGAAACTGGCAGAACAACTCGATCTTCATCCAGCTGCAGAACACAATCAAAAAAGGTGTATTATCAAGGAATTCAAGGTGTATTATCAAGGAATTCAAGGTGTATTATCAAGGAATTCAAGGTGTATTTGGTTTTCCTCACAAAATAATGCAAGATGTGTGTTGTGGCTTAAGTTATTGAATTATTTGATCTGTACCGAACTGAAGGTTCTATACTGCAAAATGCAAAACAAACTGAACAGAAACTCCAATGTACGGTTCACCCCTTGTCAATTAATCAAACATAATTTTGAAAACTTATCTACAACAGACAAATTTGGGTTGGTATTGCTTAATAAGTAAAAAACTGCTTTGAATGTAAATGGGACGAAAGGTTTCAGTCACTTTTGTGAGTTCAATTGTTCAATTTCATTTGTTCCCACCAGGGGCACGGCAACTTTGTCTGCAGTAGAGAACTGTTCTACAAACAGTAAGGTTTGGGTGCAATGCTACAATGAATTTCAGCGTAGTACCACCCATGGTTCGCTAGTTCCAGCCAATGCTCGCAGGTTTCACCCCAGTGCATAGCCACATGGCGTTGCGGGATTTCTCCCTGCCATAATACTAGCAGCCGCGATATAAGTGAAATACTCTTGAAAGCGGCATTAAACCCCAACTCACTCACTCACTCACTGATTAAAAAAATCGATTTTGTTCCGGGGATTAAACGTTTCAAAATATTTCATCTGCCGGGATAAGAAAGAGGAAAGAAAATGGCTTCAAAATGAATGAAAATGTAATTTGTCATGAATATTTCATTGATTTTGAAGCCATTTTCTTTATGACAAGGTAAGACCAATAATCAACATCCAATAATAAAATAGGCCACCACATTTAACATTGATGAACTACTATTACTGAAGCGCACCATGCTTGCAGCATTGTCCGGTTTTCGATCACTCACTCACGGATTCAGAAATCACTACTTTTAACTCTCTATTAATTGTCACAATACTAAATAACTGGCATTGCAACTATTAATTGTTGACAACAGTCATGACTCAATATAAATGTGTAGAACTTGTGATAACTGTAACATAACGAGAGTTTATCCAAGTCAACAATGGTTTTTACTTACCGAATCTGCATTTGAGTCCACACAGGTGAACAAACTATTGCATGCAGGGAAGATGAATTTTCCTTCACTTTCAACAACATCGTACGAAGTTATTCCATAAATCCCAAGTCTTTTCCTCTCTCTAAGAAGTTGTTCCTCTCTAGACAATTGTCCGGTTGACGGTTGGAAGGAATCTAAAAGTGGTTGCCATGGTAACACGTAATCCTGGAAATCTGACGGCAAGTCCACATACAGTAGTGTATTTTCTCTTCCTTTTATTGGCACACCGAGGAAATAGAGTCTCGTAATGGCACCAGTCTCCGTTGATATGTTCCGGAAGGTGAAAGAAGTAGGTACGCTACTCACTAATGTTGTCAGTAGCTTACGGGTATCGCGCACACATTTGCGAAGTTCATCCCAGGATTTTTTCCCCGATTTATTTATTTGAGGAGGAGACCCGGATATATGGTCGTAAGGATCCACGCCGACCTCTGATGCCATCTTGATAACACAGATCTATAAAGTCTTCATGTTACTTCACTCTGTAAGATATGAAAATTTATTATTTTCACATTTCACAACTTTCCCCGGAGCAGACATGCTCTTAACATATTATTCTAAGGAGCAAAACAAAATTGCAAGGAGCACATATTATAAATTGAGATTTGCAAAATTAACTATAAATTAACAAATATAAGTAAACTAGCTAATATTCAATACCATTTTGAAGCAATGGTGATTGATAATGGTTACATATGGTGAAGAAATTTTTAAAGTGGACCCCAAATTTTGCCAAGGTTAATCCATGATCATGATGTCACTCTATTGTGTTATCAGTTGATTATTATTTAGGAATCTACTGTTCATTGACTGTCCCAGTCAGGAGGGGTGTTAGGTTTAGACATTATCAGTAATGGCTAATCGAGTATAGTTTTCGAGACTGATGTATTTTGTCTTGGTGTATCTGAATAGGATCTTAAAATATCTCTCCACTAGATGGAGCTCCTCATGCATTCTCCATTACAGCTCCTAACTCAAAATCCAGGGAGCAAACTGAAAAAATAGGGAGCAAATGCTCCTAAATTGGTTGCTCTTTGAGGCCAAAAATTTTCATGATCGCTTGATGACGTTTAACAGTGAACAACTGTTTGCATGTACACAATCTCATTAATCTCATCATGTCTTTGATTCGTTCAAGGTTAAGCTTTAAAAGGTTGGGTTGTCACTCATCCAAGATCTGACGGAGTCCCATTGAGCCCGTGTCCACTTTCAGAAATCCTCAAAGCATGCATTTTCCAGTGGCGGATCCAGGAATTTTTAAAGGGGGGGGGGGGGTCCACCAATTGAAAAGGGGGGTCCACTATTTTTTCCCCATACCAGCCAATGCTGGGGGGGAGGGGGGGGGGGGGGGGGGGTCCCGGACCCCACTGTTTTCAACGGGATATTAACAACTACCAACGAACACAGAGCTCTACAGGATTCCGTCAGATCTTGGATGAGTGACAACCCAAATAGGTCTAGCCTTAAGAACGAATCAAAGATATGATTTTAATGAGATTAGCATGTACATGAATGAGTAACAGCAAAGTTACCAGCCCGGACAAAAGTTACCAGGTTCCGGTCCTTATTACATACACTGGCAACAGCGATAATTATTCATTTCATCACACAATATACTGACTGCATCAATAAAATAATGCGAAGGTTAAATTATCATAATGAGATGAAAGGAAAAAGAGTGTGCTTTTGGGTCTAGGTGAATTTCAGGTGTCTAGATGAAAAGTTTACTGCCAAGTTGTCCATTCTTATGATTGAAGGATGTAAATATAATATTGGCAAATTTACAGAAAAAATATCAAGATGTTTAAACAGTAAAAATACTGATGTAAATTAATTTCGAAACCCATTCTTAGTTTTCAGAATCAATAACAAAATTAGAGGAACTAAGAACTTATTAGTGACTTGACAGATGATGGGTGTAAACTTTGCTGGAGAGTTAAAATGGTCTCCGTTATATGAATCTAATACAAGTAACATTTTCCAAAAATCTTATATTTTAGAAATGTGTTGTGTATATAGTCATGGAACTAAGTTATTCATCGATATTTAAATTCATTGGTACCACAAAACGTACACACTGCTGCTTCGACATGGCAATGGTGCCCTTTGTCAGAGGTCAATTTACCTCAGTCAGACATATACTTCCGGTTTGGTTAGCTTATCGTCACAATATCCTTTCGATCAAAAAGATCAAAATGTCAATCACAAATATTCCAAAACAATTACAATTACAGGATATTATTCAAAATGCGTGAGCTGTCAAAAGAGAAAATAATTCCGACAACCAAATGGCTATGCTTGATTCGGGACCCGGTGCACTACCCGGCGTAACCGGCGAATCGCGTACAAGTGATATATATATATATATTTAGATTAGTTATATTATTTTCAACGGAAAAGTAAGTGACTTGTTTTGATAGCTGCGGCGAATTTTTATGGTGTGAGTCAACAATGAAGTCGTGTTCGGTGCGTTTGATTCGAACATGAAAGCGCATGCGTCGACTCGACCCTAGTGTTGTTAAATCAAACGCAGCCGTACTGTAGCGTAACCCAATATACTCGATTCGCTCACCGGCTGAGTAGCCGGTTATCCGGTTGCCCGGACTTTCGCCGGCTTATGCATTCGTTTTGGACCGGCTGAACCGGCTGACAGCCGAATCAGTCGGTTTCGTTTGAAGGCGGCTCAAAATGGCGGCACATGATAAGAATCGTGAATTGCAGCATCCTCCAAATCAAAAATTGTTTTTGAAAAAAAGACATTTGGGTTAAAAGACAATTAACAACCGTCTGAAAAAAATAATCCAAAAATATTTCAGTAATGTTAAAAAAAACCCATCTAAAACGTCTACTTTATTGTCATAAAACGAAGATTGACTAAATTATATATTTATTTTTTGGAAACATATCACGTAGATTCAAGAAGAAATATATTTCTCAACAAAAAGTCATCCTGGTCTTCGCTGTCTAGGTTTATAATGATGTAACAAGTAGGGCTAGCTGTGTATTGCCTCATATTTTGTATTGCGATACGTATTGCTGAACTGTCATGTATTGCAATACGTAACACAATATATTGCAAGATCTTCTGACAATAAGATATTTCTAATGAAACCATGTTAACTAGTGCGAATAACATTGCAACATGCTAAATGAACTCTACACTCAACTTTCTTTTTGCAGTTTAAACATGACACATTTGATAAAATGACTTTCAGGTCATTAAAAAGATCATTTGTAATAGTCCAACACACATTCTAGCACTTCACAATAATTTTCTTAATACAGTAAATGTGCTTTTTACAAGATAAATGAATCAATTTGACTTAATGTTTGTTGGTGCAATATATTGCGATATGAAAATCGTATAGCAATACGTGCATTGCACGCCTCTGTATTGCAATAATATTGCACAGCCTTAGTAACAAGCGACCACAATCGCTGTGTCCACCATCTTGACTTTCGTCCAGTGCATGCGATTAGGTCGGCGAGCCGGCTTAGCCGGTCACGTGATCGTGCGCACCGGCTATCAGTCGGTTTAAAAATCGAGCAGGCCCATTGACGCTACCGGCAAAAAGGTCTTACAAAAGAAAGCATTTGGTAAGTGGAAAGTGTTTTGGTATTTCCGAAGACTCCATGTGTAGAATTAGGGCCTATTAGGTAGTTTTGCCGGGAGTTTATATTTTTTTATTGATGATGTCTCCTAGTCCAGCATGCTAGAAGTTTCCTACGTCTTTGATACCCAACTGTCCCAAGCCCATTTTCATCAGCAGCTTCCGATTCGATTCTTGATCGGAAGGCTTTTTTCACCTTCAAACAGTTGTCGCTCGATGAATGCGGGATACCTGTAGTAAATCGGCATACGGATCGAAAGATCAACCCTTTAGTTACCACATCCGACAGTTGTTTTACTTAAGAAAACAATTGTTAATATTCAGCAACATTTAATTCAAAGCTACCCCCTTCATTTCAGTCGTCATGACCTAGAAATCGAAATTGGGGAACGGTTCAGAAATGAACCGGAATTCAGTTATAGTGATCGCGGCATTTCCGTTTTTTTTTTATGTATTCACTTATTTGAAACCCAGCAACAGGACATATTAACTCATTCCTCTTTGTATCTCATTGCTATTATTATCAGTTTTTGCACAGTTTCCATCACCGTCGCCGGCGCGTTTTGTATTAGCTATAACTTTTTTCCTAGAAGGTTTTGAGAACTCGTATATATCTACATAACTTCTTACTTATGCCCCTGGTGAATTTTTTTGACATGTTCATATTCAAGGTCAAAGGTCAAGGTCACAAGTTCTGAAATCACTAAAAAAATCCTTGTAAACACGGTACTTTGAACAAAATTTGTGCTATCAGGCTCTTATTTGGTGTATATCAACTATGGAGAAAGGCCAAGATTTAAAAAGGTTTTCGCTAACATCTGTCAACGGTCAAGGTCATAGCGAGGTCACAACTTAAGCATGCTTTTGGGAAAATGTGTTCCCATGTAGCACAACTACATCGGCCCGACATCGGCCTGACGCTGTTAACATAATCGGCCCGACGTCGGCGAACTCCATCGGGCCGATGAAGTTTTGCTCATCGGTTCTACATCGGCCCGACGTCGGCATAAAATTATCGGGCCAGCATCGGCCCTACATCGGCCCGTACTTGAATTATTAATTACTTTTTGATAATTAGTAGTATTTTCCTGGAACACACTTCATTATGATTAAGTTAATCATCAGCGTATCACCTCTTGAGATCATATTCACATACTTTTGTTAAGTATTTTCAAAATTCAGCCTTTGAATAATTATAGTTGAAAAAATATCACTTCTACAAGAAATGATGAATTTAATTAAGAAAACAACTTTCGTGTGGGAATATATTTATACTTAAATGTTAAATTCAAAATATTGACTTTTGCCTATACAGGTGCTACACTATAACATTAAAAATTCCTATGTGTGTAAATTCAAAATTAAAACCTTAAATAAAACTATTTTTTGGACAACAATCTTCCAGTCCATTTCATGCTAATTATAATTACAAAAAACAAATGGTTTTGTTTTTAACATTTTAATCAGTAAATGACAAAGTAAATGCATCAGGAGTGACATTTGGGTCTTAAAAGTTCATTATTTGCTCCACTTTGTGAGCTTTATGGCATGTTCTATGTCTCTTTCAGAAGGGTGCCTTGTATCCATGTTTTTCTGTACAGCCTCTGAAATAAAGAAAAGATTTATCAATTTATATGTAAGGAGATAAATTTACAATAATATGATGTTCTGACCAAGACTACATGGCGATCTAATGGTAGGGACCGCATGATGAGCAAAAGTGTGCCCTCAGCCCTCCCGTTACAGCTAGGATTCTGAATGATACACTGGCGAAATGTTGGTGAATTCTTAATGAAAAATTCATAAACTCTTCAAGAAGTGTCGTCATGAAGATTTCATGATTTGTTTATGAGCATAAGTGAGAATATATTTAATTTTATTTCATGAACTAATTGAACAGTTCATGAATTACATTCCCTGAATTGTTCATGAAGTAAAATTCTCACTTATGTTCATGAACTAGTTCATGGATATACTTCATAAACATTCAATGTTCATGAATTGATATTCATTAATTAGTTTGTGACGTAAAATTCTCACTTATGTTCATGAACTAGGTCATGAATTGTACATCATAAACATTGAATGTTCATGAATACATTGGCATTGAATGATTAAGTTCATGAAGTATTCATGAATTTCAAATTCAAGATGAACAGAACAATTTACATCTTGAAATGAATTGCTGAAAAGATTAAAAATGTTTAACCATATTTAAATGTAACATTACCAAACATAACATTCAAATATTCACCATGATGACAACAAATTCTCAGATGTATTAAAATTTAAATAATATTCTTGTCACATTTAACCTATCAGTTTTAGGCTATATTAATTGTAAAAGTTCAAGTTGAGTATTATAATAATTCATATCAATAAAAAAATCTCCATAATAATAAATATTACTGGTTATGGAATATTATAGCATAGTTATATGTAAAACCATGATGATCAAACCGATTAAATAGCAGAAGCTGTCAGTGTCTAGCTGAATCCAATTTAATAATAACCTTTGACCTCTGACCACTTTAAATGAAAGTAATTCAATATGTCAATTAACTTTCAGAATACACAATTAGCAATTTTACTTACTGAATGTTAAGTGTAAAGAAACATGTAATTGTAAATTACAGGATCTAGTCACCAAAATCGGCCATACAGGCTTAATATAATTTGAACATCAAAATCTTCAGTGGCGAGAAATTACCCCATGACCCCTGACCTACAAATACTGTGTGCTTCATTTAGAGGATAAATTCACAGCAGTAGAAAACTTCTAATCAAAGTCTACACATTCTAGATTAATTTACAGAACTAGTTTGGCTTATTTCAAAACATTATCTCTTGGCATTCATGATGTTGTATATACTGTTTATGGTCGAATACCATGGATATAGATACATTTTTATACTACTGAAAAATATGAACCCAGCTATGTCTGCTCCGTAGGTAATAATGAAATATATTTCTTACACATCACATCCAAATCCTATTATGCTGAACTTATTTGTAATCTAAACTTGTTACTTTTATTAAATATCAATCTAAAACGAATGAATGACAATTAGGCCTGTTTCATTTATATATATATACATTAATTTTACTTACTGGAGAGTAACTTCAGCTTTAGGGCAGAAAACGCCCTCTTCTCCCCCTTCCCCATCCAATTAAGCTGAAGCACCAGTTTTGTCCCACAATGTGGCCCAATGTTTTCCTTGTCGCTTCCTGGGTGGTTGCCCCGCCTATTACAGCAAGTTTCTGCACCTTTGAACAAAATGTATTAGAAATATACTTGTGATTCATTTTGATTATAAAATTAAATTTGATTTATATAAGAAGGCAAACATATACCAACTGCATTGGTTATGTAATGGTATGTTCAGTAAAAAAATTAAACAAATAAAATCGTTGACATGAAATCGATTTCATTTTAGTGAGGCAAAATAATGAAAATATTGTGGTATTAACTATTATAGTATTTAGACAGATCAACAATAATAATCTAATTTGATGAAATAATACAGACTGCTGAGTGTTTATACAAAGTGTTTAATTAGTTGAATTTGCGCGAAGCAACCAATATGACACTTGCAACAATCAAAACAAACAATGAAAGTCAACAACTTGTACTCAGTGAACTGTAAACAGCTGATCAAATAGTTTTCGAACTCCGCGCAACACTTGTAGGGAGACAACGTCATCTAGCACCGACAATCGCGGAAAGGAGTTTGACAATGGTTTTGTCGTATATTGTGACAAGTTTTCGCCAAAACCTAAAGTAAATCATACTACATTGTCTACTACAACTACACAATCATGATCCTTATACGATGGATGGAACTAACTATAGCCTCTTCCGGAAAGTCGCGAAAGCGTGGAACTCTCCTGCCAGATAAGGTAAGAAATAGTACCGGCTTCTGTTTCCGGTGCGTTCCAGCGCGAACCTCGAATGAGTGCACTGGCGTAACTATGCCAGGGAAAACATACTGCTGTGTCGTAAACTGTCATAATTTCAGTGGAAAGGTTGTAGATGGCAGAAGTGTAACCCTCCATCGCTTTCCATGTGAAAAAAAGGTTAGGAATATTTGGCTGTCCCGAGTGAGCCGGAAGGATTTCAAGGTGAAATCATGGTCCAGAGTGTGTTCTGAACATTTCATAGGGAAGAACGGTCCTTCTCCTGAAGTCAATCTACAATCAATTTTTCCACACAAGGTCTTCAAAATATCTAAGGTATAATTATTTGTAACCAACATCACAACCCATGTATCTATATCTTCAAGAAATATTATTTTGAAATTTTGAAATATTTTAACTGTTTTGAAACATACATTGACTCAAGTGTACCATGTAAAAGTTCACAAGTGACAATTTCCATAGACCAACTTGTTAATTAGCTTTTGTGAGAATAATTTTTATTAATCAATTATTTTACTAACAATTCTTAAGCAATTGTCATTATAATGCAAAATAATTCAGCTACAGAATAATTTTGGAAAATTTCATTGTTTTTCTAATGACAATTAATATGTGTACATTTGTTTAATTTCAATAACTAATCAACTGATATTATGACTATATGTCTGTTTATTATTATGTAATATAGTTGTACATCTGACATGACATCAAAGGTACTTTTTCATAATAAATGAAATTATTAATTTAATTATCACTAAAGGTAATTAACAATTCAAGCTATGAAAAATACGTACACAAAGCATGATTTCACAAACTATTTTACTAATTGCTGAGTCCTTTTTGTAAATTAAAGATTTCATAAAGTCACAATGTAGTTTTGCCATTCCAGGTCAAAATTTGTGTAAGTCACTGGTTATAATTTGTAAGTCAGTGACTGATGACTCAAAGATGTTTTAATCCCCAATTTATTGGTATAGTACATATAAATAAACACCATTTAGTCTAATCAATCAAGACTTCCATTACCTACAATTTGTTATATGATTTTAATATCTAAATGTTTTCATTGCAGTTACAAGACCAGGATATTGCGCTGTCAGGCCATGATCAACCTGAGGATGTGTCTAGTGATGTCGAGGCAGATGTCGAGACTGAAACTTTGTGTTTGGAATCTGCATCACGATTAGATGTATCTGTGCACATGCATGATTACAGAGGCCAGGTCAACACCAGCACTCTCACAAGATTCAGACATCAAGAAGTATGTGCAGCACCATCCACAGCAGATGCAGCTTCCCAAACGGATTTGCACTTGTCCTCCTATGTATCAACTGGAACTCAGACTGAGGATATCCATGATATCAACTCTGATAGACCATGGCTTACAGTCGATGACCTCACCGATGCCGAAATGATGTTCTATACTGGCCTCAAGGATAAGGACACATACAATGTACTGTTTGAAGACCTAACTGAAGACGAATCATCTGGTAGACGTGGAAGGCCTCACAAACTCAGTCTTAAAGATGAATTCTTCATGGTCCTCATGAGACTTCGCTTAGGGCTACTTGTTCTAGATTTGGCTAGGCGTTTTAAAGTTTCTTCCTCAACTATCAGCTCAGTCTTCAATTGTTGGATAGATAAAATGTATAATAAGTTAAGTTTTCTTATTTACTGGCAGACACAGGAAGCAGTTCGACACAATATGCCTGAATCATTCAGATCTAGATATCCAACTACTAGGGTCATTATAGATTGTACTGAAGTATATACAGAGACACCCAAATCACTAATAAATAAAACTTTAATGTATTCTGATTACAAGAGTCACATGACATGGAAGGTTTTAGTAGGCATAAGTCCATCAGGTGCCATTACTTATGTTAGTAGCCTTTGGGGAGGAAACATTTCGGACAAGCAGATTACAGAGATGAGTGGTTTTTTGAAGGGTTTGAACTGTGGTGATGCCGTAATGGCAGATAAAGGTTTTCAGATAGCAGATTTGCTCATTCCAAGAAATGTTCAGTTGATCATTCCTCCAAGGAAACAGAAGAATTGTAAATTTACAGCAAGAGAAGTTGAAAGCACAAGAAGGATTGCTAATTTGCGGATTCATGTGGAAAGGGCCATGGAAAGGATAAAGAACTTCCGAATATTGCAAGGGGTTATTCCACTTAGCATGAGTGATCAGGTTTCAAAAATCTTTTATATTTGTGCAGCACTGTGTAATCTCCAGCCTCCACTTATTCAACATTAACTGTCAAGAACTGCTGTGATCATGTTGTATGTAAATGAAAAGGCATAAAATCTTAATTCTGTTGAATATTTCATGTGTGCACAGAGATTTACTTGCGATATGTAATTAAGTTATTTCTTCAGGTGTGCATGAAGATATTCAAACTATTTGTATCGTTCAGTACCAGTAAAGCAATTGATTTATCAAATTATCATTCTGTTCACATTGGTTATAACTAAGGCCATCCATATTTTTTGTATGTTTCTCATCTCTCTACCACCCCTACAATGCCTTCCTTATTTTCCTTTTTATCCCACCGGTATGTATTATGAATCAGGGAAGACAGAGTCTTATTGTTCAGACCACAAAATCGTGTGGATTTCGATCTAAATTTCATAGACAATATAAATGACGAAATTGACAGGTAATTTGTTCTTTTGTTATTGTTAAACCATTACAGTTTTTGTCAAAGATAGTTTATATATTGGAAACAACACACTTCCTACACTGAAGAGGGTTCATTCAATATCAAAATAATTAAAAAGCATCCATAAATTCATATATATTAGCTTATACTATTATGAACCTTGCTTGAAAAATTTACAATTATCTTTCAAAGGTTTACATCTTACGATCAGGTGGAACCGGTGGGATATGTCATGTCATCTTCTGATGAAACTTGTTTATTTTTTTTCGACCAGCACCTGTTTGGAGATGTGAAACATAATAGGTAATATAGATGGCATAACAAAATTGGCAACACAAAGAACACAATCTTCAAATGATCAAATTTATTTTACATACATATATATATATATATATATATATATATATATATATATATATATATATATATATATATATATATATATATATATATATATATATATATATATATTCACTATTATTAACATGAAATGAAAAAGTGACTGATTTTCTAAAGAGAGACTAATGTTTAGACTTGGTAACATAATTTATCAAATTAACTTAATCAATTTATTAAAGCCATAAAGATGATACTGTCCCTTTAACATGTTTAAGGTTATGATTATCTCAGAATCTGTAGCTATAAGTGAATAAATATGTAATGTACACTTCAAAACTTTGTCTTGTGCTGACTAGTATGTTTCTAATATGAAGTCCAACAACTTTTGTACAAATAATACAATGACCATGCTTGATATTTAATTTCGATTATTGGATCCAAACCTAGCCGACAATGAAATTTTTATATATATTTTTTTTATAATTTTTATTTTGTTGCATTTCAGACATGAGACGGTTACATCAATGATATTGTATACAGTAAACAATTCAAATAACAAACAGTAAATGACAAGATGACCAGAACTTGTAGAATCTATCTATTCCTGGACCAATTAGAGCTGCAGCTTTGGTCAAAAGATAATATTTATAGATCTCTTCTTGCAAGAACTGGAAGTTTGGTACTTTTTTGGAAAATCTGTGTTTGAAAGTAATGTTTTTGCAGAGAATTATAATAATGTTGATTGGGTCATTATTTCGTTGGTGAAAACCAAGCAGAACATGTTGTTTTGTTAATGAAAGTCTTACATGGATCTTTTCTGATAACCATAGTTCCAGTTTTTGCCAAAGCGTTTTTACTTTGCTACAATCATAAAACACATGGGCAATGGATTCTATGTGATTAGAACAAAAACTACACATATCCGAGTCTATAAGTTGCATTTTAAGTAATCTCCTGTTAGTCGGTGTAGCAATGTATATTGGAACCATTGTAATTGTGTATCGTGAGTACATCTGAAAGGTAGATGGTTGTAGAATCTCCACATCTCTGGTTCTAGGTTGCTTTCAACTATCTGATTCCATTTACAAGCATGCTGGTTAGTAATGTTATATTTAGTAATTAATGTTCTGTAGTAGGTTTGGCTGTTGCCTTTAAGTATCTTGTTCAGGGTAGAAGGTAATATTGGATTCTGCTTCTTCTCGATTTTTATAGACATTGAGGTGCAGTATGTTTTGATGGCGCTTACAATTCCTCCATATGTTAGAAAATTTGTATTCACCTTAAATTTGTTTTCAAACATTTCAAAGGACAAAAAATTTGCGTCGTCGTTCAATAGGTCGTTAACGTAATGAACCCCCCGTTTACTCCACTGGTGATAATAGACTGCCTTTTTACCAATAGTGACATTATCATTGTACCAAATACTATCAGATGCTATGTTACTTAGTTCACAATTGGATTCATTGTGGGCGGTTGTGAGGTCCCACCAAGCACATAGTAGGTCGCTATAAAATTTGCTACGGATCGTTGGGATCAAAATATCTCTCAAGTTTGGACAATTATATTCAAATATGCATCCAGAGCCAAGTTTTGGTAAGTTTGCTGAAAATAGTTCGCACCATTTAGAACTTTGTTTGTAGAAACGACTGATTACAGACAACTTTTGAGATTGTATAATTTGTTTTAATTTCGGTGCGTTTAAACCGCCATCTTTCACTTGGCAGGTGATTTGACTTCTTTTAATTTTGTCTGGTTTATTGCCCCATATGAATTTGAAACATTTGCGTTCAAATAGTTCGATTGCACTGTCTTTCGGATCTGGTAGTGATGAAAATAAGTGGTTAAGTTTTGGGATAATAAGAGATTTTAACACCGAGATTCTCCCAAGTGGAGACAGGTTACGAGAGGACCATATGTGCATAAGCGTCTCACATTGCCTGAGTTTGTCTTTATAGTTAAGGTCAATCATATTTTCCAGATCAAGGTTAAATTTAACACCAAGAAGCTCAAAATCGCCCTGTTCCCAGTTTAATTTCCAATTATGACATAGTTTCATCCTGCTTCGCTTTTTGGAGCCAAACCAAATGAGTCTTGTCTTATCAACATTAACCTTTAAACCAGAAAATCTTGCGAAAAACGTTAACAAGTGTAACATTGCTTGTAGGCTACGCTCTGATCCGTCTAACGTGCATGTCGTGTCATCAGCAAACTGATTTAAGAGGTATTCAACATTGCCTACTTTGATTCCTTTAATATTGGTATCATTTCGTATCATCATTGCCAGTACCTCGACGCAGAGGATGAATAGATATGGGGACAGAGGGTCGCCTTGGCGACAACCTCTCGAGATGTTAAATCTTTGTGATGCAAATCCATTTATCAGGACGCTTGACTTTATGTCATTATAGAAGACTTTAATCCATTTCTTAATGCAATCACCAAAGTTATATAGAGTTAGAGTCTTTTCTAGGAAAGACCATTCTACCGTATCGAATGCTTTTTCAAAGTCTATTGATAACAACAATCCAGGTATTTGAAACGTTTCAGTATATTCAATCAAATCATATATCTGTCTTGTTATTTCACCAATGTATCTCCCTGACATGAATCCCTTTTGGTCTTCGTTTATTAACTGGTCTAGAACTGATTTTATACGGCGTGATATACATAAAGACGCAATTTTGTAAAATACAGACAGTAATGATATCGGGCGCCAGTTTTTTAAATATTGTTTTGGTTTATTCCCTTTAGGGATGCATGTAATAAGTCCTAATTTCTGAGATACTGATAGCTCACCTTTATCAAAGCGCAGTTGACAAGCGACAATGAAATGGCAACTGAGATCAAACATTTTTTTACAATTCTAACACCCAAAATGAATTCAACACCAGTAACTTGCAACTACTTCTCTGATTGCAATTCAACTATAATGTGTCTGTCAAAACAGACATTTCAATTAAACAACCATAACAATAAAATTGATGGTACAACATTGTACATGAATAATACATCTTTAAGTAAACACCTTAAAGGGAACTAGCATTTGATGAAGCTCTAAAGGGGGTGATGACAAAGTTCAGTAAAGCTTTTTACCCCTCTTGACTCTCTGGGAGAAGAGTTCAGGTATCACTGCATTAACATAGAAGTTGTTCAACTTCTCCAGCATATGTTGCCAAAGTTGATGATCAAAAGTGATCCTTTCAACCAGGGATGCAGATTCAAATTTTTGCCAGTCGGACATTTCATCTTTCATCTTTGACCCAAAAAGACGAACCCGGAAGTAAAAATTTGTTATGAATAAAGTATCAGAAAGTATCACTATTTGTTGGTTCTTCAATTCATTGCATACTATTAAACATAACACGAAAGCAATTAACGATAACTATTTATTTATCATTAACATCCATAAAATGGTTCATAATTTAAAATCAGTGTTTACCAACTACGATTTACCGACAGTGCTAGTTTGAGCGAGTTTACACAAGTGAGTTTACAAGCGAATTTGCGTCAAGATAGACGAGAAAATTCTAATAATTTAATTGCACATAGTTCATCAAAAGTTCAAATCATGGACCAAATGATATGTACCTTCTAATTAATCATTTTAAATTCAAAGGAACTCGTTTTCAATAGCGATATAATTTACGTAAACTCACAACTCGGCAGAGCACGTGGTCCAACTATTTTCCATACGACTATTTTCCTATTCAAGGTGTAATTACGAATTTGAACTTATTCTAATAAGATTACTTTTATATTTTATTTGGAGACATATTTCGCAATTGTAAATGAATAATTATAAAATAAAAAGAAGTAATGTAAACGCAAGAAAAATTGGAGTTTTTAAATTAGCATACCTATTTATAACGTGTGTCATAATGTAAATGCGATGGGCAATGCGATCGCGTCTTCGTAGCGTCATACAAACGGTGTTTGACTACATAACGTCTCGTGAAATATTATTGCTAATTATTCGTTTTTGATAAGTTTATTTATTTTGAATTTGTATAATAGCTTTACCATACATCGATATTGATCTATCATATTTGTTGAAATATGTTACCTTTGTTTTATGACCGAGATATTATTAAATTTATCGGGATTCAAATAGCAAAATCTCAATCTGTAAAAAATTCATGAATCACCGGTACGGTGAAGCCACACGTTCATGCAAAGTTTATCTTTGACAAAATTTGTTTATAATGCGATTTTAATGAAATCTTTTTCGTAAATAATGTTGTGAAATGGGTCACATCTTTCAGTCACTAAATGACACTGGAAATTTCAATTAAATAACAAACGGTAAGTGTTTTTTCTGCCGACAATTCTAATTTACTGAAGATAATGATGATTGACGTTGTGCCTCGTGCTGTGAAGAATAAATGTGACTTCTTGACTGGATCAACATATTTCAATTTCATGAACAATTATGACCGACACAAGCAGGGCCGTTTGCCTTTATTTAATGCTTGTAAATTTAGTTTTTCCTTTTATTTTCTGCAATCGGTCAACTGATGTCCGATAGGTCAATTTTCCATTCGGTCAAACTGGATTTACAATCGGACATGTCCGGCAAATAGACCGATTTCTGCATCCCTGCTTTCAACCACCATTCCCTTGAATGTCCACACAACAAAGTCACACCATTTTCTGCTTGTTATGCCCATCTGCCCTTGAATCTGATAATAGTAAAGGTGTGTTCTCTTCAAACTAACCTTTCCCTTAGCGTCAAGGCAACAAAAAAAGTTAGCATGGTCCATTTTAGCTATATCAATTGGGTGTACATCTTTGAAACTGAAGGGGCACTTGATTTCGACTAGTCCCTCTGCACCACAGTGGTCACAGGAGCACATTCCATCCGGGCTAGCACCCAGGTGAGGGTACAGAGGGTTTACACACAGACTGCTCTCCGTGACGTGAAATGGAGGATGCTCTGTTCTCATGAAGTGAAGATAATTGTCCCTTGCTATTAATTCGTATCTCAACCCATGCTTCATTGCCTTCCCTTGATATGGAACATTATAGTGTAATACTGTTTTGAGCAGGTTTTCTGGAGGGGTTGAAGCCTTCCTTCTGATGATATGTCCAAAGAAAGACGAGGTCAATCGGCCAGTTCTGGCTGTCATCCAGCTCTCGTTGCTACTCTGTCCACGTGTGGCATCATAGATCTGTGTGCATTCATCATGAGAAACAGAGAGTGACTGGACATAATTGCTGAATATATCTACACAGTGTGGGTTTTTTAGATCAACAGAATCATGCAAGCACATATCTATGTGATGGAGCTGTGGAAGAAATACAGGGGTGTCAGCTTCAGTGGGAGAAATCGTATGCTCATCGTCAGGAATGAAGTTCTTCAGCCATGCAGCATTGGGAATGTACTTGGTCACCTTTTCACGAAAAGCCTTTATCTTGCTCTCAGAATGACTCTCCTGTACAACAACACTGGTACTGTCGGAGTTCATATGTTCAGCCCTCCTGGGAGGTTGAGACCTTGCCCTTGGCTTTATCCATCCGCAAGCCTGAGCTGTGGGAGCCAGCTTCCCTTCCTTCCGTTTTTGGGTATTGTCGGCAAGGGCATAGCACAGGGCAGCAATATGATTGCACGACTCTCCTTTCCTGTCAAAGATAAAAAACTTATTACTTTCTTTGCTAACAAATAAGTCCACCAGTTGACCGCATTATCGCATGTATAACTGACATTAACTGTGATCACTCAACTTGTAGAAATTATATATTTACATTAGTGTCGCGAAGATATACTTTTCTAGTTCATATTAATACCGGAATCTATCAGTGACATGTGTCACTTATTAGGAAAAATAACATTCGAAATAATAACAATGCTCTGACGTCATCGAACAATGCAATTGCCCTGTTTATCGCGTAAAGCAGAAAAATTCTATTTGTATAGTTTATCACTCATAATTTATATAAAAAAATTTATACACATACTTCAGTATGAGACGGAACAATGACTTGTGAGTCCAAGACAATAAAGTGCCCTAACGTCGTTTGGACTAGCCCTATCGAGGATCTTACATTCAGTTAAAAATTGATAATGCCAAAACAAAAAGTGATGTGTTTCAGGTCACATTCCATTAAGAATGTGGGTCGGTACGACTCTGTAGGTAGGCAAAAGTTTTTTCCTTCATGTGTACCTTATGTATGAAAGTAATTAATGGTTTGACATGACTGATCTTAGCCTATGTGTAGTTTCAGACATTCTTTTAAAAAATAACTAGTTTCTGCTTATTTATTCAACTGAAGTCTGACAAATCTATTTTACTTGCTGGTCAGATTAGTTTCCTATTCTACAATGACATTGCTGGATACTCGATTCTGATTGGTTCTCCAGCAAAATGAAACGTGATCAATTCTGGATTGAACCTCCTCTGATTTTAGCGCCGCTTCACCGCGTATTGACAAATCTGCATTGTGACGTCACAATCTATCCAAACAAACGGCCGATTTTAAGGTGTGCTCTACTTGTGGAAATCAAAATAACTGATACAATCAAATTATATTTTCCTGTAGCGTGTTTTAGAGCTACATCAGATAGATAGATAAGCAAGACAAACTGCGTCAATATCAAGATCAAGATCTATCCAAATAGCAAATACCTTTTAAACACACTGTTATTAGTTGGCCTCACAAGTCACAACCATATATATATACTTGGCGAATATATTTATAAATCGAATTAAAGTTGATCAATGATATGCTAGAAAGAACAATCAATATTACAATAGTTACGTCAATTATAATTGTATTGGCCTATTATGAACTCGCCTTAATGTCAATATAATATACATACCCAGCCACACAATCACAACTTGCAGAATGGATGTGTGAAGTAACCTTAGACAGGCATATCCATATCTTGTAAGCAGGTTTCTTCTTGGAACAGGCCCCTGGAATTGATGGTAAACATTGTCCTCTGACAAAGCAGTGTGATGAATCGTCATTAACTCCATGGTATTGAATGCCGGAAACATGGCCATCTATATAAAACTGGCTTGCCCTTGTGAGTTCTTTCTTCGCCGCTAAAGGCCCATGATCGTACGTATTACGACTAAGCACCATGTAATTATAAAGTTCCTTGTCACTGAACTCGGGAAATACGCTATTGTGGCTTGTCCAGTTATTCAAGCTTTCAGGACTAGGCAAAAGTTCACCGAAGGGCGTTATCAACTTGGATACAGCACGTTCTTCATCGGCCTTCCTAGAAATACTTTTATCTATTAAAACCATCTTACTGGCACCTTTCACACGCTCGCTCAGTTGAGCTTTGTTGCCCGAGGTCGGTAAATTGCGATCTCTAAGGTAAGCTTGCAGTTTAACTTTCGTTATATTGACTTTTTCATTTTCGTCGGCTGCCAGCCACGCTGAAACGTCATGATGTTCCGCCATTATTAGACGGTTAGACGCTCCAACTTCCGGTGTGTCTCAAGGGAGACAACTGATGGGCAGATAACTCTGATTTACTGGAAGAGGCTATGGAATTTCACCAACAGGCGACAGTCACAAAACAGTGAAAATAGCCTAGTCGTGCCGCTTTCATTTGCGTCATGCATGTACGATGTAGAATATGACTGAATGAGTAAGCAATGCTACTTTTGTTTAAGATATGATACTGAGTAATTAAAAAACGTTTTTAGTAATTTCGTGACTTACCTCAAGCAGACAATGATAATGTACGTAGCCTTGCGAATCGACCTTCAGCGACATCAAACATGGCGATGATAATGACGTCATCGTTGGATATGACGTCAGATATATTTTTAGCGCGTACATTTATGCAATGCTTCTCCTTGGATCAAAGATTTTCGTTTGAGGAAGTGAAGGAGAAAGTGTCTACCTAATTTGAGTGTGGAAGAGGGTTATTTTAGAGACAAGACATAACTTTGGTGTAGGGCTAATACAATAAGTTTGAAAAATCTAAAAACTATCATAAGTTTGTGAAAATATTTCCCAAACTGAATGTCATTTCACTCATCAGCCCGACGTCGGCCCGATGCAGTTAGCCGATTAAATAGTGCCGATGATGCCAATCGTGGGCCAACGTCGGCCCGATGCAGTTAGCCGATGTAGAACATGTGCCGACAGCGCCGATCCATAGCCGACGTCGGCACGATGTAGTTGTGCTAGCTGGGTTATTTCAACTATTGACACTTTGAATCATTACATGATTGTGATACACAATGAAAAGTGATCACTGTTTGTGTGACCTTGAATTTTAAAGGTCAAGGTCAGGAGATAGGGTCATGGTCCAGTTCTCAAATCACTAAATAACTTTTTTCTAAGGAGGTATCAACACCTCATATACATATAGCTTCTTTCTTATACACTTGGGGAATTATTTTGACATGCTCATATTCAAGGTCAAAGGTCAAGGTCACGAGTTCTAAAATTGCTAAAAATCCAAGTAAACACGATAACTTGAAAAATATTTGTGCTATCAGGCTCTTATTTGGTGTATATCAATTATGGAGAAAGGCCAAGATTTGAAAAGGTTTTCGCTTATATCCGTCAAAGGTCAAGGTCATAGCGAGGTCACAACTTCATGCTTTTGCAAAATTTGTTATTTCAACTTTAACACTTTGAATCATTACATGATTGTGATACACAATGAAAAGTGATCACTGATTGTGTGACCTTGAAGATCAAAGGTCAAGGTCATGAGATTGGTCATGATAGCATCTAATTACGGGAAGATATTGCGATAAGCTACCTTTCTCTCGCACTTCGTATCATATGAACCAATTGGTTGTTTTCAATTTTTAGCTCATCAGGCCTGAAAGGCCCGATGGGCTTATGGCATGGGATGGCATCCGTCCATCCGTCCGTCCGTAAACTTTTCACTTTTTCGACTTCTTCTCCAGAACCAATAACTCTAGAGAGCTGAAATTTTATGTACAGACTCCTTGGCCAATGGGGATTCTAAATTGTAGATTTGGTGACCCTGTGACCCCAAATAAGGGCCCCAGGGGTCATAACCTTAAAAGCTATTTTCATCTTCTTCAGAACCAATGACTCCAGAGAGTTGAAATTTTATGTACAGACTCCTTGGCCAATGGGGATTCTAAATTGTAGATTTGGTGACCCTGTGACCCCAAATAAGGGCCACAGGGGTCATAAGCTAAAAAGCTATTTTCATCTTCTTCTTCAGAACCAATGACTCCAGAGAGCTGAAATTATATGTACAGACTCCTTGGCCAATGGGGATTCTAAATTGTAGATTTGGTGATCCTGTGACCCCAAATAAGGGCCTCACAGGCCATTACCTAAAATCCTGTTTTCATCTTTTTCGCCGGAACAAAAAGACCTAGAAGGCTGTAATATTGTATGCAAACTCTTTAGCCAATGGGGATTCTAACTTGTAAATTTGGTGACCCTGAGACCCCAAATATTGGCCACAGCCTAAAAAACCTGTCGAAATTGAATTTTTACTCATATATTTTGTGTGCACTTCTTTGACTTTATTTGAAATGTATGTCGACTTGAAATAACAATCTACATTGTGGACATGTTTGTCAAATTGATGTAATCAATGTGAAATGAGAACTGTTGAATAGCCTATGAAATGAAAATTGTGACAAGTCATAAAGGACTAAATTGAAGAGGAGTTAAGAATTCTTTTATTTTACATGAGATATGTGAACTGCATATGACTGGTGATGAAATGATAAGATAAGATTATTTTCATCTTCTTCTCCAGAATGAAAAGACCTAGAAGGCTGTCATGTTGTGTAAAGAGTCTTTAGCCAATGGAGATTCTAAATTGTAGATTTGGTGACCCTGTGACCCCAAATAAGGGCCTCACAGGCCATTACCTAAAATCCTGTTTTCATCTTTTTCTCCGGAACAAAAAGACCTAGAAGGCTGTAATATTGTATGCAAACTCTTTAGCCAATGGGGATTCTAACTTGTAAATTTGGTGACGCTGAGACCCCAAATATGGGCCACAGCCAAAAAAACCTGTCGAAATTGAATTTTGAACTGATATTTTATGACACTTCAACCACTTTATTTGAAATGTATGTCGACTTGAAATAACAATCTACATTGTGGACATGTTTGTCAAATTAATGTAATCAATGTGAAATGAGAACTGTTGAATAGCCTATGAAATGAAAATTGTGACAAGTCATAAAGGACTAAATTGAAGAGGAGTTAAGAATTCTTTTATTTTACATGAGATATGTGAACTGCATATGACTGGTGATGAAATGATAAGATAAGATTATTTTCATCTTCTTCTCCAGAATGAAAAGACTTAGAAGGCTGTCATGTTGTGTAAAGAGTCTTTAGCCAATGGAGATTCTAAATTGTAGATTTGGTGACCCTGTGACCCCAAATAAGGGCCTCACAGGCCATTACCTAAAATCCTGTTTTCATCTTTTTCTCCGGAACAAAAAGACCTAGAAGGGTGTAATATTGTATGCACACTCTTTAGCCAATGGGGATTCTAACTTGTAAATTTGGTGACCCTGTGAACCAAAATATGGGCCACAGCCTAAAAAACCTTTGAAAATGAATTTTGAACTGATATTTTATGACACTTCTTTGACTTTATTTGAAATGTATGTCGACTTGAAATAACAATCTACATTGTGGACATGTTTGTCAAATTGATGTAATCAATGTGAAATGAGAACTGTTGAATAGCCTATGAAATGAAAATTGTGACAAGTCATAAAGGACTAAATTGAAGAGGAGTTAAGAATTCTTTTATTTTACATGAGATATGTGAACTGCATATGACTGGTGATGAAATGATAAGATAAGATTATTTTCATCTTCTTCTCCAGAATGAAAAGACCTAGAAGGCTGTCATGTTGTGTAAAGAGTCTTTAGCCAATGGAGATTCTAAATTGTAGATTTGGTGACCCTGTGACCCCAAATAAGGGCCTCACAGGCCATTACCTAAAATCCTGTTTTCATCTTTTTCTCCGGAACAAAAAGACCTAGAAGGGTGTAATATTGTATGCAAACTCTTTAGCCAATGGGGATTCTAACTTGTAAATTTGGTGACGCTGAGACCCCAAATATGGGCCACAGCCAAAAAAAACTGTCGAAATTGAATTTTGAACTGATATTTTATGATACTTCAACCACTATATTTGAAATGTATGTCAACTTGAAATAACAATCTACATTGTGGACATGTTTGTCAAATTGATGTAATCAATGTGAAATGAGAACTGTTGAATAGCCTATGAAATGAAAATTGTGACAAGTCATAAAGGACTAAATTGAAGAGGAGTTAAGAATTCTTTTATTTTACATGAGATATGTGAACTGCATATGACTGGTGATGAAATGATAAGATAAGATTATTTTCATCTTCTTCTCCAGAATGAAAAGACCTAGAAGGCTGTCATGTTGTGTAAAGAGTCTTTAGCCAATGGAGATTCTAAATTGTAGATTTGGTGACCCTATGGCCCCAAATAAGGGCCTCACAGGCCGTTACCTAAAATCCTGTTTTCATCTTTTTCTCCGGATCAAAAAGACCTAACAGGCTGTAATATTGTATGCAAACTCTTTAGCCAATGGGGATTCTAACTGGTAAATTTGGTGACCCTGTGACCCCAAATATGGGCCACAGCCTAAAAAACCATTGAAAATATATTTTGAACTGATATTTTATGACACTTCAATCACAATTATTTGAAATATATGTCGACTTGAATTAACAATCTACATTGTGGACATTAGGGCTGTAACGATTCATCGATACCTACGATACAATCGTAGCCTGGGATATCGTGATTATTGTATCGTGAGGTTCCTGTATCGTGATACACTAAAAATAGATTTCACTTACTTAAAAATGAAAAGAGAACCTAAGTGAACACTATAAAACTAGCTAGTGTTGTGCAGTAACAGTAACTACAGTAAGCATGAAGCAATCTGATTCATAAATAACTGTTTTTAGAAAAAAAAACTGTTTTAATCTTTGATTTTTGATCATCTCATAACACAAAATTTCCACCATCTTGAAAATTTCACAAAATTTGCATGAAATTTTACTTTAAACAATGTATCGTGATACATTCTGTATCGTCTGTCTGTATCGTGATACATATCGTATCGTGAGATTTCCCATGATACTCAGCCCTAGTGGACATGTTTGTCAAATTGATGTTATCAATGTGAAATGAGAACTATTGAATGAACTGAAAATTGTGACAAGTCATAAAGGACTAAATTGAAGAGGAGTTAAGAATTCTAATATTTTACATGAGATATGTGAACTGCATATGACTGGTGATGAAATGATAAGATAAGATTATTTTCATCTTCTTCTCCAGAGTGAAAAAACCTGGAAGGTTGTCATGTTGTGTAATGAGTCTTTAGCCAATGGAGATTCTAAATTGTAGATTTGGTGACCCTGTGGCCCCAAATAAGGGCCTCACAGGCCATTACCTAAAATCCTGTTTCCAGAACAAACTAGAAGGAATATTGCGTTCAGAATGTTTAGATGTTTGGATGACAAGGCTTAGAACTGATAAAATTGTGCAGAGATTGTTTAGCCAAGGTGATTCTAAATTGTACTATGTACCATGAGATTCATCACATTGCCTGTTCTCTTTAAGCCTTATACAGTTAGATCAGTGCTGCCAGTGTTTAGTGCAAGCAGGAGTCTATTACATAATTTGGCGGTAAAACACAAGCTGGCTTGTAACCAGAGCCAAGGGGTCAGAATATTGCATAATCTCATGTGTGTTGACCTTGCTGAGTGCTCTCTCTCAATTTCAAGACTATATTTTGTCAGGGTTAGGGATTGTGCATTATATTGAGACAACATATTTCTGTCTTCATCATCAAACAAAATAAACTCTGATGAGCTACAGAGCCCATGGCTCTATTTTTTTTATACCAAAATAAAGAGGAAAGAATGGCCTTTATTCCCAATTGCGCTAACATAACTGAAAATACAGCAATCGCACAGAGATAATTAACAGGGCTCCAGATAAGGGCCGTACAAGCGTATGTACGGATGAAAAATGAGTCAATACGATCGTCTAAAAAATAAGAACGCTTGTAATTAACAATGTACGTTCAAATAGTAATTTACACACGTACATTGCGGTACCTCAAATCTTATCAAAACTATATTGTAATAAATGCAATACTAGTGAAGTTGCAAAGACAATGAGGCAATGTAAATTTGCGTTCGCTTCACTTGAAAACGAATGTAACTTGACAGAGATATACATCAGAGTGACCTCCCTTTCAAAAATTTCGGGTACAAGCGAAAGTTAATTTATTCAAAAATGTTTCCGTGCCGCATGTTCATTGGGTAAAAGATATTCCGTTAAGAAACGAAGTTATCTCATTGGCTCTGTTTTCTGTCGTTGTAGTCGAGTATTTCCGTTTTACTGTCACGTAATATATATAGCCTAAGCCAGGTGAACTGTCAAAATAACACAGAATGAAACAGAACAGTTTGAAGACGTTTTTATACATTCATAGCGAATTACTAATCAAACACAAGGATTTGTCAATTGATATTAAGTGCAATAACATTAATTATTTGCAGATTTCAGAATTCATTGCTTTTATCGATAACATTGTCTTGTTTACACTGAACCAATGACAGTTCACGATACACCGGTTGTTATGGAGACTTCAATCGAGTGAATAACATCAGTGATTTGATTGGTTAAAGCATCTCTCATTGAAACATGGCGGGGCAAAGAAATATTACAAGTTTTAAGATAAGATAAGATAAGATAAGATAACACTTTATTACCCAAAAGGGAATTCTTCTTACATCCAACAGAGCATGACATGAAATGTATACCAAATTTATATAATACATGATTATTAAACATATAAATTTTTAAAACAAAAACACACATTCACACAACACATATAATTGTACAACTCGATAAGTTCTAAAATTCGTATTCTCATGCGGACTGTTTATTTAGAATTGAAAAGAAAATCTGGGATAATGACTACTGAAGCACGTGAATGGTTAAACAAGTTAAAACATGAAACAGTGTAAACGTGATGTGAACAGTACTGTGGTAAACTTTCTTTGAAATAAAAACACAACGTTTTCAGAGTATTATTATTTTATTTTTGACACAGAAATTTGAAATGGAAATTAACCTATGTTCTCACTTGAACATAAATGAGAACTGCATAGTTTATTTGCATAATCATACAGGCCATTTTGCATTGTTTTATTGCAGACCAAGATAAAGATAAAGTTGGTACTTATGCAATAAGACATTGCATGATCCACATGTGAATGCAATTAAACAGTCAAGCAATACTAAAATATATATCCTATGTGGAAAAACACCTTTTTCACACTTGAAAATAAGTGGGTACTCTTGAGGTAATCTTATGTTGTGCCAGTACTCCTCACTTTCAAATTTGAGGAGTACGTACTCCTCAGCTTGAAAAATTATCTGGAGCCCTGCTGAGATAGGCGACTTTCGCACTTTTGAATTTTGATACATGTGGCGCATTTACCCCAACATGCCTCGGCGCTCTATTTCTAGAAACTACTTGGGATATTTTCATAATTTTTTAATCAGTATATAGAGAAAAGAATTGTCTTCAATTCCATATAAAATACATGTATTTTCGGTAATAACTTTTGATGCGCCAACAAGTGTTGCGCAGAAGGTGATATTTGGCTTTGAATATGTGGCGCTCTCAGCATATATCATCAGTACAGGCTTTATAACTTTTGAACCGCAAGTCCGATTTTTAGCTCATCAGGCCTGAAAGGCCCGATGAGCTTATGGCATGGCATGGTGTCCGGCGTCCGTCCGTCCATCCGTCAATCCGTCCATCCGTCCGTAAACTTTTCGCTTTTTCGACTTCTTCTCCAGAACGAATGACTCCACAGAGCTGAAATTTTATGTGCAGACTCCTTGGCCAATGGGGATTCTAACATCCTTAAAAACCTATTTTCATCTTCTTCTCCAGTTCCAAAAGGTCTAGAGAGCTGAAAAGTTGTGTGCAGACTCCTTGGCCAATGGGGATACTAAATTGTAGATTTCGTGACCCCATGACCCCAAATGGGGTCACAGGGGTCACATCCTTAAAAACCTATTTTCATCTTCTTCTCCAGTTCCAAAAGGTCTAGAGAGCTGAAAAGTTGTGTGCAGACTCCTTGGCCAATTGGGATTCAAAATTGTAGATTTTGTGACCCTGTGACCCCAATCTAGGTCACGGGTCATGACCCAAAAACCTCTTTTCATCTTTGTCTCAAGTATGTAAAGCTCTAGAAAGGTGAAATTGTAATTGTAGGATTGGTGACCCTGTGACTCCAAATGTGGGTCACAGGGGTCATGATCTATAAAACCTATTTTTTGCTTGTTGATAATGTATTACTTGAGATAACTTTTATATTCAACCTTAGATAATACATCAATGAAATGCTGATGAGCTACAGAGCCCATGGCTCTATTTTTAGCTCATCAGGCCTGAAAGGCCTGATGGGCTTATGGCATGGCATGGTGTCCGGCGTCCGTCCATCCGTCCGTCCATCCGTCCATCCGTAAACTTTTCGCTTTTTCGACTTCTTCTCCAGAACCAATGATTCCACAGAAATGAAATTTTATGTGCAGACTCCTTGGCCAATGGGGATTCTAAATTGTAGATTTCGTGACCCCATGACCCCAAATGGGGTCACAGGGGTCACATCCTTAAAAACCTATTTTCATCTTCTTCAGTTCCAAAAGGTCTAGGGAGCTGAAAAGTTGTGTGCAGACTCCTTGGCCAATGGGGATTCTAAATTGTAGATTTCGTGACCCCATGACCCAAATTGGGGTCACAGGGGTCACATCCTTAAAAACCTATTTTCATCTTCTTCTTCAGTTCCAAAAGGTCTAGAGAGCTGAAAAGTTGTGTGCAGACTCCTTCATCAATGGGGATTCTAAATTGTAGATTTCGTGACCCAATGACCCCAAATGGGGTCACAGGGGTCACATCCTTAAAAACCTATTTTCATCTTCTTCTTCAGTTCCAAAAGGTCTAGGGAGCTGAAAAGTTGTGTGCAGACTCCTTGGCCAATGGGGATTCTTAATTGTAGATTTCGTGACCCCATGACCCCAAATGGGGTCACCGGGGTCACATCCTTAAAATCTTATTTTCATCTTCTTCTCCAGTTCCAAAAGGTCTAGAGAGCTGAAAAGTTGTGTGCAGACTCCTTGGCCAATGGGGATTCTAAATTGTAGATTTCATGACCCCGTGACCCCAAATGGGGTCACCCGGGTCACATCCTTAAAAACCTATTTTCATCTTCTTTTCCAGTTCCAAAAGGTCTAGAGAGCTGAAAAGTTGTGTGCAGACTCCTTGGCCAATGGGGATTCTAAATTGTAGATTAGGTGACCCCGTGACCCCAAATGGGGTCACCGGGGTCACATCCTTAAAAACTTATTTTCATCTACTTCTCCAGTTCCAAAAGGTCTAGAGAGCTGAAATGTTGTGTGCAGACTCCTTGGCTAATGGGGATTCTAAATTGTAGATTTTGTGACCCCATGACCCCAAATGGGGTCACAGGGGTCACATCCTTAAAAACCTATTTTCATCTTCTTCTCCGGTTCCAAAAGGTCTAGAGAGCTGAAAAGTGGTGTGCAGACTCCTTGGCTAATGGGGATTCTAAATTGTAGATTTCGTGACCCCATGACCCCAAATGAGGTCACAGGGGTCACATCCTTAAAAACCTATTTTCATCTTCTTCTCCGGTTCCAAAAGGTCTAGAGAGCTGAAAAGTTGTGTGCAGACTCCTTGGCTAATGGGGATTCTAAATTGTAGATTTCGTGACCCCATGACCCCAAATGAGGTCACAGGGGTCACATCCTTAAAAACCTATTTTCATCTTCTTCTCCAGTTCCAAAAGGTCTAGAGACCTGAAATGTTGTGTGCAGACTCCTTGGCTAATGGGGATTCTAAATTGTAGATTTTGTGACCCCATGACCCCAAATGGGGTCACAGGGGTCACATCCTTAAAAACCTATTTTCATCTTCTTCTCCGGTTCCAAAAGGTCTAGAGAGCTGAAAAGTGGTGTGCAGACTCCTTGGCTAATGGGGATTCTAAATTGTAGATTTCGTGACCCCATGACCCCAAATGAGGTCACAGGGGTCACATCCTTAAAAACCTATTTTCATCTTCTTCTCCGGTTCCAAAAGGTCTAGAGAGCTGAAAAGTTGTGTGCAGACTCCTTGGCCAATGGGGATTCTAAATTGTAGATTATGTGGTCACAGGTCCAAATGGGGTCACAGTGGTCATGATCTAAGAACCTATCTTTTGCTTGTAAACAATAACTTAAATAACTTAAATATTCAACTTTAGATAGTAAATCAATGAAATCCTGATGAGCTACAGAGCCCATGGCTCTATTTTTTTAATTTTTACATCATTGTAAAGAGGAAAAGATTGTCTTCATTTCAATATAAAATGCACAATTTTTTGTTTTTTTGTTTTTTTAGGTACAGAAGCTTCGTGTCATTCTGACATGTGAAGGTTTCTGCTATATATGTCGAGAGAGCATGCATGGGAACCCATTCCCAATAGAATCCGGGGTTCGTCCCACAGGATTGTTCCTCGGAGTCTCTCGTTCTCAAAAGAGAACATGGGAAACCTGTCCCGCGATTGAAACCGGCGTCCGCCGCGGAAGACGGGGACGGAAATTCCCGGAGAGCATGGGATTATGCTACCATGGGTCCGGTCTCCGCCTCGAGAGACCGTTCCTTGGATGCTCTGCTTCTCGAAAAGAGAAGTCATTCTGCAAATGACAACCCGAGTTTCCCTGACTTAGTAGTATATTTTCCGGGCCTCGTGCCGGGTGCTACACATCGCCGAGGAAATCAGAAAATGGTCCGTTTGACATATCAGTGTTGATTCTAGAGCACGGCCTTACGGGAATCCCGCTATTTTTATAAAAATGCCCCCAGTTCAGAAAACAGTGCGTCACCAAGGCCCCAAAATATGAATAAAGGCCGCAAAATACATTTCTGTCCGCAGTATATCTTGCTGAATAAAAGACGTTTAGTAGATTAAACTTGAAAGGATACTTTGAATGAATGAATGAAACATTGCGAGTGTCTGTGTGTCGACGTAAACAATCTTATTTTAGACCAATCACAGCTGGCCTTATAAAACACCATTCTGCGGAGCTGCACTTTGACAGCTTTCAACCAATCACAGGTCGCTAAACATTAGCATAAACCTCGCATGCACTTAAATTCTTGTCGGCTGCTCGAGTGGTTTGTATGCCAAAATTTGAAGCGTAGCAGCACTCTTTTTGAGTTAAGTTTCAAAAAAAGAAGTTCGACGGGTGGGATAGGTCAAGTCACAGAAACATGCAACAAAGAAACATCAAGTGTAGAACCATCGATGGATTCCACGGATCGCGATCATCCGCATGCAGACGGAAGACAGCACTTTTATCGTAAATGCCCTCACATGCTCCAAATACTTTCATTATGACAAGTTAACTGTATAACATTAAATACGTAATTTAGTTCCCGATTTCATGTAAACTGTGCAGGGAAATATTTACTTATTTTACGCATTTATGAGCATAAACATTGAACATCGTTTTTAGAAAATATTATTGTAAAAATTAGGTAACTTTGTACTTCAACAAATTCTAATGTTAATTGTCGTCAGGAGACAAAAATGGCTGTCTTTCACGTTATCAAGAAAACATTCAGCTAACTTGGATTTTATAAATTTTAATGCAATCAACATTTGAAATTTGTTATGAAAAATAATAATAAGTATTTGTAATGATGATAAATAAATTGACTTATTTAAATCAGCTCCATTCAAGTCAATTTCCCAATGACTATATTTTATTTTTATTTTCCCAAATGGTTTCTGCATTTCAAAGCGTATTGTAAGATTAAGGGCAATCTCTTTTTAATTACTTTGTGTTTGTCAAAATGATTTATCTTAGAAAATCAATACAAATATTACCTTAACATTCACAATCTATTCTGTTTGAATTTTTTATTTGTTACGGCACATATATCCTTTGAATGTATCGGCCTTTACTAGCCAATATTCTAAGAAGTTACATAAAATGCTTGTTTTTAAAGATTCATATAAAAGGAAAGTAAGAAATTTTATCTTTTCTATTGAAATTACATGTATTTAAACGATAGCATGGAAACATAGGTGTTGACAATAGTGACAGAAAGTAAAGGTAATCTTTACAATTTCTTTTTTGTTTTCATTTACCCCCTGTAAGTTGGTGGAGGCCCCCTATTTTGAAATATGATGAGGCATTGGGCCCCCTTTTTCAAATTCCTAGAATCAGCACTGCATATGTGTCGGAAAAATGAGTAAATATCCTCAAATCCCTGCCTAAAGTGATCTCTGCATCAAGATTCATTTTGTACATAGGACACTGCAGCTACTTGCTGATGCTGTTGGCCAATAGCGCACTGAAGTTTTGAATGATTTTAGAAACCAATCTACAATTATCTTGACTTTGATAAAACTATAAATGCACTGAACCATATCAGATGATATCGTGTGTTCGAATATATATTCATTCAAGTGGAAATACCCTGGTAAACTCCTGGTTACGCTTTTCGATGATTCGTAAACAGTTTTAGGATTTGCATGAAAAGAGTGGAATTTTGCGAAAGTATTTTGTGTATTTGACCTTTGACCTGTTTTGCATATTTATCAGATTCAGATACCAAGTTTATCAGATTGCATTATTGCATCGATAACACCCTCCAATGTATGATAATGCATGTTATTGCGTACTTTCTTTCATACTGTCAAATGTTGATATTAATTTCAAACTAAACTTGAATTCTTTTTTGTAGGTAATTGGTTCAACCAAAGAAGTTGGAGACTGTGTAATGTGCGGTGAAATCAATTTCAAATAGCAGGTTAGTACGATAAGGGAGTGTTTTAAAGGTGTTAGTATTAAAACTCAAAACCCTTCAAAGTTAACCCTTAACATGCGGGCGACGGAATAATCCGGGCGGGCTATAAGCGATTCGTAGGTACTCCAGTACGGATCCCGGATCGCTTACTTAGAAGAATTCACGCCTGTCTATGTACTGGGCTAGCCTCCATACCGGGTCCCGAGTCGATTGTTTCCGCGACTCGCTGCATGAGAATGGCTGTATTTATGCCTCGCAGCCCGCAATGAGAATAAAACTTTCTTCAGTGTCTGGTCAGAACGTCCAGCAAAATTCACACCAATTTGCGTGTGCATTGTTGACCCGTAACGCATCGATAATTAGCTTTACAAAAGGCCAATTTTGTCCTGCTTCGCTCCGATGGCTACACTGTCCGGCGGCTAATTAGCACCTAAGTGTCTGCACTGCCCCGGGGTGAGATAGGCCCGTACAGGCTTATCTGTCTCGCATCCCGCCACATGGGCAGATAGCCTATGCTTATCTGTCTCGCATCTCGCCACATGGGCAGATAGCTTCTAATTACGGGAAGATATTGCGATAAGCTACCTTTCTCTCGCACTTCGTATCATATGAACCAATTGGTTGTTTTCATTTTTTTTATACCAAAATAAAGAGGAAAGAATGGCCTTTATTCCCATATAAAAATCGCAATTGCGCTAACATAACTGAAAATACAGCAATCGCACAGAGATAGCCGACTTTCATCGCACTTTTGAATTTTGATACATGTGGCGCATTTACCCCAACATGCCTCGGCGCTCTATTTCTAAGAAACTACTTGGGATATTTTCATAATTTTTTTATCAGTATATAGATAAAAGAATTGTCTTCAATTCCATATAAAATACGTTTATTTTCGGCAATAACTTTTGATGCGCCAGGTGTCGCGCAGAAGGTGATATTCGGCTTTGAATAAGTGGCGCTCTTAGCATATACCATCATTACGGGCTTTATAACTTGTGAACCGCAAGTCCGATTTTTATAATTTTTACATCATTGTAAAGAGAAAAACATTGTCTTCAATTCCATGTATAATGCGCATGTTTTCGGGAAGAACTCTGCATGCGCAAAGCGCCGCGCCAAAAGGTATAATTTTCGCACTTCATAACTTTTGAACCGCAAGTCCGATTTTTATAATTTTTACATCACTGTAAAGAGAAAAACATTGTCTTTAATTCCAGATATAATGCGCATGTTTTTGGGAAGAACTATGCATGCGCGAAGAGCCGCAATATTGATGTACGCATAAGTGAAGAAGTATGATAATATATAACTAAAATACTGTTCTTTTGATACGCAAATATAGAGCTTTATAAACGATGAACAACTGTCATGACGGAATTTTGTTTCCAGTTTTGGAAAAAAAATTATAACATAAAAGTGAAAATATATTTGAGTACGGGACCCGCCGCTCGGGGAAAAGCCTTTTCGTGGGAATATTTTCTCAGGAAAATATTTCACTTTTCGGAGTTTCTAAAAATGCGTGAACATTTTTGTTACTGATGCCATTTGCGAAAGGTTTTTATTTCTAAAATTCAAATGCGAGGGCGCACCTTTCCAAACCATTTGAATTGAATTTATTATTTTATCTTTTACATTATTGAATAAAAGACGTTTCATTCAATAAGATTTGAAGAATTATTTATATGTGTAGCGGACTGAACTGAGCAGATGGAGAATTTGATTCCTCACCACTTTTATTACCAAAGTTCTTTTGTATCACAATTACTTTTTTAGGTATTAGTTTTTTCGTGAGCAGGGGAATTTCCGACGGGATTCGCCATGACATAATGAGAAAAAATTCCCATGAACATGGGCGTGGTCCGTCATCTTCGGGACCGACCCACAAGTATAAATATCTACCGGGGGGTGCGCGGACCCCCCCGCTTTTGGTCGCCACCCCCCAAACTTTTTGTGCAAATTATTTTTTTGTTTCTACTTTGAAATAAAGGTTCGTGTCATTCCGAGGTATGAAGGTTTCTGCTATATATATCGAGAGGGCATGGGAACCCATTCCCAATAGAATCCGGGGTTCGTCCCATAGGATTGTTCCTCGGAGTCTCTCGTTCTCAAAAGAGAACATGGGAAACCTGTCCCGCGATTGAATCCGGGGTCCGCCGCGGAAGACGGGGACGGGAATTCCCGGAGAGCATGGGAGTATGCTCCCATGGGTCCGGGCTCCGCCTCGAGAGACCGCTCCTTGGATGCTCTGCTTCTCGAAAAGAGAAGTCATTCGGCAACTGACAACCCGAGCTTCCCTGACATAGTAGTTTATTTTCCGGGCCTCGCGCCCGGTGCTACACGTCGCCGAGGAAATCAGAAAATGGTCCGTTTGACATATGCGTCGGAAAAATCGGCGCGATGTCAGAAGCCGTCGGCGCCGTCGGCGCTTGCGGCGCAGTCGTCCTAGATGCGCCGGGAGGTTCTGAAACTGGCAAATGAACGTCCATGAAGCTCACATTCATTATCTCTGTATGTTTATTGTCTCTAATCACATGTTATATGTTGCATACATCTAACGCATTTTCAATCATTTACAGGTTGAAGCAGAATGCTGCGCGGACGTGGACGCAAGGCCCTGCGACGGCCTAGGACGTTGCATACTAGGACACGCAGCTTTGAAGCCGTTACAAGCGACGACGACTTCATCAACGAGATCCATGCTGATGAAGCCTCTGATATGGAGTCAACTGACAGTGATGGTAGCAGTGGTTTAGACAGTGATGATGCATATGATCGGGACACTGTAATAGATAGTGAACATGGTGACACAGATGCTCTGAGTGATATAGAGACAGAGATTGCCAGAAAGATTCTAGCCGCCGGTAATTCCACCGAAGAAGACTTTAGTGGTTTTGAGGAGGAGTTTGCCGAAATACCACAATATAATCATGATAATTCACAGACGTTTGATGAGTGGGTGGATGGTCCGCGGCCACGTGTAAACTTGCCTTTCACTGGTCAAACTGGGTTGCGCCAGTTCATAGAACTTCCTGAGAACCCTGAACCTATTGACTTTTTCAATTTGTTTATACATAATGATGACTATGAGGATATGGCAACGGAAACCAATAGATATTTCAAACAAGCAATGGAGGACAAAATTCTAAGACCCCGTTCAAGAATGCAACAGTGGCAAGACACTAATGCAGAAGAGATGAAGGTATTTGTAGCCATGACAATTGCCATGTCATTGGTTGTGCAGAGAAACTTTGCTGATTACTGGTCAACAAGTGATGTTACCTCAACGCCTTTCTTCGCCAAGTGCATGCCCCGAGACAGGTTTTGGCTTCTTATAACCTACCTACACTTGGCTGACAACAGGAGGATGCCGGGCCGTAACACCCCGTGCTTTTCACCAATAAATAAACTGGGACACTTGTATAACCGGATAGTTCACCGTTTTTCAAGAGTGTATAAACCGCATCAAAACATTTCAGTCGACGAGGGCATGGTGCCCTGGAAAGGTAACTTATCTTTCAAAGTTTATCTTCCCGACAAGCCTAAGAAGTATGGGATAAAGGCTTTCATGTTGTGTGACTCGCACAACGGATACGTTTGCAAGTTCAAACTCTACACTGGAAAAACGAATGAACCGGTTTCTGAAGGTGGCAAAACTTATGATGTAGTCATGGACTTGGTGAACGACTACGTTGGACAGGGGCATCACATCTTTATGGACAACTACTATTCGTCCACAAATCTGTACATAAATTTGTGGGAGCGGGGATTAGGTGCCACGGGGACGTTGAGAGCCAATCGAAAGGGACTTCCTGATTCAGTCAAGAAACCTAAAAAGAAAGCCAAGCAAGGGGACATGACAGTTTCTCACAACCATGGCCTACTCGTTCTTCGCTACGAAGATAGAAAATCAGTGCTTCTCATGTCTACTGTTGAAGATACACAACTTGAACAAACAGGGAAGAAGAACCGGGCAACAGGGGAACCAGTTCTCAAGCCGCGCATTGTAACAACGTACAACAAGTACATGGGAGGTGTTGATCGGGCCGACCAGATGTTGTCGTACACGCCGTTCCGAGTGAAGACCCTGAAGTGGTGGAAACGGGTTTGGTTTCACGTTCTCAACGTTGCCATGTTGAACTCTTACATCGTTTATAAAGAATACAGCAAAGATAAACCTCTAAAAACAAGTCGGGAATACAGGAAGGCTTTGGCGCAACATATAGTAACATTTGCGGACAAGGAACAAGTTCCATCACTTTGCAGACGTCCCCGTGGTCGGCCGAGCACGAGCGACGAGAGTGTCACTCGTCTTCATGGACGTCACTTTCCGACGAAGATTGAGCCTGTCGGAAGGAAGAAAAACGTCACAAGGATGTGTGTGGTATGCTCTAAGGCAAAACGCGCCGTCCTCGCAAAACAGATTGAAGAAGGCAATGGGCCAGCAAGGAAGAAAAAACGAGTAGGCAGAGAGTCTTCTTATGAATGTACAGATTGTAATGTTTCTCTGTGCGCCGCACCATGCTTCAAACTGTACCACACCGCCACTGACTATTCCATGGCTTACATCACTGCCACGGAAAAAGAAAGAAATGAAGAAGGGAATGAAGAAGAAGAAAATTGAAAGTAAAGAGAGCCGAAGTGTGGACTAGTATATACACATTATATACATACCTTGTTAGGTCCCTAAAGCTGTTCTGCGCACAACCGCAGGTAAATATTGTGTATGTTTGTACATAAATGCATTGTAATTTCATTGTAATACATGTCATTGCAAATAAAATATTCTTTATTTTATCAAAGAGACAGAGAAAGTGAATGCGAGCTTTCATTGGAAGTTCAGCCAGAACCACATCATAAAAAAACACCCATAAATGCTGAACCGGGTGGCCGATTTTCATAAAACTTACATGGGGTAAAGAGGAAAGATTCGGCTTTGATTCAATATAAAATTTATACATGCGCACGAAAAACTAAAGTTGCGGCACGTGCCCCGATATGCGCGATAGTCAAAAAGTTGCCTCAAAGTACCGAGGGTACCTTCATTTGGCACGCTATAGCTTCCGAACGAAGTTGCGCATTTTTTTTCTTTTTACATCATCGTAAAGAGCAATAAATTGTCTTCAATTCCATGTATCATATGTATATGCGCAGCGAAAAATAAACATGCGGCAAATGATGCGCCAGATGTCGCAAAAAGTTAGTTTTTCAAAAATGAATTTTCTAAGTACTGGGGGTGCCTTCCTTACGCTCTTCATATATTGCGAACCATTTGACGTATTCCAATAATTTTTATATCATTGTAAAGAGGAATAAATTGTCTTCAAGTACATACGTGTTTCGCATGCGCGCGAAATAATTTACGATTTTATAAAGCTGGAAATAAAGACAAACTTTACACCGCGCAACATGTATTGCGTTCGCCGCGGTGATTAGTGTATGCTGTGCTCATTAGTACCCATTAGTTCCACGCGCGCTCGGCTCTGGCACCCTCGAGGAGGTCTCGAGGAGGTCTCGAGGAGGTAACGGTACTGTAATTAGCACAGTCCTGGGGGGACCAAGCAGTGCCAGTAAATTGGTGCGCGTCGGGACCATTCACGTGGTACTGTCGGGGTAGCGTCACTCTCCTTTGGTTGGTTATATTTTCTGAACCATAAGTCGTATTCTAATAATTTTTATGTCATTGTAAAGAGGAATAAACTATCTACAAGCACATATAAATTTCGCAATATGCGCGCTCAGGAGTTTTGATTTCATGAAGCTGGAAATAAAGACAAACTTTAGATGACAATAGAATTATAACCATAGGTCGCATTCTAATATTTTTTATATCATTGTAAAGACAAACATCTGGTCTTCAAGTCCATATAAAAATTTCAGTAGCGCGCTCCAAATTCATGATGTTATAAGGCCCGAATTAAAGACAATCTTTACAAAGTAATAGAAAAGTAAAGAAAAATCGTAAAAAAATAATTCGAAGATGCGGGTATAAAGCAACCATTTGTGTACGGGTGCCGCGACTTGAATTTGTATTCAACGCCCGTATATAGCCCGTATTCGCCATGTAGATGCGGTATATTTCGTAAAAACGGTACCGGAATCGCCGCCTGGAAATTCCGCCAGCAGAGCTCGTTAGTGCCTAAGCTCAAACTACTGCTGCGAGCTGCGAGCCTGTAAATTCCGCCACAGGGGCTAAAAAGGGTAAAATATATATACGCAACGTAAGGGTTAAAGGATGAATCTCACGACTAAATACTCAAATTTATTTTTTTTTGGGTAAAAAGAACTTTATATCACCAAGTGCACTGAAAAAACACACGAGTATTCACACCGGAGAGAGACCATACAAGTGTGATGTGTGTGATAAAACATTTACAGTATCAAATAAACCAAAGATACACATGAGAGTTCACACTGAACAGAAGCCATACAAATGTGATGTGTGTGGTAAAACATTTAGAGAATCAAGTACCCTGCAGAAACACATGAAAATTCATACTGGAGAGAAATCATACAAGTGTGATGTGTGTGATAAAACAATGATACATTCAAGTCACCTGCAGATACACGTGAGAATTCATACTGGAGAGAAACCATACAAATGTGATGTGTGTGGTAAAACATGTACAGTATTAAGTAACCCGCAGACACACATGAGAATTCATACTGGAGAGAAACCATACAAATGTGATGTGTGTGGTAAAACATTTACACAATCAAATCACCTGCAGAGACACATGAGAATTCATACTGGAGAGAAACCATACAAATGTGATGTGTGTGGTAACACATTTAGAGAATCAAGTCACCTGCAGAAACACATGAGAATTCATACAGGGGAGAGACCATACAAATGTGATGTGTGTGGTAAAACATTTACAGCATCAAGTGACCTGCAGAAACACATGAGAATTCATACAGGGGAGAGACCATACAAATGTGATGTGTGTGGTAAAACATTTAGAGAATCAAGTCACCTGCAGAAACACATGAGAATTCATACAGGGGAGAGACCATACAAATGTGATGTGTGTGATAAAACATTTACAGCATCAAGTGACCTGCAGAAACACATGAGAATTCATACTGGGGAGAAACCATACAAATGTGATGTGTGTGGTAAAACATTTGCACGATCAAGTAACCTGCAGAGTCACATGAGAATTCATACTGGAAATAAGCCATATAAATGTGATGTGTGTAGTAAAACATTTACACAGTTAAATCACCTGCAGAGTCACATGAGAATTCATACAGGGGAGAGACCATACAAATGTGATGTGTGTGGTAAAACATTTACAGCATCAAATAACCTGCAGAAACATATGAGAGTTCACACTGAAGAGAGACCATACAATATGTAGTGTTTATGAAACAGCTCTAAGCCAAGTACAACATGACTCGCTGAGGGGGTGGTTCGACATTTATTGAAGGTCTTAAACGTGCACTATAAAAGTGCGACCCTGCAACACATACAGTATTCATAAATATTCAATGTTGCATAACACATTTTCATCATTACATTACATGAAAATCACCATGCGCTATCACAATTGGCGCAGACAAAATAGAGTTTAGGTAAATACATTAAACAATCAAAGGGAGATTATTTACACTCAAAAACAACATGAAACATGAATCAAAATCACAGAGCAGCAATTGATGCTATTCGTACACAAATTACATTGCTATGACACAATTAGATAAAGTTACAAACCCTGTTATTGCACAATATGCAAATTAGCTTACCCGTCAGTTTGACCAGGTCAAAGGTTACCAGACCTCCAAGTCTTCATTTGGATATCTGAAGATAATTATTTAACACATAATATCAAACATTTCACACACACATAACAAATGCACACTGAACCATTAAACTTCAGACGCACTCATAAATATACTTTAGAGCACTCACACTTGGTAGAACTAGCAAATATGGCAAATTGATATTGCAAGGGTATTTAATATTATACCTTTTAGGATATGATTTATAATTACATGAATGGGGAAAATGACTTAACATTACTGTTTAAAGTTTAGGTTTTAACTTTATGCATTTAGAGAATTATTCAACACCAACCTTGTAAGAGAATATAAAATTGACGATCAGGCTCGCCAAGGACGCTCGAAGTAATGAGCAAACCACGAGGCCAGAACAGCACGAGCACACGAAGCGCACGGAATGCACGTGCTAATGACGCTGCGCTAAAGATAGCACAGGAAAACACCAAAACAAAGAATTCCCTTCACCAGAGACAAACAAGAGAACTAACATTTTTATTGTACGATTTTTATTGGTTTTCTTAAAATGAGTTACATTAATATTAAAAATACCCTGTTACACTCTCCCCTTCCTTCAACAAATGACGTCCTCGTCATTGCCATTAATTAGAAAATTAACGAACACATGAAGTAGTTTGTACTGTTGATTACTTTGTCACAACAGATAAAACTGCATCCGATAATTTGTCAGGAAGACTGGAAAACACACCACTATCCGCTAAAGATGCAAGAAATTCAGCCTTTTCTAGCCATTCAGGAACTTTCGCTCTCTGCGACATTACAAAATCACCTCTTCTCATCCACTCAGGTTTTTGCCTTTCTCTTGTGGAACGACGAGGCAACGTCGGGCTAGCAGTTTCTTGTGTTTCCTGTGTTTCCTCATTCTCAGGTTGAAGTTCTAGAACAGACTCAGATTCATCAAGCTCAGCAGTCATCACTGCTTCAGCGATTTCCTCAATTTCTGGAACAGACACTTGCGTTTCTGACGCATTCACTTCCTCCCCCTCCAAAACACCTTCTCCATCTTCAACGTTTAGATGATCGTCACCATCTTGTTGTACATCATTAGTTTCCTCGAGTTCAGTTCTTTCATCAGACCCTGTAGGTAGTCCAACAACTGTTGACTCTGAAACTGGTGTGGAGAAAACAACATCAACGACATCTGAGTCATCTATTTCCTCAGTTCTGTCAGCCATGTTGTGCTCTGGAGTGGAACTTGTGTCTTTCCTGGAAGGTAAATGACCAATGGGCAACAAATGATTTCGGTGGAGTGTTCTTGTCTTCCCATTACCATCCTCGGGTGAAACTACAAAGACCGGAATTTCTGAGTTGGGTTGATCAGTGACAATATATACTCCTTGTTCCCATCTGTCTGACAACTTATGTTTACCTTCATGTGCCAAGATTTTCACAAGCACTTTGTCATCTATCTGAATCTTAGAACCTCTTGCTTTAAGGTCATATCCTTTCTTCTGTCTTTCTTGAGCTTTAACAGAACATTCAGATGCACGCCTGTAAGCTCTCTGAAGTCTTTCACGTAGGTCTTTTGTATACTTGTGCAGGGATTCATATCCTGGATTTCGGTCAATACCAAATGTGACGTCAACTGGCAATCTTGGATTTCTCCCAAACATCAGCAGATATGGTGTAAACCCGGTTGTCTCATGTTTAGTACAATTATAAGCATGAACCAATGGTCCAACATGAGATTTCCAATCCGCTTTCTGTTCTGTTTCCAACGTTCCAAGCATGTTCAACAAAGTTCTGTTGAAACGTTCACATTGACCATTTCCCATCGGATGATACGCGGTGGTACGTGACTTCTCAATTCCCATAATTTTGCAAAGCTCTTTGATGAGATTACTTTCGAAGTTTCCACCTTGGTCAGAATGAATCCTTGCAGGTATACCGTAGTGAACAATGAAACTGTTAAACAAAGCTTCTGCAGTTGTTCGTGCTGTCATATTGCGTGTAGGAACGGCAATAGAGTACTTTGTGAAATGATCAGTTATCACAAGTATATGTTGGAAGTTTCCTTTCGATGGTTCTAAAGTGAGAAAGTCCATAGCAACAAGTTCCAATGGATATGTTGTAGTGATACTGACGAGAGGTACCTTTGTAGTTGTATTGGATTTTCGACGAATACACCTGTCACAACTTTGTACCCACGATTCCACATCTCTTAACATCCCTGGCCAATAGAATCGCTCACGCAGTAATGACAAAGTTTTATCTCGTCCAAGATGACCCATGTCATCATGCACACTCCTCAAAGCCTTTTTGCGAAATGCTGTTGGTAACACAAGCTGATTCTTCGTCTCTTCATTCTCAGTTGTAATCCTGTAGAGCACACCACGTTTGAACCAAAGTTGCTCAAAGCTCTTCTGAAGACTACGAAACTCTGTTGAAGGCAAATGGTCATAAGGCGGCTTTCTCTTCTCATTGACAAACTTCATCACTACTGATAAGACAGGATCAGCTGCTTGTGCTTTTCTCCAATCTCTTCCAGTCATTTGATCCATGCAAGATTCTTCGTCAATGACATCGCTCGACATACTGAGGCATTCCACTAGTCTTTCACAAGAAATAGATCCACAAATAGCTCTGATAGACTCTTCATTGATTTCTTTCTCTTCGGACTCTGTCTCACTACGTGGCAATCTAGATAGAATGTCGGCATCAGCATTGGCTGTTCCTGGACGATACTTGATGCTGAACTGGTATGCTGCAAGCGAAGCCAACCAACGATGTCCAGTTGCGTCAAGTTTTGCAGATGTTAGCACATATGTCAATGGATTATTATCAGTGTAGACAACAAACTGGTGGCCATACAAATAGTCATGAAATTTGTCTGTTATTGCCCACTTTAATGCAAGAAACTCACGCTTGTGTGCAGCATAGTTCTGCTCTGATTTGTTCAATCCTCTGCTTGCATATGCAATTACACGCAGCTTTCCATTCTGATTCTGATATAGCACAGCTCCAACTGCTTGTTGACTAGCATCTGTATGAAGTTCAAAGGGCAATGAATAGTCAGGAAATCCTAAGATCGGCGGAGAAGTAAGACGGTTCTTTAATTCCTGGAACGCTCTTTCATGCTCTTGATTCCATACAAACCCATGTGAAGCGTGTGAACTCTTGCACTTGTCAGATTGAGCTGGCATCAACTGTGACAAAGGTTTTGCGATATCAGAAAAGTTTGGTACAAACCGACGATAATAACCTGAAAAGCCCAAGAACTTTCTTACTTCCGCTGGAGAACTTGGAGTTTTCCAATTCTTGACAACCTCTATCTTTGATGAATCTGGCTGTATTCCTTCCTCTGAAATGACATGTCCAACATACTGTACTTCTCGCTTGAAAAATGAACATTTTTCAGGGGCAAGTTTCAAATTGCACTCTCGAAGACGTTGGAATACTTTCTCTAACCTCTCAATATGCTCTTCAAGTGTATTGGAAAAGATAATCAGATCATCAATGTAGATGCAACAGATTGAAAGATGATAATCTCCAAGACATTCTTCCATGAGGCGTTGAAAAGTGGCTGGACTATTACACAATCCAAAAGGTAGCCTGTTGTATTCATAGAAACCTAATGGTCCCACTGTAAAAGCCGTTCTTTCTTTATGTTCTTCAAGAATTTCAACTTGGTAATAACCAGATTTCATGTCCAACTTTGTGTAGTATTTATTTCCTGCCAAATTCTCGAGAAGTTCTTCTATCCTCGGTAAAGCATAAGAATCCTTCAAAGTCCGTTGGTTGAGCATTCTCATGTCAACACACATACGCAACTTTCCATTCTTCTTACGACATAAGACAATATTAGATGCCCAGGGGCTTCTTGATTTTCTGATAACTCCACAAGCCAACAACTGTTTCAAATGCTCTTTGACTTCGTTGAACATTGACGGTGGAATTCTACGATGCCTTTGTTTGAATGGAACTTCATTCGTCAAGTCAATTCTGTGTTTCACTGCTGTAGAATGTCCAATATCCAATTCATTCTTAGAGAATACATCGGCGAACCTTGAAATGACTTGAACTCCCAACTGGCGTTCTTCATCTGTCAATGATTCATCAATCTCGACCTTCTCTAGCAGAGATGAAACATCACTTGATGGACACTCCAAAACATCTTCAATGTTAACAGGTTGAATTTCACACAACACTGACTTGGGTGGGATGACTACAGTTCTTGTGGTTACATTTGATAAACAGATTTCAACCAGATCTTGATCTCCATATCTATAAAGCATCAAAGAAGGAGTAATATCAATATCATCTGGGACAACAGATTCCTTACAAGTTTGAACAGTAACTGTTGACATTGGATAAAGCTTCTTCTTTGTGATGTAACCTCTAATAGACATATTGCTGTTTGGTGGAATGATTATGCTTTTAGTCTCTGCATTTTTCACAAGTCCCAATCTCCAATTGGACCGTATCAAATCCTTTTCTGAAAGAACCATACTTCTGAATGTAAGATACCATGATGTACGAAGTTTAGATTTCTGAAGAAATTTATGTCCATACTGATCCTTACATTTATTCATCAGTGGAGTCAACACATTTGTTCCCAAAAGCACAGGTACCTTGGAATTATATTCACTTGTTGGCACAACAAGTAGCAGACTTGGCAAAGCATCATTATCATGAAGTCCTGGCGTAAGCAAATCTACTTGAATATATCCAAGATAGGGCAGAAGGTTTCCATCAGCACACTCAATGCGCAACACTTCTGAAATTTGTGTCATAGGAATATGTGTAAAATGTTCTTGATAAAATTCTTCACATATAGTTGAAACAGTAGAACCTGTGTCCAAAAGGGCTGAACAAGGCAATCCAGAGATAGTGATTTCGGTTTCATTTGGTTCTCCAATCAATAAGGGTTGGGGCCTTGGCTCGTGCCATTGTTGTTGCTGTTGACCCATGGTGAACCCCTCTGCATGAGTCGATCCTCGTTTAAAGATCTCATATGATCAACATTAACAACACAATCCCTCATCAAATGTCCTACCTGACCACATCTCCAACACGTAGGTGGTCCACGAAACTTGTTTTTCTGGTGTGAACCTTGTCCAGTTTGCCCTGAACTGGTGTACTGATGTACTCCTGTCTGTGGTGGTCCTTGTAACAAAGGAGTGTTCCAGTTGGATGCATAATTCCCCTTTGGTCTGGATCCAGTCTGTTTACCTCTCTGATGCTGTTTTACCTGTCCTTTGAGAGACTTGACATCAGCTGACAACTGTTTAACCATCCCTTTTAATACTGAATATCTGATGATTCAGTAGAAGCAGTAGCCATCTTTGAAGTAGCAGTCTTAGTACTTGTACACTCCGCTTTCCTCTGACTGTATTCACTTTCAATTCGGCGAATGGCTCTGGTTAGCTGTGAAAAGTTCAGTATGGTGTCATGCTGGTAAACAGAAATATCCTTGTATTGTGGCAACAATCCCTGCCAAAATACACTTCTGAGCTCTTTATCTGTGACAATTGCAGGTGGTTTATCAAGGCGAGTAACTCTGGCATAAAGTTCCTCAACGCGACATGTCCAAGCTATCACTGACTCATCTGGATTCTGTTTAGCACTATAGAAGGTAGCCTTCAAACATTCTGGTTCTTCACAAACACCATACACGCTATCAAGCTTTGTCAAAAGTGTAGTCAGATCAGCATCAGCACCGGAAAATGAGGCGACCTTAGCTGCATCTCCCCTAAGTGACCTACGAACAGCATGATTCAAGACATGATTAGGATACTTTGCTTCCTTGATGAGACAATCCACATCATATCGCCAAACATCATAAGTTGCTTCACCTTTGCTCGAGTCCCCAAAACATGTCGGAAGTCGAGGAGGATTAGTGATGGAAGACAATGCATCAGTTAAACGTAAGGTTTCTACATCACCCTGAAACAACTGATGGTGTGCACCAGACTCACTCTTTACTCGTGGATCTATAACCTCCTCTGCATGGGACACATCCAATCTTCAAAATCCTTAGGTGTATCAGCTTTTGGTGCAACTCCTAAACGTTTAAGCGAATCTACAAGACGGGAATAGTCAGTCACTTCCTCTTCTGATGATGCCATATTGAAGAAATAATTACCAGATCACAGTAATATATATTCTACAATGCTAAGTAAATTGTCTAAGATAAAGTGGTAAAGTGCAGAGTAAAGTGTGCAAACAACAACTCACATTTGAACACAATACTAAATGCAAACACAATTCAAGTCACAATCACGACACGAAAATGACCGAAAATACCGTCAATCACCAGCGAAACACGATACGAGTTCAAAGTACGCGAAATAAAAGTAAACAAATTGACAAAACGACAAACAACAATGTGTGACTGTATGCTGAGTGTTGAACTTCCAAGAAAAAAACTCAAAGACCGACAACAATCCCAAGAAATATCATCAACAATGACCAACAAAAGAACCAGAAAATCCTTAACCAATACCTAAGCTAAGTTAAGTTTATGATTAATTATTTTATGTTTAATTTTTTTTTGTTGTAATTGTTTATGCAGATTTTATTTAATAAGTAATGGAGGGGATACTTGGCCTTTATTTACTACGTTTATTTCATTCCACTCTCATTCAAGCATACTTCTGCACTCACACAAACTTAAGTTTGCATCACACAATTCACAAACAAACACTAAGTCATTCAATGTAAACAACAAATTATCTCCCTTGATGTAAACAGACCTCTGAAATGAAAGGTCAAATAACGAACATCACCCACATGATAAAATTCAACAATGTAAAAAATTCAATATATCTCAACTTGTAATATTGTAAATCACAGATCAATAAAGTCACATCACTGTAAACATGGCAACAGTCAATTCAATATATAAATGATAGTCTGTTCACTGAAGTTGTAAATCACAAGTACTTCAAAACAATATCACAAGTTTATAGATTAAAATGTCAACATACAAAGTATTAAAATATATCACTTCGAGGTCCTGGCACTCCTTGAAATATTATGGCGAGATTTTTGATGAAGAGAATAAATGAAGAGTCACTGTCCAAAATATTTATAAGCACATCAGTCGCGCTTATAAAGTAATACTGGTGATGTCAAACTGGCCGAACTGGACGTCACAACATACAGTGAATATCACGAGACCTAACCTGATCCCGATACGGTGATTCCCACTGTTGACATTCGGCAGTAGGGTAGACGTTGACTGATGACACAGCAGTCCTAGCGCGATAAAGTTGACAGCTCTTCAAATCTTCAGGTCGTCAGATCCTGCTTCCTCTTCATATCCTCACTGGGGGCTCCATTGAAACAGCTCTAAGCCAAGTACAACATGACTCGCTGAGGGGGTGGTTCGACATTTATTGAAGGTCTTAGACGTGCACTATAAAAGTGCGACCCTGCAACACATACAGTATTCATAAATATTCAATGTTGCATAACACATTTTCATCATTACATTACATGAAAATCACCATGCGCTATCACAATTGGCGCAGACAAAATAGAGTTTAGGTAAATACATTAAACAATCAAAGGGAGATTATTTACACTCAAAAACAACATGAAACATGAATCAAAATCACAGAGCAGCAATTGATGCTATTCGTACACAAATTACATTGCTATGACACAATTAGATAAAGTTACAAACCCTGTTATTGCACAATATGCAAATTAGCTTACCCGTCAGTTTGACCAGGTCAAAGGTTACCAGACCTCCAAGTCTTCATTTGGATATCTAAAGATAATTATTTAACACATGAAATATCAAACATTTCACACACACATAACAAATGCACACTGAACCATTAAACTTCAGACGCACTCATAAATATACTTTAGAGCACTCACACTTGGTAGAACTAGCAAATATGGCAAATTGATATTGCAAGGGTATTTAATATTATACCTTTTAGGATATGATTTATAATTACATGAATGGGGAAAATGACTTAACATTACTGTTTAAAGTTTAGGTTTTAACTTTATGCATTTAGAGAATTATTCAACACCAACCTTGTAAGAGAATATAAAATTGACGACCAGGCTCGCCAAGGACGCTCGAAGTAATGAGCAAACCACGAGGCCAGAACAGCACGAGCACACGAAGCGCACGGAATGCACGTGCTAATGACGCTGCGCTAAAGATAGCACAGGAAAACACCAAAACAAAGAATTCCCTTCACCAGAGACAAACAAGAGAACTAACATTTTTATTGTACGATTTTTATTGGTTTTCTTAAAATGAGTTACATTAATATTAAAAATACCCTGTTACATTTAAACATTTACACAAACATGTAACCTGCAGAGACACATTAGAATTTGTACTGGGGAGACGCCATACCAATGTGATGTGTGTGGTAAAACATTTACAATAACAAGAAGATTGCAAGAAAGCCATGAGAGTTCCTCCTGGCGAGAGACCACATCAGCTCTAATTATAGTCCAATGGCAAACGGAAATGATTTATACACGCTTGATTGAGGCATTGAAATTGGCACAGTGTTCTGTAATACAATTCTTATCAACAAAACGTGGGTCTACCTGATTTTCGTGATCTACCTTGTTCTTAATCTAAGATATTTCAGTTGTTATTTGACCTATCAACTTGATTTAAACGGCTGAATATATGTTAAACCCATGAGGCCTGAAAGCCCTGGAGGGCTTATGGCATTGGCCATCGTTTGTCGGCCGCTGTCCGTAAACTTTTCACATTATTGACTTCTCTGGACCGACTGTACCCCAAAATATGTAATATTGAAGGGAGGTTACCTTGCACCTCAACTTCCCAATGCAAGGCATAACTCTTGCCAGTCTCCATCACTGACTGATTTAAGCCTTGCACTATTCCCCTTGTCGCTTAATGGTCGCCACAAATTGGCCGCCCATGAAATAAGCTGTGGAGAGGTCTATTCCTCTTGCTTTTCGTGCTTTGGTAGTGGTGCACCTTAAATGCATAGTAGGCTCCATTTGCCTATCACGGAAACCGTAAGGAAATACTGCAAAGCTGAAATTAACCAGTAATTGAGACTGGCAGTGTTAGGTCTTTCATTTGGATGCTGCTCACTATTATTAGCTCATAAGGCCGGAAATGCTGATGGACTTATGGCATGGCATGATGTCCGTCTCTCAGTCCGTCCGTCCATTCATCTAATGTCTCTATATACAGACTCCTTAGCCATTTTGGATTCTAAATTGATGATTTGGTGACCCTATGACCTCAAATAGGGTCACAGGGGTCACAACCTTAAAAACCTATTTTCATCTTCTTCTCAAGTATGTAAAGCTCAGGAAAGCAGTAATTTTGTGTAGATAATCATGGTCAAAGGGGTTTCTTAAGTGTAGATTTGTTGACCCTGTGACCCCAAATATTGCTATAGGCTCATTCTCCACTAAACGTGCATTTACCAGAAAATCATGTCTCCAGGGGATATCTTTTGAACGTTTTCTTGGAAATTATAAATTTCTACTTTAAAATGTACCTTACTACATGGCAGTGTCAGTACACATTTAACATAAGTTATAGAAGCAAATATATTTTTCAATCAGTCTTCTTAATGTGTCAAATCTACACAAATATGCATGTCTCCAGTCGATAGGCAGTTACAATAATATCTGTCTAATTGAAAATTATGCATAATAAATTCTAAAACTTCGATTCTAAAGATGTCTCAATAGCACTAAAATACATTTAGTATGAATCCATTACTTAAGTATATCAGTGTTTTAAAAAAAATTATCAGACATAGGTGTCTCCAAAATGACAGACAGATACGAGGGGCGTTCAATAAGTGTTGCAACTTCAATATAAAACCAACTTGCGTAGTCAATTTTTTACTTTTATTTTTCAATACAGTTACCCTTCACCTCAATACACTTATTCCATTTCTCTTTAAGACTTTTGATGCCGCTTTTGTAGAAGTCTTCCGTTTGCCCCCTAACCACGCCTCTGTGGCAGCTTTGACGTCTTCGTCATCCCGGAAGTGCCTTCCGAGTAGGGCGGATTTCAGGTTTCTGAACAGGAAGTAGTCACTGGGGGCTAGGTCTTGGCTGTAGGGTGGGTGGTTAAGCAGTTCGAATCCACAATCACGTATAGTGGCCTGTGCAACTCTTGACTTGTGGACTGGAGCGTTGTCATGCAAAATCAGAACACCACGTGTCAACATTCCACGGCGTTTCTGTCGAATTGTCTTTCGCAATTCTTGCATTAGGTTGGCATAATATTGACAATTCATTGTAGTTTTGGTTGGCAAGTAATCAATTAATAATATGCCTTTTGCATCCCAAAAGATTGTCGCCATAACCTTGCCAGCTGATGGTTGAGTGCGAAACTTCATGGGAGGCGGTGAACTCGGGTGCTTCCATTGCTTGGATTCCAGTTTAGTTTCCGGGTCCCAGTGGTGGATCCAGGTTTCGTCACCTGTCACCAGACGAGACAAAAACCTGGCTTCATCCGCATTAAACCGATCCAGGAGCTCCATGCAACTTTCGGTTCTTTTCTGGCGATCTTGTGCTGTGAGGTTTCTGGGTACCCATCTTGCAGATACCTTGGACATACCAAGATGGTCATGAATTATTTTTTCAACACTTCCAACTGATATCTGGAATTCCAAAGACAGTTCAGAAACTTTAACACGGCGATCAGCTAAAATTCGTCTTTCGATAGCTGCAATAACTTCCGGTCGGGTGACTTCAGATGGCCTGCCTGACCGTGGGTCATCGTCTAAGGACTCCCTGCCCTGCTTGAACTGAAGAGACCAGCGACAAACTGTTGAAAAGTTAGGAGCATCCTTACCCATCACATTACACATACGATTATGTTTTTCTGTAGCTTTGCATCCCTCTTTAGTAAGGAACTTGATCACAGCGTGTTGTTCATGTTTGAGAGAATCCATGATTATGGAGACCCCTAGGTCAGCGCAGCTATTATATCTAAATAATTGTTATGTCTAGAAATTGTTTTGACATGTGTCAATGTTATGTTTTGACTATAGTAACACCTGCTATAAGCTGACACTGTTTATGTAAACACCAATGCCCCGCTTGCAACACTTATTGAACGCCCCTCGTACGTTACCAAAATTCATATTGTATTATCAAATCAAATCCTTGGGTATATACAATTAATTACGATGTCATCTTAACCACAAATAGATAAACAACAATATATAACAATCATCTGAAACACACAAAGTCTCATAAAACTGCAGTTTTGGCTAGACTACTAAAATTGGAAAAGGTACTCGAAAATATCAACAGATACGTTACCTATGTTGCCTTCCATTGTGGAATTATTCTGCTTACAGTCGCCAACATGGCCATCTTGCACGTAGTGGAGGGTGACAGCACTCTTCTGCCTTTGAGTGGTTGTCCAACACATCCAAATACATTTTATGTCCAGCAGATACGTTACCAACAGATACGTTACAAATACATTACCAATATATTACCAATGGGGAAAAAATTGTCTGACTGAATGTGGAGCCCACAGGTGACAAGATGAATGACAATATGTTCACAAAAGAAGCATTTCCGGTACCAAGGAGGGGCGTATGAAAGGGTATGCCACCAAACTGAATGAGAAGTAATTGTTATCAAATCAATCTTGTTTCATAAACAGTGTGAAGGTTGTGAAATACGCTATTTGGTTTATCTATATGTTAACTATTCCATACAAAGGTTATTTCCAAATTATGTTCTAGTAAGTTAAGTGCAGTGGTTAATTATGACAGGACATGATGTATTATGGTAACGTATCTGTTGCATTTTTAGCTCATCAGGCCTGAAAGGCCCGATGGGCTTATGGCATGGCATGGCGTCCGGCGTCCGTCCATCCGTCCGTCCGTCCATCCGTCCGTCCATCCGTCCGTAAACTTTGCGCATTTTCGACTTCTTCTCCAGAACCAATGACTCCACAGAGCTAAAATTTTATGTGCAGACTCCTTGGCCAATGGGGATTCTAAATTGTAGATTTCGTGACCCCGTGACCCCAAATGGGGTCACAGGGGTCACATCCTTAAAAACCTATTTTCATCTTCTCCTCCAGTTCCAAAAAGTCAAGAGAGCTGAAAAGTTGTGTACAGACTCCTTGGCCAATGGGGATTCTAAATTGTAGATTTCGTGACCCCATGACCTCAAATGGGGTCACAGGGGTCACATCCTTAAAAACCTATTTTCATCTTCTTCTCCAGTTCCAAAAGGTCAAGAGAGCTGAAAAGTTGTGTGCAGACTCCTTGGCCAATGGGGATACTAAATTGTACATTTCGTGACCCCATGATCCCAAATGGGGTCACAGGGGTCACAGGGGTCACATCCTTAAAAACCTATTTTTATCTTCTTCTCCAGTTCCAAAAGGTCTAGAGAGCTGAAAAGTTGTGTGCAGACTCCTTGACCAATGGGGATACTAAATTGTACATTTCATGACCCCATGACCCCAAATGGGCTCATCGGGGTCACATCCTTAAAAACCTAATTTCATCTTCTTCTCCGGTTCAAAAAGGTCTAGAGAGCTGAAAAGTTGTGTGCAGACCCCTTGGCCAATGGGGATACTAAATTGTACATTTCGTGACCCCATGACCCCAAATGGGGTCACAGGGGTCACATCCTTAAAAACCTATTTTCATCTTCTTCTCCAGTTCCAAAAGGTCAAGAGAGCTGAAAAGTTGTGTGCAGACTCCTTGACCAATGGGGATTCAAAATTGTACATTTTGTGACCCCATGACCCCAAATGGGGTAACCGGGTCACATCCTTAAAAACCTATTTTCATCTTCTTCTCCAGTTCCAAAAGGTCTAGAGAGCTGAAAAGTTGTGTGCATACTCCTTGGCCAATGGGGATACTAAATTGTACATTTCGTGACCCCATGACCCCAAATGGGGTCACAGGGGTTACATCCTTAAAAACCTATTTTTATCTTCTTCTCCTGTTCCAAAACGTCTAGAGAGCTGAAAAGTTGTGTGCAGACTCCTTGGCCAATGGGGATTCTAAATTGTAGATTTCGTGACCCCATGACCCCAAATGGGGTCACAGGGGTCACAACCTTAAAAACCTATTTTCAGCTTCTTCTCTAGTTCAAAAAAGGCCTAGAAAGCTGAAAAGTTGTATGCAGACTCCTTGGCTAATGGGAATTCTAAATTGTAGATTTGGTGACCCCATGACCCAAAATTGGTTCACAGGGGTCACAAGCCCAAAAATCTATTTTCATCATCTCCTCAAGTTCCAAAAGGTCTAGAGAGCTAAAAAGTTGTGTACAGACTTCTTGGCTAATGGAGATTTTAAATTGTAGATTTGGTGACCCCTTGACCTCAATTGGGGTCACAGGGATCACAACCTTAAAACCTATTTTCATCTTCTTCTCCAGTTCCAAAAGGTCTAGAGAGTTGAAAAGTTTTGTGCAGACTCCTTGGCTAATGGGAATTCTAAATTGTAGATTTGGTGACCCCATGACCCCAAATTGGGTCACAGGGGTCACATCCTAAAATCCTATTTTCATCTTCTTCTCCAGTTCCAAAAGGTCTAGAGAGCTGAAAAGTTGTGTGCAGACTCCTTGGCCAATGGGGATTCTAAATTGTGGATTTCGTGACCCCATGACCCCAAATGGGGTCACAGGGGTCACAACCTTAAAAACCTATTTTCAGCTTCTTCTCTAGTTCAAAAAAGGTCTAGAAAGCTGAAAAGATGTATGCAGACTCCTTGGCTAATGGGAATTCTAAATTGTAGATTTGGTGACCCCATGACCCAAAATTGGGTCACAGGGGTCACAAGCCCAAAAATCTATTTTCATCTTCTCAAGTTCCAAAAGGTCTAGAGAGCTAAAAAGTTGTTTACAGACTTCTTGGCTAATGGAGATTTTAAATTGTAGATTTGGTGACCCCTTGACCTCAATTGGGGTCACAGGGATCACAACCTTAAAAACCTATTTTCATCTTCTTCTCCAGTTCCAAAAGGTCTAGAGAGTTGAAAAGTTTTGTGCAGACTCCTTGGCTAATGGGAATTCTAAATTGTAGATTTGGTGACCCCACGTCCCCAAATTGGGTCACAGGGGTCACAAGCCCAAAAATCTATTTTCATCTTCGTGATCCAGCGACACCAAATCTAGGTCACAGATGTAATGACCTGAAAAGCTATTTCATCTAGGGATTTTATGTGCTCTTTAAAGGGAGGTAATCTAAAGTAAACAACATTAATGAATTAAATCTTCAAGTGTGACTTTATTTGTAGGGGATTTTATCTCTGGCCTCAAAGATAGATCAGAGGGGTAAGGACCTTAAGACCTATTTCATCTTCTCCATTTAAAGTGCTTACTATGTGTTATCCCTCTCACCTAGAAGTTGACATTTTGAATTAGTTAATGTATATTAAGCCTGATGAGCTACAGAGGCCATGGCTCTATTTTTTGCTCATTTTCTATCAGATTTTACTACCTTTCAACATGCTGTAATGGTTTATTCTACTATTAACTATATCATACAAAATGTATCTCTGATTTATGATTGTAAAAAGCTTAGTGCATTGATAAATTACGAAATGACTGTGAGGTTTTTCAAGGTAATGTATCTGTTGTATCTGAAGTTTACTAACGTTTCATTAGTTTAGCATTATATAATGTTAATATGCTACATGTCAGTATACAAGTTCATGTTTTTGCGTTCATCTTATATGGAACTAGATTCGTGACATATAAATGACAGATAGGTTGCTATTTGTCTCTTGATGAATAACAGTTATCTTCAGGTTAAGTTGTTTATTCTGGCGTCTTTCTGTTCTTTGATGATGTTGTGCACAGGAAAATGCATCCCATGGATAACAATGCATACCTGTGTTCGATTCCATACATTTATGTAGAAAATGATATGTTTGTATTTTATAAATGTTTAAAAAATAAGTCTTTCCTATTAACATAAACCCTCTTTAATATATTTCAAAACAGGACACCTTCAGATCCGACACGTGTTTTGTGTGACAAAAGAGGTTAACATTTTAATGAAATACAATAATATATGTTTTATTCGTGTTGCTGTTGTTGATGTCTATACGGCGCATGACCAGATGTGTTTACTGCGCATGACCGGAGGTGTGAGTCTGTTAACAATGTCAGTGAGAGACGAGCGTGATAAGCGTGCAGTGTTGACCATGTACGAACCAACCAATGTAAAGCGTCACCATGAGCAATAAATAGTGAAGCGAATATCCCTCTCTTATTTATGTAGAAGATTATCAATGGTAGCAGAGCGTATGCTGTCCTGACAAAAGATCTACGGCTCACATAAACTGTCTGTCTGCGACTGTGAACAGCTGATTTTCGACATGACGTATGAATGAATGTGTGGACTTAAAATTTGTAAGTACTTTCAAACTAATCATTTAGCCAAGGAGTCTGCACACAACTTTTCAGCTCTCTAGACCTTTTGGAACTGGAGAAGAAGATGAAAATAGGTTTTTAAGGATGTGACCCCTGTGACCCCATTTGGGGTCACGGGGTCACGAAATCTACAATTTAGAATCCCCATTGGCCAAGGAGTCTGCACACAACTTTTCAGCTTTCTAGACCTTTTGGAACTGAAGAAGATGAAAATAGGTTTTTAAGGATGTGACCCCTGTGACCCAATTTGGGGTCACGGGGTCACGAAATCTACAATTTAGAATCCCCATTGGCCAAGGAGTCTGCACACAACTTTTCAGCTCTCTGGACCTTTTGGAACTGGAGAAGAAGATGAAAATAGGTTTTCAAGGATGTGACCCCTGTGACCCCATTTGGGCTCATGGGGTCACGAAATCTATAATTTAGAATCCCCATTGGTCAACGAGTCTGCACATAAAATTTCAGCTCTGTGGAGTTATTGGTTCTGGAGAAGAAGTCAAAAAAGCGAAAAGTTTACGGATGGACGGACGGACAGATGGACGAACGGACGGATGGACAGAAGCCGGACACCATGCCATGACATAAGCCCATCGGGCCTTTCAGGCCTGATGAGCTTAAAACCGGAATCCATCATAGACGTAGGAAGGGTTCAAAAGTTGGGGCAAGATTTAGAATTTAGTGAGGGAGGGTGGTGGGGTGTAATATAAGCAACAGATATCATTTTAGCGTTGAATATCACTACAGTTTTCAAATGATGTATAACCAGGACATATTTTTTTGTGTCTGACACTGCTGGCCATATTAAATTGAAATTCATCTTATACAGTTATTAGCCAATGACAAATAATTATACAACTGTGTACCAAGTTTCACAATCAGAGCACGACCTACACATCCCCATCTTCGGTGGTACCCAGGGTTTTATATATGTTCCGTTACTCTCCGCTGGAGCATATATAAAACCCTGGGTAACCGAGGATGACACATCCCATAAGAAGGCATTATATGTTTTATCCTTATAAAGGACTGTTTATTACGAGTACTCTGAGACTAACTATCACTTATTTATATTCAAGGTCAAAGGTCAAGGTCACGAGTTCTGAAATCGCTAAAAAAATCCTTGTAAACACGATAACTTGAAAAATATTTGTGCTTTCAGGCTCTCCTTTGGTGTATATCAACTATGGAGAAAGGCCAAGATTTGAAAAGGTTTTCGCTAACATCCGTCAAAGGTCAAGGTCATAGCGAGGTCACAACTTAAGCATGCTTTTGCGAAAATGTCTTATTTCATCTATTAACACTTTGAATCATTACATGATTTTGATACACAATGAAAAGTGATCACTGATTGTGTGACTTTGAATTTTAAAGGTCAAGGTCACGAGATAGGGTCATGGTCACCAGTTCTGAAATCACTAAATAACTTCTTTCCAAGGAGGTATCAACACCTCATATACATAACTTCTTACTTATGCCCCTGGGGAATTCTTTTGATATGTTTATATTCAAGGTCAAAGGTCAAGGTCACAAGTTCTGAAATTGCTAAAACAATCCTCGTAAACACGATAACTTGAAAAATATTTGTGCTATCAGGCTCTTATTTGGTATATATCAACTATGGAGAAAGGCCAAGATTTGAAAAGGTTTTCGCTAACATCTGTCAAAGGTCAAGGTCAAAGCAAGGTCACAACCTAAGCCGGCTTTTGCGAAAATGTCTTATTTCAACTATTAACACTTTGAATCATTACATGATTGTGATACACAATGAAAAGTGATCACTGATTGTGTGACCTTGAATTTTAAAGGTCAAGGTCACGAGATATGGTCATGCTGACTAACTGACTGACTGACTGACTGGTCACTAAGTAACTTTTTTCCATGAAGATATTAACACCTCAGCTTAATTTCTTTCTTATACACCTGGTGAATGATTTTGACATGTTCATATTCAAGGTCAAAGGTCAAGGTCACAAGTTCTGAAATTGCTAAAACAATCCTCGTAAACACGATAACTTGAACAATATTTGTGCTATCAGGCTCTTATTTGGTATATATCAACTATGGAGAAAGGCCAAGATTTGAAAAGGTTTTCGCTAACATCTGTCAAAGGTCAAGGTCAAAGCGAGGTCACAACCTAAGCCGGCTTTTGCGAAAATGTCTTATTTCAACTATTAACACTTTGAATCATTACATGATTGTGATACACAATGAAAAGTGATCACTGATTGTGTGACTTGAATTTTAAAGGTCAAGGTCACGAGATATGGTCATGCTGACTAACTGACTGACTGACTGACTGGTCACTAAGTAACTTTTTTCCATGAAGATATTAACACCTCAGCTTAATTTCTTTCTTATACACCTGGTGAATGATTTTGACATGTTCATATTCAAGGTCAAAGGTCAAGGTCACAAGTTCTGAAATTGCTAAAACAATCCTCGTAAACACGATAACTTGAACAATATTTGTGCTATCAGGCTCTTATTTGGTATATATCAACTATGGAGAAAGGCCAAGATTTGAAAAGGTTTTCGCTAACATCTGTCAAAGGTCAAGGTCAAAGCGAGGTCACAACCTAAGCCGGCTTTTGCGAAAATGTCTTATTTCAACTATTAACACTTTGAATCATTACATGATTGTGATACACAATGAAAAGTGATCACTGATTGTGTGACCTTGAATTTTAAAGGTCAAGGTCACGAGATATGATCATGCTGACTAACTGACTGACTGACTGACTGGTCACTAAGTAACTTTTTTCCATGAAGATATTAACACCTCAGCTTAATTTATTTCTTATACACCTGGTGAATGATTTTGACATGTTCACATTCAAGGTCAAAGATCAAGGTCATGAGTTCTGAAATCACTACAACAATCCTTGTAAACATGATAACTTCAAACTTTTTTTGTGCTATTAGGGTCTTATTTGGTATATATGAACTATGGAGAAAGACCAAGATTTGAAAACGTTTTCGCTAAAATCAAAAGTCAAGGTCACAGTGAGGTCAAAACTTAAGCATGATGTTGTGAATATGCCATATTTTAACTATGAACACTTTGAGTCATTGCATGTTTGTTATACGCTATGAAAAGTGTTCATTGATGGTGTGACCTTGAAGGTCAAAGGTCAAGGTCATGAGATATTGGTTAAGGCCACGTTAATCCTTTGATCAAATTTTGAAAGAAGAAATAGGTCTTAAGAACAAACTTGTGAAAAGTGACCCCAGTGATGATTAGTAATAACTCGAATAATGAACAAACTTTTGTTAAAAAGAATTCCCATTTTATTGATGCTGACGAGAAGGCGGAACAGGGTAAGGCGAGACCCTAAGTTTCGGAGCTGCTCTGCTTTTGCGGTGTCCCGCAAACGCTAATCTAGTTAAACACAGCTTTCCATATTATTTCGGGGGAATATGTTTTTTAAAGTATATTTTACTACCGGTATAACAGAATATAAATCTTTACAAATATTCTCCTTTAACTTTTTCATGAATCACTGAACTTCGTCACACACCTTTGTCGTATGGATGTCGAAGGGTCAGAAGTCACTGACGTATCAATACGTCAAAACCACCCCGGCTGCATATGTGGCCTGCAGCAGTGAGCATCTTAAGTAGGTGACGCTTGGAAATAATCTTTGGTGTTTTAATTGTTTACTTGAAAGTATTGTCTATATGAATAAACGAATTAACATCGAAAAAAACAGAGAGATGATATTATCTTTAAACCTGAAACAATTAATGATGACAACAGTGAAAGTTTCAACACCCTTTTAGCTGAGTGCAACTATTTAAAACCTGCAGCTTACAGCAGATTTATACACAGTAAGGTTTGATGCAATGTCACACTGAATTTTAGCATAGTGCCACCCATGGTTCGCTAGTTCCAGCTGTTGCTGGGTGGATGGTTTAGTGGGTGGATGGTTACGTGGGTGGATGGTTACGTGGGTGGATGGTTGAGTGAGTTGATGGTTTAGTGGGTGGATGGTTTAGTTGGCGGATGGTTGGGTGGGTGGATAGATTAGTGGGTGGATGGTTTAGTGGGTGGTGGGTGGATGGTTTAGTGGGTGGATGGTTGAGTGAGAGGATGGTTGAGTTGGTGGATGCTTTACTGGGTGGATGGTTACGTTGGTGGTGGGTGGATGCTTTAGTGGGTGGATGGTTGAGTGAGTGGATGGTTTAATGAGTGGATGGTTGAGTGGGTGAATGGTTAAGTGGGCGGATGGTTGGGTGGGTGGATAACTTAGTGGGTGGATGGTTTAGTGGGTGGATGGTGGATGGTTTAGTGGGTGGATGGTTGACTCGGCGGATGTTTTAGTGGTTTAGTGGGTGGATGGTTATGTGGGTGGTGGGTGGATGGTTTAATGGGTAGATGGTTGAGTGAGAGGATGGTTTAGTGAGTGGATGGTTGAGTGGGTGGATGGTTTAGTGGGCGGATGGTTGCGCAGTTGGATGGTTTAGTGGGCGAATGGTAATATGATAGACGGTACATCAAAGTGATGGTCATGACATCGGCTGTGAAGTGCCTAGAAATCCTTCTGAATTTAAACCATTTAAAAACACAATGTGTGCAATTCTTTCAAAAATCAACAGTTGGTCGCTTGTTTCTTGGTCTAAAGATATTTTCAATCAGCTCATAAGCATCTATCTAATGATTAAAAAGCACTAAAAAATCACGTTACTAGAACAAGGGAAGTAACTCTAGTTTCAACGTTTTGGAAGCTTGTTGCAGGGTGGATTTGGATTGCTGCATAACAGTATCTTTCACACTTAAGCGGTAGTTATTTGAGAGGTGGGTTTGTTTCTTTCATCTATGACATTAAGTGCCTATAAATGTACCTAAAACGCAGCCCTGCGATAATGCTAGTGCGATCGACGAGGCGCGTGGGTTGGTCTGACACACTGACATATCAAGATTCATTTTGTACACAAGACACTGCAGCTACTTGCTGATGCTGTTGGCCAATAGTGCACTGATGTTTTGAATGATTTTAACAACCAATCTACAATTATCTTGACTTTGATAAAACTATAAATGTACTGAACCATATCAGATGATATCGTGTGTTCGAATATATATTCATTCAAGTGGAAATACGCGTTAAACTCCCGGTTATGCTTTTTAGCTCATCAGGCCTGAAAGGCCTGATGGGCTTATGGCATGGCATGGCGTCCGGCGTCCGTCCATCCGTCCGTCCATCCGTCCGTCCGTCCGTAAACTTTGCACATTTTCGACTTCTTCTCCAGAACCAATGACTCCACAGAGCTAAAATTTTATGTGCAGACTCCTTGGCCAATGGGTATTCTAAATTGTAGATTTCGTGACCCCGTGACCCCAAATGGGGTCACAGGGGTCACATCCTTAAAAACCTATTTTCATCTTCTTCTCCAGTTCCAAAAGGTCAAGAGAGCTGAAAAGTTGTGTACAAACTCCTTGGCCAATGGGGATTCTAAATTGTAGATTTCGTGACCCCATGACCCCAAATGGGGTCACCGGGGTCACATCCTTAAAAACCTATTTTCATCTTCTTCTCCAGTTCCAAAAGGTCAAGAGAGCTGAAATGTTGTGTACAGACTCCTTGGCCAATGGGGATTCTAAATTGTAGATTTCGTGACCCCATGACCCCAAATGGGGTCACCGGGGTCACATCCTTAAAAACCTATTTTCATCTTCTTCTCCAGTTCCAAAAGGTCTAGAGAGCTGAAAAGTTGTGTACAGACTCCTTGGCCAATGGGGATTCTAAATTGTAGATTTCGTGACCCCATGACCCCAAATGGGGTCACAGGGGTCACATCCTTAAAAACCTATTTTCATCTTCTTCTGCAGTTCCAAAAGGTCTAGAGAGCTGAAAAGTTGTGTACAGACTCCTTGGCCAATGGGGATACTAAATTGTAGATTTCGTGACCCCATGACCCCAAATGGGGTCACAGGGGTCACATCCTTAAAAACCTATTTTCATCTTCTTCTCCAGTTCCAAAAGGTCAAGAGAGCTGAAAAGTTGTGTACAGACTCCTTGGCCAATGGGGATTCTAAATTGAAGATTTCATGACCCCATGACCCCAAATGGGGTTACCGGGGTCACAGCCTTAAAAACCTATTTACATCTTCTTCTCCAGTTCCAAAAGGTCTAGAGAGCTGAAAAGTTGTGAACATACTCCTTGGCCAATGGGGATACTAAATTGTACATTTTGTGACCCCATGACCCCAAATGGGGTCACAGGGGTCACATCCTTAAAAACCTATTTTCATCTTCTTCTCCAGTTCCAAAAGGTCAATAGAGCTGAAAAGTTGTGTGCAGACTCCTTGGCCAATGGGGATACTAAATTGTAGATTTCGTGACCCAATGACCCCAAATGGGGTCACAGGGGTCACATCCTTAAAAACCTATTTTCATCTTCTTCTCCAGTTCCAAAAGGTCTAGAGAGCTGAAAAGTTGTGTGCAGACTCCTTGGCCAATGGGGATTCTAAATTGTAGATTTCGTGACCCCTTGACCCCAAATGGGGTCACAGGGGTCACATCCTTAAAAACCTTTTTTCAGCTTCTTCTCCAGTTCCAAAAAGTCAAGAGACTTGAAAAGTTGTGTGCAGACTCCTTGGCCAATGGGGATTCTAAATTGTAGATTTCATGACCCCATGACCCAAATGGGGTCACAGGGGTCACATCCTTAAAAACCTTTTTTCATCTTCTTCTCCAGTTCCAAAAAGTCAAGAGAGTTGAATAGTTGTGTGCAGACTCCTTGGCCAATGGGGATTCTAAATTGTAGATTTTGTGACCCCATGACCCTAAATGGGGTCACTGGGGTCACATCCTTAAAAACCTATTTTCATCTTCTTCTCCAGTTCCAAAAGGTCTAGAGAGCTGAAAAGTTGTGTGCAGACTCCTTGGCCAATGGGGATTCTAAATTGTAGATTTCGTGACCCTGTGACCCCAATCTAGGTCACGGGTCATGACCCAAATATTTTCATCTTTATCTTAAGTACGTAAAGCTGTAGAAAGGTGAAATTGTAATTGTAGGATTGGTGACCCTGTGATTCCAAAGTTGGGTCACAGGAGTCATGGTCTAAAAAACCTATTTTTTTCTTGATAACAACGTATTACTTGATATAACTTAGATAGTCAACCTTAGATAATAATCAATGAAATCTTGATGAGCTACAGAGCCCATGGCTCTATTTTTGATGATTCGTAAACAGTTTTAGGATTTGCATGAAAAGAGTGGAAATTTGCGAAAGTATTTCGTGTATTTGACCTTTGACCTGTTTTGCATATTTATCAGATTCAGATACCAAGTTTATCAGATTGCTTTATTGCATCGATAACACCCTCCAATGTATGATAATGCATGTTATTGCTTACTTTTTAGCTCATCAGGCCTGAAAGCCGATGGGCTTATGGCATGGGATGGCGTCCGTCCGTCCGTAAACTTTTCACTTTTTCGACTTCTTCTCCAGAACCAATAACTCTAGAGAGCTGAAATTTTATGTACAGACTCCTTGGCCAATGGGGATTCCAAATTGTAGATTTGGTGACCCTGTGACCCCAAATAAGGGCCTCACAGGCCATTACCTAAAATCCTGTTTTAATCTTTTTCTCCGGAACAAAAAGATCTAGAAGGCTGTGATATTGTATGCAAACTCTTTAGCCAATGGGGATTCTAACTTGTAAATTTGGTGACCCTGTGACCCCAAATATGGGCCACAGCCTAAAAAACCTTTGAAAATGAATTTTGAACTGATATTTTATGTGCACTTCATTCACTTTATTTGAAATGTATGTCGACTTGAGATAACAATCTACATTGTGGACATGTTTGTCAAATTGATGTAATCAATGTGAAATGAGAACTATTGAATAGCCTATGAACTGAAAATTGTGACAAGGCATAAAGGACTAAATTGAAGAGGAGTTAAGAATTCTTTTATTTTACATGAGATATGTGAACTGCATATGACTGGTGATGATCTTCTTCTCCAGAACGAAAAGACCTAGAAGGTTGTCATGTTGTGTAAAGAGTCTTTAGCCAATGGAGATTCTAAATTGTAGATTTGGTGAAGCTGTGGCCCCAAATAAGGGCCTCACAGGCCATTACCTAAAATCCTGTTTTCATCTTTTTCTCCGGAACAAAAATATCTAGAAGGCTGTAATATTGTATGCAAACTCTTTAGCCAATGGGGATTCAAACTTGTAAATTTGGTGACCCTGTGACCCCAAATATGGGCCACAGCCTAAAAAAAACCTTTGAAAATGAATTTTGAACTGATATTTTATGACACTTCAATCACAATGATTTGAAATACATGTCGACTTTAGATAACAATCTACATTGTGGACATGTTTGTCAAATTGATGTAATCAATGTGAAATGAGAACTATTGAATAACCTATGAACTGAAAATTGTGACAAGCCACAAAGGACTAAATTGAAGAGGAGTTAAGAATTCTTTTATTTTACATGAGATATGTGAACTGCATATGACTGGTTATGAAATGATAAGATAAGATTATTTTCATCTTTTCCTCCAGAACGAAAAGACCTAGAAGGTTGTCATGTTGTGTAAAGAGTCTTTAGCCAATGGAGATTCTAAATTGTAGATTTGGTGACCCAGTGGCCCCAAGTAAGGGCCTCACAGGCCATTACCTAAAATCCTGTTTTCATCCAGAACAAACTAGAAGGAATATTTTGTTCAGAATGTTTAGATGTTTGGATGACAAGGCTTAGAACCGAGATTGTTTAGCCAAGGTGATTCTAAATTGTACTATGTACCATGAGATTCATCACATTGCCTGTTCTCTTTAAGCCTTACACAGTTAGATCAGTGCTGCCAGTGTTTAGTGCAAGCAGGAGTCTATTACATAATTTGGCAGTAAAACACAAAAAAACACAGCTGGCTTGTAACCAGAGCCAAGGGGTCAGAATATTGCATAATCTCCTGTGTGTTGACCTTGCTGAGTGCTCTCTCTCAATTTCAAGAATAAGATTTGTCAAGGTTAGGGATCGTACATTATATTGAGACAACATATTTCTGTCTTCATCATCAAACAAAATAAACTCTGATGAGCTACAGAGCCCATGGCTCTATTTTTTTCATACTGTCAAATGTTGATATTAATTTCAAACTAAACATGAATTCTTTTTTGTAGGTAATTGGTTCAACCAAAGAAGTTGGAGACTGTGTAATGTGCGGTGAAATCAATTTCAAATAGCAGGTTAGTACGATTAGGGAGTGTTTAAAGTTGTAAATATTAAAAATCAAAACCCTTCAAAGTTAAAGGATGAATCTCACGACTGGACACTCAAATTTTTGTTGTGTGTGTAAAAAGAACTTTATATCACCAAGTGCACTGAAAACACACATGAGAATTCACACCGGAGAGAGACCATACAAGTGTGATGTGTGTGATAAAACATTTACAGTATCAAGTAACCTGCAGAAACACATGAGAATTCATACTGGAGAGAAACCATACAAATGTGATGTGTGTGGTAAAACATTTACAGTATCAAGTAACCTGCAGAAACACATGAAAATTCATACTGGAGAGAAACCATACAAATGTGATGTGTGTGGTAAAACATTTAGAAACTCAAGTCACCTGCAGAAACACATGAACATTCATACTGGAGAGAAACCATACAAGTGTGATGTGTGTGATAAAACAATGATACATTCAAGTCACCTGCAAATACACGTGAGAATTCATACTGGAGAGAAACCATACAAATGTGATGTGTGTGCTAAAACATTTACAACATCAAGTACCCTGCAGAAACACATGAGAATTCATACTGGAGAGAAACCATACAAATGTGATGTGTGTGGTAAAACATTTAGAGAATCAAGTACCCTGCAGACACACATGCGAATTCATACAGGGGAGAGACCATACAAGTGTGGTGTGTGTGGTAAAACATTTACAGCATCAAGTAACCTGCAGAAACACATGAGAATTCATACAGGGGAGAGACCATACAAATGTGATGTTTGTAGTAAAACATTTAGAGAATCAAGTCACCTGCAGAAACACATGAAAATTCATACTGGAGGGAAACCATACAAATGTGATGTGTATGGTAAAACATTTACAGCATCAAGTGACCTGCAGAAACACAAGAGAATTCATACAGGGGAGAGACCATACAAATGTGATGTGTGTTGTAACACATTTAGAGAATCAAGTCACCTGCAGATACACATGAGAATTCATACAGGGGAGAGACCATACAAATGTGATGTGTGTGGTAAAACATTTACAGCATCAAGTGACCTGCAGAAACACATGAGAATTCATACAGGGGAGAGACCATACAAATGTGATGTGTGTGGTAAAACATTTACAGTATCAAGTAACCTGCAGAAACACATGAAAATTCATACTGGAGAGAAACCATACAAATGTGATGTGTGTTGTAAAACATTTACAGCATCAAGTCACCTGCAGAAACACATGAAAATTCATACTGGAGAGAAACCATACAAATGTGATGTGTGTGGTAAAACATTTAGAAACTCAAGTCACCTGCAGAAACACATGAAAATTCATACTGGAGAAAAACCATACAAGTGTGATGTGTGTGATAAAACAATGATACATTCAAGTCACCTGCAAATACACGTGAGAATTCATACTGGAGAGAAACCATACAAATGTGATGTGTGTGGTAAAACATTTACAACATCAAGTACCCTGCAGAAACACATGAGAATTCATACTGGAGAGAAACCATACAAATGTGATGTGTGTGGTAAAACATTTAGAGAATCAAGTACCCTGCAGACACACATGCGAATTCATACAGGGGAGAGACCATACAAGTGTGGTGTGTGTGGTAAAACATTTACAGCATCAAGTAACCTGCAGAAACACATGAGAATTCATACAGGGGAGAGACCATACAAATGTGATGTTTGTGGTAAAACATTTAGAGAATCAAGTCACCTGCAGAAACACATGAAAATTCATACTGGAGGGAAACCATACAAATGTGATGTGTATGGTAAAACATTTACAGCATCAGGTGACCTGCAGAGACACACACAAATTCATACTGGAGAGAAGCCATACAAATGTGATGTGTGTGGTAAAACATTTACAACATCAAGTAACCTGCAGAAACACATGAGAATTCACACTGGAGAGAAACCATACAAATGTGATGTGTGTGGTAAAACATTTACAACATCAGATCAACTGCAGAGTCACATGAGAATTCATACTGGGGAGAAACCATACAAATGTGATGTGTGTGGTAAAACATTTACACAATCAAGTCACCTGCAGAGTCACATGAGAATTCATACTGGAGAGAAACCATACAAATTTGATGTGTGTGGTAAAACATTTACAGCATCTTGTAACCTGCAGAAACATATGAGAGTTCACACTGAAGAGAAACCATACAAGATGTAGTGTTTAGACATTTACACAAACATGTAACCTGCAGAGACACATGAGAATTCGTACTGGGGAGACGCCATACCAATGTGATGTGTGTGGTAAAACATTTACAATAACAAGAAGATTGCAAGAAAGCCATGAGAGTTCCTCCTGGGGAGAGACCACACCAGCTCTAATTATAGTCCAATGGTTAACGGAAATGATTTATACAAGCTTGAATGAGACATTGAAATTGGCACAGTGTTCTGTAATACAATTCTTGTCAACAAAATGTGGGTCTACCCGATTTTTGTGATCTACTTTGTTCTTAATCCAAGATATTTCAGTTGCTATTTGACCTATCAACTTGATTTAAACGGCTGAATATATGTTAAACCCATGAGGCCTGAAAGCCCTTGAGGGCTTATGGCATTGGCCATCGTTCGTGGGCCGCTGTCCGTAAACTTTTCACATTATTGACTTCTCTGGAACGACTGTACCCCAAAATGTGTAATGTTGAAGGGAGGTTACCTTGCACCTCAACTTCCCAATGCAAGGCATAACTCTTGCCAGTCTCCATCACTGGCTGATTTAAGCCTTGCAGTATTCCCCTTGTCGCTTAATGGTCGCCACAAATTGGCCGCCCATGAAATAAGCCGTGGAGAGGTCTATTCCTCTTGCATTTCGTGCTTTGGTAGTTGAGCACCTTAAATGCAAAGTAGGCTCCATTTGCCTATCACGGAAACCGTAAGGAAATACTGCAAAGCTGAAATTAACCAGTAATTGAGACTGGCAGTGTTAGGTCTTTCCTTTGGATACTGCTCACTATTATTAGCTCATAAGGCCGGAAATGCTGATGGACTTATGGCATGGCATGATGTCTGTCTCTCAGTCTGTCCGTCCATTCATCTAATGTCTCTATATACAGACTGCTTAGTCATTTTGGATTCTAAATTGATGATTTGGTGACCCTATGACCCCAAATAGGGTCACAGGGGTCACAACCTTAAAAACCTCTTTTCATCTTCTTCTCAAGTATGTAAAGCTCGGGAAAGCTGTAATTTTGTGTAGAGAATCATGGTCAAAGGGGTTTCTTAAGTGTAGATTTGTTGACCCTGTGACCCCAAATATTGCTATAGGCTTATTCTCCACTAAATGTGCATTTACCAGAAAATCATGTCTCCAGGGGATATCTTTTGAACGTTTTCTTGGAAATTATAAATTTCTACTTTAAAATGTACCTTACTACATGGCAGTGTCAGTACACATTTAACATAAGTTATAGAAGCAAATATATTTTTCATTCAGTCTTCTTAATGTGTCAAATCTACACAAATATGCATGTCTCCAGTCGATAGGCAGTTACAATAATATCTGTCTAATTGAAAATTATGCATAATAAATTCTAAAACTTCGATTCTAAAGATGTCTCGATAGCACTAGAATACATTTAGTATGAATCCATTACTTAAGTTTATCAGTGTTTTTAAAAAAATTATCAGACATAGGTGTCTCCAAAATGACAGACAGATACGTACGTTACCAAAATTCATATTGTATTATCAAATCAAATCCTTGGGTATATACAATTAATTACGATGTCATCTTAACCACAAATAGATAAACAACAATATATAACAATCATCTGAAACACACAAAGTCTCATAAAACTGCAGTTTTGGCTAGACTACTATAATTGGGAAAAGGTACTCGAAAATATCAACAGATACGTTACCTATGTTGCCTTCCATTGTGGAATTATTAAGGATTCAGCCCTTTGGGGCAGAATCCTTATTGTTATTGGCGTGTTTATTATTATTATTTCACGAATTTTGTGGACAAGATTCAGCCAAAACGGCTGAAGCTAATGCAACCAAATTTTACATGCTGATAGCCCTTACGGTGGAATAGAACTGCGAAGATTTTGGGCCCAATCGACTCAGCCATTAGAGCTCCAGTTCGAATCTAAATGTCGATTTTTAACATGGGAAAATTTTCAAAATGCACTTAGAGACTTGCAACCTTTTTTAAAAGATGCGCAATGACAATGCGAGTAAAAAAGTATATCACGGCGAGTTCGTAGGTCACGTGGTGTAGCCGCCACATCGATTTTTGACTGTTTTTCACCCTTTTCTGACCCCATGCACCTTTAAAGAACATCTCCACTGAAAATACTTGCACCACGTAGCTGAGACTTATATCTGTATGCAGCTGAGGCATTGGTGAATACATGGTGTTGTTTTTCAAGAGCCTATTCTTAAAACATTTTTTTCACAGTGACCTTTCAATGAAAAAAGTCTGGTTTCTTAGTAAGTATGACATATTTCAAGGGGGCAGAACTCTAAAACCCGAATCGATAACAGCGCCAATTGTTCAGGACTTCAAGACATGTAAAGACTGCACAGAAAAAGCAAGGTTAGAGAGAAGCCAGAGAAATCATCTTGAAGAAAAATTAAAACAAAAAAAACAAAAAAAAACAAAAACAAAAAAAAATAAATTATTTTTTTTGCTCGTAGAGACTCGAAACCTAGTTCAAAAGATTCGCAGTCTCAGGGCACACAAAAACTACAACCAAGTAGAAATCGTAGCTTCAGCGGTTAAGGAGCACTATTCACTTTTTTGCACCTTGTAAATTTAAAAAAAGATTTCAGCAAACTTCTCCACCCTATGCAGCTTTAAGACACATTTCAAAGCTCCTGACGGTGCTGCCAATGCTTTGGGCTGAATCATTTTATCGTCGCTTGCGAATATATTTCTGCTTACAGTCGCCAACCCTTATACATGGCCATCTTGCACGTAGTGGAGGGTGACAGCACTCTTCTGCCTTTGAGTGGTTGTCCAACACATCCAAATACATTTTATGTCCAGCAGATACGTTACCAACAGATACGTTACAAATACGTTACCAATATATTACCAATGGGGAAAAAATTGTCTGACTGAATGTGGAGCCCACAGGTGACAAGATGATTGACAATATGTTCACAAAAGAATCATTTCCGGTACCAAGGAGGGGCGTATGCAAAGGTATGCCACCAAACTGAACGAGAAGTATTTGTTAGCAAATCAATCTTGTTTCATAAACTGTGGGAAGGTTGTGAAATACGCTTTTTGGTTTTTCTATATGTTAACTATTCCATACAAAGGTTATTTCCAAATTATGTTCTAGTAAGTTTAGTGCAGTGGTTAATTATGACAGGACATGATGTATTATGGTAACGTATCTGTTGCATTTTTGGAAAACATTTTTAGCTCATCTGGCCTGAAAGGCACGATGGGCTTATGGCATGGCATGGTGTCTGGCGTCCGTCCATCCATCGGTCCGTCGGTCTGTCCGTCTGTAAACTTTTCGCATTTTTATCTTCTTCTCCAGAACCACTTGGTCTAGGGAGCTGAAATTTTGTGAGCAGACTCCTTGGCCAATGGGGATTCTAAATTGTAGATTTCGTGACCCCATGACCCCAAATGGGGTCACAGGAGTCACATCCTTAAAATCCTATTTTCATCTTCTTCTCCAGTTCCAAAAGGTCTAGAGAGCTGAAAAGTTGTGTGCAGACTCCTTGGCCAATGGGGATTCTAAATTGTAGATTTCGTGACCCCATGACCCCAAATGGGGTCACAGGGGTCACAACCTTAAAAACCTATTTTCAGCTTCTTCTCTAGTTCAAAAAAGGTCTAGAAAGCTGAAAAGTTGTATGCAGACTCCTTGGCTAATGGGGATTCTAAATTGTAGATTTGGTGACCCCATGACCCCAAATTGGGTCACAGGGGTCACAAGCCCAAAAATCTATTTTCATCTTCTCCTCAAGTTCCAAAAGGTCTAGAGAGCTGAAAAGTTGTGTACAGACTTCTTGGCTAATGGAGATTTTAAATTGTAGATTTGGTGACCCCTTGACCTCAATTGGGGTCACAGGGATCACAACCTTAAAAACCAATTTTCATCTTCTTCTCCAGTTCCAAAAGGTCTAGAGAGTTGAAAAGTTTTGTGCAGACTCCTTGGCTAATGGGAATTCTAAATTGTAGATTTGGTGACCCCATGACCCCAAATTGGGTCACAGGGGTCACAAGCCCAAAAATTTATTTTCATCTTCGTGATCCTGCGACACCAAATATAGGTCACAGATGTAATGACCTGAAAAGCTATTTCATCTAGGGATTTTATGTGCTCTTTAAAGGGAGGTAATTTAAAGTAAACAACATTAATGAATTAAATCTTCAAGTGTGACTTTATTTGTAGGGGATTTTATCTCTGGCCTCAAAGATAGATCAGAGGGGTAAGGACCTTAAGACCTATTTCATCTTCTCCATTTAAAGTGCCTACTATGTGTTATACCTCTCACCTAGAAGTTGACATTTTGAATTAGTTAATGTATATTAAGCCTGATGAGCTACAGAGCCGATGGCTCTATTTTTTGCTCATTTTCTATCAGATTTTACTACCTTTCAACATGCTGTAATGGTTTATTCTACTATTAACTATATCATACAAAATGTATTTCTGATTTATGATTGTAAAAAGCTTAGTGCATTGATAAATTACGAAATGACTGAGGTTTTTCAAGGTAACGTATCTGTTGTATTTGATGACGTATCTGTTGTTTACTTGCTGTAGTACACATTTTATTCCAAGTTTACTAACGTTTCATTAGTTTAGCATTATATAATGTTAATATGCTACATGTCAGTATACAAGTTCATGTTTTTGCGTTAAATTATGTTCATCTTATATGGAACTAGATTCGTGACATATAAATGACAGATAGGTTGCTATTTGTCTCTTGATGAATAACAGTTATCTTCAGGTTAAGTTGTTTATACTGGCGTCTTTCTGTTCTTTGATGATGTTGTGCACAGGAAAATGCATCCCATGGATAACAATGCATACCTGTGTTCGATTCCATACATTTATGTAGAAAATGATATGTTTGTATTTTATAAATGTTTAAAAAATAAGTCTTTCCTATTAACATAAACCCTCTTTAACATATTTCAAAACAGGACACCTTCAGACCCGACACGTGTTTTGTGTGACAAAAGAGGTTAACATTTCAATGAAATACAATAATATATGTTTTATTCGTGTTGCTGTTGTTGATGTCTATACGGCGCATGACCAGATGTGTTTACTGCGCATGACCGGAGGTGTGAGTCTGTTAACAATGTCAGTGAGAGACGAGCGTGATAAGCGTGCAGTGTTGACCATGTGCGAACCAACCAATGTAAAGCGTCACCATGAGCAATAAATAGTGAAGCTAATATCCCTCTCTTATTTATGTAGAAGATTATCAATGGTAGCAGAGCGTATGCTGTCCTGACAAAAGATCTACGGCTCACATAAACTGTCTGTTTGCGACTGTGAACAGCTGATTTTCGAAATGACGTATGAATGAATGTGTGGACTTAAAATTTGTAAGTACTTTCAAACTAATCATTTAGCCAAGGTGTCTGTACACAACTTTTCAGCTCTCTAGACCTTTTGGAACTGGAGAAGAAGATGAAAATAGGTTTTTAAGGATGTGACCCCTGTGACCCCATTTGGGGTCACAGGGTCACGAAATCTACAATTTAGAATCCCCATTGGCCAAGGAGTCTGCACACAACTTTTCAGCTCTCTAGACCTTTTGGAACTGAAGAAGATGAAAATAGGTTTTTAAGGATGTGACCCCTGTGACCCAATTTGGGGTCACGGGGTCACGAAATCTACAATTTAGAATCCCCATTGGCCAAGGAGTCTGCACACAACTTTTCAGCTCTCTGGACCTTTTGGAACTGGAGAAGAAGATGAAAATAGGTTTTCAAGGATGTGACCCCTGTGACCCCATTTGGGGTCATGGGGTCACGAAATCTATAATTTAGAATCCCCGTTGGCCAACGAGTCTGCACATAAAATTTCAGCTCTGTGGAGTTATTGGTTCTGTCGAAAAAGTCGAAAAAGCGAAAAGTTTACGGATGGACGGACGGACAGATGGACGAACGGACGGATGGACAGAAGCCGGACACCATGCCATGACATAAGCCCATCGGGCCTTTCAGGCCTGATGAGCTTAAAACCGGAATCCATCATAGACGTAGGAAGGGTTCAAAAGTTGGGGCAAGATTTAGAATTTAGTGAGGGAGGGTGGTGGGGTGTAATATAAGCAACAGATATCATTTTAGCGTTGAATATCACTACAGTTTTCAAATGATGTATAACCAGGACATATTTTTTTGTGTCTGACAATGCTGGCCATATTAAATTGAAATTCATCTTATACAGTTATTAGCCAATGACAAATAATTATACAACTGTGTACCAAGTTTCACAATCAGAGCACGACCTACACATCCCCATCTTCGGTGGTACCCAGGGTTTTATATATGTTCCGTTACTCTCCGCTGGAGCATATATAAAACCCTGGGTAACCGAGGATGACACATCCCATAAGAAGGCATTATAAGTTTTATCCTTATAAAGGACTGTTTATTACGAGTACTCTGAGACTAACTATCACTTATTTATATTCAAGGTCAAAGGTCAAGGTCACGAGTTCTGAAATCGCTAAAAAAATCCTTGTAAACACGATAACTTGAAAACTATTTGTGCTTTCAGGCTCTCCTTTGGTGTATATCAACTATGGAGAAAGGCCAAGATTTGAAAAGGTTTTCGCTAACATCCGTCAAAGGTCAAGGTCATAGCGAGGTCACAACTTAAGCATGCTTTTGCGAAAATGTCTTATTTCAACTATTAACACTTTGAATCATTACATGATTGTGATACACAATGAAAAGTGATCACTGATTGTGTGACTTTGAATTTTAAAGGTCAAGGTCACGAGATAGGGTCATGGTCACCAGTTCTGAAATCACTAAATAACTTCTTTCCAAGGAGGTATCAACACCTCATATACATAACTTCTTACTTATGCCCCTGGGGAATTCTTTTGATATGTTCATATTCAAGGTCAAAGGTCAAGGTCACAAGTTCTGAAATTGCTAAAACAATCCTCGTAAACACGATAACTTGAAAAATATTTGTGCTATCAGGCTCTTATTTGGTATATATCAACTATGGAGAAAGGCCAAGATTTGAAAAGGTTTTCGCTAACATCTGTCAAAGGTCAAGGTCAAAGCGAGGTCACAACCTAAGCCGGCTTTTGCGAAAATGTCTTATTTCAACTATTAACACTTTGAATCATTACATGATTGTGATACACAATGAAAAGTGATCATTAATTGTGTGACCTTGAATTTTAAAGGTCAAGGTCACGAGATATGGTCATGCTGACTAACTGACTGACTGACTGACTGGTCACTAAGTAACTTTTTTCCATGAAGATATTAACACCTCAGCTTAATTTCTTTCTTATACACCTGGTGAATGATTTTGACATGTTCACATTCAAGGTCAAAGATCAAGGTCATGAGTTCTGAAATCACTACAACAATCCTTGTAAACATGATAACTTCAAACTTTTTTTGTGCTATTAGGGTCTTATTTGGTATATATGAACTATGGAGAAAGACCAAGATTTGAAAAGGTTTTCGCTAAAATCTGTCAAAGGTCAAGGTCATAGTGAGGTCGAAACTTAAGGATGCTTTTGTTAATATGTCATATTTTAACTATGAACACTTTGAGTCATTGCATGATTATTATACGCGATGAAAAGTGATCATTGATGGTGTGACCTTGAAGGTCAAAGGTCAAGGTCATGAGATATTGGTTAAGGCCCCGTTAATCCTTTGATCAAATTTTGAAAGAAGAAATAGGTCTTAAGAACAAACTTGTGAAAAGTGACCCCAGTGATGATTAGTAATAACTCGAATAATGAACAAACTTTTGTTAAAAAGAATTCCCATTTTATTGATGCTGACGAGAAGGCGGAACAGGGAAAGGCGAGACCCTAAGTTTCGGAGCTGCTCTGCTTTTGCAGTGTCCCGGAAACGCTAATCTAGTTAAACACAGCTTTCCATATTATTTTCGGGGGAATATGTTTTTTAAAGTATATTTTACTATAACAGAATATAAATCTTTACAAATATTCTCCTTTAACTTTTTCATGAATCACTGAACTTCGTCACACACCTTTGTCGTATGGATGTCGAAGGGTCAGAAGTCACTGACGTATCAATACGTCAAAACCACCCTGGCTACATAATGTGGCCTGCAGCAGCGAGCATCTTAAGTAGGTGACGCTTGGAAATAATCTTTGGTGTTTTAATTGTTTACTTGAAAGTATTGTCTATATGAATAAACGAATTAACATCGAAAAAAACAGAGAGATGATATTATCTTTAAACCTGAAACAATTAATGATGACAACAGTGAAAGTTTCAACACCCTTTTAGCTGAGTGCAACTATTTAAAACCTGCAGCTTACAGCAGATTTATACACAGTAAGGTTTGATGCAATGTCACACTGAATTTTAGCGTAGTGCCACCCATGGTTCACTAGTTCCAGCCGTTGCTGGGTGGATGGTTGAGTGGGTGGATGGTTTAGTGGGTGAATGGTTGAGTGGCTGGATGGTTTAGTGGGTAGATGGTTGAGTGATTGGATGGTTTAGTGGGTGGATGGTTTAATGGGTAGATGGTTGAGTGAGTGGATGGTTTAGTGAGTGGATGGTTGAGTGGGTGGATGGTTTAGTGGGCGGATGGTTACGTGGGTGGATGGTTTAGTGGGCGAATGGTTGCGAGGGTGGATGGTTTCGTTGGTGGTGGGTGGATGCTTTAGTGGGTGGATGGTTGAGTGAGTGGATGGTTTAATGAGTGGATGGTTGAGTGGGTGAATGGTTAAGTGGGTGGATGGTTGGGTGGGTAGATAGCTTAGTGGGTGGATGGTTATGTGGGTGGTGGGTGGATGGTTTTATGGGTAGATGGTTGAGTGAGAGGATGGTTTAGTGAGTGGATGGTTGAGTGGTTGGATGGTTTAGTGGGCGGATGGTTGCGCAGTTGGATGGTTTAGTGGGCGAATGGTAATATGATAGACGGTACATCAAAGTGATGGTCATGACATCGGCTGTGAAGTGCCTAGAAATCCTTCTTAATTTAAACCATTTAAAAACACAATGTGTGCGATTCTTTCAAAAATCAACAATTGGTTGCTTGTTTCTTGTTCATGGAGATATTTTCAATCAGCTGATAAGCATCTATCTAATGATTAAAAAGCACTCATAAATCATGTTGCTAGAACAAGGGAAGTAACTCTAGTTTCAACGTTTTGGAAGCTGTGTTGCAGGGTGGATTTGGATTGCTGCATAACAGAATATTTCACACTTAAATGGTAGTTATCTGTGAGGTGGGGTTGTTTGTTTCGTTTATGACAATAAGTACCTATAAATGTACCTAATACCAAGCCCTCAAGAACTGCGATAATGCTAGTGCGATCGACGAGGCGCGTGGGTTGGTCTGACACACTGACATATCAAGATTCATTTTGTACATAGTGCACTGATGTTTTGAATGATTTTAAAAACCAATCTACAATTATCTTGACTTCGATAAAACTATAAATGCACTGAACCATATCAGATGATATCGTGTGTTCGAATATACATTCATTCAAATGGAAATACTCTGGTAAACTCCCGGTTACGCTTTTCGATGATTCGTAAACAGTTTTAGGATTTGCATGAAAAGAGTGGAATTTTGCGAAAGTATTTCTTGTATTTGACCTTTGACCTGTTTTGCATATTTATCAGATTCAGATACCAAGTTTATCAGATTGCTTTATTGCATCGATAACACCCTCCAATGTATGATAATGCATGTTTTTGCTTACTTTTTAGCTCATCAGGCCTGAAAGGCCCGATGGGCTTATGGCATGGGATGGCGTCCGTCCATCCGTCCGTCCGTCCGTAAACTTTTCACTTTTTCGACTTCTTCTCCAGAACCAATAACTCTAGAGAGCTGAAATTTTATGTACAGATTCCTTGGCCAATGGGGATTCTAAATTGTAGATTTGGTGACCCTGTGACCCCAAATAAGGGCCTCACAGGCCATTACCTAAAATCCTGTTTTAATCTTTTTCTCCGGAACAAAAAGATCTAGAAGGCTGTGATATTGTATGCAAACTCTTTAGCCAATGGGGATTCTAACTTGTAAATTTGGTGACCCTGTGACCCCAAATATGGGCCACAGCCTAAAAAACCTTTGAAAATGAATTTTGAACTGATATTTTATGTGCACTTCATTCACTTTATTTGAAATGTATGTCGACTTGAGATAACAATCTACATTGTGGACATGTTTGTCAAATTGATGTAATCAATGTGAAATGAGAACTATTGAATAGCCTATGAACTGAAAATTGTGACAAGGCATAAAGGACTAAATTGAAGAGGAGTTAAGAATTCTTTTATTTTACATGAGATATGTGAACTGCATATGACTGGTGATGATCTTCTTCTCCAGAACGAAAAGACCTAGAAGGTTGTCATGTTGTGTAAAGAGTCTTTAGCCAATGGAGATTCTAAATTGTAGATTTGGTGAAGCTGTGGCCCCAAATAAGGGCCTCACAGGCCATTACCTAAAATCCTGTTTTCATCTTTTTCTCCGGAACAAAAATATCTAGAAGGCTGTAATATTGTATGCAAACTCTTTAGCCAATGGGGATTCTAACTTGTAAATTTGGTGACCCTGTGACCCCAAATATGGGCCACAGCCTAAAAAAAAACTTTGAAAATGAATTTTGAACTGATATTTTATGACACTTCAATCACAATGATTTGAAATACATGTCGACTTTAGATAACAATCTACATTGTGGACATGTTTGTCAAATTGATGTAATCAATGTGAAATGAGAACTATTGAATAACCTATGAACTGAAAATTGTGACAAGCCACAAAGGACTAAATTGAAGAGGAGTTAAGAATTCTTTTATTTTACATGAGATATGTGAACTGCATATGACTGGTTATGAAATGATAAGATAAGATTATTTTCATCTTTTCCTCCAGAACGAAAAGACCTAGAAGGTTGTAATGTTGTGTAAAGAGTCTTTAGCCAATGGAGATTCTAAATTGTAGATTTGGTGACCCAGTGGCCCCAAGTAAGGGCCTCACAGGCCATTACCCAAAATCCTGTTTTCATCCAGAACAAACTAGAAGGAATATTTTGTTCAGAATGTTTAGATGTTTGGATGACAAGGCATAGAACCGAGATTGTTTAGCCAAGGTGATTCTAAATTGTACTATGTACCATGAGATTCATCACATTGCCTGTTCTCTTTAAGCCTTATACAGTTAGATCAGTGCTGCCAGTGTTTAGTGCAAGCAAGAGTCTATTACATAATTTGGCAGTAAAACACAAAAAACACAGCTGGCTTGTAACCAGAGCCAAGGGGTCAGAATATTGCATAATCTCCTGTGTGTTGACCTTGCTGAGTGCTCTCTCTCAATTTCAAGAATAAGATTTGTCAGGGTTAGGGATCGTACCATCCTCGATAATCCAGCGCTATTGTTCCGATAAATCTACACACAAGCGCTGGAAAACAGTAAGGGTATTTATCCGTAACCTAGTTACCTCCCTTCGCAATGACTCAGCGAAATGCTTGCTTTCTAACAACCAATGATATCACTTGAAATCAAGGGTGAAATAACAAGCACTCTCGTGTCAGGATCTTGGCTTTCGCAGATGATTCGGAACGCCTGGTAGCACAGGGATTTTAATCAATTACCTCCACCCGTTTTGATGGACATGAATACATCCTTCTTCTCGTACAGACTTCTTAAAATTTTCTTTTGAGTTTCTGTCAGGTTTTCTACGCTGAATTTGTTACAAACTTTATCGTAATCGAGTGAGTCGGCCGCCGCCATGTTTGTTTCTATAAACAACGGTATTGACGCGTTTTGATTGGTCGAGTTGTTTACGCAGATAGTGTCTGCGTTTCGTTTCTGATTGGATGAAGCCCAAGCCCAAAAATTTATTTTCATCTTCGTGATCCTGCGACACCAAATATAGGTCACAGATGTAATGACCTGAAAAGCTATTTCATCTAGGGATTTTATGTGCTCTTTAAAGGGAGGTAATTTAAAGTAAACAACATTAATGAATTAAATCTTCAAGTGTGACTTTATTTGTAGGGGATTTTATCTCTGGCCTCAAAGATAGATCAGAGGGGTAAGGACCTTAAGACCTATTTCATCTTCTCCATTTAAAGTGCCTACTATGTGTTATACCTCTCACCTAGAAGTTGACATTTTGAATTAGTTAATGTATATTAAGCCTGATGAGCTACAGAGCCGATGGCTCTATTTTTTGCTCATTTTCTATCAGATTTTACTACCTTTCAACATGCTGTAATGGTTTATTCTACTATTAACTATATCATACAAAATGTATTTCTGATTTATGATTGTAAAAAGCTTAGTGCATTGATAAATTACGAAATGACTGAGGTTTTTCAAGGTAACGTATCTGTTGTATTTGATGACGTATCTGTTGTTTACTTGCTGTAGTACACATTTTATTCCAAGTTTACTAACGTTTCATTAGTTTAGCATTATATAATGTTAATATGCTACATGTCAGTATACAAGTTCATGTTTTTGCGTTAAATTATGTTCATCTTATATGGAACTAGATTCGTGACATATAAATGACAGATAGGTTGCTATTTGTCTCTTGATGAATAACAGTTATCTTCAGGTTAAGTTGTTTATACTGGCGTCTTTCTGTTCTTTGATGATGTTGTGCACAGGAAAATGCATCCCATGGATAACAATGCATACCTGTGTTCGATTCCATACATTTATGTAGAAAATGATATGTTTGTATTTTATAAATGTTTAAAAAATAAGTCTTTCCTATTAACATAAACCCTCTTTAACATATTTCAAAACAGGACACCTTCAGACCCGACACGTGTTTTGTGTGACAAAAGAGGTTAACATTTCAATGAAATACAATAATATATGTTTTATTCGTGTTGCTGTTGTTGATGTCTATACGGCGCATGACCAGATGTGTTTACTGCGCATGACCGGAGGTGTGAGTCTGTTAACAATGTCAGTGAGAGACGAGCGTGATAAGCGTGCAGTGTTGACCATGTGCGAACCAACCAATGTAAAGCGTCACCATGAGCAATAAATAGTGAAGCTAATATCCCTCTCTTATTTATGTAGAAGATTATCAATGGTAGCAGAGCGTATGCTGTCCTGACAAAAGATCTACGGCTCACATAAACTGTCTGTTTGCGACTGTGAACAGCTGATTTTCGAAATGACGTATGAATGAATGTGTGGACTTAAAATTTGTAAGTACTTTCAAACTAATCATTTAGCCAAGGTGTCTGTACACAACTTTTCAGCTCTCTAGACCTTTTGGAACTGGAGAAGAAGATGAAAATAGGTTTTTAAGGATGTGACCCCTGTGACCCCATTTGGGGTCACAGGGTCACGAAATCTACAATTTAGAATCCCCATTGGCCAAGGAGTCTGCACACAACTTTTCAGCTCTCTAGACCTTTTGGAACTGAAGAAGATGAAAATAGGTTTTTAAGGATGTGACCCCTGTGACCCAATTTGGGGTCACGGGGTCACGAAATCTACAATTTAGAATCCCCATTGGCCAAGGAGTCTGCACACAACTTTTCAGCTCTCTGGACCTTTTGGAACTGGAGAAGAAGATGAAAATAGGTTTTCAAGGATGTGACCCCTGTGACCCCATTTGGGGTCATGGGGTCACGAAATCTATAATTTAGAATCCCCGTTGGCCAACGAGTCTGCACATAAAATTTCAGCTCTGTGGAGTTATTGGTTCTGTCGAAAAAGTCGAAAAAGCGAAAAGTTTACGGATGGACGGACGGACAGATGGACGAACGGACGGATGGACAGAAGCCGGACACCATGCCATGACATAAGCCCATCGGGCCTTTCAGGCCTGATGAGCTTAAAACCGGAATCCATCATAGACGTAGGAAGGGTTCAAAAGTTGGGGCAAGATTTAGAATTTAGTGAGGGAGGGTGGTGGGGTGTAATATAAGCAACAGATATCATTTTAGCGTTGAATATCACTACAGTTTTCAAATGATGTATAACCAGGACATATTTTTTTGTGTCTGACAATGCTGGCCATATTAAATTGAAATTCATCTTATACAGTTATTAGCCAATGACAAATAATTATACAACTGTGTACCAAGTTTCACAATCAGAGCACGACCTACACATCCCCATCTTCGGTGGTACCCAGGGTTTTATATATGTTCCGTTACTCTCCGCTGGAGCATATATAAAACCCTGGGTAACCGAGGATGACACATCCCATAAGAAGGCATTATAAGTTTTATCCTTATAAAGGACTGTTTATTACGAGTACTCTGAGACTAACTATCACTTATTTATATTCAAGGTCAAAGGTCAAGGTCACGAGTTCTGAAATCGCTAAAAAAAATCCTTGTAAACACGATAACTTGAAAACTATTTGTGCTTTCAGGCTCTCCTTTGGTGTATATCAACTATGGAGAAAGGCCAAGATTTGAAAAGGTTTTCGCTAACATCCGTCAAAGGTCAAGGTCATAGCGAGGTCACAACTTAAGCATGCTTTTGCGAAAATGTCTTATTTCAACTATTAACACTTTGAATCATTACATGATTGTGATACACAATGAAAAGTGATCACTGATTGTGTGACTTTGAATTTTAAAGGTCAAGGTCACGAGATAGGGTCATGGTCACCAGTTCTGAAATCACTAAATAACTTCTTTCCAAGGAGGTATCAACACCTCATATACATAACTTCTTACTTATGCCCCTGGGGAATTCTTTTGATATGTTCATATTCAAGGTCAAAGGTCAAGGTCACAAGTTCTGAAATTGCTAAAACAATCCTCGTAAACACGATAACTTGAAAAATATTTGTGCTATCAGGCTCTTATTTGGTATATATCAACTATGGAGAAAGGCCAAGATTTGAAAAGGTTTTCGCTAACATCTGTCAAAGGTCAAGGTCAAAGCGAGGTCACAACCTAAGCCGGCTTTTGCGAAAATGTCTTATTTCAACTATTAACACTTTGAATCATTACATGATTGTGATACACAATGAAAAGTGATCATTAATTGTGTGACCTTGAATTTTAAAGGTCAAGGTCACGAGATATGGTCATGCTGACTAACTGACTGACTGACTGACTGGTCACTAAGTAACTTTTTTCCATGAAGATATTAACACCTCAGCTTAATTTCTTTCTTATACACCTGGTGAATGATTTTGACATGTTCACATTCAAGGTCAAAGATCAAGGTCATGAGTTCTGAAATCACTACAACAATCCTTGTAAACATGATAACTTCAAACTTTTTTTGTGCTATTAGGGTCTTATTTGGTATATATGAACTATGGAGAAAGACCAAGATTTGAAAACGTTTTCGCTAAAAATCTGTCAAAGGTCAAGGTCATAGTGAGGTCGAAACTTAAGGATGCTTTTGTTAATATGTCATATTTTAACTATGAACACTTTGAGTCATTGCATGATTATTATACGCGATGAAAAGTGATCATTGATGGTGTGACCTTGAAGGTCAAAGGTCAAGGTCATGAGATATTGGTTAAGGCCACGTTAATCCTTTGATCAAATTTTGAAAGAAGAAATAGGTCTTAAGAACAAACTTGTGAAAAGTGACCCCAGTGATGATTAGTAATAACTCGAATAATGAACAAACTTTTGTTAAAAAGAATTCCCATTTTATTGATGCTGACGAGAAGGCGGAACAGGGAAAGGCGAGACCCTAAGTTTCGGAGCTGCTCTGCTTTTGCAGTGTCCCGGAAACGCTAATCTAGTTAAACACAGCTTTCCATATTATTTTCGGGGGAATATGTTTTTTAAAGTATATTTTACTATAACAGAATATAAATCTTTACAAATATTCTCCTTTAACTTTTTCATGAATCACTGAACTTCGTCACACACCTTTGTCGTATGGATGTCGAAGGGTCAGAAGTCACTGACGTATCAATACGTCAAAACCACCCTGGCTACATAATGTGGCCTGCAGCAGCGAGCATCTTAAGTAGGTGACGCTTGGAAATAATCTTTGGTGTTTTAATTGTTTACTTGAAAGTATTGTCTATATGAATAAACGAATTAACATCGAAAAAAACAGAGAGATGATATTATCTTTAAACCTGAAACAATTAATGATGACAACAGTGAAAGTTTCAACACCCTTTTAGCTGAGTGCAACTATTTAAAACCTGCAGCTTACAGCAGATTTATACACAGTAAGGTTTGATGCAATGTCACACTGAATTTTAGCGTAGTGCCACCCATGGTTCACTAGTTCCAGCCGTTGCTGGGTGGATGGTTGAGTGGGTGGATGGTTTAGTGGGTGAATGGTTGAGTGGCTGGATGGTTTAGTGGGTAGATGGTTGAGTGATTGGATGGTTTAGTGGGTGGATGGTTTAATGGGTAGATGGTTGAGTGAGTGGATGGTTTAGTGAGTGGATGGTTGAGTGGGTGGATGGTTTAGTGGGCGGATGGTTACGTGGGTGGATGGTTTAGTGGGCGAATGGTTGCGAGGGTGGATGGTTTCGTTGGTGGTGGGTGGATGCTTTAGTGGGTGGATGGTTGAGTGAGTGGATGGTTTAATGAGTGGATGGTTGAGTGGGTGAATGGTTAAGTGGGTGGATGGTTGGGTGGGTAGATAGCTTAGTGGGTGGATGGTTATGTGGGTGGTGGGTGGATGGTTTTATGGGTAGATGGTTGAGTGAGAGGATGGTTTAGTGAGTGGATGGTTGAGTGGTTGGATGGTTTAGTGGGCGGATGGTTGCGCAGTTGGATGGTTTAGTGGGCGAATGGTAATATGATAGACGGTACATCAAAGTGATGGTCATGACATCGGCTGTGAAGTGCCTAGAAATCCTTCTTAATTTAAACCATTTAAAAACACAATGTGTGCGATTCTTTCAAAAATCAACAATTGGTTGCTTGTTTCTTGTTCATGGAGATATTTTCAATCAGCTGATAAGCATCTATCTAATGATTAAAAAGCACTCATAAATCATGTTGCTAGAACAAGGGAAGTAACTCTAGTTTCAACGTTTTGGAAGCTGTGTTGCAGGGTGGATTTGGATTGCTGCATAACAGAATATTTCACACTTAAATGGTAGTTATCTGTGAGGTGGGGTTGTTTGTTTCGTTTATGACAATAAGTACCTATAAATGTACCTAATACCAAGCCCTCAAGAACTGCGATAATGCTAGTGCGATCGACGAGGCGCGTGGGTTGGTCTGACACACTGACATATCAAGATTCATTTTGTACATAGTGCACTGATGTTTTGAATGATTTTAAAAACCAATCTACAATTATCTTGACTTCGATAAAACTATAAATGCACTGAACCATATCAGATGATATCGTGTGTTCGAATATACATTCATTCAAATGGAAATACTCTGGTAAACTCCCGGTTACGCTTTTCGATGATTCGTAAACAGTTTTAGGATTTGCATGAAAAGAGTGGAATTTTGCGAAAGTATTTATTGTATTTGACCTTTGACCTGTTTTGCATATTTATCAGATTCAGATACCAAGTTTATCAGATTGCTTTATTGCATCGATAACACCCTCCAATGTATGATAATGCATGTTTTTGCTTACTTTTTAGCTCATCAGGCCTGAAAGGCCCGATGGGCTTATGGCATGGGATGGCGTCCGTCCATCCGTCCGTCCGTCCGTAAACTTTTCACTTTTTCGACTTCTTCTCCAGAACCAATAACTCTAGAGAGCTGAAATTTTATGTACAGATTCCTTGGCCAATGGGGATTCTAAATTGTAGATTTGGTGACCCTGTGACCCCAAATAAGGGCCTCACAGGCCATTACCTAAAATCCTGTTTTAATCTTTTTCTCCGGAACAAAAAGATCTAGAAGGCTGTGATATTGTATGCAAACTCTTTAGCCAATGGGGATTCTAACTTGTAAATTTGGTGACCCTGTGACCCCAAATATGGGCCACAGCCTAAAAAACCTTTGAAAATGAATTTTGAACTGATATTTTATGTGCACTTCATTCACTTTATTTGAAATGTATGTCGACTTGAGATAACAATCTACATTGTGGACATGTTTGTCAAATTGATGTAATCAATGTGAAATGAGAACTATTGAATAGCCTATGAACTGAAAATTGTGACAAGGCATAAAGGACTAAATTGAAGAGGAGTTAAGAATTCTTTTATTTTACATGAGATATGTGAACTGCATATGACTGGTGATGATCTTCTTCTCCAGAACGAAAAGACCTAGAAGGTTGTCATGTTGTGTAAAGAGTCTTTAGCCAATGGAGATTCTAAATTGTAGATTTGGTGAAGCTGTGGCCCCAAATAAGGGCCTCACAGGCCATTACCTAAAATCCTGTTTTCATCTTTTTCTCCGGAACAAAAATATCTAGAAGGCTGTAATATTGTATGCAAACTCTTTAGCCAATGGGGATTCTAACTTGTAAATTTGGTGACCCTGTGACCCCAAATATGGGCCACAGCCTAAAAAAAACCTTTGAAAATGAATTTTGAACTGATATTTTATGACACTTCAATCACAATGATTTGAAATACATGTCGACTTTAGATAACAATCTACATTGTGGACATGTTTGTCAAATTGATGTAATCAATGTGAAATGAGAACTATTGAATAACCTATGAACTGAAAATTGTGACAAGCCACAAAGGACTAAATTGAAGAGGAGTTAAGAATTCTTTTATTTTACATGAGATATGTGAACTGCATATGACTGGTTATGAAATGATAAGATAAGATTATTTTCATCTTTTCCTCCAGAACGAAAAGACCTAGAAGGTTGTAATGTTGTGTAAAGAGTCTTTAGCCAATGGAGATTCTAAATTGTAGATTTGGTGACCCAGTGGCCCCAAGTAAGGGCCTCACAGGCCATTACCCAAAATCCTGTTTTCATCCAGAACAAACTAGAAGGAATATTTTGTTCAGAATGTTTAGATGTTTGGATGACAAGGCATAGAACCGAGATTGTTTAGCCAAGGTGATTCTAAATTGTACTATGTACCATGAGATTCATCACATTGCCTGTTCTCTTTAAGCCTTATACAGTTAGATCAGTGCTGCCAGTGTTTAGTGCAAGCAAGAGTCTATTACATAATTTGGCAGTAAAACACAAAAAACACAGCTGGCTTGTAACCAGAGCCAAGGGGTCAGAATATTGCATAATCTCCTGTGTGTTGACCTTGCTGAGTGCTCTCTCTCAATTTCAAGAATAAGATTTGTCAGGGTTAGGGATCGTACCATCCTCGATAATCCAGCGCTATTGTTCCGATAAATCTACACACAAGCGCTGGAAAACAGTAAGGGTATTTATCCGTAACCTAGTTACCTCCCTTCGCAATGACTCAGCGAAATGCTTGCTTTCTAACAACCAATGATATCACTTGAAATCAAGGGTGAAATAACAAGCACTCTCGTGTCAGGATCTTGGCTTTCGCAGATGATTCGGAACGCCTGGTAGCACAGGGATTTTAATCAATTACCTCCACCCGTTTTGATGGACATGAATACATCCTTCTTCTCGTACAGACTTCTTAAAACTTTCTTTTGAGTTTCTGTCAGGTTTTCTACGCTGAATTTGTTACAAACTTTATCGTAATCGAGTGAGTCGGCCGCCGCCATGTTTGTTTCTATAAACAACGGTATTGACGCGTTTTGATTGGTCGAGTTGTTTACGCAGATAGTGTCTGCGTTTCGTTTCTGATTGGATAACATGGACCCAAGAGGAGGTAACTAGGTTAGGGATAAATACCCTTACTGTTTTCCAGCGTTTGTGTGTAGATTTATCGGAACAATAGCGCTGGATTATCGAGGATGGGATCGTACATTATATTGAGACAACATATTTCTGTCTTCATCATCAAACAAAATAAACTCTGATGAGCTACAGAGCCCATGGCTCTATTTTTTTCATACTGTCAAATGTTGATATTAATTTCAAACTAAACATGAATTCTTTTTTGTAGGTAATTGGTTCAACCAAAGAAGTTGGAGACTGTGTAATGTGCGGTGAAATCAATTTCAAATAGCAGGTTAGTACGATTAGGGAGTGTTTAAAGTTGTAAATATTAAAAATCAAAACCCTTCAAAGTTAAAGGATGAATCTCACGACTGGACACTCAAATTTTTGTTGTGTGTGTAAAAAGAACTTTATATCACCAAGTGCACTGAAAACACACATGAGAATTCACACCGGAGAGAGACCATACAAGTGTGATGTGTGTGATAAAACATTTAGAGAATCAAGTAACCTGCAGAAACACATGAAAATTCATACTGGAGAGAAACCATACAAATGTGATGTGTGTGGTAAAACATTTAGAGAATCAAGTAACCTGCAGAAACACATGAAAATTCATACTGGAGAGAAACCATACAAATGTGATGTGTGTGGTAAAACAATGATACATTCAAGTCACCTGCAGAGACACTTGAGAATTCATACTGGAGAGAAACCATACAAATGTGATGTGTGTGGTAAAACATTTAGAGAATCAAGTACCCTGCAGACACACATGCGAATTCATACAGGGGAGAGACCATACAAGTGTGGTGTGTGTGGTAAAACATTTACAGCATCAAGTAACCTGCAGAAACACAAGAGAATTCATACAGGGGAGAGACCATACAAATGTGATGTTTGTGGTAAAACATTTAGAGAATCAAGTCACCTGCAGAAACACATGAAAATTCATACTGGAGGGAAACCATACAAATGTGATGTGTATGGTAAAACATTTACAGCATCAAGTGACCTGCAGAAACACATGAGAATTCATACAGGGGAGAGACCATACAAATGTGATGTGTGTGGTAAAACATTTAGAGAATCAAGTGACCTGCAGAAACACATGAGAATTCATACAGGGGAGAGACCATACAAATGTGATGTGTGTGGTAAAACATTTAGAGAATCAAGTCACCTGCAGAAACACATGAGAATTCATACAGGGGAGAGACCATACAAATGTGATGTGTGTGGTAAAACATTTAGAGAATCAAGTCACCTGCAGAAACACATGAGAATTCATACAGGGGAGAGACCATACAAATGTGATGTGTGTGATAAAACATTTACAACATCAAGTGACCTGCAGAAACACATGAGAATTCATACTGGGGAGAAACCATACAAATGTGATGTGTGTTGTAACACATTTACAGAATCAAGTACCCTGCAGAAACACATGAGAATTCATACTGGAGAGAAACCATACAAATGTGATGTGTGTGGTAAAACATTTGCACGATCAAGTCACCTGCAGAGTCACATGAGAATTCATACTGGAAATAAGCCATATAAATGTGATGTGTGTAGTAAAACATTTACACAGTTAATTCACCTGCAGAGGCACATGAGAATTCATACTGGGGAGAGACCATACAAATGTGATGTGTGTGGTAAAAGATTTAGAGAATCAAATAACCTGCAGAAACACATGAAAATTCATACTGGAGAGAAACCATACAAATGTGATGTGTGTGGTAAAAGATTTAGAGAATCAAGTAACCTGCAGAAACACATGAAAATTCATACTGGAGAGAAACCATACAAGTGTGATGTGTGTGGTAAAACAATGATACATTCAAGTCACCTGCAGAGACACTTGAGAATTCATACTGGAGAGAAACCATACAAATGTGATGTGTGTGGTAAAACATTTAGAGAATCAAGTGACCTGCAGAAACACATGAGAATTCATACTGGGGAGAAACCATACAAATGTGATGTGTGTTGTAACACATTTACAGAATCAAGTACCCTGCAGAGACACATGAGAATTCATACTGGAGAGAAACCATACAAATGTGATGTGTGTGTTAAAACATTTACAGCATCTTGTAACCTGCAGATACACATGAGAATTCACACTGAAGAGAGACCTTACAAAATGTAGTGTTTAAACATTTATACAAACATGTAACCTGCAGAGACACATGAGAATTCGTACTGGGGAGACGCCATACCAATGTGATGTGTGTGGTAAAACATTTACAATAACAAGAAGATTGCAAGAAAGCAATGAGAGTTCACCCTGGGGCGAGACCAAACCAGCTCTAATTATAGTCCAATGGTTAACGAAAATGATTTATACACGCTTGATTGAGGCATTGAAATTGGCACAGTGTTCTGTAATACAATTCTTGTCAACAAAATGTGGGTCTACCCGATTTTCGTGATCTACCTTGTTCTTAATCTAAGATATTTCAGTTGTTATTTGACCTATTAACTTGATTTAAACGGCTGAATATATGTTAAACCCATGAGGCCTGAAAGCCCTGGAGGGCTTATGGCATTGGCCATCGTTTGTCGGCCGCTGTCCGTAAACTTTTCACATTATTGACTTCTCTGGAACGACTGTTACCCAAAATATGTAATGTTGAAGGGGGGTTACTTGCACCTCAACTTCCCAATGTAAGGCATAACTCTTGCCAGTCTCCATCACTGGCTGATTCAAGCCTTGCAGTATTCCTCTTGCCGCTTAATGGTCGCCACAAATTGGCCGCCCATGAAATAAGCTGTGGAGAGGTCTATTCCTCTTGCATTTCGTGCTTTGGTAGTTGAGCACCTTAAATGCATAGTAGGCTCCATTTGCCTATCATGGAAACCGTAAGGAAATACTGCAAGGCTGAAATTGACCAGTAATTGAGACTGGCAGTGTTATGCCTTTCATTTGGAAGCTGCTCACTATTATTAGCTCATAAGGCCGGAAATGCTGATGGACTTATGGCATGGCATGATGTCTGTCTCTCAGTCCGTCCGTCCGTCCATTCATCTAATGTCTCTATATACAGACTCCTTAGCCAATGGGGATTCTAAATTGATGATTTGGTTACCCTATGACCCCATATAGGGTCACAGGGGTCACGACCTTAAAAACCTATTTTCATCTTCTTCTCAAGTATGTAAAGCTCGGGAAAGCTGTAATTTTGTGTAGAGAATCATGGTCAAAGGGGTTTCTTAAGTGTAGATTTTTTTACCCTGTGACCCCAAATATTGCTATAGAGGTCACGATCTAAAACCCTATTTTCTTGCTTGTTAACAATGTATTACTTGAGATAACTTGGATATTTAACCTTAGATAATAAATCAATGCAGTCCTAATGAGCTACAGAGCCCATGGCTCTAATTTCTTTTTAGCTCATCAGGCCTGATAGGCCTGATTGGCTTATGGCAAGGCGTCGGTCTGGCAGTCCGTCCCGAAAGGGGTACTTGTGTTCTGAAATCAACTCCTTCCACAGTTTTGGGCCAATCTTTCTGAAACTTTACACATGTTTTGGATATACATGGGTGATACGCATGTGCTTTTTTGGGACCAATCCGATTAATATTTTCAGAGTTATTGCTCTTGACTTAGAGCGTCAGCTTCCTATTTCACACTGGCAGTAACTTTTAATTTCTCAGCATTTGAACATGTTATGTTTCCAATGTGACATGTCACACACTGAGGTTATAACCTTTGACCATGTGACCTTGACCTTTATGTAGGATCCTTTTTGTGAGAAACTTAAAGGAGAATATTAGAGAAAAACTTAGTTTTAATATGTTTAACAGTATTGTTTAAGACATAGTGTATCCAAAAAACCATTAAAATGCCACATTTTATGTAGATACGTTGAAAAAACGTTTTCGGTACGCGCCGTTTTCCGGAAATACCCGAGAGTTAATCAGGCTGGCAGCAGTCACGTGATTTGACGTCAAAGATGCTCTCCACCCAAGCTGTCATGCATAAGTGAAACTGTATTTTTATACGTTCGTAGTACTATTATGGCTCCCTGGGATTGATCTAGTGTTGGCAGTGTAGATTTTCAACTACCAGACATAAACAACATCCGTCCTTATCAGTATGAATCAAGATGTAGCTGAACACCAGGAATCAAGTGAGGATGAGCTGTCAGATGTGAGAGAGTTAGAAATACCAATTGGTACATTGGGACTGGTAAACTGTAACACAACAATTTCATAATTAGTAGTGGGTTATGCCGTACATTGAATAATTACTGTCTAAATATTGTTAAAATGAATGTCAACAACGTATATGATAATCTGTTAATACAAATTACACTTCCTTTATTCGTATATTACCGCTGAAGAAACCAATTTCACGGGACAAAATGTATCTTTATTCTCGATAATTCATATCATGTTTGCTATTGATATTGAATAATATTACTTAGATCTATGGTCACAACCACTCTTCATTAGTAATCAAAATAATCTTTAAATAGCTAAATATGAGATTTGGTAGTAACTAAAACTGGACGATATTAGGGAACTCGCGAGAAGCCAGTAATAACGTAGTGTAGCTGGTTGTCAAATATATTCAGAAAGATAGATTTATTAGCCGAATGTTTCCTTACCAGAATCATTACCACTGATAGGACTGTGTATTTCAATCAATATTATATCATTAAAACTTATCGCGTTTACTGTCCGTATTGATGTCTGTCTAGATTACCGTACCGCAGATTAGTAGAACGGTTCACTCATATTGTCCTGTGCAGAAAACTGCTTCAATCAGAGTCGGTGACTGGATTCAAGCTTGCAAAACCCTAATATGGAGTTCTACGTACATAATGTATATGCATCAATAATAAAGTATTCCAGATAGTTTCATTTTCTTGACTTATTTCGGTACTAAAGGCAAACTATAAGAAATGCGGTCACAAAATAATTTGACTTTCTACATTATGCTTTTTCCGCACACACATTAATGCCCTGGTTGTTGATACATTCTCAATAAATTTGTCTCCCTGAGGAGTATTCAACACACCAAATACCCCATACTTCTGCTGGTGAGTTGAGGTGAGTTAGGGTTTAACACCGCTTTACTTCTGCTGGTAGGACTGAGGATTGAAAACAGAAACTGATTATTTTTGCAATAAACATTTATTGTAAAAAAAGTATCAATCAGTGGAAATGCAGTTTTTAGTAAATATATCAGAAACAAGTGGTTGTCACTAAGGTGACATGATCCCCCGCTGCAAATTAATACTTCAAAATTTAAAAATAATGTCAAGATCAGCAAAATCGACTGTCAAACATGTCGAAAAGGTCAAAGCTCCACTGTGACCTTCAGAAAAATGTCAAGGTCATCAAAATCTAATCAGCCTGTTGTCTTTCCTAAAAGGTGCTTTGTGTAAGAAATGATGGAATTCCGGTGAATGGTACTTGAGATATCCCGCTGACAAGCTTTACATGTACATTAACATGTCGAAAAAATAATAAAATTCTACTGTGACCTTGAGAATAATGTCAAAGTCACCAAAATCTAATCAGCCCGTCGTCTTCCCTAGAAGGTGCTTTGTGTATGAAATGATGGAATTCCAGGGAATGGTTCTTGAGATATCCCGCTGACAAGCTTTACATGTACATTAACATGTCGAAAAATTCAAAGTTCCGCTGTGACCTTGAAAATAATGTCAAGGTCACCAAAATCTAATCAGCCCGTCTTTCCTTTGAGAAGCTATGTGTAAAATATGAAGAGAATCCAGCGAATGGTTATTGAGATATCCTGCCGACAAGGGTAAAATGACAAAGTCTCGTTGTGACCTTGAAATGAAGGTCAAGGTCACAAACCTCTGTAGGAACATTACTCTTCCTATGATGAACCCATATGCAAAATATGAAAAGAATCCAGTGAATAGTATTTGAGTTATTCCATTTCGTATGGACGTACGTACGTACGGACGGACGCAGCCGAATACTATATCCCCCACAGAATTTGGTAATATTGTCACGAGAATGAGATGATAATGTGCAGGTGTCACATTTAAGCTCATTTCATGCATAAACAACTGTCTATCAATCATGAAAAAATTTATGTTGAATATGGTGACCATATTCTAAATTTATCTCATACATTTATTAACTCATGATAAATGATTAATTAACTGTGTTCAAGTTTCACAACGCACAGTCTACACATCCCATAAGAGTGCATTTATAAGTAACGTATCCCGATTAAGGACGGGGTTTGAATCGCTGTTTTGACAATATTTTCAAAATTCAAAATCCACTTTTTTGTAATCATATACTGTTTATATACGATATGTTGGAATATTAGCTCAACATATTGTATATAAACATCAAAACAGCAATTCGAACCCTGTGTCAAAACTAACTTTTAAAACGGTTTTAATCATAAAGCGCGGCAGATGCCGACATTTTCCAGTCCTTCTCCCCTCTGTGACACTGGGCTATCCAAACCTTTCGCCGCATTGCATCCGTGTTTTCACTTGGAATTTTAAAAAAATTAAATTTTCTTCCAGACTTTGATGAATTACTACAATCCCAAGCTACACAATATACCATATCAAGTCAGAAACTGTCTTGAATTCTACGTATTCAACCAATTCTTCCTCCGCACTCGTATTTTCCCTTTCACTTGGTTAGAAGAAGCACGTGCCGTAGAGCATCTCTGACATTACAGCCTAACCCTGCCGAAGGCTCCCGGGGAAATATGCATATCGCCACAGGCTACAGTCAGTGCGGTCTCGTAATTAATAATTAAACACGGCTTTCAGTATTATTTTCTGGGGAATATGTTTTTAAAAGTGTATTTTATTATAACAGAATATAAATGTTTATACACATTCTCCTTTAACAGGCCCGTAGCACCAATTTCGAGAGTGGGGGGGCTGGAATTTGTAAGCTCATTGTAAGCTTCCTTCAGAATTACTAGGGCAAATGGTTTCACCATACCGACCATCACAAATTATAGAATAAAAGTTTGAATATATTTAACGTTGCAATATCATGTACATGGATGCTGTGACAGGGTGGATATTAATCTGCAGTTTTCTTCCTTTATAGGGACAACACATATATATATATTTTTTAAAACACAATAAATCGTATGAAATACAATTTGGTAATAAATAGGATACAAAACTCATTCCTCGCCGCTAATGGCTGCAATACTGCCGAAGCGGCGTTAAACAATAATTCACTCACTCACTCACAAAACTCATTCCCTTTTCATATCAAGTTTACGTCCCTCATGAAATTATTTTGGTTTTTCTCTCGCAAAGGCTCGGGACATAAACTTGATATGATACGGGAAACTTGTTAGATATCCTATAAATATACTAGCTGAGATGATGCTTTTGAATTACCCTTAACCCCCAATCACTTCCACCCACATGTTATCCAAAGGTGATTTTCGCCCCCCCCCCCCCCCCCCCCCCCCCCCCGGAAATACCCCCCACATATTTTTTACAGGTAAATTGTATGGATTCAGGATGGGCGAGAGGAAGACGGACCCAGTGTTCCATGACATCCTTGACTTTCTACACCAGTATAACTGGATCCACAGTTTCACCGTCACAAAATTATTTGTTGATGATGTCTGGAAATCAGTACCAGTCGAGGTAGGCTAAGTCCTGTAACTTGTGAATAAAACACCTTTTTGCAAAGCAAAGAGCATAAAACACTCATGTGCCCTGAATGTATGCTCTCTGCTTTGTTTTATTAAACGATTTAACCATGTCTCCTAATTCTTAAATAAAATAAAGCATAGCCCAGTTGACGGATATCACTGAGGGTGATATTTTGATGACTTAGTTTTTGACAATTTGATAAAGACTAGAACACATTCGTTGAAATATGAAAACATGCAATGAGAAGTGAAGCCATTTATCAACGATGTATATGAATGTGGAAAAATTTCGCTATGGCATAACAGGACATAGTTGGTTATATAGTTGAATGAAAAATCATTTATTACTTTGTGGATATTTCATCAATATACATGTAAGTGTTTTATTATTAAAATGTTGTAAAATCAGTTTTCATTATGTTTTATTAAACAAAATGCAAAAAACAAGATGGCAGATAAAGCCGCTAGAACAGGTACTTTAAATCCAGTAATGATTTTCTTCCAGTGGAGAGATGTACTGCTGAACTTGACACTGGAGGAACTGAACAACCTGCCCTTTCATGATGGACAAGGGGAGGTAACTCAAGTTTTGTCACTGTTTAACATCTTTATTGCAGTGGACACGACATTTTCACTTGACATATTTCTTCCTTACTAAATGTTGGGTCCCTAATAAGCGCTAGTCGGCAGTAAGTGCCAAGTGTAAAACTGCCATGTCTTCAATAAGCTTCGGATCTCTAGTGAGCACCAGGTGGCCCAAATGTTTATTATGAATGAATGTTTAAAATACAATTGGAGAATCAATATTTATTTCTGATATGTGCAAGGTCACTAATAAATGCCAATTGCTGGGTCTGAGATTGGGCTGAATTTAAAAAGCATCCAGACTTTGAGACATAATCAGACAATGTTCAGACAAAGCATCCAGACTTTCAGACAATGTTTGGACAAAGCATCCAAACTTTCAGACATAATCAGACAATGTTCAAACAAAGCATCCAGACTTTCAGACGTAATCAGACAATGTTCAGACAAAGCATCCAGACTTTCAGACATAATCAGACAATGTTCAAACAAAGCATCCAGACTTTCAGACATAATCAGACAATGTTCAGACAAAGCATCCAGACTTTCAGACATAATCAGAGAATGTTCAGACAAAGCATCCAGACTTTCAGACATAATCAGAGAATGTTCAGACAAAGCATCCAGACTTTCAATCAATGTCTCAGACAATGTTCAGACAAAGCATCCAGACTTTCAGACATATTCAGACAATGTTCAAACAAGCTGTCAAGTATCATGTAAACGTTTGCTATCCAGGAGTTGCAAAATAATTTTTAAAATCGGGGATATAGCTCTCAATGTGCCCAACATCGTTTTCAGAGACGGATTTGTTCAAGAGGTGTGTCAGTACAGAAAAATAGAAATATGTGGTGAAAGAAATTTAATATGAATATGAAAGCAATGAATATTGCTAATCACAAGAAAGATATAGATATGTGACAAGCAAGCCATGCAGTTAGCTAAGTCAAGTTAATATAAGGAACATTTCTGACAATTTGGGGACATTGACTACTCTGAAAATACCGTAACTTATCACACTGCCATTATTTTTCATTTCTTTCAGTCCACATTTCCAAACTCTCTGAGACAGTTTCTTCAGACAGCTCAAAGACTTTCTCTCGGACGCAAACCACCAGATAATCTGACAACTTGTGAGGTTGACACTGACATCAAGCGTGGCATGAACCCAAAGAAACTCCACGAAGTTGAAAGGATGTCTGCGGTAGTCATGGAAACTGCTGCCAACGCTGGCTGTGGTGTTTTTGTTGATATTGGCTCTGGTCTGGTAAATATATATATTTATTACCCATATGGTTGAAAATAACCGTGTTAATATTATTGATATGAGCACATGTGCACATATGATGTCTGTGACGTCATAAAACGATTGTTCGTGACGTCACTGTAGCTTGGCGTCGCAAGAGAAGTGGGCTGTTTTCTGGTTATTTCTACGCGAATCAAATGGAATAAAATGTGTAATAAAGAAATTATTACACTCGAAAGTGTGTCATATGACTTTTACGAAACTCGTGCAAATTTATGTATAACCCACGCTCTCGCTCGGGCAATACAAAAATTCAAACTCGTTTCGTAAAAGTCATATGACACTTCCTCGGGTAATAAGCATCATTAAATATATTAGGCTTCACTGCTTTTCTATTTCACCATTTTGTTTATATCCTTTGCTTGTGTTTTTGAAGATGATGTGATTGTGATGGTGCTGATGATTATTATGATGTTGGTCTAATGTTGGTCATGACTAATGTCTTACATAAAGTCACCAGAAGTCTCCCTCAATAAACAATCAGATTGAACTTAAGTCATGTATTGATAATGTATATGTACAAAAAGGAATATCCCTTCTCATTTTGTATCCCACAAAGGGACGTGGCAACTCTGTCTACTGTTCTACACGCAGTATTAGCTAAGGTTTGGGTGCAATGCGACACTATTGAATTCAGTGCTAGTTCCAACCAATGACATACAGGTTTAATCACAATGCTTGGCCACAATTGTTTTGCAGGCTTTCTCCCCACAACAATACTAGCAGCTGGGATATAAGAGAATACTCTCAGAAGCGCTGTTAAACCCCAAATCACTTCACCTGACCTTTAAGAGGCATTAAACATCAACCCACCTCATTCCTACTGATTATGTCTCCACAGAAAAACTCTCAACTAGCTGGGGCGGGATAGGACAGTGGTTAGTGCGTTCGGCTTCGGATCAAGGGGTCTGGGGTTCGAATCCCGCCAGGGGCATGGCAACTGTCTACAGTAGATAACTGGGTTTGGGTGCAATTCTACACTGAATTTCAGCGTAGTACCACCCATGGTTCGCTAGCTCGCAGGTTTCACCGCAATGCATAGCCACATGGCGTTTTGGGCTTTCTCCCTGCCATAATATTAGCAGCCGCGATATAAGTGAAATACTCTTGAAAGCGGCGATAAAACCTCAACTAGCTATTCTTTTACATGGAAATGTACCATGTATGTTTTGATATAGCTGAATAAAATAGGAACTGGTTCCCAGCATATGTATGTATATATATATATATATATATATATCAAAATTCAGTTCAAACTTGTCCAACCCTCAGGTCTCATATAGGAAAATACAATTTTATATATATATATATATATATATATATAAATCAAATTTATTCATCAATTTATGGTAGCGTTTGTAACAACGAGTGTAGACTCGGTTGTCGTAAGGAGAGGAATCTACACTATCCAAATTTCCTGTGACGTAACAACTTGAGTCCTTCTTGCAATAATAATGGAACTAACTCTAGGGTTCAGTTGCCCTTTCTTGATTGATTTTAGCTATTCAATCGCACCTTATAACTGATCTTTATTTCCTTCTCCCTACAGGGTTACCTAGGACAAGTGGTACATAGGAGCTCTGGATGTCCCGTGATTGGAGTAGAAGGTTGTGAAGGTCATACACAGAGGGCTGATAAAAGGTCAGCACATCAAGGTGAGGTTTGTAAAATATGCGAAACCCTTTTGAAAATTACCCTATCTGCCTATCATGCTAATGTGCTAAGTATCATATAAGTGCACATGCCTTAATTCAGCAACAAATTTTGTCATACACATGCATTTCAGATATATTCTATATTTTCAGATCTCCATGGCAACTGCATTAAGAATATGACGTTCAATCTACAGAAGAGCCGACAGCATCTTTGTGAGTTTGAAGATAAAGTGAAGTCTGTAGTTGACAACATTGAGCCTTGTCCACATTCTAAACGTCTAACGCAGTCACATTGTCAGTCAAAACATTGGTCACATGATCCATCACATGATCCGTCACATGATCCATCACATGATTACAAAATACAGAATGCTCAGGCACATGATCAATCGTGTGATAAACAGAAGTTTGATAGCGCGATTTCTGAACCATCTCAATCAAAAGTTTCCAACTTTGATAAAAATAATGCTTGTGCCTTGGTGTTGGAGGATACAAATACTGTTAAAGAAGTGGACATGAAGTTAAGAAATACAAGCATCAGTGCAGGCAGTAGTTCGAGGCAAGTTTTTACTTCAGCAGGGACAACATTTCAGAGGTCTAAAACTTCTCATAAAGTTAGTGAACTGCATTCTGGGAAAAGTGAACTACATTCTGGCAATAGTGAACTTCACTCTGGGAACTGTGACCTACCTCGTCGGAACATTGAACTGCATTCTGGGAAAAGTGAGCTACATTCTGGTAATAGTGAACTGCATTCTGGGAACAGTGAACTGCATTATGGGAACAGAAAAGACCATCATGGGACCGACGCAATACATGATGGAAGGGAAGAGATAGAGAGTGGAAAGATGCATGATGGGAGCTCTGTGTGTATGGTTGGATTACATTGCTGTGGAGATCTAACTCCCACAATGCTTCACTTCTTCCTGGAGATGTCGTCCATCAAATCGTTGTGTCTCGTGAGCTGCTGCTACCACAAAATGGAGTATGATGTTGGTAAGTTGTAATCAATCAATCTTTTATTTCAGTAGAAAGGCCTAGGCCCACTTACATGTAAGTTTTATATCCTTTAAAGGAAGAGTTCTATTGGGAGTGTCCGCCATTTTGTTTTGAGTTTACATGAAATGAGAAACGTAAAAAGAAGTTTATTTAAAGGGAAAGTTCTATCACCGATCTATCGGCAGCATCCGCCATATTGGATTCTTGGCAATTTCGTGAAATGAAAACATGCAATATTTAATCCAATTTAATTTTTTGTAATAATAAAACATATATACTGATAGAATATTCATATAGTAACACATAACATATCATAAAACTTATATACAAAATGTTGTTAGGCCGCAATGAAGTTTTCCCCACTCACAGCGCCGATGAATGGCTTCAATTCTCATTGTTTGTATTTTTCAACAAATGTGCGCTTGTAGTTATCAATTTGTGAAATGTAAAATAATTAAAACATTAATAATGCTTCAACTTCATTGTGTCTTGATGATATGTTTATAGCATAATGTGTAACCGGGAATATCCTCTCGAATTTCGTTTTGCACAAAAAATACCCAGATAGAACCCTCCTTTTACGTCTGGGTATCTGCTAATCTTTAACCCGTTTGTCACCGTTGTCAAGGAGGGCATGCTCTCATTCTGCTTGAGTCTCATTGGTTATGTTCAGTAGAACACAAAGAAAGAAATTCGACTCCACTCCACTCAATGACCCTTGAAACTGTTCCAGTATAATAATTTTAATATTTTTCTTTTTCTTTAGAAGCGGAAACATTTGCCAATTTCCCCATGAGTGAGGAATGTCGGTATGTATACGGAAAGATGCAGAGTCACAAGAACTGGAGCCTCTGTCCCGCCAGTCTGCGTCTCGCCGCCCAGGAAACCAGGTGTGTTGAGTCCCTCCCACCACCACCCACCCGCCCCGCCACCGAATCTGTCCCCTCAGAGGTTACACAAGTCAACTTCTTTCAGAATGACCTCTAAAGCACTTTCTCGGCTGGAAATGGAGAATAATGATTGGTTCTAAGACACAAATTGAAAAGGGTTTATTTGTTTCATTTATATCTGAAAAATTCACATAACATAAGCTAATTAGAAAGTCTTTACAATCAAAGGCTAAGACCTGAAGTAACCTGGTTGATTTCGTTAAGGTAATATGTTTATGTCTTCATTTGATGGAAAGTAGCAAGATAATCTCTGGTACGATTTTTGACGTTACATTATTATGCTAGAACCGAGAAATATTGCCCACTTAGAACAGAGGTTCTATGGGAAGAACCTATTTGAGTTACATCTGTTGGGAGAGAATTAGCTAACCAAGTTTGGGTTATGTTAAATGTATATGTTCTTACAGCAGGATGAAAAAAAAAAATTCAACATCCATGGATGGTAAACTTTTACTTTCCGCTGTTAATTAGCAGCTCCGACTAAGTCGGAGCTGCTATCAGTTTTTGTGCAGTTTCCATCGCCGCCGCGTTTTGTATTGGCTATAACTTTTTTCCTTATTAGGTTTTGAGAACTCATATACATAACTTCTTACTTATACCCCTGGGGAATTTTTTTGACATGTTCATATTCAAGGTCAAAGGTCAAGGTCACGAGTTCTGAAATCGCTAAAAAATTCCTTGTAAACACGATAACTTGAAAAATATTTGTGCTATCAGGCTCTTCTTTGGTGTATATCAACTATGGAGAAAGGCCAAGATTTGAAAAGGTTTTTGCTAACATCCGTCAAAGGTCAAGGTCATAGCGAGGTCACAACTTAAAGGGAGACTAATCGGTAGGCCTAGTCATAAGCTGGCCCCTAGCTGACCGCTAACGTGACACCCCTGCCAAGCTCTTAGCGCGGTTAATTACTTCGACCTATTCGACCGTGAACCGAAACTGGGTTCCCTCCGAGCCACGAGACGTGGGTCACGAGAGGGGAATTCCCTTTTGACATCTAATCGCTGATTGGTCCATTGTCATCGTAACGCATATAAACAAGGCAACCATCATGGCGGACAGTCAAACATGGCTAGCGTTTCCGCAATGTCTTGTCGCTGTAAGAACACATGTAATTATTGTCCTTGTTGATACAAATCATCTCTCATTATACAACCCAATTATATAACCAGATGTATATATACACACACTATATTGTTCTGTTGTTTATTGCCTTACTCAACACTTGAGATGCAAGCAGTTTTATTGCAGCCTTGATTGATATTCCAACACTGGTGTGATCAACCATAAAGTGGAGTCATTATGTAATAGTCTGGTCTACTTCCTGGGTGGGATATCCACTTGGTTACATAATCCAAGTAGCAATTATCACTCATTATCAGGGGGTTCCTCACATTTTGTAACTAAAATTGCTTTTTCATAATGTGCAGTTCTGTTGCAAATATTATAGGTGTCTTGTCTCTTGGTAGTATTCCAGTTGTAAACCAGAAACAAATAAATTAAAAAGTAAATATTTGATTAAAACAGTATCTTATTTCCATATATTACACAATATATTTAGATAAATACAAATACAAATATGATTAGCAAACAGGCTTAAATAGCCTTAAAATATAACAAATAAGTTACATATATGGAAAATATTTGTAAATATTTCAGGTATATACATATATATTTAGGTATGTGTGATAAATGTTTTCAATACATCATGAGTCTTGCTAGTCCAGCATGCTAGACTGTCTTCCTACGTCGACTAGGATCCCAAGCCTATTTTATCATCAGCAGCTTCCAATGCGATTCTTGATCGGAAGGCTTTTTTCACCTTCAAACAGTTCTGACTCGATGAATACGAAATACCTGGTGTAAATCGACACACGGATCGAAAGATCAACCCTTTAGTTACTACATCCGACCGTCGTTTTACTGAAGAAATTTTTTCTCAATATTCAGCAACATTTAATTCAAAGCTACCCCCTTCTTTTCAGATGTCATGACCTAGAAATCGAAATTGCGGAACGGTTCAGAAACGAACCGGAATTCAGTTACAGTGATCTCTACATCTCCGGGTTCTTTTATATATTCACTTGTTTCAAACCCAGTAACAGGACATATTAAGTCATTCTTCTTTGTATCATATTGCTATTATTGACATTGATGTTTGCCAAAGCCGTTTATCATCAAAGAAATTTCGTTTCATTAAATATAAACTTTTTTGTCACATGTTGATTTTCCTGTTTTATTTTCACTAGACTACGACATTCAATATTTCATAATCTTCTTTTGTCAGCTCTCTCATTTCTGTTAATTTATAATTCAAATACTTAGTAAAAGCCTGTTATATAAAAATAAAGATGATTATTTGTGTTTTTGTGATATCAAAGTACGATGTTCAATTAATTATTTGTATATGTGCAGAAACCGAACCATTGTAAAACATTTTATTACGAAGTCATTATAATCGTTGTAATACGAAATTGTCTACAAAATTAACTGCTGTCAAATAGAGACTGGCAGAAAAGAAGACACATGGCATATGCTGCAAATTACGATGATTATTTTTAACATAAAAAGGGGTGTCGACAGTAAAAAAATAAATCATATATCGCTTGTCCAATGATAGAGATTTATGATAGTTTTTATTGAAAATATAATATATACTCAACTTTTGCCACTTTTATTTCCATATAACCGGCTATAGAGAATTATGAAAATATTATAAATGTAACATCCTTTGGTTATTCTATATGAATAATCATATTTAAGAAGTATATATTAATGTTTCAGGGGATGTCTTAAATATCAACTCCTGTAAATGGATTGATTGGTAGATCCGAAACCCTAACTTCGTAAAATTGAATTGATAGTATAGCAAGGCACAGTTGACGTGATTGATAGTTTGATATATATAAATTTGAAGTTAATCTGATCAAAGCAATTGACATATTTTTTTTCAAATGTGTCTATGATATGTGAGATCGTTTTTATTACGAAATTCCATAAAAGGATCCGATCGTTGTTGTATTTTTGGTGAATATTAATGAAGTAATGAAGAAATCTGGTAAGTATATGATTCTATTCAATTAACAAATGCACCACATATTAAAAAAACACGAATTTTGATATCAACCTCGATTAACAAATGTATATGAGAAGATGTAATGGTAAGTTGCGGTCAATGGGTAATAGTAATTTAGAAACAAACACATACTGTTTTACGCTTATATATTTATATCATACTTTAAACAAATCATGATCAAACGTAAGATAAATTGGTTTGTCTATTATCATTTTTATGAAAGTCACTAATATCCAAATTTCAATTTCATATTTGCGTCTTAATTGTTCAAATACGTTGTTGTTGTTGTTTTGCGTAATAAGAAATATGATAACTCATACTTACCTCATTTTAATATTTTTATAGTATAAATTAACACAAATCAACTATTGTAATGTAAGCTCTCAAAATGAAACATCGTATTGAAAAAAAAGCGGCAAGGAAAGAATCTAACTTTAATATTTATAACAGCTTGATACTCTAAACGTTGGGTGCGCAGTCATCACACATAAACCGACGTTTAGATTATCTGAACTAGAGTCTTGCCTACTCGAAAGCAACAAGTGTTCGAAAATTATGAACCATTATTCCTTCTAACATTTCTGAGAAGTACAATGAACTTTTTGATGCCTCGGACACCATTGAAGGAGACATATATAAACATATTTAAAATAGGAACGCCATCTTGGCTATTTATAGTAGGCCTACTTTACATCCGGCAGTGAGCAGGCGAGCAATTGCTTCAGGCGCAAATTAATCGTAAAACCAGTCAAAGTATTTCCCAGAATACAACGCAACTTCCGGTAAAAACAATAACAAAGTCAAAGAGCCCGTCCCGGCATTTACTCGATCTTTAGGTTTTGCGCAGATCAGATTAGTCTCCCTTTAAGCATGCTATTGCGAAAATGTCTTATTTCAACTATTAACACTTTGAATCATTACATGATTGTGATACACAATGAAAAGTGATCACTGATTATGTGACCTTGAATTTTAAAGGTCAAGGTCACGAGATAGGGTCATGGTCACCAGTTCTGAAATCACTAAATAACTTCTTTCCAAGGAGGTATCAACACCTCATATACATAACTTCTTACTTATGCCCCTGGGGAATTCTTTTGACATGTTCATATTCAAGGTCAAAGGTCAAGGTCACAAGTTCTGAAATTGCTAAAACAATCCTTGTAAACACGATAACTTGAAAAATATTTGTGCTATCAGGCTCTTATTTGGTATATATCAACTATGGAGAAAGGCTAAGATTTGAAAAGGTTTTCGCTAACATCCGTCAAAGGTCAAGGTCATAGCGAGGTCACAACCTAAGCAGGCTTTTGCGAAAATGTCTTATTTCAACTATTAACACTTTGAATCATTACATGATTGTGATACACAATGAAAAGTGATCACTGATTGCGTGACCTTGAATTTTAAAGGTCAAGGTCACGAGATATGGTCATGCTGACTAACTGACTGACTGGTCACTAAGTAACTTTTTTCCATGAAGATATTAACACCTCAGCTTAATTTCTTTCTTATACACCTGGTGAATGATTTTGACATGTTCACATTCAAGGTCAAAGGTCAAGGTCATGAGTTCTGAAATCAATACAACAATACTTGTAAACATGATAACTTCAAACTTTTTTGGTGCTATTAGGGTCTTACTTGGTATATATGAACTATGGAGAAAGACCAAGATTTGAAAACGTTTTTGCTAAAATCTGTCAAAGGTCAAGGTCACAGTGAGGTCGAAACTTAAGCATGCTTTTGTTAATATGTCATATTTTAACTATGAACACTTTGAGTCATTGCATGATTATTATACGCGATGAAAAGTGATCATTGATGGTGTGACCTTGAAGGTCAAAGGTCAAGGTCATGAGATATTGGTTAAGGCCACGTTAATCCTTTGAAAGAAGAAATAGGTCTTAAGAACAAACTTGTGAAAAGTGACCCCAGTGATGATTAGTAATAACCCGAATAATGAACAAACTTTTGTTAAAAAGAATTCCCATTTTATTGATGCTGACGAGAAGGCGGAACAGGGAAAGGCGAGACCCTAAGTTTCGGAGCTGCTCTGCTTTTGTGGTGTCCCGCAAACGCTAATCTAGTTTGAAAAAAGGATTTCAGTTCAAACAAACATTATGATTAAAGCTGCCCAGAGGCAAAAACTTCTCAAAAAATGTTTCTGTTTATAATTATTGTGATTTTGTAATTAACGTTTCTTTGAAGTAAAAACAAAATATATTTGAAGACCATATCATAGACTTTAACTGACAGGGATTTTCATTTGGAGAGGACGTTGGTGTCATTTATTCCATCAAGCATTACTCATTTAAATATCTAAATTATACTCCTCAAGCCTGTCATATCCATGTGCCATGTGATTATTGTTAATTTGTCATTATTGTATATTTTAGCCTTTTTATATCCTGTTATATATTTTTGTATTTCAAATGTGCTCAATTCATGACAATTCAAATTCCCTTCCAAGGGCAATAAAGATTTATCTTATCTTATCTTAATCCCTTCCAACCCTTGGATCCACTAATGATGCTTAATATATGTAGGAGTTACATCAGATGTTTATTTGTATGCCAGATCCCGATGGCAGACTCAAACTCAGTTGACATGTGGCTTACAGAGGATTGTGGGAACTCTTCTGTAGTCAAGGTAAATAAGGATTGTTGGAACTGTTCTGTAGTCAAGGTAAATAAGGATTGTGGGAACTCTTCTGTAGTCAAGGTAAATAAGGATTGTGGGAACTCTTCTGTAGTCAAGGTAAATAAGGATTGTTGGAACTCTCCTGTAGTCAAGGTAAATAAGGATCGTGGGAACTCTTCTGTAGTCAAGGTAAATAAGGATTGTGGGAACTCTTCTGTAGTCAAGGTAAATAATACTAGGTTCAGAAAAGGTAAATATCAGTTTACAAACTACCACAAAATTAAATGACTTGATGAAGGATGATTTTATACTCCAAAATGCTGTGTTTCTTCACAGTAAAAAAGATGTCATCAAGAAATCATTTTTCTGATGAAGAGGGTCTAGTCTCAAAACAACTACAAAAAAGTCATCCTGCATAAAACTCATGGCTGCTTTATCCTCGTTACAGGTTTAACCAACTTCTGTTTGCTATGTCATTGTATCCTTCAGTGGATCCTCATGCTGTTATCTCTCCCACAAGTTTTTTATCCCCTGCCACGCGTTTAGCCCGAAGCGGGGGATATAGTATTCGGCTGCGTCTGTCCGTACGTCCGTACGAAATGGAATAACTCAAATACTATTCACTTGATTCTATTTAGATTTTGCATATGGGTTCATCAGAGGGAGAGTAATGTTCCTACAGTCGTTTATGACCTTGACCTTCCTTTCAAGGTCACAACAACACTGTCATTTTACTCTTGTCAGTGGGATATCTCAAGAAACATTCAACCCCAATTCCATCATATCTTACAGAAAGTACCTCCTAGGGAAGACAAAGGGCTGATTTGATTTTGGTGACCTTGACATTAATCTCAAGGTCACAGCGGAACTTTGAATTTTTAGACATGTTAAAGTACATGTAAAGCTTGTCAGCGGGATATCTCAAGAACCATTCACTGGAATTTCATCATATGAAGACAAAGGGCTGATTATATATTTGTTAACCTTGACATTATTCTCAAGGTCACAGCAGAACTTTGAGTTTGTCAACATGTTAAGCTTGTCAGGGGAATCGATATCACAAGAACTGTTCATTGCATTCTCATCATTATCTTACACCAATGGTTCTTTTAGGGAACATTCAGGGCCCAGTTGATTTTGCTGATCTTGACATTATTTTTGTCCCCCGCCGCAACGCTGAACAGGGGACTATGTATTCAGCGGCGTCCGTCCGTACGTACGTTCGTACGTCACATTTCTTGTTTACACAATATCTCATGAAGCGTTGCATCCAAAGTCTTCAAATTTGATGTCTGTCTACATTGTTGGAAGAAGCAGTCACCAGTCAATTTTGGTGACCTTGGCCTTATTTTCAAGGTCACCACGACACTTTGACCACTCTTTGAACTCTTGTTAAGGCGATATGTGATGAAACTTTGCATCTAAAGTCTTCAAATTAGTTGTCAGCCTACATTGGGGAAAGACGCAGACACCAGTTGATTTGGGTGACCTTGACCTTATTTTCAAGGTCACCGCAACACTTTGACCACTTTTCAAACTCTTGCTTACGCGATATATCATGACCTGTTGGACCAAATGTTTTCAAATTTAGTGTCAGTCTACATTGGAGGGTGACGCAGACACCAGTCGATTTGGTGACCTTGACCTTATTTTCAAAGTCACCAGGGCTGCCTACTACTTTTGGTGTATTTTGTACACTTTACAGTCCTGAAATATGATTGTACACCAATGCTACAAATTGTACACCTCTTCTCTGTTGTTGTTTGTTTGTTGTCAAACCAGAGCATGATGTCTTGGAAGATATAGTATCATATCAACTTCATCGAGTTGTATGCCTAAAAATTACAAAATACTCCAAATTTGCAATATTTCTACACTTCACCTGAAAGCTCTGGGTCACCTCTACACTTTGTCCACTTTTTGAACTCTTGTTAACGCCATATCTCATGAAGTGTTGCATCCAAAGTCTTCAAATTTGGTGTCAGCCTACATTGGGGGATGACACACACACACCAGTACATTTTGGTGACCTTGACCTTATTTTCAAGGTCACAACAACACTTTGACCACTTTTAGAACTCTTATTAACACAATATATCATGAACTCAAGCACCCAAAGTCTTAAAATTTGCTGATCATCTTGGCACTTTTAACCAGTAATGCAATATATAAAGTAGCTCCAATGATGTGTCTTACTAACTCCATGTCCCCGGCGGGCCAAACACTTGTTCAATTTTAAAATATTAATTTGCGGCGGGGATCATGTCATGTTAGTGACAACTACTTGTTTAGACATTAAGTCAAGCTCCCAATGAAACACAGTTAAAAAGTTGTTTTTATTTATTCCACTTTTAGATGTGCTTTCAGACTTCATGTTTAATGAATATTCATGATCTCATATTACAGGAGGTGGCATGAACATGGACATCAACAGAAAAGTCATCAGGAAAGCAGACTTTTCAACTTTCCAATCTTTTGTGGAATCTGTGTTGAAAGGACTAGGTAGGACTCAATTATTTCTTTAAAATTTGGGGCATTTGTGGTTTTCTTGTGGACAACTTGACCAGAACATTTTTGTTGAAAGGTAATTTGAGAGGATATTCCTTTAACTTACAGATCCTGGGTGAGTCCAGGATAGAAATAGTTGTTTGAACCTCTGAATCCCCCACTCGATCTGCCACTGCAAGGAACCCGTATTTTATGTTTTCATTCCTTATTCCTGTATGCATCCACAGCAGCATCCCAACTTTCCAGTTAATTTATTGGAAACTTGCCACTTGCAAGCCTCTCTCCTACTGTGTTGTAGATGTGAGCAGTGAGACGAGGGAGGACTACACACATCAGCTCCTAGAGATCTACCGGCTTCACAGTCCTAGCATACCATATGTGGAGCTTCTCACTGTACGTACCTCTTACATAAAAGTCTGCAAAATAATGCATCTACCGGTATACGATTGGTTCTGTAGATTCCTCTCAACAAGGTTTGAAAACACCCTGTATAGACGCATGGTCTGTAGCAGTTTAGTGTAGATAATACCCAGTCAGATAGCTGGCCAATCACATAATGTTTTTTAATGTTCACTGTTTTGAAAGCGTTTGCAATCATTCAATAACACATTCCTCACATTTAATACGGAAACCGACGAATCTAAAATAATTATCAAGATAAAGATTTGATGTGTTTAAACATGTGTTTTTTCGTTCACAATATGTAAAATATTTGTTCCTTTGTTTACAATATAAAGAGGTAAACACAACCAAGATGACCTATCCAAGATACGGTGCTAGAGGATCTTCATCATCTTAATCAGGGGGCGGGATAGCGCAGTGGTTAGCGCGTTCGGCTTCGGATCAAGAGGTCCGGGGTTCGAATCCCGCCAGGGGCTCGGCAACTTTGTCTGTAGTAGAGAACTGTTCTACACGCAGTAAGGTTTGGGTGCAATACTACACTGAATTTCAGCGTGGTACCACCCATGGTTCGCTAGTTCCAGCCGCTGCTCGCAGGTTTCACCGCAGTGCATAGCCCTGCCATAATACTAGCAGCCGCGATATAAGTGAAATACTCTTGAAAGCGGCATTAAACCTCAACTCACTCACTCACTCACTCATCTTAATCATCATGGTCTGATGAAGATGAAGATAAAATATTGTCTCATGAAGATGTAACCACTTGGTTGAACAGAAAACTGTCCAAAATATTTTATCATTTTCCATTATTATCCTCCTGAAGCTGAATTATCATGGGAATAACCGGTGAATTACCTTGCCTCTAAGTCAGGGTTAGAAATTAGCACTAGTGCGGTAGCCCATGGCTAGTGAAAACGAAGCTGGGCTAGTAGAGTGTAAAAACTGGCAGTCCGAAGGACTAGTTAAAATTTGAGGTGAAATGATCATGGAGATGTATTTGGCTAGCTGAAATAAGCCTGGACTAGTTCTTTTAGAAATGCGCTAGTCTGAGTGGCTACTGCATTGAAAAGGTTAATTTAGCACCCTGCTATAAGTTTCTGTTTGGATGAAGTGCCTTGCCCAGGTACACAACACAATATAAGACCCAGGTCACAAATGTTGGGTGTCTCCACCGGGATTCGAACCCAGGCCATTGGCGTGAGAGGCAAGCATGCTTACATTGAAACTGAATTATCATAGGACTAACCTTGCCTCTAACTTTCTGTTTTGTTGAAGTGCCGTGCCCAGGTACACAACACAGTATAAGACTCAGGTCACAAATGTTTGGTGTCTCCACCGGGATTCGAACCCAGGCTGTTGGAGTGAGAGGTCAGCATGCTTACCACTGTGCTCCACTGAATTATCATGGGACTAACCTTGCCTTTATGTTTCTGTATTGTTTTGAACCTGCATAACCTTATCCTTCGCATTCCGGTTTTTATATCGCGGTTATAGTTTTAATGGACACAGAATTTCTCGTTCCGCTTTATGTAGCCAGAAGATACACTTTTGGTACAATTAAAGGTAACCACACGTCATGGATATTGAGCTAACGAAGAGTTAGTAACCTGTTTTACCACATATACAACAGTTTCTACAACTGAACCATAGTTCTGTGATAGTACTAACACGATCATTAGTCACTAACTTTACCATAGTGCAATGAAGAAGAGGAGTTTTTTCGCTCAAATAAGTTGATGAAATGTATTTGAAAAGGAAATGTCCCCAATAGTAAAACACCCTTCTCTCTTGGGAAAATCAAGTTAAAAATGAGAGTTCATGGTAACGCTGTGGGAATTGTTTTTGGAATTCGAATAATAAAATGTGTTCACAATAAAATGCCATTCAATTTTTGCTTTTTACATTTACAACATCGTTATTACAACTACAGAAAATTGGTTTGTGTAATAAGATGTTTTACCCTCTAAAGTAAATATAAATGGCATAAACTATCGTTATAAATGGGAAATTTGAAAAAAAATGGCAAAAAACATGCTACTGCCCCTTTAAAGTTAATCTTAGTAAACATTGCTCTGTGAAAGGAGCCCCTGAACATGCATACATCTCTCAACTTAAAGGGATTCATTCATTGATGAAACTGTGCACTTACATGGGGCAAGTTGTGATTTGGTACTTTTGGTGTCTAGCAATCTCTGTTGATTAAAACCATGTGTCTTCTTGTTCTTGTTGCAGGCCCTACAAGTGGTGTTACAACCAGTGCTGGAGACTCTTCTACAGTTGGACAGACTTGTCTACCTCCAGGAGAGAAGAGTTGAGACTTATCTGACGCCAATATTTGACGAACATATCTCTCCTCGGAACTTGGCTCTTGTGGCAATAAAAAATATGACTTAGAATCTGGTTTATTTGTTTGTGTTGGAAAGAATTTTTGTCAAATGTTATATTATTGAGGAGTATCGACTGTTGTTTAAAATTACCATTTTAATGTTAGTCGTGAATAATAGTTACAATATAAAGTCAGTTTCCAAGATTATATTTGACTAATTGGCGAGCACTAGACCTGGTACACTCTCCAGTTCTCGATAAAAAAAATCACGACTTTTCACCTTGTTCCGATTTCTAAGTCTGGCAGGGGATGTTCTTGTATTTGACTTACTGGCAAGCACTAGTCATGGTGTACTGTCCACTGCATCGTTCCACTAACCGATCTTAGCTCTAAGTCCATCTTAGATGGGCTTATCATTGACCTTAGGTTCAGTTTGATTAAAATCGACGGTTTTCCGTGGAATAAAAATTGCAAAATAGTGCATCTACCGGGATAAGAACTCATATCAGTCGTAGGTTCCACGCTAAACCGTCTGATTACAGCCTGTAGACTCACGTGTTCGAGCGCAATTCAGGTAGCCAATCAAAAGATGCCCAACAAATGCTTTCGGTGCGAGAAGCTAGGGGCTGATAACTCCAAACAGCTATCCTTTTGTCTGTTCCGAATGCTTTCAAAACAGCGACCGTTTAAATACTATGATGTGATTGGTCAGCTATTTGACTGGGCTTTGGCTGCGCTAAACTGGTTCGGAACACACGCCTATACGGGGTGTTCTCAGACCTTGTGGCGAGGAATCTGTAGAACCTGTTCGTATCCCAGTAGATATATTATTTTTGCAAATTTTATTCCTCGGAACAAGGTCGATTTCAATCAGACTGCCTTAGGTTTAGACTGGTTAATGGAAAGGCCTCCTGTTTTGATAACAAAAATCACAACTTCACATTGTCACTTTTCATAACAGATTATCATTGAAATGATAATTTTCAGTCAGTTTTTCTCAATAAAATAACACCATTGACATCCAAAAACATGCTCTATGTCACTTTTAACTGTCTTCATAAGCCAACACACAGTGGAATATCACCTAGCATTTCATTTACACAAAAATGTGAAAGGTCAAAAAATTTATTTGGAAATTCAGTTTATGCATTTTGCATCCGACAACCACAGTGCAGCACCAGTTCAAGCGTTGTTCTATCCTTATAGTTGTTCTGAGTTTCAAGCGAGGAAGCAACAACTGCCATCTTTTAGCGTACATGTTATTAAATCTTCCATACAGCCATGTGTTATCTCTAATACTACATTTTACTGAATACAATTCAAATAGAAGTTTATCTAAGGGACCATGTAAATACTGCAAGTTGATGCGTCAAGTTGTAACTATATATTGTACTGATATTTATAAGTTTGTTATTCGTACATCTAGTAGCTAAAAGAAACGTTATTATAGAACTCGTGTAACGCTATCATGTCTTATGTGTCCAAAATCATCTGAAGTAGAACTTAATCAATTGATGATAAACGTAATGGACACACTCATGCAGATTTCATTTTGTGACCAAAGATTGAATTTGTTTTTATACAAAGGAATTTCGAAGAGAAAATGATAATGGAGTATCGCTCAGACTGTTGTCATCTTAATGTAATAATTCATAAAACATAGCTTGTGTCACAAATAGCATATGCAGACGTGTGCACATATCACTTATATTGTCTTTGAGGCGAGGCGATTTGGGATTTAACGCCGCTTTCAAGAGTATTTCATCACAACTGCTAGTACGAATGGCAGAGAGAAAGCCCGCAATGACATGTGTCTATGCATTGTAGTGAAACATGCGAGCATCGGCTGGAACTAGTGAACCATGGGTGGTACTCCGCTGAAAATAGTGGAGTATTGCACCCAAACTTTACTGCATGTAGAACAGTTCAGTGATTCATAAAACATAACTAATATTACGGGCAAAAGAAAGTATAACACTCACTTGTTTTAGATTTATTCAATATTTTAAAGTAATGAGATGCATTTAATTATGGCACGATACAATAACGACTCTTGGCAATAGTTTGAATGACTTAATTGGTGATTGTTTTATTTTTAACTACAATATCATTATTTAAAGTAGACAGGGGTAAGAAATGAAATTTACACCAACATGACCCCTACCATGTTCAAAATGTTGTAAATGTGTGCAGGACGAAGCATATTTATTGATTTTCACACAGAATATGTGTTATATGTCGATGAACAGTTGTGTTTTATCAAAATTAATTTGGGGGAATTTCAAAATTTAAATTTTAAATTTTAATTTTAAAAATTCAAACCGCGTAGAGGTATTCTTTGCCTGATTTAATGTTTTGGACTAATCTCCCAAACTAGTCCATTTTTGAATACGACGTCGAAATCTCGAGATATTTGACTTTGAAAAGTATACATATAATAAATACAACTGAGTGATATACTTTCTTTTGCCCATCAGTGTAGTGTCACAAATAGCATATACGTACGTGTGCACATAGCACTTATATTGTCTTTGTATAAGGTCATTAATTGGTTCAAGCATATCTCAGTAATTAGAATCCAACACGATCTTTTTTCAAATGAGTTAAACTCCTTCTACTCCAGATGTAATGCTATGAGTTTTTCAGATGAAAGGGAACATGAACTGGAAACGCTTCCACCTAATGAAATGGTTAATGTATCAACAGATGATGCAGTTAGCTCATTTACTTAGATTAACCAGCATGGGCCTCATAACTTTATTTGTGACTGTGCAAGTAGTAATATAAGTACTAGGCACATACTGCGTCTGGTGCAACTGTCGATGCAACCGATAATTTATGCAGCGTAGCTCATTAGTATGTAGATGTATTTCTGACGTCACAGGTCAGAAAGGTTAAGGTGAGTCTTGGCTATCCAATGCAAGCATGCTTTTGAATCCGTTAATTACCATTAGTGAGAAACAAAGCCTTTTCAACACCCACCCCTTTCATAAGATCAAAGTAACCTGAGATGGGTATCCCCCCTGATGTCATAACTTCTAAATATATTTCTATGACACCGAGATATATTTGCTTGCTCAAGGAGGATTTGACCTGGCTGGACAATGGCGTGTGGCCGATGTCTATAAACCTTGCCATTAAGCTGGCAGTCTTAAATATATAGGTCACTAAACATATCATTCCATTCCATTCGATAACGAGCTAATGTTTGGTATTACCCAAAAACATAAATGTCCATCATTTTACATTGGAGAGAAATTGATAGCACACAATGACCATGTTGTGTATGCTGGTTTGTACATATCAACTGCAACCTCGAATTTTGTGCGTACTCAAAAATCATGTGATAAACTCAGAATGTTATTCAATACTAATCGCCCCTGTGGTTTGGTTTTTGGTGGTCTTAACCCAATATCTGCTTCTGGAATTTGGAATAGAGTTATTTTACCATGCGCCCTTTTTGCCTGTGAATTATGGTGTAAGTTAACATCAAAAGACTATGATTTTCTGGAAAAGGCCCAGTCCTATTTTTGTAAAATCATCCAGGGACTATCTAAATATTCATCATCAGTTGTCGCACGAGACTGTCTAGACTTAATATCAGTCCAAGCTTACATTGAAAAGCGATGTCTCATACTACTAGGCAAATTATGCAGAAGTGATTTGAACTTTGTCTTCAAAAACGTATTGAACCATAGATTAAGTCAATTTTTACTTGACTCGGATAACGAAAGAGAAGCTAAAAGTACAAAATCACCGATTTATCATATGTTACTATTAACATATAAATATGACTTGACAGATTATATCAATGAATACATGATGTCTTCTAGTTTTCCTTGTAAATCAAAATGGAATGCCCATGTTACAAAAAGCATCCATGATGCTGAAAATACATCTGTATGTAAAGATTTAACTGTCAGAGTAAACCAACATAGGTATTTTTCAGTTCGGGATCGAAATGTACATAGACTTTGGAACTTATCTGTACTGAAACCAGATCTATTTCATTGCATTGCCAACCTGGTCAAAATCAGTACTCTACGCATCCAATCAAAAGAGTGTATTTGTGGCACATTTGTGTATGATATTGTAAAACATGTTTTTATGTACTGCGAGAAGACAAGATCCCAGAGGGATCTGTTGATTGAATCAATTATTGATAAATTAGATGTTGATACGTTTTCCAGCCTCTGGAATAATGATGAAGAATTAACATTATGTTTCTTACTTGGTGGACTGCCAACTGAATATTGTTTATCTCTTGACTATAATATATGGCTAGATTGTATGATCAACGTATGTACAACTGTTATCCACTGGAAACACTTTTTCACAAACTGCTTGTAACTCCTTGTATTAATCTGTATATCATGTAACTATATCATATCACACTGTATCTATATTTACTGGAGGAAATAAAGAATATCTCTCTCTCTCTCTATAGGTCACTAAACATATCATTCCATTCAATTCGATAACGAGCTAAAACGAAATAGGAATATACTTAACTTCACTGAAAAAATAGTCAAGAAAAACTATATATCGGGTATATGAGATTTTGCCTTGATAGGTTGTAAAAGTATCAATCTACACTTTACGCCGATATGAGTCGAAAAATTAACCATTTCATTCTTTAGGAAGCTCTTCTATATTTCTATCAGTGAAAATCTATATAATAAGGTGTCATTGAGACGTCATGAATTGTGCTGTGCTTTCAGATATATCGTGTTTAACGTTAGGAGTTTATGAGCATAGATCATTCAAGTGTAGATAGTCTAGAAGTCTACTAACAGTCACGTAGCAATAAGAAATGTGATGCTTTTCAATTATATAGGAAGTTATAACTGATATAAGGTGAAATGAAGGCTGTCTCGTCAAAAACCTATTTTATCATAGAACTCAAGCATGTTCAGACCTGCTGTCTAACACGTCAAGTGTTCTGACTTGATGTCACTTGAATATCACGTGACTACGGATTTATCCCCGGGAAGAGATGATTGCATTATATGAAACACTCGTACTCGGTTGATACGACTCACTACAGCGTACGACACACGACTCACTACAGCGTACGACAGTCATGAGAGCGAAGAAGGTGAACAAGATTGAGTTGTATCGAGACAGAAAGGTGTAAGTTTTTGACGGGGTAAAATTCCTGAAACACGCAGATACTTGGGACTCATATGCTTGTTCGGAAAATTATCAAATGGACGATATTACGTTTCATTGAAAAACTATGAAAAAGTTAGGATTCGCTATTTGTGGTCACTTGCGTCCATCAATTCGCATCGAAAACAATAAGGAACCTAAAGAATTGGAAGAAATTAATTGAAGAAGCTCAACTTCGAGCGAGGCTACATCAACTCATTGTCACGTTGAGACGTTATGGATGTGGGAAGAGATTGAAGCAAACAGAGCTCTATCAAAAGGCGAGGGATATTATAAGGAAAAGGCGCATTTGTTCAGAATGTCAAGCTGGAGGTATGATTGCGACTTTCCAGAAACGACAATGTGAATGCAGCACCTGTGAAAACTGGGCTGGTTGTGGACGCGATAAAGGTGATGAAGCTATCTTTCAATGTTTAAAGTGTTACCATAGAGTTGGGAGATCTTTGGGTAGAGAATAATCATCACGGCGGATTGAAATCCAACAAGAGGAAATGGGTCATCTACAACAGCGACAGCGAGGACGATGAGCTACGTCATCAGGGTCAGAGAGGTGGCGGTGATGGTCCCGGTGCCCAACCACCTCGAGGTGGTCCCTCAAACCGCTGGCGAGTCACAGACACCTCGGTAAACGAGGAGTGGCAAAACGTGGGCTTGCAACGGATTTGGAAGCGAGTTTATACCCTTTATCAAGACGTCATGAAACTCAGGAGACAGAAATACCAGCGACAAGGCAGGACGGCAGAATGGATAGACAGAAAAATGAAACAGCTTTGGGAAATTAAACTGGCAGAAAATCTCAACAGTATTCTGGAGTTTGCCCAATACTTTAAGGATGCACCCCTGTTTCAACCCCTCCTGGACAGTCTGGGCGACATGGATCCTTCCACGGAGAAGTCCACTCTCAAGAGCAAGATCAGACGCTTCACGAAACCCAAAATGAGACTCCCTTAGATATGCCCATCCTCGGTTAACCATGGTTTTATTTTTGCTCCGTTACTCTCCACTATATCACCCATGGGGAAACCTTATCAGAAGAATCTGTACTCAAATTATCCGCCCTTGGCCGGCGTCAGCCAATCAAACTGCTACGCAGCTTGGACCTGCGAGCCAATGACAATTCATATCACTTCGTTTCAAAGCAAGCGAGGTCATTGTGTTAACCATCCGTCACCGGTTTTCTCCCTTGACCATTTCCGTCTTATCCCATTGAGCATTTTTTTTTGGTTACTGACTTCGTCACGTCTGCCAAGGGCCGGTAATTTGAATACAGAATCTTCTGAAAAGGTTTCCCATGGGTGATATATTGGAGAGTAACGGAGCATATATAAAACCATGGGTAACCGAGGATGAGATATGCCGGAAATCGAAAGCGACAGCGAATCGGATTTGGTTACCGAAAATGGCGACGGGGCCGCTGCGGATGACGAGCAGAGCGAAGGGGAATAAAACTCCATGTTCCAGACATTTCACTGTCAGTCGTGTATAAGTCGACCTTGAGAAAGGATGCCTTCTGATAAATCAGTCGACAAGTGTAGCAAGGTTCATATCATTAAAACATAACATCCGATCAACAGGAAGGATAAGAAGAAACGTCCAATTTCCATTTATGTCAACGGGCTTATGAAGCTTGGACCTCCCAGGCATCGAAATGAAACCAAGATATGAGGCCTCAGGACATTCACCCCAAGGAGAAAACTGTTTAAGAGGACGGACACTTTAAAATGCACAGGAGATATGTGTTATTTTCAAATCGGTTACACTTTCTATACTGAATGGGAACTGTGTATGTGTATCTCAAATTAGTTGACCATTGTATTTTCAATACTGTATGTAGAACACCTTACTGCACGTAGAACGCCTTGCTGTTTATTATGGAAGGGGATTTGTGCCACAAATGAAGACATGTTGACTTGTAACTTGTAAAGTGTAACATGTCTTTCTCAACCATACAAGTCTCGAAAAGACAAGTCCAACCATGCAAAACTAACATTTTAATTCTGTCAATCGTAACTTCGCAATCTCAACTTTATAAAGTTGAAATGTAATTCTAGAAATCGTCAAAGTCGAAAAGTCAACTTGTCATTTTTAATTATTAAATCTAAATAATATGTACATTTTGTAATGTTACAAGTTACGTTTGACAAATGAAAAATGGAAAATGAGGAGTTGCAAAGTCAGCTTTGTAAAACGGACTTCAGCATTTCGAGATTGACATGACTTGTATAGTTGCGAATGCAATGTTTCAAATTACATCTCTACATGAATTCGCATTGACCATATTTGGAAGTTTCCCGAACATCGCCGATGTTTTCCGAGGACGAGAGGCATTTGCTAAAAAACGAGCCCTCCCTTGCCGCTGTCCCAGATGGGGAATCCCTTAGTCTATTTTGAGCCCAAAGCTGGACGAATTGACCACGCCCCCTGAAAATCAAGGGACGTAACTCTTGTTATGTCCTACAAACAAACGCACGTTGTCAGTTCACGCACAGGTGAAGTTTAGCGCAAATATGTTGCGCAACAGAGATGAACGACCAGTTTTCCCTATGCGCGAACGAAGCACTTCGTTCGCGCATAGGGAAAACTGGTCGTTCATCTCTGTTGCGCAAATATGTTACTTCACCTTTGGTTCACGGAGCGCTACTGTCACTTACATTCTGTTTGATAGTGTCGCTTAGTAATTAAATGCCAAACGAAAATACCAATTTAAAATTCATTCTTAGGTATTCTAATTATTATTTCCAAAAAAATTAAGGACATTTGACAAAAAAAATTTTTTGCAACGCAAAACGAATGCTGAAGTAATGTAAATGTGGGATGACACTGACAGACATAAAGGATCGCATAGCTTGATTGGCATTGATGCTATGATAAATGTATCCGATCCGTTATCATAAAACTTCTTTCACTTACATGTAAAACATCAGATTTACAAACCATATATAGACATCCTACACCCGAAAAAATTAATTACTTTCTGTGCGTTCATTTACACATTATCTTCTCTAAGTTCAATCACGTCAACATTCACTTTTTTATACTCCAATTTTACGTGTATTCAGTAAAGTCTTTTGCATTCAGAAATGAATATCCAATTTTTTATAAAGAATATCCAGATATTGAAAGCATATAAACGTTAGTGGGGAAGAAATTGAAAGAAATACATAAGCCAGGGTTGATAACTTTATTATTAATTTTAAAATATGTTAAATGTACCACAAAGCAATTATCTAAATCAGGTAACTTCATATCCTTGTTTTTAAAAAAATGCATTGCACTTTAATTATAATTGGAAACTGTTCTGAGTGTCAATACGTCTTATTCTTACAGACAAATAATCAAGGGGAAATGTTCTTTATTATAGCTGAGTTGAATTTATCTCTTTTAATTATTTTACAAACTTTTCTCAACTAGTTTAAATTATTTATTGGTTTTGAATATGTTAATTTATCTATTTTCATTTACTTATCAAGCAAACTATATTTTTAGTATTTGAAGCAGTGAAAAGTGTATTGTTGTGGGACAGAAATATATTTGTCCATGATTCATATGTCCGTTAATTCTATATAAAGAATCACATTACTGAATTCAAGTATTAAATGTAAATCATAAGCCTAGATCAGTTGTTTCACACTTTAAACAATAAACATTCAACTTCTACATGCAATATTTTCAATATGAAAATAATTATGAATATAGAATGCAAAATGAAAATAGAATTGTATCACTGGTAATTTCAAAAATATAATTGCACTGTTGAATTAAAAAATTTAATCGACTGTAACATATACAGGATATTAAAAAAAATATAAATAAAACGTACAATTTCACTAAAATGGTCATTCATGAATACATTGACATGCGTATTGTTTTTAATAAATTAAATATGTGTTTTATTAACTCATATATGAAACGATGATAATTTGTATTTAGATAATAATAGATATAATTAGATATAATTTATGTTTTACAACAATATGTCTCCCCTAAACATACGTCTTTGCCGTGTCTATTAACACGTTTATTTGTTAGTCTTTAATGTAACAAACTCATTGTAGTAGAAATGTATATCAAATTATTAATTTAAAAGTTCAAAGAAAAGAAATGATCATTCAATTGATGTGTTGTCAAGGAAAACACAACACAATCCGACTAGAAGTTGCAGAATGGGCTTCTTTATACACATATTTCAAGGATTAGTGTGTTTGAAAAGTCAAGAAACTGTACTAAGAGTGTGACATTTTAGATGTTCAGTATATATTTATAAATAGAGCAATCTACACAAGAGAGCTGCTGAAAATGAAAATAAGTCATTCAAATATTTGTTCTTTCTGTAAATCTGAACCAGAAAGTTTGCAATATGTTTTCATAAATGTAATCACGTAAATGAATTTTGGGGAATCGAAAGTTCCATGAACAATCGTCTTTTATCAGCCAAAACTGGCTCCCTGCTTGGATATTAAAAACAACGCCTTTTTTCCATGCGAAATGTAATTTTTTAACAATATTTCCAGGTTTAAAAATTGTTTCTTAGCTCTGCACTTCCTTTATGTGTGTTTCACTTTTGTCTGTATACCTGCATTCTCTTCCCACAGAGGTTACTCCCTTCAGATCGGATATCTGAAGGGAGTAACCTCTGTCGGAAGAGAATGGTATACCTGTGAAATGAACTTAATAAAACATTTGAAAATAATGTTTCATTGAGCTATACCTTATGGATTTTTAGTTCTGCCCCAGAAAGGAATCCAAGTTGCGTTTCCATGGAAACGGGAAAAAAAAAACCGAACTGTGACCAGTGTTGCGACGATCGCAAAGCTGAGACAGGAAAATGACAATAATTTTGTAGACCCAAATCAAAGCAGTCCGTGACACTGACAGTAATTTATGTTTCGAAACCACTTGAAATTACGTAAGGTTTATTTTGAAAAGTTACAAATATTTACCATCATGTATTTATTTTTAAAATGTCGGTAAATTATCTAACAAAAATCGAATGTGAAAAAATTTCCCGACCAACTGTTTTTTTGTGTTATTAATTCTTTTTTACAAAAGACTCAATGTTTTCTTTATACTCATTTGATACAGAGTGTTTTACTTATGAAGGCATTAAACATGTAGTTTTATATTATGCCAACTCTTTATACACGTATAGATATCATTATACCCGAGTGTAAACTGTGCAATCCTGTATACCCTTTTACAATCAAATGCAAAAAAAGAAATCAACACCCTTCTGGGTCACAAGAAAGTGTACGATTTATTACTTGACTCACACAAGTAATTTATCATAAATCATAAATGGGAATACGTCACTGATTCAAAATAAACTGATCTGGATTGGGAGTGTTTTAGCTTATACATATACAACTGCATGTAGCAAGAAAGGATTTACTCCAACTATCTTGTATATTTAAAAAATAAATAAATCATACATACATACAATACTATAATATCACAAAATACATATATATTAATCTTGACCAGGAAGCATATTTCTTAAAAGTGTGGTCTAGCTATTCCTATGTTATTTAGAACAAATGAATAGACAATTTACAACTTTTCTGTAAATGTGTTCAATTATTTATGTTGATTCTGCTTGCATTTTGAACTGTAAACTTATTTGTATGGTCATCCTGGAAAGAATGTAGATAAACAAATGTTTTATTTTCCTTTGTTGTGTTTGACCAGTACCTTCCTCCACGTGAAAATGTAGATTGGCCCTCCACATATAACAAACACATTTGCTGAAGCTCCGATGTCGTATATTTGGATTACTTTGATCAATCTGATGCAAAAATGTATTGATTATATCATAAACATATTTTATGAACATACAGTTCATCCCCCCCCCCCTTTCAAAATGTTTTGCATGGGCGGATATGGGGACAAAAATTGGAGGTCATGATTACACAATGTGACATTTAATATGTGCCGACCATCGGGCTCGCAACAGAAATAACCGCGTCTCGAGCGTTCGGGCGGGCAGTTACTACCTCCACAGTAAAATGCGATGGTCTCCTATAATGTTTTAGTCAATATGCTTTTGTCAACAGTATGCTTATAGTGGGAAAACTAGTATGCAACTTTCAAATATGTGTTAGTAGTTGCTGAGAGATGCTTGCCAAGGGAGAAGTCATTGTTGAACATTGTGTTTATCGGATCGGGATTATTCGTTCCTTTCCGCTAATTTCCGTAATATTCCAAATATGGTCAATGCGAAATCGTGTAGAGATGTGATTTGAAACATTGCAATCGTAACTATGTAAGTCGTGTCAGTCTGGAAATGCTAAAGTCCGTTTTACAAAGCTGACTTTGCAACTCCTCATTTTCCGTTTTTCATTTGTCAAACGTAACTTGTAACATTACACAATGTGTATATTATTTAGATTTAATAATTAGAAATGACAAGTTGACTTATCGACTTTGATGATTTCTAGCATTACATTTCAACTTGGTAAAGTTGAGAATAGAAAGTTAAGATTGACAGGATTAAAATGTTAGTTTTGCATGGTTGGACTTGTCTTTTCGAGACTTGTATGGTTGTGAACGACATGTTACACTTTACAAGTTACAAGTCAACATGTCTTCATTTATGGCACAATTCCCCTTCCATAGTTTATCACAAATGTATCTGATCTTGCAATAAATAAGTCAGTCTAAACCAGGTTATTTTGTTATGTTTTCTGTGTGTAAGTCTTCATAAGATATAGAAGAGGGTTTGAAATAACGTTTGAATAGCTTTGAAATGTGACAATAGACAACCATTTTGAAAACGAGACGAGTATTACAATGCATACATCCAAGCAATGCTACGATATGGTAACGCATCAGTCGTGTTCCAGTTTAACGTCCAAAACCCATTATATACACTGTACATATGATCATGTTGATACTGCAACGCATGTTAGAAAGTACCACCGTCAGAGCAGGACATGTACATGTTAAGATACTCGTTTCAAGACATTTTACAATAAATGACAAGACATCACAAACCATTATAAAATAGTACAGTCAATCGCACTATATATTAGTATGTATTATGGGGTTGTGAAGGCAATATAAAGTTTGATGGTCACTATTGATTGAATACTTAAAATTTAAGACAGTTGAGAACCTCCCACCAGTTAGCTCTCACATAGCAAACTGGAACAATGTCAATCTTCACATGAAACCAATTGTAAAACTTATAGGGAGTAAGATATTGATATTGATAAAAGGTTTCCTGATATACTGTGTGCCCTTTGATACGAACCTAAATACTAACTGTCATGATATAAATTCAAAAACCTCGATAAATCTATACAGATATGGCTAAAACACGCTTGCCCCGTTATAGTGCATAGAGAGATGGGTCTCGAAACCACGTGGGTTTGAGCGGGCCAGTGTTATAACAGTGTTATAACGGGGAGGTACGGCGACATCAACAATAATGAATAGATTCACACTAAGCTTCACTGGTCGTTGTTTGCTTAACTTAGGTAGGTCTTGCCCGTTAGACCTTGCCAGTACTGTAAAGGCTGCTTATGTTCTGCCTCGTTGGTTTTATGGGTGGACACGTGTATCATATAGCTGAATGTCATTTTGAAAACATATCAACGTAAAACAGACATTGATTACAAGCTAGCATGCCAAGGTATGTCATTTTTTGTTCTATTTGATGACTGAACTTGATGTCCATCTGAGAGTATAGTGTCGTTGTTGACACGATGTAAAACACCTAATGTCTGAAGTTTGTTTACAAATTACAAGTGCGTGGCCATTTCTATTTAGTAGGCCTACGCACAAATCAGAACGTACGTGTATGTTGCGTTAGACAGATAACCCTAGCTCTTTACACCTCGCAATTGTTTAGTGAGAGAGAGAGAGAGTGAGTGAGAGAGAGAGAGAGAGAGAGAGAGAGAGAGAGAGAGAGAGAGAGAGAGAGAGAGAGAGAGAGAGAGAGAGAGAGAGAGAGAGAGAGAGAGAGAGAGAGAGAGAGAGAGAGAGAGAGAGAGAGAGAGAATTGTTTATTTAGGTGTCACCAGTTATGCAATCATATAAAGTCAAACAAGTACCACAATAAAAGTATAACATACGGCCATTCTTGACCTACGGGACACTGTAAAACTGACATTCAAAGTAAATAAATAGATAAATAGACGCAAATTTAGAACATCATCGACGAGTCGTCTTACCGCTGTCCGTCCCCCTTTGGGAATCTTTGTGTCTATTTTTAAATCAACGCCATTCATCATTCGAGGCAACCGCGATACTTCATGATCCCTCACTAGCTAGCCTAAAGTAGTAGCTTAAGTAGAGAGTAGTTAATTAATTAAGGGATTTATATTAGTTTCATTTGTGTATAAATATAAGAAGATAATTCATTTGACCAGTTTATTTGGTGTTGATTGTTTTTATATGCGCTGAATAGAGCATTTTTAAATAGGTCACTCACCATAAATGAGGGTCGAGCGAGAGTACTACAGTAGTGTTCTGTTTTTAGAACGATCCGTCATTCAAGATGATCTAATATCTGTGAGCGATTTCAGTAATGATTTTACTCTTTCTTATATTTCAATCTAAATAAATCTGAGGAATTTTGGATACAAAATTAATTTTTAGTGTTGTTCCTAGGGGTCATGTTGGCCAATGCTAATCAGATGAGACCTTTTACAATGGTAAAAGTATCCTAATTCTCCAAATTTTAAAGGTGCATCCATTGTGTTTCATAAAATTTTATTTGACTTTATTTAATCTGTCCCAAACTACCTTTTGTGCTGATTTCAGTTCGAATGATGTCACTCAGCTTGCATATTCATCGCCAATCGGCAAATATTTACCTAATTACTAGATTTCACGTTCAATTAACATGCACAGTAGTTATATGACCTATTAAACATTATTTACACAAATTTATATTTTTGTTTGTTGTCCATACGTTTTGAAAATTACGTTTGACTAATTGAAGTGTGTCAATCACAATGATCAGAAATCGTGAGATATATAGAGGATATTTGTCTTTTCTTGACTAATACCATGGTTATCTCATCGAGTGAGGTAGAAAGGTTATATTTTCAAAAGTGGTGCAACTAGGAGTGAAAATATATAACTTTTCTATCTCACTTGCATTTACGTTAAGTCGGCTCCAGAATGAGCCTGCCACCTCAGCAACAATTGTGACGTCATGAACGTGTCATGATGTCGGAGCATTGTTTTATCACGTCAGGTCATTGTGATATCAGTCACATAATAACACGTTCCATTGTTATTTTCACTAGTGACTGATGACATGGTTTATTTTCATTGAAAGATCCCGGTATTTCACCTGCAATCATATAATAAACATTTATAACATCACTATATTGAGACCATAGACATGTATATACGAGGGGCGTTCAATAAGTGTTGCAACTTCAATATAAAACCAACTCGCGTAGTCAATTTTTTACTTTTATTTTTCAATATAGTTACCCTTCACCTCAATACACTTATTCCATTTCTCTTTAAGACTTTTGATGCCGCTTTTGTAGAAGTCTTCCGTTTTCCCCCCTAACCACGCCTCTGTGGCAGCTTTGACGTCTTCGTCATCCCGGAAGTGCCTTCCACGTAGGGCGGATTTCAGCTTTCTGAACAGGACACTGGACACTGACACTGTTTATGTAAACACCAATGCCCCGCTTGCAACACTTATTGAACGCCCCTCATAAATTATGATTTTCGGCAACAGTAAGTACTTCTCGATAAGACATCACCATTAATAAACCTTGCATATGTGACCCCCAAAACCCAATGGATGTACCAAGTCGAAAGGGTGTGCAAATACCACCAGGACCCCCTCTTGGAACAACACTGTTTTACTGAATGTAAGGTTTGATAATTAGTCAATGATTAATTGTATCTATAAAAATAAAAAATGTTTTGGGTCATGACAAATTATTTTATAAATGCTACTGACAAATTATTTTACAATGCTACTTACCAACGAGAGACTCAACTGTCCCTTAATCTTTACTGATGCTAAATTGTTTTTCCAATTTAAATAAATTTAGATCGACATATTTTTACCTCATCAGGCCTGAAAGGCCAGATGGGCTTATGGCGTGGGCCGTTGTCCGTCCGTCGTCCGTTTACTTTTCACATTTTCGAATTCTCCTTCAGAACTGCTACACTTCCAGAGCTGAACTTTTGTGGGGAGGTACCTTGCTGCATCTAGGGGATGTTATTTTGTACATTTTATCCCCCCCCCCCCCCCCCCTCTCGAATTTCTCTCTATTTCTAACTCCCTCCCTCACCCCTCTCTGTCTCTCTCTCTCCGTGAGTGCTGACTTGAGGGTTGAGGCTATTACATTACTAGGTGCATCTTCACAATGTCACAGGCGTAACAAAAAGATTTTGCAAATCATTTCTCTCCGCCCTTGACTTCACGGCCCGCTTTTTCTGCGCTAAGAGTTTAGCGCACTACAGGCTATTCGGATAGGCCAATCAGAGGAAAGCTTGCAATATGAACTTCTGATGTCAACAGCAAAGGTATTTGCAGTGATACATATAGCCGCTAGGCCTACTAAACAAAACATATATTAAACAGTTTAATTCAAGCATTTACTTTACAGTTTAAACCGTGTGCTAAAATCTTAATCATAATGAAATTGTCCTAGTAGACAAAGTCAATGCTTTACGCTTGAACGTAATAGACTTGTAGCACACTTTTTGACAGTATTTTGATCAGTCCATGACTTGTGTAAACTTTCAATTGATGCAATAAAATAATTATAATTCGCTTTCATAAACCTGTAATGGATAATCAAAACGTCGAAGCGGACAGCTCCAAAAGCCTCATAGTTGGCAAATGGAGTGGACGCACTGTTACGATGTTACTGTATGATGACTACCAAACTGGATACATTAATACATTTCGCGTATGATTTTACGCATGTTATCAGGTATCGTTTGTTAATTTCACAATATTGCATCTGGAAGTACGTTGAGTGATTCAGTTTATGTCATAGTCATATAAGCTGAAAAATAACTAGCACATGTATATATGAAATCGAAGAAATCAAGTGTTGAGTTTGAATCAAACTATCATTAATGATTTCACACTATTTTTTTTATCCCCCGCCGCGCGTTTAGCGCGAATGGGGGATATATAGTATTCGGCTGCGTCCGTCCTTACGAACGTACATACGTCCGTACGAAATGGAATAACTCAAATACTATTCACTGCATTCTTTTCATATTTTGCATATGAGTTCATCATAGGAAGAGTAATGTTCATACAGAGGTTTGTGACCTTGACCTTCATTTCAAGGTCACAATGAGACTTTGTCATTTTACCCTTGTCAGCGGGATATCTCAATAACCATTTGCTGGATTCTCTTCATATTTGACACATAGCTTCTCCAAGGAAAGACGACGGGCTGATTAGATTTTGGTGACCTTGACATTATTTTCAAGGTCACAGCGGAACTTTGAATTTTTCGACATGTTAATGTACATGTAAAGCTTGTCAGCGGGATATCTCAAGAACCATTCACCGGAATTCTATCCTTTCATACACAAAGCACTTTCTAGGGAAGACGACGGGCTGATTAGATTTTGGTGACCATGACATTATTCTCAAGGTCACAGTAGAATTTTTATTATTTTTTTGACATGTTAATGTACATGTAAAGGTTGTCAGCGGGATATCTCACTAACCATTCACCGGAATTCTATCATATCTTACATAATGCACCTCCTAGGAAAGACAAAGGGCCGATTAGAATTTGGTGACCTTGACATTTTTCTCAAGGTCACAGTCGAGCTTTGACTTTTCGACATGTTTGACAGTCGATTTTGCTAATCTTGACATTATTTTTAAATTTTGAAGTATAAATTTGCGGCGGGGGATCATGTCACCTTAGTGACAACTACTTGGTTTTTTTTTTACAAAATACCAAATAATGTGTACTGCATCATGGTATTTCGATTAAACAATTATTTAACACTGAAATACAGGCTGTATAACGTTTAAAAAAACTGTGATTTGATTTCTTGTTTGATAAACTGTGCCTCACTCTTACTAACTCTTATTTATAAATGTTTACGTGGGTATTTCTCATTTGCACATGAACTACATATGTCTCTGTTATAAATTTAACAATCAACTAATTATGCTTCCTGGCTCGCATTTGGTCTTCTTTCTTAATTAGCATGTTTATGGTAGTATATTTTCATGGATTTAAATACTATACGATGAGTATTGCAATGTACAAGAAGAAACGTTTACCCAACGTATGTTTCTAAAAATAACAATCTTAGAATTATCGCCTCTGCAGTACCGAATGTAAACTGTGATTTCATTGGCTGTCTGTAAGCAGCTGGTAAGGGGCGTAACTGGTGATCACAATAGATGTCGCTGCTTCAAATTCGTTGCACAGTTTTCTGTGCTGTTGAGGGCAAGGTAAAAAATGGGGTCACAGGGGTCACATCCTTATAAAAACCTATTTTCATCTTCTTCTTCAGTTCCAACAGGTCTAGAGAGCTGAAAAGTTGTTTGCAGACTCCTTGGAAAATGGGGATTCTAAATTGTAGATTTCGTGACCCCAAATGGGGTCACAGGGGTCACATCCTTAAAAACCTATTTTCATCTTCTTCTCCAGTTCCAACAGGTCTAGAGAGCTGAAAAGTTGTTTGCAGACTCCTTGGAAAATGGGGATTCTAACTTGTAGATTTCGTGACCCCATGACCCCAAATGGAGTCACAGGTGTCACATGTTGAAAAACCTATTTTTATCTTTTTTTCCAGTTCCAAAAGGTCTAGAGAGCTGAAAAGTTGTGTGCAGACTCCTTGGCCAATGGGAATTCTAAATTGTAGATTTTGTGACCCTATGACCCCAATCTAGGTCACGGGTCATGACCCAAAAACTATTTTCATCTTCTTCTCCAATTTATATGTAAAGCTCTAGAAAGGAGAAATGTGGTGTAGAGATTCTTTGGTCAAAGGTGATTCTTGATTGTAGGATTGGTGACCCTGTGACTCCAAATGTGGGTCACAGGGGTCATGATCTAAAACCCATATTATTTTGCTTGTTAACAATGTATTACTTGAGATAACTTAGATATTCAACCTTAGATAATAAATAAATGAAATACTGATGAGCTACAGAGCCCATGGCTCTTTTTTTACCAATTACGTCAATTGTCTAAAATTTGGTGTCTGTGACTTGTTAGAAGACATGTTAATCAGCATAGGTAAATACACATGATCTGATTTTTATGTCCGACAGGGTGTCCGTTTAAAATGAAGAAGTTGTAAGGTTAAAAACTCAGTGTTGTTCCCATGTGATCTGCTGAGGGGGTCGTTTTGGCCAATTTTGAGCAAGTGGGACCCTTTGCAATGGTAAAAGTATCCTACTTCTCCAAATGTTAAGGGACACCAAGCTTGAAAGGTGGGCAATTGTCAGCAGGACCCCCTCTAGGAACAACACTGTGGTAAGTGCAGGGCCACTATCTCACTCAATTTTACCTTTGACTCTTCCAAAACATCAAATAATAGCCAAAAAATTGCCACCTTTTAAAAAAAAATTAACTACCAAATTGACTTGAGGTTCAAACAAACCATCCAAGATTTTAAGCACCCGAATCAGAGATTCCGGGAGTATATTGTTTTTCACCTGTCCATCTGTCTGTCCGTGTGTTTGTCCACCAAAACTTTAACCTTGGTCATAACTTTGAATTGCTCAGAGCTAGGGCTTTCAAACTTGGCATCCGGGGGCATATCCGTTTTTAACAAACTCATCATTCTTGTTTAATTTGTTTTAAAAAATATACCTTCTTTCTGTCAAACCTTGATATTTTAATATTTTCAAACAAAACATACATCATTCAAATGTATTCTCTTTTGTAGGTACTTTGTTCAACCATAGAAGTTGGAGGTGAAAACAATTTCGAGTCTGAGGTTAATACGATCAGGAAGTGTTAAATGCCATTAGTTGGAGGAAATATTCAAAATCAAACTCTTTCAAAGTAAAAGGATGAATTTGTCGACTGGACATTCCAATTTTTGTTGTGTGTGTGAAAAGAACTTTATATCACCAAGTGCACTGAAAATACACATGAGAATTCACAGTGGAGAGAGACCATACAAGTGTGATGTGTGTGATAAAACATTTACAACATCAAATAAACTAAAAGTACACATGAGAATTCATATTGGAGAGAAGCCATACAAATGTGATGTGTGTAGTAAAACATTCACAACATCAAATGACCTGCAGAGACACATGAGAATTCATACTGGAGAGGAGCCACACAAGTGTGATGTGTGTGGTAAAACATTTACACAATCAAGTAACCTGCAGACGCACAAGAGAATTCATACAGGGGAGAGACCATACAAATGTGATGTGTGTAGTAAAACATTCACAACATCAAGTGACCTGCCGAGACACATGAGAATTCATACTGGAGAGAAGCCATACAAATGTGATGTGTGTGGTAAAACATTTACAATATCAAGTAACCTGCAGACGCACAAGAGAATTCATACAGGGGAGAGACCATACACATGTGATGTGTGTGGTAAAACATTTACACAATCAAGTAACCTGCAGACGCACAAGAGAATTCATACAGGGGAGAGACCATACAAATGTGATGTGTGTAGTAAAACATTCACAACATCGAGTGAACTGCAGATACACACGAGAATTCGTACTGGAGAGAAGCCATACAAATGTGATGTGTGTGGTAAAACATTTACAGTATTAGGTCACTTACTGATACACATGAGAATTCATACTGGAGAGAAACCATACGAATGTGATGTGTGTGGTAAAACATTTACAACATCAAGTGACCTGCAGACACACATGCGAATTCATACTGGAGAGAAACCATACAAGTGTGATGTGTGTGGTAAAACATTTACACAATCAAGAACCCTGCAGACGCACAAGAGAATTCATACAGGGGAGAGACCATACAAGTGTGATGTGTGTTGTAAAACATTTACAGTATTAGGTAACTTGCAGAGACACATGAGAATTCATACTGGAGAGAAACCATACAAATGTGATCTGTGTGGTAAAACATTTACAACATCGAGTGAGCTGTTGAAACACACGAGAATTCATACTGGAGAGAAGCCATACAAATGTGATGTTTGTGGTAAAACATTTACAGTATTAGGTAACTTGAAGACACACATGAGAATTCATACTGGAGAGAAACCATACAAATGTGATCTGTGTGGTAAAACATTTACAACATTGAGTGGGCTGTTGAAACACACGAGAATTCATACTGGAGAGAAGCCATACAAATGTGATGTGTGTGGTAAAACATTTACAGTATCAAGTAGCCTTCAGACACACATGAGAATTCATACTGGAGAAAAGCCATACAAATGTGATGTGTGTGGTAAAACATTTACAGCATTAGGTCACTTAGTGATACACATGAGAATTCATACTGGAGAGAAACCATACAAATGTGATGTGTGTGGTAAAACATTTACAGCATCAAGCGACCTGCAGAAACACATGAGAATTCATACTGGAGAGAAACCATACAAATGTGATGTGTCTAGTAAAACATTTACACAATCAAATACCATGCAGACACACATGAGAATTCATACTGGAGAGAAATCATACACATGTGTTGTGTGTGATATATAGAATACTCAACGAATGGTAATATGATAACATATGTATGAGACGAGTGTATAGTCTTAATTTGTTACCAGACAAACGAAATTGAATCTGATACCAATGCAAATTCCATAAACACGACTTGCATGAAAATGTTATCACATATCCATGAGTTTAGTATTTTATTTATTACTCAACTCTATGTCAAGGGAAAACGTTAATCTATTCCAATCAGGAGCCAACTAGGCCCCTAACCTAACGTTTTTGTATTTCTTTTCAGGAGCCCAGAATAAAATCCTGAATCCTACGTAAATGAAAGCATAGAATTGTAATGCATAGTTTGACTTCTTGGCAATTTTAGCAGACGGCTTCGCTACCAGAACATTTTCTCACCTATCCACCACTCCCAAATGTTTGGCTTCCTTCATTAAGGATTCATATATTTCATGTTGACCTTCATGAGGGTGATTGATAAAATGTGCTGTAAATTGCAAGGCAGTACTTACGTTATTATTTGTTAGTTATGCGAAGCATTTCTATTCATTTTTAGGATGTTCATGACTGTCTTGTACGTATTGACATGCTATGGTTTTGATTAAATATTTGAGCCCGCCGCATCTTGTCTTGAATGATCAACTTATTAATAGCATAGCAGTGATAGCACGTGTTAATTACAAGCGTTTTCGTTGCTGTTTATTTGCATTATATATCGCTATCTTTAAACATTGTAGCACCTATGTTATTCTCTCAATTTTGTTAATTATGTCCGCCGAAAAATTTTTCGGGAGACAGAATGTTTTCGCCTCCGTCCGTTATTCCGTCATTCCGTCATTCTTTCTTTTCCGGGCCATATCTGAAAAACCGTTCAATATTTTTTCATGAAACTTGGTATGTGGTTAGACCTAGTTGTGGAGTGGTGCCTTTTGCTATTTAGTTATTCTGAATTTTAAATTTTTTTTCTGGTTTCCATGGAAACAATTTGAACTTACCGTAGTGCAAATTGGAGGTAGGGACCTTTTCCGGCCTCTATTTCAAAATCTATATAGTATTTCTTTACGAAACTTGGTATGTGGTTAGACCTAATGGTGGAGTGGTGCCTTTTGCTATTTTGGTTATTCTGAATAATTTATTTTTTCTGGTTTCCATGAAAACAATTTAAACTTAGTGCATATTGAGGGTAGGGACCTTTTCCGGCCTCTATCTCCAAAACCGTTCAATATTTTTTCACCAAACTTGGTATTTGCTTAGACCTAGTGATAGAGTGGTGGCTTTTGCTACTTTGGCTATTCTGATTTTTTAAATTTTTACTGGTTTCAATGGCAACAATTTCAACTTAGTACATATTGGGGTAAGGACGTTTTCCGGCCTCTATTTCAAAATCTATCAAGTATTTCTTTATGAAACTTTGTATTTGCTTAGACATAGTGATAGAGTGGTGCCTTTTGTTACTTTGGCTATTCTGAATTTTTATTTCTCGTTATTAATGCAGTATTGAACTTAGTGCTTAGCATAAGTGAAAAATAAGGGTAATATGACAAGGTTGGATTGAAAGTTGGAGCTGGGGACATCACAGTGCATCACATGCACATATTTCTAGTTTATTAGCAGCTCCGACGAAGTCGGAGCTGCTATCAGTTTTTTTGCAGTTTCCATCACCGCCGCCGCCGCCGCCGCCGCCGCCGCCGCCGCGTTTTGTATTCGCTATAACTTTTTTCCTATTAGGTTTTGAGAACTCATATACATAACTTCTTACTTATACCCCTGGGGAATGTTTTGGACATGTTCACATTCAAAGGTCAAGGTCACGAGTTCTGAAATCGCTAAAAAAAATCCTTATAAACACGATTACTTGAAAAATATTTGTGCTATCAGGCTCAACTATGGAGAAAGGCCAAGATTTGAAAAGGTTTTCGCTAACATCCGTCAAAGGTCAAGGTCATAGTGAGGTCACAACTTAAGCATGCTTTTGCAAAAATGTCTTATTTCAACTATTAACACTTTGAATCATTACATGATTGTGATACACAATGAAAAGTGATCACTGATTGTGTGACCTTGAATTTTAAAGGTCAAGGTCACGAGATAGGGTCATGGTCACCAGTTCTGAAATCTGTTAATAACTTTTTTCCAAGAAGGTATTAACATCTCATATACATAGCTTCTTTCTTATAAATCTGGTGAATGATTTTGACATGTTCACATTCAAGGTCAAAGGTCAAGGTCATGAGTTCTGAAATCACTACAAAAATCCTTGTAAACACGATAACTTCAACAACTTCTGTGCTATCAGGCCCTAACTTGGTATATATCAACTATGGAGAAAGACCAAGATTTGAAAACGTTTTTGCTAAAATCTGTCAAAGGTCAAGGTCACAGCAAGGTCACAACTTAAGCGTGCTTTTGTGAATATGCCTTTATGTTAACAATGAACACTTTTGAGTCATTGCATGATTGTTATACACAATGAAAAGTAATCATTGATGGTGTGACCTTGAAGGTCAAAGTTCAAGGTCATGAGATATTGGTTAAGGCCATGTTAATCTTTTGATCCAATTTTGAAATCAGAAATAGGTTTTAAGAACAAAGTTGTGAAAAGTGACCCCAGTGATGATTTAACTTGTAAGAATAACTTGAATAATGAAAAACATTTTGTCCAAAAAAATTCCCATTTTATTTATGCTGAGGAGAAGGCGGAACAGGGAAAGGCGAGACCCAAAGTTTCGGAGCTGCTCTGCTTTTGCGGTGTCCCGCTAACGCTCTTCTAGTTGTTTCAGCATTTATGCACAGGTATAAAGAGAAGCAATCAAATGTATTAGTCTCTAATGTTATGTTTTATTTTTAGGCTCGTATTCATATTCATATCTGAATCTCTCATTTGTCACATTTCATAGTTCGAACTTCACAGGTCACACTACTGATAAATATATGACAAATTTATATATTATGTTTATATTTTTATTATTTCAAACATACAAATAAAGAGAATAATATTGTGACATAAATTTCTTGGAAATATATGATATATTTTTATAAACTCAATCTCACAATTATTAAACACATGGTATTTCGATTAAACAATCTCAATTATTTAATACTGATCTACACACCGAAAATACTGGCTGTATAACGTTTAGAAAAACTGTGATTTGATTTCTTGTTTGATAAACTGTGCCTCACTCTTTCTAACTCTTATTTATAAATGTTTCCAATTTTTAAATAAACAAGTTATACTTATTGAAATATTCTTATTCAATGCGAGGAATTGTATTCAAATCTTTTAACTTTATTTGAACGTGGGTATTTCTCATTTGCATATGAACTACATATGTCTCTGTTATAAATTTAACAATCAACTAATTAGGCTTCCTGGCTCGCATTTGGTCTTCTTTCTTAATTAGCATGTTTATGAAAATATTTTTTCATGGATTTAAATACTATATAACAAGTATTGCAATGTACAAGATGAAATGTTTACCAAACCTATGTTTCTAAAAATAACAATTTTAGAATTATCGCTTCTGCACTACCGAATGTAAACTGTGATTTCATTGGCTGTCTGTAAGCAGCTGGTAAGGGGCATAACTGGTGATCACAATAGATGTCACTGCTTCGAATTCGTTGCACAGTTTTCTTTGCTGTTGAGGGCAAGGTAAAAAATGGAAATAATTTATTTCGATACGTTTTTACTTTGCCGTGGGAAGATAAACTAGGTGTAACAGAGAGTGACAGTCCTGCAAGTGTTAAGGAGGAGGACAACCTTGGTTACCCATGGTTTTATATATGCTCCGTTACTCTTTACTATATCACCCATGGGAAGCCTTATCAGGGGAAACTGTTCTCAAATTACTCACAGTCGGTCAACTGATGTCTGATAGGTCAATTTTCCATGGGTCAAACTTGATTTACAATCCGTCATGTTCGGCAAATAAACCGATTTCTGCATCCCTGGTATAGACCCCTTGGCTAATGGCGATTCTAAATTGTAGATTTCGTGACCCCCAAATAGGGTCACACGGGTCACAAGCCTTACAAACCGTCTTCTCCATCTTCAATAGGTCTAGAGAGCTGAAATTTTATGTACAGTCTCCTTAGCTGAAGAGGATTCTAAATTCTAAATTTGGTGACCCTGTGACACCAAATATGGGTCACAGCCTAAAAACCCTGCTGGAAGAGTTTTGAACTCTTGAGATTTTATGTGCACTTCTTTCAGTTTTGAGATGTAATCAATGTGAAATGAGAACTATTGAATAGCCTATGAACTCAACATTGTGACAGGCCGAAATGAATAAATTGAAGAAGAGTTAAGAATTTTTAAGCTCATCAGGCCTGAAAGGCCCGATGGGCTTATGGCATGGCATGGTGTCCGGCGTCCGTCCGTCCAGCCATCCTTCCATCCGTCCGTCCTTCAATCCGTAATTTTTTCGCTTTTTCGACTTTTTCTGCAGAACCAATGACATCACAGAGCTGAAATTTTATGTGCAGACTCCTTAGCTGAAAAGGGTTCTAAATTCTAAATTTAGTGACCCTGTGACCCCAAATATCAGCTTGACTATACGCATCAGAAAACTATTCATCTTTTGCTAAATTAATATTTTAGATTTTATTGTCTTAGATAAAAGGTAAAAGTAAAAGTTTTGGATTACCCTCGAACCATTACACATATCATCTACGCTTCTTACAGACATGATGGCGAAATGACTTGCTATTTTAACTGCAAAGTACAAGTGTATTTATGATGGCTAAGAGGGGCCATTTGATTTCGTGTTAACTTTCAAACACGAAATCGCGAAATCGCGAAAAAATCAAAACGAAATCGCGAAATTGTGAAACGAAATCACGAAACAGGGAAACGAAATCGCGAAAGAGCGACACGAAATCGCGGAAGAGTGAACGAAATCGCGAAACAGCGAAACATGCGCGAAACGAAATCGCGAAGGAGCGAGACACCCCTGAAACGAAATCGCGAAGGAGCGAAGCGCCCCCGAAACGAAATCGCGAAGAAGTGAAATCGCAAAGGAGCGAAATCGCAAAGGAGCGAAATCGCGAAGGAGCGAAATCACGAGGAAGCGAAATCACGAAGAAGCGAAATCGCAAAGAAGCGAAATCGCGAAGAAGAAACTAAGTGAGTGAGTGAGTGAAGTGAGTGAGTGAAGTGAGTGAAGTGAGTAAAGTGAGTAAAGTGATTAAAGTGATTAAAGTGATTAAAGTGAGTGAAGTGAGTGATTAAAGTGAGTGAAGTGAGTAAAGTGAGTAAAGTGAGTAAAGTGAGTAAAGTGATTAAAGTGAGTGAAGTGAGTGATTAAAGTGAGTGAAGTGAGTAAAGTGAGTAAAGTGATTAAAGTGAGTGAAGTGAGTGAGTGGACCAGGCCCGTCTGTCCGTCCGTCCGTCCGTCCGTCCGTCTATGTTTTTAAGTAATGCAATATCTTCTTCTCCAGAAAAAAAAGACCTAGAAGTCAGTGATATTGTGTACAGCCTCTTAAGCTAAATTGTAGAGTTGATGAGTCTGCAACCGAAATTAGGGTCTCATGGGCCATGACCTAAAAAACGTTTCAGTCTTCATCAGTAAACAATATAAACTCTGATGAGCTACAGAGCCCATGCCCCCGAATTGGAGATTCCCGTGGTATATTGTTTTTCACCTGTCCTTCTGTCTCCGTGTGTTTGTCCACAAAAACTTTGACCTTACTTTTTACATAACTTTGGATTGCTCCGAGCTAGGGCTTTCATACTTGGCATCCAGGGGCATATCTGTTTTTAACAAACTCATCGTTCTTGTTTAATTTGTTTTAAAAAATAAACCTTCTTTCTGTCAAACCTTGATATTTTAATATTTTCAAACAAAACATACATTCAAATGTATTCTCTTTTATAGGTACTTGGTTCAACCATAGAAGTTGGAGACCAAGTGATCTGAGGTGAAGACAATTTTGAGTCTGAGGTTAGTACGATTAGGGAGTGTTAAATGCCATTAGTTGGAGTAAATATTCAAAATCAAACTCTTTCAAAGTAAAAGGATGAATTTCTCGACTGGACACTCAAAGTTTTGTTGTTTGTGTGAAAAGAACTTTATATCACAAAGTGCACTGAAAACACACATGAGAATTCACACTGGAGAGAGACCATACAAGTGTGATGTGTGTGATAAAACATTTACAACATCACATAAACTAAAAGTACACATGAGAATTCATACTGGAGAGAAGCCATACAAATGTGATGTGTGTGGTAAAACATTTACAGAATTAGGTCACTTACTGATACACATGAGAATTCATACTGGAGAGAAACCATACAAATGTGATGTGTGTGGTAAAACATTTAGAGAATCAAGTGCCCTGCAGAAACACATGAGAATTCATACTGGAGAGAAACCATACAAATGTGATGTGTGTGGTAAAACATTGACAGTATTAGGTAACTTGCAGATACACATGAGAATTCATAGTGGAGAGAAACCATACAAATGTGATGTGTCTAGTAAAACATTTACACAATCAAGTAACCTGCAGACGCACAAGAGAGTTCATACAGGCGAGAGACCATACAAATGTGATGTGTGTGGTAAAACATTTACAGTATCAGGTCACTTACTGATACACATGAGAATTCATACTGGAGAGAAACCATACAAATGTGATGTGTGTGGTAAAACATTTACAGAATTAGGTCACTTACTGACACACATGAGAACTCATACTGGAGAGAAACCATACAAATGTGATCTGTGTGGTAAAACATTTACAACATCAAGTGACCTGTTGAAACACAAGAGAATTCATACTGGAGAGAAGCCATACAAATGTGATGGGTGTGGTAAAACATTTACAACATCAAGTAGCCTGCAGAGGCACATGAGAATTCATACTGGACAGAAACCATACAAATGTGATGTGTGTGGTAAAACATTTACAACATCAAGTGACCTGCAGAGACACATGAGAATTCATACTGGAGAGAAGCCGTACAAATGTGATGTGTGTGGTAAAACATTTACAATATCAAGTCACCTGCAGAAACACATAAGAATTCACACTGGAGAGAAGCCATACAAATGTGATGTGTGTTGTAAAACATTTACAGTATCAAGTAACCTGCAGACACACGTGAGAATTCATACTGGAGAGAAACCATACAAATGTGATGTGTGTGGTAAAACATTTGCAACATCAAGTGACCTGCAGAGACACATGAGAAGTCATACTGGAGAGAAGCCATACAAATGTGATGTGTGTGGTAAAACATTTACAGTATCAAGTAACCTGCAGAAACACATAAGAGTTCACACAGGAGAGAAGCCATACAAATGTGATGTGTGTGGTAAAACATTTATAGTATCAAGTAACCTGCAGAAACACATAAGAATTCACACAGGAGAGAAGCCATACAAATGTGATGTGTGTGGTAAAACATTTACAGTATCAAGTAACCTGCAGACACACATAAGAATTCACACAGGAGAGAAGCCATACAAATGTGATGTGTGTGGTAAAACATTTACAGTATCAAGTAACCTGCAGACACACATGAGAATTCATACTCGGGAGAAACCATACACATGTGATGTGTGTGATATATAGAATACTCAACGAATGGTAATGTGATAACATATGTACGAGATGAGTGAATAATCTTAATTTGATACCAGACAAACGAAAAGGAATCTGATACCAATGCTAATATTCTAAACACGAGTTGCATTAAAATGTTATGACATATCCAAAAGTTTAGTATTTTATTTATTACTCAAGCCTATGTCACGGAAAAAAGTTCATCTATTCCAATCAGGCGCCAACTGGGCCCCTAAATATTTCTTTTCAGGAGCACAGAATAAAATCCTGAACCAACCAAGTGTAGGTTTTACGTAAATAAAAACATGAAAGCATAGAATTGTATAATTCATTTAACCAGTACCAACAACAATGAATATAGAAAATTCAAACTAACAATAATATGTTGATGTAAATATGTTATATGGTTAAAGTTTGTTTTACATGTGTGTCTCTTATATTTTTGTCATGTAAAAATGGTTCTTTTTTAAAATGTAAAATTTTTAAAGTGATAGATTACGGAATAATATGTGGAGAAATCTAAATTTAACACGGACTCTGCGCATGCCTAGTTTTACTTCTTTTTTAGCAGACGGCTTCACGGCTTGCATATTTTCTCACCCATCCACCACTCCCAAATGCTTGGCTTCCTTCATTAAGGATTCATATATTTCATGTTGACCTTCATGTGGGTGATTGATAAAATGTTCTGTAAATTACAAGGCAGTACTTACGTTATTATCTGTTAGTTAAACGAAGCATTTCTATTCATTCTTAGGATGTTCATGACTGTCTGGTTTGTATTGACATGCTATGGTTTTGATTAAATATTTTAGCCTGAGTCTTTTCCTTTGTCTCTTTCATGTGAGCCTGGTGTTATAATGTAAATGTCTTTTATAGATATGTACAGAAGTGAGTGGTTAATAGACTATTGTCTGTCTGTAAATTTTTGGTGCCCTGCTCAATGATTGCTATTGTTAAAGGGACACTGCGTCGAGGATAAAAATGAGTCTCATCTTTATCTAAGCTGATTAGAGTGTCTGCTAACGAGTTAAGCTTCACTTCACTGTCTACATGTAGTAGTTTTTATTACCAATTACATCAATTGTCTGAAATTTGGTGTCTGTGACTTGTTTGTAGACATGTTAATCAGCATAGGTATATACACATGATCTGATTTTTATGTCCTACAGGGTGTCCGTTTAAAATGAAATGAAGTGCAAGGTTAAAAAAACTCAGTGTTGTTCCCATGTGATCTGCTGAGGGGGTCATTTTGGCCAATTTTGAGCAAGTGGGACCCTTTGCAATGGTAAAAGCATCCTACTTCTCCAAATGTTAAGGGACACCAAGCTTGAAAGGTGGGCAATTGTCAGCAGGACCCCCTCTAGGAACAACACTGTGGTAAGTGCAGGGCCACTATCTCACTCAAATTTACCTCTGACTCTTCCAAAACATCAAATAATAGCCAAAGACTTGCCACCTTTTAAAAACAATTTACTACCAAATTGACTTGAGTTTCAAACAAACCATCCAAGATTTTAAGCCCCCGAATCAGAGATTCCGGGAGTATATTGTTTTTCACCTGTCCGTCTGTCTGTCCGTGTGTTTGTCCACCAAAACTTTAACCTTGGTCATAACGTTGAATTACTCAGAGCTAGGGCTTTCAAACTTGGCATCCGGGGGCATATCCGTTTTTAACAACCTCATCATTCTTGTTTAATTTGTTTTAAAAAATATACCTTCTTTCTGTCAAACCTTGATATTTTAATTTTTTCAAACAAAACATATATCATTCAAATGTATTCTCTTTTGCAGGTACTCTTTTCAACCATAGAAGTTGGAGACCAAGTGATCTGAGGTGAAAACGTTTTTGAGTCTGAGGTTAGTACGATTAGGGAGTGATAAATGCCATTAGTTGGAGTAATATATTCAAAATCAAACTCTTTCAAAGTAAAAGGATGAATTTCTCGACTGGACACTAAAATTTTGTCCTGTGTGAAAAGAACTTTAAATTACCAAATGCACTGAAAATACACATGAGAATTTACACTGAAGATAAGCTATACAAATGTGATGTGTGTGGCAAAACATTTACAGCATTTGGTAACTTGCAGAGACACATGAGAATTCATACTGGAGAGAAACCATACATTGTATGTGATGTGTGTGGTAAAACATTTACAACATCAGGTAACCTACAGACACACATGAGAATTCATACAGGAGAGAGAGCATACAAATGTGATGTGTGTGGCAAAACATTTACAACATCAAGTAACATGCGGACACACATGAAAGTTCATACAGGCGAGAGAGCATACAAATGTGATGTGTGTAGTAAAAGATTTACACAATCAAGTGACCTGCAGACACACATGAAAGTTCATACAGGAGAGAGAGCATACACATGTGATGTGTGTGGTAAAAGATTTACACAATCAAGTAGCCTTCAGAAACACATGAGACTTCATACAGGAGAGAAACCATACAAATGTGATCTGTGTGGTAAAACATTTACACAATCAAGTAACCAGCAGACACACATGAGAATTCATACAGGGGAGAGACCATACAAATGCGATGTGTGTAGTAAAACATTCACAACATCAAGTGAACTGCAGATACACACGAGAATTCATACTATAGAGAAGCCATACAAATGTGATGTGTGGTAAAACATTTACAGTATTAGGTCACTTACTGATACGCATGAGAATTCATACTGGAGAGAAGCCATACAAATGTGATGTTTGTGGTAAAACATTTACACAATCTAGTAACCTGCAGACGCACAAGAGAATTCATACAGGGGAGATACCATACAAATGGGATGTGTGTAGTAAAACATTCACAACATCAAGTGAACTGCAGATACACACGAGAATTCATACTATAGAGAAGCCATACAAATGTGATGTGTGGTAAAACATTTACAGTATTAGGTCACTTACTGATACGCATGAGAATTCATACTGGAGAGAAGCCATACAAATGTGATGTGTGTGGTAAAACATTTACAGTATTAGGTCACTTACTGATACACCTGAGAATTCATACTGGAGAGAAACGATACAAATGTGATCTGTGTGGTAAAACATTTACACAATCTAGTAACCTGCAGACGCACAAGAGAATTCATACAGGGGAGAGACCATACAAATGCGATGTGTGTAGTAAAACATTCACAACATCAAGTGAACTGCAGATACACACGAGAATTCATACTATAGAGAAGCCATACAAATGTGATGTGTGGTAAAACATTTACAGTATTAGGTCACTTACTGATACACATGAGAATTCATACTGGAGAGAAGCCATACAAATGTGATGTGTGTGGTAAAACATTTACAGTATTAGGTCACTTACTGATACACATGAGAATTCATACTAGAGAGAAACCATACAAATGTGATCTGTGTGGTAAAACATTTACAACATTAAGTGACCTGCAGACATACATTAGAATTCATACAGGAGAGAGACCATACAAGTGTGATGTGTGTGGTAAAACATTTACAGTATTCGGTAACTTGAAGACACACATGAGAATTCATACTGGAGAGAAACCATACAAATGTGATCTGTGTGGTAAAACATTTACAACATCGAGTGAGCTGTTGAAACACACGAGAATTCATACTGGAGAGTAGCCATACAAATGTGATGTGTGTGGTAAAACATTTACAGCATTTGGTAACTTGCAGAGAGACATGAGAATTCATACTGGAGTGAAACCATACATATGTGATGTGTGTGGTAAAACATTTACACAATCAAGTAACCTACAGACACACATGAGAATTCATACAAGGGGGAGATCATTCAAATGTGTTGTGTGTGGCAAAACATTTACAGCATTTGGTAACTTGCAGAGACACATGATAATTGATACTGGAGAGAAACCATACATGTGTGATGTGTGTGGTAAAACATTTACACAATCAAGTGAACTGCAGAAACACATGAGAATTCATACAGGTGAGAGAGCATACAAATGTGATGTGTGTAGTAAAACATTTACAAGATAAAGTTAACTGCAGATAGACACGAAAATTCATACTGGAGAGAAGCCATACAAATGTGATGTGTTTGGTAAAATATTTAGAGAATTAGTTACCATGAAGACACATGAGATTTCACGACGCTCAATCATTGCTATTGTTAAAGGGACACTATGCGAGGATGAAAATGAGTCTCATCTTAATCTAACTAAGCTGATTAGAGTGTCTGCTAACGAGTTAAGCTTCACTTCACTGTCTACATGCAGTAGTTTTTACTATCAATTACGTCAATTGTCTAAAATTTGGTTTCTGTGACTTGTAAGTAGCCATGTTAATCAGCATAGGTAAATACACATGATCTGATTTTTATGTCCTACAGGGTGTCCGTTTAAAATGAAATGAAGTGCAAGGTTAAAAAAACTCAGTGTTGTTCCCATGTGATCTGCTGAGGGGGTCATTTTGGCCAATTTTGAGCAAGTGAGATCCCTTGCAATGGTAAAAGTATCCTACTTCTCCAAATGTTAAGGGACAACAAGCTTGAAAGGTGGGCAATTGTCAGCAGGACCCCCTCTAGGAACAACACTGGTAAGTGCAGGGCCACTATCTCACTCAATTTTACCTCTGACTCTTCCAAAACATCAAATAATAGCCAAAGACCGCCACCTTTTAAAAACAATTAACTTCCAAATTGACTTGAGTTTCAAAAAAACCATCCAAGATTTAAAACCCCCGCATCAGAAATTCCGGGGGTATATTGTTTTTCACCTGTCCGTCTGTCCGTGTGTTTGTCCACAAAAATTTTAACCTTGGCTTGGCCATAACTTTGGAGTGCTCTGAGCTAGGGCTTTCATACTTAGCATCCGGGGGAATTTCCATTTTTAACAAAGTCTTCATGTTTAATTTGTTCTAAAAAATATACCTTCTTTCTGTCAAACCTTGATATTTTAATATTTTTAAACAAAACATACATCATTCAAATGTATTCTCTTTTGCAGGTATTTGGTTCAACCATAGAAGTTGGAGACCAAGTGATCTGAGGTGAAAACAATTTTGAGTCTGAGGTTAGTACGATTAGGGAGTGTTAAATGCCATTAGTTGGAGTAAATATTCAAAATCAAACTGTTTCAAAGTAAAAGGATGAATTTCTCGACTGGACATTCCAATTTTTGTTGTGTGTGTGAAAAGAACTGTATATAACCAAGTGTACTGAAAATACACATGAGAAATCACACTGGAGAAAGACCATACAAGTGTGATGTGTGTGATCAAACATTTACACAATCAAATAAACTAAAGGTACACATGAGAGTTCAAACTGGGGAGAAGCCATAGACATGTGATGTGTGTGGTAAAACATTTTCAGCATCAAATAACCTGCAGACACACATGAGAATTCACACAGGAGAGAAACTATACACATGTAATGTTTGTGATAAAACATTTACAACATTAAGTGAACTGCAGAGACACACAAGAATTCATACTGGAGAGAAACCATACACATGTGATGTGTGTGGTAAAACATTTAGAGAATCAAGTGAACTGCAGATACACACGAGAATTCATACTGGAGAGAAGCCATACAAATGTGATGTGTGTGGTAAAACATTTACAACATCAAGTGAACTGCAGATACACACGATAATTCATACTGGAGAGAAGCCATACAAATGTGATGTGTGTGGTAAAACATTTACAACATCAAGTGAACTGCAGATACACACGAGAATTCATACAGGGGAGAGACCGTTCAAATGTGATGTGTGTAGCAAAACATTTACAGCATTTGGTAACTTGCAGAGACACATGATAATTCATACTGGAGAGAAACCATACAAATGTGATGTGTGTAGTAAAATATTTACAACATCAAGTGAACTACAGAAACAAATGAGAATTCATACTGGAGAGAGACCATACAAATGTGAAGTGTGTGGTAAAACATTTACAGTATCAAGTTACCTGCAGACACACATGAGAATTCATACAGGGGAGAGACCATTCAAATGTAATGTGTGTGGCAAAACATTTACAGCATTTGGTAACTTGCAGAGACACATGAGAATTCATACTGGAGAGAAGCCATACAAATGTGATGTGTGTGGTAAAACATTTACAGCATTTGGTAATTTGCAGAGACACATGAGAATTCATACTGGAGAGAAACCATACAATTGTGACGTGTGTGGTAAATCATTTACAGCATCAAGTGACCTGCAGACACACATGAAAGTTCATACAGGAGAGAGAGCATACAAATGTGATGTGTGTGATAAAACATTTACACAATCAAGTAACCTGCAGACACACATGAGAATTCATACTGGGGAGAAACCATACATTTGTGATGTGTGTGGTAAAACATTTACAGCATCAAGTAACCTTCAGAAACACATGAGAATTCATACAGGGGAGAGACCCCATAAATGTGATGTATGTGATAAAACATTTACAGCATCAAGTCACCTGCAGATACACACAAGAATTCATACTGGAGAGAAGCCATACAAATGTGATGTGTGTAGTAAAACATTTACACAATCACATACCCTGCAGAAACACATGAGAATTCATACTTGAGAGAAACCATACAAATGTGATGTGTTTGATATAGAATATTCAACGAATGGTAATGTGATAACATATGTATGAGATGAGTGAATAGTCTTAATTTGTTACCAGACAAACGAAAGTGAATCTGATACCAATGCAAATTCTATAAAAACGAGTTGCATTAACATGTTATCACATTTCCATGAGTTTAGTATTTTATTTATTACTCAAGCCTATGTCAGGGAAAAAAGTTAATCTATTCCAATCAGGAGCCAACTGGGCCCCTAACTATTTCTTTTCAGGAGCCCAGAATAAAATCCTGAAGCCCAACCAAGTGTAGGTTTTACGTAACTAAAAACATGAAAGCATAGAATTGTAAAATTCATTTAACCAGTACCAACAACAATGAATATTGAAAATTCAAACTAACAATAATATGTTGATGTTCCAAAAGGGCTAGAGAGCTGAAAAGTTGTGTGCAGACTCCTTGGTCAATGGGGATTCTAAATTGTACATTTCGTGACCCCAAATGGGGTCACAGGGGTCACATCCTTAAAAACCTATTTTCATCTTCTTCTCTGGTTCCAAAAGGGCTAGAGAGCTGAAAAGTTGTGTGCAGACTCCTTGGTCAATGGGGATTCTAAATTGTACATTTCGTGACCCCAAATGGGGTCACAGGGGTCACATCCTTAAAAACCTATTTTCATTTTCTTCTCAAGTTCCAAAAGGTCTAGAGAGCTGAATAGTTGTGCGCAGACTCCTTGGCCAATTGGCACTTTTAAATTGTAGATTTCGTGACCCCATCACCCCAAATGGGGTCACAGGGGTCACATCCTTAAAAACCTATTACCATTTTCTTCTCCAGTTCCAAAAGATCTAGAGAGCTGAAAAGTTGAATGCAGACTCCTTAGCCAATGGGGATTCTAAATTGTAGATATCAATATATCATCCTTAAAAACCTATTTTCATCGTTTTCTCCTGAACAAATGTACCTAGAAGGCTGTAATGTTGTGTGCAGACTCTTAAGCCAATGGGGATTCTTAATTTTAGATTTGGAGACCCTTTGGTGCCTCAAATAAAGGCCTCAAGCCAGGACCTAAAAATCTATTTCAGTCTTCATCATTAAACAATGTAAATCCTGATGAGCTACTTAGCCCATGTCTCTATTTTTTATGATCAATCTTAGATGGGCTTATGACTGATCTTAGCCTTATGATCAATCTTAGATGGGCTTATGACTGATCTTAGCTCTGTGATCAATCTTAGATGGGCTTTTTATTTTTTTTATTTTTTTATATTTTTTTATTATTATTTATTTCTTTTTGTGGTACATACACATAACAATTTACAAGTGACATTCTGAGTTCAACATATTACAATAACACACATGAATTTTAAGCAATCAAACCCTCCGTTTTGTAAGGGTTTTCAGTTAAAGAAGGAACAAAGGTAAAGATAGAATGATGATTTTAATTAGTCAAATAGTAAATGACAACTTGACCAAAATTTCATAAATTTGGAGTAGTTGCAGGTACAATAAGCGTTATATTTGTCGATATTGTATGTTTTCTTAATGTCATTTTTAACGTAGGTTAAATTTGGTTTCAAGCCATTTAGTTTTGTTTTGAAAATGGTGTACTTAATGGTTGTGATTATCGTGTTAAGTATTCTGTTCCTATATTCAGGATATTCAAGACAGATGTTTCTTTTTGATAGAATAAGATTTATGTTTGCTTGCGTACGTGTCTCTATCCATTCTTTTACTTTACTCCAAATATCTTTCACAATTGGACATTCGAAAAAGAGATGACTTATTGTTTCTATCTCTTCCTCACAGAAGCTGCATATATTTTCGTCTTTATACTTCATCTTATGGGCTTTTGATTGATATTAGCCCTGTGATCAATCTTAGATGAGCTTATGCTTGATCTTAGCCCTGTGATCAATCTTCGATGGGCTTATGATTGATCTTAGCCCTGTGATAAATTTTCAATGGGCTTTAAATTGATCTTAGCCCAGTGATCAATCTTAGATGGGCTTATGCTTGATCTTAGCCCTGTGATCAATCTTCGATGGGCTTATGATTGATCTTAGCCCTATGATCAATCTTAGACGGGCTAATGATTGATCTTAGCCCTGTGATCAATCTTAGACGGGCTAATGATTGATCTTAGCCCTGTGATCAATCTTAGACGGGCTAATGATTGATCTTAGCCCTGTGATAAATTTTCGATGGGCTTTAAATTGATCTTAGCCCAGTGATCAATCTTAGATGGGCTTATGACTGATCTTAGCCTTGTGATCAATCTTAGACGGGCTTATGATTGATCTTAGTCCTGTGATCAATCTTAGATGAGCTTATAACCGATCTTAGCCCTGTGATCAATCTTAGATGAGCTTATAACCGATCTTAGCCCTGTGATCAATCTTAGACGGGCTAATGATTGATCTTAGCCCTATGATCAATCTTGGATGGGCTTATAATTGATCTTAGCCCTATGATCAAGCTTAGATGGGCTTATGATTGATCTTAGCCCTGTGATCAATCTTAGATGGGCTTATGCTTGATCTTAGCCCTGTGATCAATCTTCGATGGGCTTATGATTGATCTTAGCCCTATGATCAATCTTAGATGGGCTTATGACTGATCTTAGCCTTGTGATGAATCTTAGACGGGCTTATGATTGATCTTAGTCCTGTGATCAATCTTAGATGGGCTTATAACCGATCTTAGCCCTGTGATCAATCTTAGACGGGCTAATGATTGATCTTAGCCCTATGATCAATCTTAGATGGGCTTATGATTGATCTTAGCCCTATGATCAATCTAAGATGGGCTTATGATTGATCTTAGCCCTATGATCAAGCTTAGATGGGCTTATAATTGATCTTAGCCCTATGATCAATCTTAGATGGGCTTATAACCGATCTTAGCCCTGTGATCAATCTTAGATGGGCTTATGATTGATCTTAGCCCTATGATCAATCTTAGATTGGCTTATGATTGATCTTAGCCCTGTGATCAATCTTAGATGGGCTTGATTGGCCATGGAACGGCTCCCTGTTTTCGATAACAAAAATAACGACTTCACACTGTCGCTATTCTAAACAGATTAGCATTGAAATGATAATTTTCAGTCAGTATTTCTCAATAAAATAACACCATTGACACCTCCAAACAACATACTCTGTCACTTAACGTGTATGCATAACTGATAAGCCAACAAACACAGGAGTTAACCCAAGATCATCCTACACACACGAATATGAATGGTCAGCACTGGTTCAGTCACTAGAGCACAGTGGTTAGCGCGCTTGGCTTGGATCAAGAAGTCTAGGGTTTGAATCCCACCAGGGACTCGGCACTTGCTGTAGACAACTGTTTGCACAGTGCAGTACCAACCCTGCTTCTCTATAGTACCAGCTGAAGCTCGGAAGGTTTTTATAATATCCTTATAATGCTGAGCGGCAAACAAGGAAGCAACAACTCTCATATTTGAACGTCCTTTGGTATGAAGCGACTGGAAATCGAACCCCCAAAACAAATAAAACATGTTTAAATGCAGAAGACAGTTTTTGATGTTATCAGTCGGGAATAGTTAGAAAATGAATAATGACATGGTTCCCCAACCAGTGAAATCATTTGTTTTCTGAAATAGCCAATCAAAAGCAAGACAAATTTGAAACTCCCATGTAACTTACAGGGAAAATATTACACTTTGTCCATCTTCCCAATTTTGGTAATATTCACAAATGGATCATCTTTATTCAAAGGCCTAATGACAGTTGTTACCAAATTCTGAAACAAATTGGTATGCGGGAGACTCGACGGCCTTGGTCAGAGTTCAGAACAGTGCTTGATATCCTACAGTCAGGTACCACCCACTGTCAGCAACCATTATTCACAGACCCTACCTACTACTTTCCCACAATAAGTTTTAAGGCTTTCTCCCTGTAAAAATACTAGCCATCGAGAGTCAAGAATAAAAACCGACCCAGAGGTTTCGTTTGAGAAAGAAAGACCTCTGCAGATAGACATTGGAAAGTGCCGAAGGAATGCACGGTAAAATACAAGAAGATGGTTAGTCGGTAAATGAAGACAGTGATGAGACACTGGAGTGACATTACTAGAGGTTTATAATAATAAAAGAACAGTTATTCAATGCAATTGCACAACATTTTACTTCACATAAATCACTGATTTTAACTAAATGTTATATACAATTTCGACAGTCCTGGATATCTCCTATACAACATGTCACTACATACAAGTGCTGTTTACAATTCTACCATACTGTCCTGTATTTCTTTAATTCTGCATTTTACTTCACAAACAAACAATAATTTCTAATACATTTCACTACAATGTAAGGCCCTTTTCTCATGCACACCTTTACATATGTTAGTAAATTTACGTATGTATGTAAATGTATTTGGGGTATGTAAAAGTGTCATGAGAACGCAATTACATACATGAGTATTATTGCACTAGGAGTAACTTTACACGACCTCAGGAGGTCATGTAAATGTAAATTTACATATACGTATTTATACACACTATGCAAACTATGCAAACTGTGTCATGAGAATGGAACGTATATTTACTCCTGTATGCAAAAGCATAATAACTATAAATAGACTGAATCTACTCATATATTTTCGTTTATTATAATACATGGCTGTATGTAATTGACAAATACAACATAATGCTTAACTACATGTGAACAGAAAGTATATTTACTATTACACATGTATGTATAATTACATAGTGTGTAAATTTACTCATGTATGTAAATTCGTGCATGAGAAAAGGGCCTAAGTTATGTTTACAATTCAGTCTATTATCATACACTCATGTATTTCTCTAATGCTGCCTTTTACTTCACACACAAACAATAATTCCTACTACAACATATGGGGTATGTTTCACTATTCAAGCATATAGTCCCTTGTGCATTTAATTAACACTAACTCATACATGATATATTTGGACTAATACAAACAGGTAGGTGAACAAACTTTCTGGATGCATCTGTATACTATATCTGTATGGCTGCTTCAAATTATCAAAAAATTAAAACCATAACGTCGAATTTCTTTCACCTACCGGTTGTATTTCATCTTCGGGGAGAATGATTCGTTACAGAAGGTTATGACGTCATAGTCTATATATTATGACGTCATGGTGGGGACAATGTACATTCATGAAATTATGCGTCAGAATTTAATTTTAATATATGACGAGCGGTGTAATACTGGGATTTATCAGTGAAATAAACTGTCTATCAAGCTACTGTGAATGCTACTTATATTTTCACTGCGAACGGTGACTGATATAATTTGACGTCATACAACAATGGTCTCGCGCGGCGATTTGGCTTATGACGTCACAGTGTTATTGTGGTGACGGGCTGTTCCTTGCGGCCGCTCGGCGTGAAAACGGCCCTTTTCCGACGTAATTACATGGACAATATCATAAGATAAATAGAATATCCGTCAATTTTTGACAAATACCACGTTTATCTCATCTCGTGAGGTAGAAAAGTTATAAATTTTATATAATAATTTATATAGAAAATATAACCTTTCTACCTCCCTCGATGAGATAAACATGGTATTAGTCAAGAAAAGACAGATATCCTCAATGTATTCAGTTTTGGGTGATATTTCTTTATGAAATATTCTTCTTTATATATATATATATATATTCATTCCTCTTGAACACTACATGTACGACATATATGTACAATTCTGGTACAAGCTTATAAGGATTTATAACTGAACTGTAGTTTTGTCTCTAACACCACGTTTTACTAAATACAATTCATATTGTTTTACACTTGTTTTTAATCCTATATACAACATTTTTACTAACCACAAAAACACTTCAGATTGAAGCTGAAGGTATGTTTCACAATCCAATTATTCAGTCTACAGCTTACTTCACACGATTCATGGTTGAAGCTGCGAGTATGTTCAATCATTGACAGTCTTGTATGAATATATTTAATTCTACATTTTACTTCACACACAAACACTAAATCATACTACATGCTAACAGATTAGAAATACTTTGCCATTTAGATAGTGAAGAAATATAAAATGGTTATATTTGGGATAACACTACCTTCAATTGTACACATTCTTGTACTTTTTTTCGGGCCGAGTGCCATGCGGGATTCGAACCCACGCCCTCAGTGTAAGGGCGAAATGGCCGTGTTGTAAGCTGTTGGTACAGTCAATGCTGGCGATAGTTGCCTCACTCTGAGGGCATGGGTTCGAAAAAAGTACAAGAATTTGTACTATTGAAGGTAGTGTTATCCCATGTATAGCCATGTTATACATGCTAACAGTATATCATACGTGAAGGACTAAACACGGCTCCGAAGTTGGAGCGGTTAGTAGTTGGAGAAGCTAATAGTATAGTTTACACTGAAGAACAAATTCGGCCACAAAGTATTGTGTATAAGAAAAGCCCAATGGGTTTACCCACCTTTGGGATTTTCTTTTGTGCAGAATACCGAGGAGTTGTTTCTCTAACTCCAAAACCGTCAAACGTCCATTTATTTTAAGATTATGTCTCTCCTCATAAAACGTTATATTTAGAAAATGAGAAATGACAATGCATTTGGTTATCTAAACTGTGAAAAGGTCGGACTTTTTTTTGATTAAAGGATATAAAGATGGCTTGTAGTTAAACAAATAAAACCTCATATGAGGTATTAAACGTAACCCACAGAACAATTACCGAAATTCTTCAAATAGTTATGTAATACATTCACAAAGGCAAGTATTTCTTTAATGTTTCACTGTACGACATAACATTATATTTTGCTGGAAACAACTCAGATTGAAGCTTAATGAATGATATGATTCTTGCAAAACGATTCGTATTGTGGACTTGTAGTAGCCAACTTTCGTTGCACTTTGAGATCACTAAAGTCGTATAAACTCATGTTCAATGTACGTTAACACCATTTGTTGAGGATGCTGGTTGAAACTAGAGCTTGTAACTACAAATCACAGTGTAAACAGGTCTTTAATGGATGATACGAATCTCATGATACGATTTGCAGTACCATTCAGACCATGTAGATACTACAAATGGATGATACGATTATAATGATAGTAATATTACGATTTGCAGTAAGGATTTGTGGTTTTCAACTTTAGTTACACTGTGAGACGAATCAACTCCTAAACAGATTTATATACAGACCATGTTGATACAACAAGTCGTTACTTGAAGTCGCAACCGCATATCGTACTGTGAAAACCGGTCTTTACAATTCAGCCACACAAGTCTCTTTCTCTCTCATTCAAGAGCAGTTTAAAATCACTCAATCCTTTCACCTTGATATTCAAAAAAAGGACAAACTTATTTCCTGGTACCCGCTGAAGTGTTAATGCCGACAGTGTATCATTCGTGTTCAAGTCGGCAACATACACAACCCAGTTACTTAAAGTGAATTTGAACGATGCAACCGATTTACAATGCAGTTTTCTCACATGCATGAATGGTCCAAACTCAAATAAGCCATCCCGCTTAATTAGCGAAAACGATCCGATAGTTTTACCAGTTTTGGTGGATCTGAAAATAAAATGTACATTGGAATGTACATTGTCTCTTTGTATTACAGTTACTGTCCAGGAGTAGTTAACATTCTTGAGGAATTTCTCGGCAACCCTCGCCTTACACGGAGCATTCAAGGACACTTTTGGTTTGAGTTCGATGGTATTTTTCTCTTTTCCACTTACTTTACAGACGTCTTTGGTGTTGAGAATGAAACTGTGTTTTGTCTCTGCAAGGTAAATGATACTTTAGTGGCTCGAGTTAATGCAACCAGAATATGTGCAGACATTATTCTTCAGTGTAGTTTGTAATCGTTATGTTGAAGACGTTATATTAGTGGTTTGAGATCTTTCATTCATAAACTTTTATGCAATGGTATTTGTAGTTGTCACTTTTGTAATTGTTCTATTTGCATTTTATATACTGTTATTACAATCGTGCTTTGTAACATAGGGAGCATATTTGCATTAGCTTCCTCCTTCACATTTCATTTTTTTATCATTCCTTTTAAAACATGGTTCTCTGTCCTAAACGAATATTCCTGAATATCGAAATATCCATAAGAATCATTAAAAAATTTAATTAATTGATAGTACGATAAATGATAATGTAGTTACCGTCATGTTTTTTTCAGTCCAGCTTTTCGGGGAACATCAGCATAAATCTTAAAATATTCAAACAGCTATTGAAATGTAGTGAACATGTTTAGAATAGTTACCATCATATTTGTTCCGGCCTGCTGTTCTTGGAATGTCAGCATACATCTCCCAAACTGCCACAGTTCGTCCTGATCTTGTTCGGACTGAACGCTGAACACATACACCAGTTCCACAGAATCTCGCTTCCTGGAATAGGATTACGGTCAAATACGTGCACTTTCATAATTATAACAAGAATATTAAAACAAGTTATCTGTACAATCAATATGAAATTAAAGGGACCTCTTTAATAATCATGTCTCTGTAAAAATCATTCAATAACTTCAATACTTTCTCTTGGTGGGGAATTTCGTATTTTACACTGTTGAAAATTGAGTGACCTTCTTTTCGTGTATGAGTATACACACCGACATGACTGACAGCACTAAGGGTTAACATTCAGTAATTGTTCACCAAATATAATAACCATATAAGTCATACATTATCATAAAACATCACCCATTAAATAGTCAATTTAACCTTTACATCAAGTCAACCATGATAAGACCATTGGATCAAGTCAACCATTATCTGACCATTACCAAGTCAACCATTAACAGACCGTTTACACGTCAACCTTTATCAGAAATTACCAAGTCAACCTTGATAAGACCATTATATGAAGTCAACCATTATCAGACCATTACCAAGTCAACCATTATCAGATCATTAACAAGTCAACCATTATCAAACATTTTACAAGTCAACCATTTTAATACGTTTAGTACATGATCAGTACTTACCTTTACGTTTCTGGAGATGTTGAGTTTGAGAACGCATGCCATTGTGTCTACAGTATAGTTCACCTCAACACAAGCATATATCTCTTCACATTGTTTTCTACATTCTTGAATTCCAAAGGGTTGATCCAAGTCCAAATAAAATATATTTTTATTGGGAGAGAAACTTGTATTGACCATTGAAAGGCCACAGAGACAAATAAAAAGTACACTCTTCATGATCAAGGCCGTCGTCGTTTTCAGACGTTTACTGATCTATGCTGACGTATGAGGATGTATGGCTGCGTATAGCGATCTATGCTGACAACTGACAATGTTTCGCGACGTTTACCGATCTATGCTGACGTCTGACGATATATGACGGCGTATACCGATATCTGCTGATATCTGACGATATGACGTGTGCCGATCTGTGTTGATGTCTGATAATGTATAGCGACGTATACTTATCTTTGCTGACGTCTGACGATGTTTGACGATGTATACCGAACTAGACTGACGTCTGACGATGTTTGACGACGTGCGCCGATCTAGGCTGACGTCTAACGGTGTATGACGACGTATACAGATCTACGCTGATGTCTGACGATGTATGTAACGACGTACGCCTATGTTTGCTGACGTCTGACGATTTCTGCTGACCTACAGATACGTACGAGGTGTGTGCTGATATCTGCTGGCGTATGCTGACATATTTCTACTGACTGAAGAAAAGTTTAAACTGAATGTTCCGAAGAAACTTATCGTTATTAAATAACAAAAAAAGATTCTTATATTATCTGTTGATGTTGAAACCTTATATATCTTACAATCTTTATTGGTTTGTGATTAATGCATCTAGTAGCTTAAATGATAGTGATTGTACAACTCGTGAAACATTATCATGCCTTATGTTTTCAAAATAATCTGATTAAGTATTGCTAATATTGAAATAGTGTCATGTCTTTTGGTGACAGTGGGAATTGATGATAAACTTAATTGACACACACATGCAGATTATACTGGAACAAAGATAGTATATGCATTTATACAAACGAGTTTTGAAGTGAACATGATAATGGAGTATTGTTAAGGCTTTCATAATCTTAATGTAATAATTGATAAAACATACACGTTCACGCATCACTTAAAATGTTTTATAATGAGGTTCCGTAAGGAGCTTAAAATAGACTCTGTTGTAGTATGGGAATCAATCTGACCATTGCTATGAAAACATTTATATTTCAACCTAGTTGAGAGAAAAGTAATACTACGTCATAACATTACATGTATATCGGTGAATAGTCTTATGATAAATCATGTTTATTTATTATACAAAGTTGTAACACAGGGCTTCCTCTCAGGTCGCGAAATGTACAAAAACAGAAAGTCGGTAACATCAATATACCCCTCTCTTTAAATGCCAGAGCCTCCTTTCACAGAGCTCAAATAATGATAACACCATGTAACGTCGGAGCAGTTCAACGATAATATTCTCTTACTTGCCCTTCATATATTCGTTACGGTAGAAGATGTGAAGGAGTAACCTTTGTGGGAAGGGGGTATTCGGTGATAAATTGCCGTCAAGAAAAGGTGTTCTTTTGCTTATACTCCAAAGATAAATAGAGGATATCTGTCTTTTCTTGACTAATACCATGTTTATCTCATCGAGTGAGGTAGAAAGGTTATATTTTCACGAGTGGCACAGAGATAAACATGGTATTTGTCAAGAATTGACGGATATTCTATTTATTATATGATATTATCCATGTAATTACGTCCGAAAGGGGTCGCTTTCACGCCAAGTGGTCGCAAGGAACAGCCCGTCACCACAGTAACACTGTGACGTCTGTGACACTGAGACCATTGTTTTATGACGTCAAATTATATCAGTCACCGTTCGCAGTGAAAAATAAGTTATTTTCACTGTAGCTAATAGACAGTTTATTTCACTGATAAATCCCAGTATTTCACTGCTATATAATAAAAGGTTTGATTTACGGGACGCTTCAATCAGTTTCTAGCGCTGTATACAAGAGCTTCTATCAAGAGTACTCTGATATCCTTAAATCATTATGTCTTCAAAGCAGAAATATTAACAATATGTCGGTCACATTTAACAGAAAAGTCATTTTGTAAGGTTCAAACATATTCCTTGATCTTGAGTTGAATAAGAATATAATTTGATAATTTTAAATAATTCATGAACATATTTGGACATAATAATGTATATTTTTGCACATGTACACGTGGAAAGGTTTATGCAGAGATAGGATCTACTCAAGTAAAGTTTGATGCTTTTAGATTTTAAAATGTTTCTAGTTGAAGTTGTCATATCCATTTTCTAGCATTCTACACATTCACATTCGAGCTCCTATAATAAGGAGAGACATATCTTTATTGTTGCAAAGAGCCAATTATAGTTAATCACTATTTCATCAATCTATATATATATATATATATATATATATATATATATATATATATATAGGTATGTGGCATCAAACGTGGAGAAGTGTCTAAGCAAATTTAAATAATACACTGAAGACTTATATCAACTTTCATAATCAATACTTTATATTCCAATACGCAAATTTCTGCTTCTTGTTTCGAAGCTTCACCAGGGAATGATGAGCATTTTGAATGATTGATGTTTTAATCAGATAGGGTACATTTGTGATTTCAGTTATCGAGACACATCAAGTAATTATAGTTTAGTGTTCACAAAAATGAAATAAAAATATAGTCACAAGTGACGATAAAAGGATTCAGCGCATAAATGACACAACTATTTTGAAAGTTCTTGACACTGTTCATCGTTCAAAACAAGTTGCAAGTCTGTAAAGTTATTTTGAAAGTTTTTGCAATGTCTCTAAGTGAAAATGGAAAAATCATACACTAATAGACCCCTACATTATGTTTCTCATGATTAAGATAAAACGGTTAATATTTTCATACTAAGGTGTCAGATAGGAAATGTTGGGCTTGTATTTCCACTTAAGTAGATATAATCATCATATAGATTGAATACATAATTATGGAGTAATATTGTTTTAAATATTCAACAAAATACTAAAAAATGCTTATTTTCGGACCCCTATACGACATTTGCGATATTTGAAGCTTAACTATCAACTTTTTGATGAAAGGGTTCAATACAAAATGTGTTGCTCTTGAAAGTGTGCATACGCACGTATAAATAATGTGTCACTTCTCCATATTGTTAAGCACTTGTGTACGTTTGAAGTTTGTCGAAAATTACGATTTTCGAAAAATGGCAATATTCAATGGACTGTAACATGAAAACCTTTATAGATCCAAGCTTGTAAAATATTCTCCTTAATATAATATCTTTCAGCTTTGAAATGATATAAGATTCATATTTGTATCTTTATTGGTTGAAGACAAATAATTCTCTAAAGAAAATGCACTTCAAAAAGTCGCAAAATCATCAAATTTCAAATGTTATTAAAATTGCTTGAATTATGCTCAAACTATGAACTTTTATATGATAATGTTCTGCAGTGGAGTTGTAAAGGTAACAATGTCAAACAGATTGCAAGAAACAGATTACAAATAAAACAATTTCTGACAGAGTTATGTCCCTTTAGAATCAAAGACCGAAAATTCCTTTTTTAAAAAAGTTCAATTTTTAAAATGCTTTAAACTCATAAACTATTTAATGTAGAGCTTTGGTTTATAAATTCATATAAACAGCAATGATTCAGCTGTAAAATCAGCTATACTATGCATCTGTATGTGTTGCCGTTATTTAGGAGAAGATTTTTGAAGACGCGAACCCTCAAATTTGCGAAAATTCACCTGTTTTTCAGGTTTTTCGAAATAGCAAAAAATCTATTATTACGGCCGACAACCGCTATGTGCCTAATCAATGGGGAATGTTGTTGCCCACATTCTGGTGAAAGTTTTATGAAATTATCTTGTTAAGTTTTCGAGTTATTGAGCTTTGAAATTTACACTTTTTTCAAAATTGCCAGATTTCAAGTACTCGCTGTGCAAAAAGTATTGCCAAAAAGTGCCCGTGAGGGGATTCCAAATATATATAATGCTTCCGCTAAATTATATGCAAATAGCAGCTCTGTAGAGCTTATATCTCCAGAGGAGAAGATTGTCAAAGGTGCATGGGATCCGAAGATTTTCAAAAGTTGTTAAAATCAAGATGGCGGCGAAACCATGTGACCTACAGATTCGACATGATTTACTTTTTTGCTTGCATGGTTATTACGCATCTTTTAAGAGAAGTTGCATTTTTCATTTTTTCCCCATGTTAAATTTCGAAGCTTAGATTCGAACTGCACCTTTAATGGCTGGGGCGATTGGGCCCAAAAGCTTATTTGTTCGATTCCAGGGCAAGGGCTATCAGCCTGTAAAATCTTGTTGCATTTGCTTTAGCCGTTTTTGCTAAAACGTGAGCCAAACTTTCTTGAAATAAAAATAATATTACACGCCAATAACAATAAGGATTCAGAACTTTAGTTCTGAATCCTTAATAAAGGCAGTTATATATCAATTGTGGTCTATTAGTATTATGAAAAATGTATTATTAGCTTAAATCTACGTTTGTTTTAAAGTGTTTACACACAGCAATAACGAAATCCCCTTTAGTGATGGGAAATTATGCATCTGATTCTGCCATTTACCATTAGATACGATATATACTTGTTTAAATTCATAGTTGATTGATGTAGGGTACTTGATAAATGAATTTGATAGTTAACGTTCAGGGCACAGTATGAGATAAGTTTCATGTGTCGTTTGTAGTGGGTTTGTATCTGTACCCAGTATATCGGAATACTTCAACCAAAGGAAAGAAAAGTGTTTAACATCTAGCATTTATTTAGAAAAAAAAACATTATGTTAAAGGGGCAGTAGCACTGAAATAAGTTGATGAAATATTTTAAAAAAATAATGTCACCAATAGTAAAACACCCTTCTCTCTTCGGAAAATTAAGTTGAAAAAAGAGTGTACATGGTTTCGTAAAGGCATGGACATCGTTTTTATCATTCAAATTAATAAAATGTGTTCGCATTAACATGGCCGCCATGCAATTCTTGCTTTATTGGCAACACCGTTATTACCACTACGGATAATTGGTTTGTGTAATAAGATGTTTACCCTCTAAAGTAAATATAAATGACAGAAACTATCACTATAAAAGGGAAATTTGAAAAAAATAAAATTTGCGAAAAACGTGCTACTGCCCCTTTAATGTTTGTCTTACCTGTTTATTTGTTTAATCTATGGAAGAGTTGAATCGAAGAATACACAACATTGTTATTGGTGAGTAGATAAGGTATAAACACGTTTGTCTGTCTTCACATAGTTCTGTACAGCCTAGAGAACCAGTTTGATGATCCATTTGTACCACAAACATTGCCTTGTCAGCTGACAAGTATTTGCCTAACATTGACAAGGAGCAGATTAGGATGAAACTGAACATGTTACTCGGTGCTTTCTGTCGTCTTTAGAAATGATCTAAGTCGAGTGTTTTCTGGCAGTTCGAGCTAGTTGGACATAGCCCACAATTCCATGCGCTAACTTTTACTTCAACCCGGAAGCAATTCAGAGCCAATGTAGTCCCTAGTGTAGGGGCTGTTTCTCGTACTTGTAAAGATTATTTTGTGACATGTGATGGTTCAATGAAAGGTCAGATACTGTAGTATGTGTGTGATGTTTTCTGGGTCTTAGATTTACTGCTATAGTGTTGGTGTGAGCAGGCAAAGTGACCCCAAATTGAAGGTCGAGGGTCACGGACCAACCTTGAAGACAGGGTCACATTTGTTTAACCTGGCTACCGGCCAAAATGCTACGAAACCTATGCTAAATTTTTGACTGAAAAGTGGTCTATGGCAGGTAAGTCAGTGTGCAAAAGCCGAATGCCCAACGAGATATAGGGAATTGGCTGTATTAGAAATACAATGATGATAGAACTACTTGAAATTAATTGTGGGCTGTGGCCAGTTTGGGTTTTTCTCTCATTAAGAAGTAATGGTAGAGAGATGAATAGGTTAGAACAGATTGATTGTCTAGTGATGAAGTTGATTTTTAGACATGGTTTTACAGTTTGATACTTGTCTTGACACCGATCAAATGTTAATATATCATCATAAATAATAAGTTGCTGGATTTAGGAAAATAGTTCAATTATGACGCAGACTTCATATCATTTAAACAATACCAACAATACCAACAATACCAACAATACCAACAATACCATTGTGTTTGAGAATCAAGAATCCTTGTGCATGGTCAACTTTTCAGTCAATTAACAGACTCGAATAATCAGGTCAACAAATCAACACCGATCACAATATAGTTGATGTTGGATGTTGTCTGTTTCTTACATCCCTCTTAGACCTCGTTGCCCGTAGCAACCATTGATAAAAGTGTCCTGATCATTATGGAGTGCTGCAGCGATGTTATGAATTGTTTTCTTCATCTTATGAGGTGTTAAAGACTATTTACAGATGTATCCATGAGACATATATTTGGGTCAGTGTTTCCACCGTTTCCGGAGCATATTGATACTGTTTGACACTGTTCACAAATTTGTTAAACTGTTTTTCGATATCATGTCACCCCTGTAGGGGTTGGAACTTTTTCTCAACTGTCTTTTCTGTTTGCATGGCAACAATTTGCAGTTAGTTGTTTTGTAGGGTATTTACTCTAAAAAGGTAAATCTTTAAGGTTTCTAGGGTTTATTCGGGGAAGAGAGATACCTGTTTTACGAGTAAAATCACGTTTGTGTTTGAATCACAGATAACGCGTAACAATGAAATTAAAACCTGAAGCTGGGTCGACATTCTGTCAGAACTTGACACAGAGTGATAACCGCACCTGATGCTAATTATGACTTAGATAAATTAATATAGTGCATACGTGTAATCAAAACTATGCACCATTTTCTAAAAAATAGTTATTTTAAAGATGACATATCATTGCTAGGCAACATATTTATTCTTGCGCACTAGGTTACGTAAATAGAGCTCCATATTACCACATTATACCGTTTCTGATTTTTCTCATTATCCTATTAGTAATGAGTATTTCCAGAGTTATGATTGAATAACCATAACCAGACTTCTTTAACAGACACAGGATCCAGAGACCTACTGACGCCCTCAGAATAGACTTTGTGAATGATATGAAATTTGTCGTTGATGTTGTATTGAGTCACTATTTTTATCTTATCAATTAGAATTAGAATACATGTACCTTAATTAGATGAGTTTTGTTTTGGTGGATGTACTTGATTTTTTCTGCTATTCTCATATATATATATATATTCTCAGGTATATTTATGATTAGTCAAATCATTGGTTACATAAGTCACTAGCCATAGCACGGTCATGTAGCGGTCAATTGATACATATCTATATAATTCAAATCTGGTATTGGTAATACGGAAACAAATTTACTGTTATCATTGACAAATGTTCATAATTGACTTAGTAAATGGTATGAACTTTGACAGTAATATAAGAAATTAGTCAAAGCATTAGTTTAAAAAGTCACAAGTCATAGTATCGTGTTGATGTAAACCCTATATCGGTTAATTGATAAATGTCATTATATTTTTTTAATATTGTACTGATCAGTTATTGAACTAAATTTGATTGACTTTGATTTCTCAATTCTAGAAATATAATATTTATCTCATGTTGTATATTGCTAATGATTTTCTTACACTCAAATCTATTTGCATCATCATCAACTATTGATATATCTTGTCATTTAAAAAGGATTTCAAATAGAGTGAGAATTGTGAATAAATCAATACCACTTATGGAATCAGATATATGTTGATACGTCACAAATGGAAAGTTATCTTCTGGCAATCAGATGCTAATTATATCTTGTCATCTTGAGAAGCTAAATAGTTTGCTCCTATAATTATATCAATATCACAAAACTGTTAGATCTTTTAGCGATCAAAAGTTTTGATGAAATTGTAAATTCAATAACACTTATGGAAATCTTGATGAAGTTGATGTATGTAAATTTGCATCTAAAGATAAGTTTATTTTCGAAGTTCAAATTGAAAATAGCAGAGTATTGCGAATTTATCAATTGCACTAATGGAAAAACAAGTTTTTTCTTGCAATTAAATGTTTGGTCTCTTATGCTGAAAAGTGTATATCGTTATCTAAAGAGCATTTTAAAAGCGCTAATGATTGTCGAAGATTGATATCATTAATACAACTTGAACGTCTATTATTGCAATAAAAACATATTTGTGCTCGTCTGATGTTGATGTATACATCTTGGCTGTGTTCAAGAGAGGTTTCAAAGTAATCAATGTCAACTGAGAATTTAATTATGTCAAACACTTAAATGTAGTCCTTTTATGTACAAAACTTATTTACACTTATTATAACACAACAATCAATGTAATAATACCAAATAGTAACCTTCTTAAACAGGAGAAATTCCAAACACAGCACCCCTCATAAAGGACCGTGTTTGTCCATTGAGAAGTCAGGGGGTCTTTATTTATTCAGCTTCATGTTTATCTGAGGCGTGTTCAGGATTGTGAGTACTCACAAGTATTTGCGAGTACCTTATTCTGAAAGACAACGAGTTCGCGGTACTCCCGAATACACGTGTGAACACTTTGGTGCAGTCTCGCCAAGCGAGAATAAACAATACAATGTGTAGTCGCGTGTCGTAAATTTGGATTACATAATTTTCTTTTTTTTTAATAACCCCCTCAATTGAAATGTTGTCGATTGCTATATGTGCAAGGCACCTATTTTTTTCCAAAATGGTGATGATATTCTGATATCATCTTGGGAATTACTCGCGACCCAGTTTACCGTTCAGTAAACATCCTCGAGTATCCGCATACATGCAAAGCGAGTACTCCCGGTCCTGAACACGGCTCTGCTTCTGAACGAAAACGCGTTCGCACGTACTCGCAAATACACTGATGAACACTTTGGAGCAAGCGAGTATACACGATCCAAGATGGATTCGCGCGTCACAAAGTTTTAGAAACTAATTTTTTTTATTTCTTTTATTACTCCCTAAATTGAAATTTGGTCGATTGCTATGTGCACGGCAAGTATTTTGTTCAAAATATTCTGAAATACTCGCGACCCCATTTTTCGTTCAGCAGCTGTTCGCGAGTACGCGGCTAAGCGACAAGCGAGTACTCGCGGTCCTAAACACGCCTCTTGCATGTTATCAGGGAGTGTAGCTAAAATGGATAGACATATACTGCCGGCAAAAAGAAACGCCCACTAGATGTATTTCCAGAGATTGTAAAAACTGTTATGAAGAGTTTAGGAATATTATAACATAATGAAGTTGCACCATTTCTGCATTATATATTTGAATTTCAGAAGTTCATGTCACGAAAGAAGGACGATTGTTGAAATGAGAAAAATAATTGTTCAGTTTCCGATCAGTGCTTGATCAGAAGAAAAAAACATTTTAAAAAGATTTTCATACAACCACGAGCAACAATACAGGCACGCATTGTGTTAAAGTAGTGATGATGCTGCCGGTGTACGTGATTAAGGTGCGAAGTGAATCAAGCGAAAATAGCAGTCTTCATTAAGCGTGGTTTTCATGAATGTTATTGACTCGAATTACAGTTTTCCACGATTTCAATGGACTTTCATATTAGTTATTGCTTCAGCATAACGTGGAGACCGCCATTAATTATATTTAAGAAATGATTGCATCTTTCATTTTAAGGAACATAAAGTAGGCGTTTCTTTGGGTCGGGAGTATATAATGAAACCACGACATGTTATCAGAAATGAGCAGGTCGCTTCAAATGATAACGTCCTCTCATTGCTGACGACGGACCATGATAACTTATGTCTAGGTGTTGTCACTTTAGAATCTCGTCTCGAAATTTCAACATATATGACCGCAGAGGGTATTGACTCGAACTTTAAAAAAAAATGTAAATGTTCTTTTTTTCAAGGAGGACACCAAATGTTTCCCTTTAATATTATAAACATGTCGGGCAATAAATTGAAGACCTCGGGCTTCTACAAATGATAATGATCTGAAAACCAGTGTTAATCCTGGATCCAGGATTATCAATAAGTCTGCAATTTGATTTACAATAATTGCGCTGTTACAGATTTAATGTTATTACTTTACACTTAGGTTTTATAACTGAAACGTTGCAGTCGCTGAACAGAAAACCTGAATACAAAAGTTTAGCACGTGTGAATGTGCTCTATAAAAATATCAACTCTTTTATTTTCAACCAGGAGGGTAATGAATAATGTGATGCACAATTGCACGAATCACTTTTCCCCTGACAATCATAGTTATCTGTCTTCTTTTCCGTTGTGTCGTCAGTGTTGTCGACTTAAACGAGGCTGCAATTGCAACATATAGTTGGAGGATGTCTATTTTAATATTTCCACAATGATTTTTCTCTGATTTTAAAATTTCCTGACTTTGTAATAATGAACGCCTCAGATTGTAAAAATATAAATTCATTCATGTATAATCCGTCTCTGTGACGGTTGCCTTGAGTTCAATACCGATATTTCTTGCCTCTGATATTAATATCAGCTCGTTTTGCAATAATAAGTTTCAGTTTTTTAAATTGTTGTTAATTTATATATATTCTTTCTTTGACTTTTTTGGGGGACGGGATAGCGCAGTGGTTAGCGCGTTCAGCTTTGGATCAAGAGGTCCAGGGTTCGAATCCCGCCAGGGGCACGGCAACTTTGTCTGCGTAGTACCACCCATGGTTCGCTAGTTTCAGCCGCTGCTCGCAGGTTTCACCGCAGTGCATAGCCACATGGCGTTGCGGGCTTTCTGCCATAATACTAGCAGCCGCGATATAAGTGAAATACTCTTGAAAGCGGCGTTAAACCCCAACTCACTCACTCACTCACTCTTTGACTTTTACCTTGAAATCAAAACCAATGATTCAAATGAGATCTAATTTGTTACAGAGGACAGTTAGAATAGTTATGAGTATTGTGGTTTTAACAGAAATAGTTCATCAGTGAAGACACAGACTGGCCCAGGTATGTATGTGCACATCGTTTAGATGATGAACATTTACACACTGAGATAGATGTTCTTGTTAATTAGACAAGGACTGTTCAGTTCAATCATATTTACCTGAATAAATGTAATTCTATGTAGAAAGGATGTACTAATTTGTCCCAAATACTGGATTACATTATTGTACAACAAAATAACAGAGACGATAGTTGAAGAAAGCAAACACTGTATGTAGACGTTTATTGAAAAAGATACATGTACAGCATGATACCAGGGGAGATAACTCCCAACATCTTAAAGACAAGGGTTGTTCTAACCTAAGAACATACCACTGTTGTATCACAGTGGCTGAGCTGAATTACGTTCGCTTCATAAACCTACGACCACACATTATATAGCAATATTAATGGAGGACTATTTTGCTTTTTCACGTAATAAGTTAATATTGACGTTATTACCGTAAACGGATAATAAGGTAATTAAAATCTGTCCCGTGGGTATAATTAATCAATAAGGATATTTTCCACAACGTAACCTTTCAATCATTCAACAGTAGAGTTCCATCACGACAACATTTTAACTGATCAATGAGAACCAAGGAGTGGTACATTGCCAAACAAACTAGGTACTAACTGGGCAATATATGTGAAAAAGGAACTTCCTATTACATATTACAAATTATTTCCACCCACGACTGATACTTTCTGCACCCTGTCTTCAGACACCAACTAGACGAGATAGGCTTTCTGGCTTGTTTTGTGACGCCCTGTATTCATGATGCCTCGCCAAATTTAATGTCGAAATTTTATAAATTTTAAAACTTAAATGATACACATTTTGGCCCAAATATATTTTGAAAAAGCGATTTCAGCAACCTAAGTGTATAGATGGAAAAAAGCGCTCCGGAAAAAAGTCTAATTATTGTGAAAGCAGATGAAATTGATTCTAGCATAAAATATGAGGTGAAGAAAACATGAAGTGATTGTGTATAAGGACGTAAAGACATGGATTAAAACCAGTGCATATGAATAAACAAACAACACAATGTAGAAAATAAATGTATCATTCTATCATGTATGAAATTGCGAGTTACTTCTTTATAAACGTGGGTCTATTAAATATATTCAAAATCTACCTTTCCGACAGCAATGTTTCTTAAAACAGTGGAAAGTTTCTTTTACACATGGATATAGTAAAATCCAGTATTCTTAAGTATACATTTGAGACTCGACAATGATGGAATATTAAAATCAACATTTTAAGAATGAAGACTGCATACAACATATTAACAATTGTCTTCTTAGTTTGCCATTGCAGCATAATTGACCCCTCTTTGATATACCTCTAACTGTTAGGATATACTGATAGGATATTTATCTATCTATGTCACCGTATATAATAGAGTCTGTAGTTGTTTGCTTAATATACTCATGGTAAAAATGGTTGACACCCCTAAACAGAAAATGGATTTTAGCAAATTTTATGCATGGATAATTAATATTGTTCGATATTTTGTTATTTTTTAAATTAAATGGCCCAAACACATGATGTAAACTTTATAATACTTGCCATGTATGTATTGCGTGCGAATGAGACTCCATGAAAGATTTTGTGCGTAGTTGGTTTCAGTAGAATGTTTTTTCAATTGCAGCTTTTCATTATTTATTAGCACCAAAATGACAACACTCAAACACTGGAACAATATACCAATGCCAAGATCTCAAGACAAAAGGAATGAATTCCTTTGAATAAATTTCATTTTTCATATATTCCTCTTTCTTTGGTATTTTAAAGTACATGTGGAGAAATAGCAAATGCTCATGGACACTATTCACAAAAAGACATCCAGTAGTAACATGTTTTATCAAAAAAAATAATCGAACCTCACACATTACGTTGTTTATAAAACATTTAATTCCCATAACTATTAGGGAGTGTCAACCATTATTACCATGAGTATATTAAAACATAATTTAAAAAATTAATACAATGATCGAACATTTTCTAACACAACTGTGGCTCCTAACTCTTTTCACAACAATTATTATTGAAAAGTGAACAAAGATAAAGGACAGGCTTGACAAGATTATCATAAAATTTCAATTGACAGTCTATTGGGATATTAAGTTGACGAGTGCTTTTGACAATAACAAGCATTGCCTTCTTATCTCTTTACAGTAAGGCGTCTGATTTCTCTAACGAAGTCAACAGTGAAGAGTAAACCAAGATACAGATATCCAATCGATGTACCATTAACCGGGAAGCTGTGTTTCCTTTTACAATATCCTTTTGATAACATTGAGTCAGAATCAACTTCGGCTAAGCTAGGGCGCTCTGAAAAGGCATACATTGAGCTTAACATGCAATCTTCCTTTAAAGGGGCAGTAGCACGTTTTTTGCAAAATTTATTTTTTCAAATTTCCTATTCATAAAGGTAGTTTGTGCCATTTAAATTTACTTTAGAGGATAAACCATCCTATTACACAAACCAATTATCCGTAGTAGTAATAACGGTGTTGCATAAAATATCATGGCGGCCATTTTATTGTAAACACATTTTATTATTTCAAATGACAAAAACGATCCCCATGGATTTATAGAGCCATGTACACTCATTTTAAACTTGATTTTCCGAAGAAAGAAGGGTCTTTTACAATTGGTGAACTTATTTTTCAAATACATTTCATCGACTTATTTGAGCGAAAAACCGTGCTACTGCCCCTTTAACACCAAATGATGTTGTCAAGCCTCACATTAATAATTTTCATTTCAACAAATGCTTCTCAGATTTAAGGATAACTTATATCTCTTTGTGTCAACGCAGTTGGATCTCTCTCGTTAAATACCAGTTTGAATTCACTTGTTCCTACAACATACATCTTGATGAAGAGACGAACTTTTCTGCCATGACTTGGGCCAAGTATAATTGGCGACATCGTAACATTCTTCTTCAAATCAACCACATGCAAATACTTATTGCTTAAAGTGAATTTCAATGTTGCAACTGAATCACATTGAAGATCTGTTAAATGTAATTGTCGAAAATGGAATGATCCCTCAAAGTTCTCTAAAGAAAAGGAGAGTTTTGTCTTGCCATCAGACGTTGATTTCAAATTAAAAAACGCCATTGATGTGACGTTGTTGTTCTGTTGCACAGCACTCATGACCCAGGAGTACTTTCGGTTCTTCAGGAATGACTGGACACTTCTTGCTTGACAAAGCCAATGACCGGTAGCTTCGGGCTTCGGTTCGATAATGTTCTTCTTATTTCCAAATGATTTACAAAAGCGTTTGGACAATGAAAGGAACGCCAGTTTTGTCTCTGTTAAAATGATAAATTAGAGTTACCTTAGAGTAGTTTTAGATTTTGCCGAGTTTTACTAGGACCTGACAGTTTTACATTTGTATCATTATTAGTAAATCTACCGTTCTCAAGCAGAAGCACACTTTACTGTTCCAATTCTTGTTTTCAGTGAGATAATGTGGTCACCTGATGATTTGAATATACCAGTCGTCTTGATTCAACATGTAATATCAAATGAGTTCGAATTTGATTCTAATATATTGACGTCTTACAACAATTAACATTTCGTTGCAAGATGACACTTATTTCGGTCTCATTAAAATCGACCATGTTCCGAGAAAAAAATCTGCAAAACACTGCATATCCGGATTATAACTGATTATATATATTTCTCGAAAAAAGGAATGTTTGGCGAGGTACCCTTCGAACGATATAGTTCGTATCCCGGGCGTATGCAAATTAGCAGTCAATTAAGGCTATTTAAAGTTATCTCTCACAATGCCTCCACTTACTAACTGTACTGCAAGGGGAAAGAGGCACACTTACTAACTGTACTGCTAGGGGCACACTGTGCATAAAGTCACTCTGGTCGTTTAAGCGTTCATTATTTGCTTTGTATGCCACTTACAATAAACATATTCCAATATTATGAGACATGTATGAGTCACGAAATAACCAATATTTATGTAATAAGAAAGTATGATTAAGATATTCTATATATCTAATTTGATCAAAAAGCATTTGTTTCAGTTATCTCTGTAAAGACAGAAATTACATCACACCAACACATTACTACATAAATAAAACTTTTAAAAAATTGAAAACTTCTTACCTGGAATATTATTTCTCTTAAATCCACCTATGGAAGCAAATAAGTCGTTTTAGTAACAATCATAAATATGCTTAGTTTAAAACTCTGAAATCATTGCTTTAAACATGTCATTTGTGTATAATTATTAACGATGACATAATTGGTCGTATGTGTTCCGTCTTGTAGTTTTTTAAAAAAAGGTCCCACTGTTAAAAAACGATAGCATCAAACTAAATTGAAGTAATAGGCTGTATCACAATCAGGTATAATATACGGTCAGTCTCATTTAAATCAGTTTCTGCGCTTCTGATGTGAAAACTGCACAAAAGAGGTCATGTCAGGTGACATACAACCAATCAGCGACGAGGCTAGAAAGCCACCAGACCCACTTGATGCGAACACCACATTCAATATCATATCTAAGAATACCTCTGATTGGCTGAATTTATTGAAGATGAAGGGTCATAGTGAACGACATCTCGTGATCTGATTTAAATGAAATTGAAGGTGTGGTGTTGCAGATCTCCGATTAGGTGAAACGTAACCAAATGGGAGTTATCATATGTATACAAGTGTATATATATATATATATATATATATATATATATATATATATATATATATATATATATATATATATACTTTTGATTTGTAAATTCTAGGCCCGATATATAGAATAGCAAAACTTATGTTCTGCCATTTAGTTTTTTCCCTATATGTTGACAAGTACTAAACAGAATAATGAACTCTACACAATATTTCATTACAGATCAAGAAAGTTTTATTTTATTATCAACCTTTTAGATAAAATGGTATAAGTGAGACATCGTTAAGAATCCTCTAATTGTCACGTACTATATGACAATTATCACGCTATTTGTTTTATACAATTTGATGCAGTTATATTGACGTTACAATGAAAGCCATTAAAGGGGCAGTAGCACGTTTTGTCGCTGAAATAAGTCGATGAAATACATTTTAACAATAATGTCACCAATAGTAAAACACCCTTCTCTCAAAATCAAGTTAAAAACGAGTGTACATGGTTCTGTAAAGCCATGGGCATCGTTTTCGTCATTCGAAATATTAAAATGTGTTCACAATAAAATGGTCGCCATGCAATGTTTGCTTTAAACGCAACACCGTTATTCCTACTACGGAAATTTGGTTTGTGTTATAAGATGTTTTACCCTCTAAAGTCAATATAAATGACATGAACTATCATTATAAAAGGGAAATTTGAAAAAAATAAAATTTGCAAAAAACGTGCTACTGCTCCTTTAAACGTGATATTTGCACTTAGATAAACAAGAAAGTGAATGGAGTGCAGCTTTGTATGACATCTTGACTTAGATCTGAACGTGTCCCTGACATGGCGACAACACAAACGAACTATTTACCTTCATACATCTCCAGAACAAGTGCTCGTCCTCCCGATCTTTTTTGAATCAAACGTTGAATACGCTGACTCTTCCCACAGAAAATAGTGTTCTGAAATGTGTATTTGATCATGTCAGGCTTATCAGAAAGTAGGCATGTATACGTGAAGAAACGAACTCGTGAAGGATTGCACAAGTAAGCACATACAATATATACTGTGTATTTGATTATGCTGTTACCAGATGAGTAAATACAAATATATACCTGAAGAACGAGATATTTACAAGTAAGAACAATATACAAACTCATGGATAGAAATAAATGCCATTTATATAGTCAACAAACGTAACATTGTTATATTTGGGGTCAACCTATCTGGGATAGTACACATTATTTTCTTTATTTTCGGGACGATGTCCTTTGCGTGATTCGAACCCACCCCCTAAGAGTCAGGCACCAATCACAAGAACTGGCTGTTTCTAAACAACACAAGAATCTGTTCTGCTGCAGATAGCGTGATCCAAAGTACAACAATCAAACACAAAGTTAGAACTCACATGTGATGATTGATCGTTTGTTGAAATGTTGAATCGGAGGATACACGTCAAAGCGATTGAAGAATGTTTCACGTCAAGGCATCTTATTCTGTCCTCACATTGCTTTCTACAACCTTCAATTCCAAATATTTGTTTCATTTTCATTTGAAACAAATTGCCATTAACTGACATACATTTGTTTGCAAGAAGCAACAGAATGATTGAACTGATCATGATGTAGTTGAGTATTTCCTTTGCCTTACAGTGTCACCTGTATGACTAGTCACAATATAATATGTCTCTGTCACCTGTACGACTAGTCAAAATATAATATGTCTCTGTCACCTATACGACTAGTCACAATATAATATGTCTCTTCCTGATTATACTTCCTCTTCTGATTGACAGACAGACTGATCTGGGGTTGTCGAAGTGTGGCACTATCAGACAGATCAAATATAAAACCATGTTATCTTTATCTATTTTTCACAAATATGTCTGTAATAGCGTTTCAAACCAACACGAAAGAGTAGACCTATTATGTTTCAATTTGAAAAACACCAATCACATTAACATCACCATTTCTACCTTCAGAATAAACTAAAGTTACTATATTTAATATTGTTAAGCTTTTTTTTCTTTTGATAAATCAGTACTAGACCTTAAAAAATCCATGTAATGGCCAAAAAGGGACTTTTTATTTATTTGCCTTACTCTTATTAGATTTACTTTTCTTTATTCTTAAGAATGTTAATCTTTTCCAGTAAAGTCACTTATTACATTATTTTTCTAAGAATAATCTATTTTTTGAATTATTTAATGTATTATTATTATTAATTTATGTTTAAGCAAACATAAGTTTCTCTTTTTATGAACTTGAATTGGCTTAGTACTTTTCACTTAAGATTTATCATTTTAAGGGGAGATAATTTCATTTTTTCTTCAGTTTTAAGTATTTAACTTTTAAGGGGAGATAATTTTATGTTTTCTTCAGTTTTCAGTATTTAACTTCTAAGGGGAGATAATTTAAAGTAAGTTAAGGTCTGGCCCTTGGCCTGGGGAAGGAAGCCCTGTTTTACCACAGTTGCACAGTAGCACATGTTATTTGGAAGCAGGTGGCAAGTCTGTGTCTGGCTTGTCTCCTGAGATGTTTTTTCAAGTCTTAAGTCAAGTTGTCTTTATGGGAATACAGTAATGGTGAGTTATTTTACATTGTTAATTTGCTGTTTTTATCATAATATGTATATTATTTTGGCTAGGGTTATTCTGTTAGGAATTATTGATATATTTTACATGTTCATGTTTTCTACAGTAATTTCATTCATTTATCTTGTAAATGTTCATTTATGAAAGTAATTTGCTTAGTTTTGCTAGGGTAATGTCAAAGAATTTATCTTAAATGTTTGTTGTTATTGGTAACTTCTCAATTCTAACAAGTAACCTTTTTATAAAAAATAAGTTTTATTCATTCATGAATTCAGTACAAAGTGATAAGCATGTAATTACATTTCTCAAGTACCGAAGTACATTTCTTGGGTTATGTTTCGAATTATATTTGCTATATGCTATTTTGTTAGTCACTTTCTAAGGCAAATGTTTCTATTGTATTGCAGTTAATCTGCTAGTTCTACACACCAAAAGAAAAGAATAAATATCAATTGAATCTGAGACAAGTTTTGTCAAATATATTGAAGTAATGAAGTCAGAAGTGAAGTGAAGTTTGTTGGTCCTACAGCATTAACATTACTCTCCATGAAAGATGACTGAAGAATTAGGAAAAGAAAGTAGAGAAAGAAAGCTAACAGAAAAGGGATTAACTTACACTTTGGAATTAAAATCTAAGAATGTGCAAAGTATTTTCAAGTCACTAAAGGGTGAAATAGAAGACATTACAGCTGGACTTGTTGATGTAGCTGTCTCTAAAGACCAGATAGAAATTGTGAGAGTGAAGCATAGTCAGTGGTTAGAGAATTATGACAAGTTGTACAGAGCTAGGGAAGAGTATGCCAAACTACTTGCTGAGCCTGGATTTTCAAACTTTAGAAAAGAATGTAAAGATCAAGATACTACATTGCAAGAGTTCAAGAGGAGAGTTGAAGACTATTTCATTCAGTTTGGGGATGTACAAAGACGTGATTCATGCGACTCATTAATTTCCCCCCTAAATAAGAAGCAGGCCGGTTCAAGAGCAAGTCAGAAATCTGTTTCTTCCGTACTCTCAGCTCAAATCCAAGAAAAACAAAAGCAAGTAGAGTTACAAGCAAGAGCAAAGGCACTTAAAGAAAAGGAGAAGCTTGAGATTGAGAAGTTAAAGGTTGAGATGAAAGAAGAAGAATTAGAGATACAAACCCAGTTGGAAATTTCTGAAGCCAAATCTAAAGTATTAAATGAGCTAGAAGAGCAAGGTTCAACTGTAAGGTCAAAAGCAAGACACTCTGTACAAAGATACTTATTGAGGAGGGAATCTGTTGGAAGGGAATCTGTTGGAAGGGAATCTATTGGAAGGGAATCTATTGGAAGAGAATCTATCGGAAGGGAGTCTATCGGAAGGGAATCTATTGGAAGGGAGTCTATCAGAAGGGAATCTATTGGAAGGGAGTCTATCGGAAGGGAATCTATTGGAAGGGAGTCTATCGGAAGGGAATCTATTGGAAGGGAGAGAATAAGAAGAGATCTAGTTGATAATGAGTTGGAAGACCATGCCATTCAAGTCCCTCAAGTCCCTCAAGTACACACAGAAATGTCTGACGTCTTTAACTCTGTCATCAAACATTTGAAAAAACCAGTAGCAGACATTCAAAAGTTTAGCGGTGACCCCTTGGACTTCCCTAAATTCATACGGCAATTCAAGACGAAAGTTATTGCTAATACAGATTCAGACGATGCAAGAATGAGTTATTTGGATCAATTTACGACTGGTGAAGCAAGAAGAATAGTGACAGGGTACAGTTTCCTGCCAGCACGAAGAGGTTTTAAGGCAGCTATGGAAGAATTGCAAGAACGCTATGGTGATGAAGATTCACTTGCTAATGCCCTGATAGGACGCGCGTTGAAGTGGCCTGACATTAGAGTTGACAGTGCTAGGATGCTTGATGAGTATGGGATCTTTCTCTCCGAGTGTGAAAATGCAGTGAAGTCGATACCGGCAGTAAAGATATTGGAATACCCTGACAATCTGCGCAAGCTTGTGATGAAACTCCCACGTCATTATCATGAAAGATGGAGAAATGTTGTCTTGCAAGTCAAAGAAAATGGAAGGCATATCAAGTTTAGCGACTTTGTAAAGTTTGTAAAGAAAGAAGCAAAGAAGGCCACAGATCCCATGTATGGTCGTGATGCGCTACAAGTGCCTGCAAAGCCATCTACAGGACAACGAAGTAACACTGTGTTTAAAAGAAACCCAAACAGTTCCTTTAGCACCAGTGCCACACAAGCAAGCTACAACTCTCAATCTGTAAACTCAAGAAGTGATATGCAAGCAAGACCCAGGAAGCCAGCTCAAGATAACATCAAGACATGCATCTACTGCCACAAGCAAGGACATGAAGTTAACAGTTGTCGAGATCTGATGACGAAACCCCACATGATTAGACTTCTCTTCATTCGTAACAGCAGCCTGTGTTTCAGATGTCTCTCCCCTGGTCATGCTAGTAAATCATGTACTCTAAATGTTAAATGTAACAAGTGCCAAGGCAATCATCAGACCATTCTACATATGTCAAACGATACTACAAAGAAAGAAGTTAGTGCACACGCAGAGCTTGAAGAAAGTGGTGATCTACTGGAGGCCGGAGAAGTTGAGAGTACTTTAGCAATTATTCCAGTTTGTGTGACAAGAAAAGATGGTTTGAAAGTGTGTACTACCTATGCGTTCTTGGATCCTGGGAGCACAGTATCTTTCTGTTCCGAAGCTCTGTTGAAGAAACTGGGTTGCAGTGGCAAGAATGTTGAAATTACAATTGACACAATGGGTGAACCTCACACGTCTACAGTTCAGGCCGTCAGTGGTTTACAAGTACACAACCTCAACTGTGACAACACTATATCCCTGCCAACACTCTACTCTAAAGACAGTCTTCCTGTTACGTCAAGACATATTCCTACAAGCAAAGATGTGGCCAAGTGGTCTCACCTGTCTGACCTGCATATCCCTCAAGTCGACTCTGACATTGATCTCCTAATCGGATGTAATGTACCTGAAGCCTACTCCCCCCTTGAAGTCAGAACAGGTCCTAAAGGCAGTCCCCATGCTACAAGAACCAGTCTGGGCTGGATTCTCTGGAACGTGATGCGCATTACTCAAGAGGAACCAACTTATCCAGTCTTTCGGACAGAAATCAAGTCAATACATGAAGTAGAAGAAATCAAGACACTGAACAAGTTAGTAAAGGAATCTATTAACCATGACTTCCCAGAGAAAGGAATCGACGACAAGCGAGAGCCGTCTCAAGAAGATAGAAGATTCTTACAGATAGTCTCAGATTCCATATCTCTCCAAGATGGGCATTACCACATCAGACTCCCCTTCAAGCAAGATAATGTGATAATGCCTAACAATTCAAGTCAAGCTATCAAACGACTCACCGGTCTAAAGAAAAGATTCAAGCAGGACAAGGTTTATCACAATGACTACAAAACCTTCATGAGTGATATCATCTCTAAAGGCTATGCAGAAGAAGTGCCCATGGATGAACAAGATGGCGACGCGGGAAAGCAGTGGTACATCCCTCATCACGCTGTGTACCATCCTAAGAAGCCGGACAAGATCCGGGTGGTATTTGACTGTGCTGCGACATATCAAGGCGTGTCACTGAACACCTCTCTCCTGCAAGGCCCAGATCTCACCACAAGTCTTCTCAGTATCCTTCTTCGATTTCGAGAAGAGTCTATAGCGGTCATCGCAGATATAGAATCCATGTACTACAGAGTGAGAGTCCCGCCTGAAGACTGTAACTTCTTGAGATTCTACTGGTGGCCAGACGGAGATTACAACAAGGAGCCAAAGATGTACAGAATGTTAGTCCACCTCTTTGGAGCCGTATCCTCCGCAAGTTGTGCGTCATATGCTCTGCAGCAAACAGCGAGAGACAATGTAGATAACTATGACCCAGAAATCCTCAAGTTGATAAAGTCAAGTTTTTATGTGGACGACTGTCTCACATCTAAGCCCACAGAAGAAAAGGCAATCCAAGTTGTAAAAGATATAACCAGCCTCTGCGGTGAAGGGAACTTCAGACTGACAAAGTGGATCAGTAACAGCCCAGAAGTACTAAAGTCTGTACCTGAAGACGAAAGAGCAAAGTGTATCAAGCAACTAGATCTAGACTATGACAAACTCCCCAGTGAACATGCCCTAGGTGTATTCTGGTCTGTAGACGAAGATCTCCTCAGCTTCAAAATCAATGAAAGAAACATGCCAAATACAAGAATAAGTATTCTGTCGTTAGTCAGCCAAGTCTATGATCCCCTAGGAATTGTGTCACCATTTGTACTTCGAGCCAAAGTACTCCTCCAAGACCTGTGTATAAAGTACAGCTGGGATGACACTATAGACGACCAATCTGCAAAGCTCTGGAGTGACTGGCAATCAAGTCTACCAAAACTGAAAGACATTCAGCTAGAGAGATGTTACAAGCCCCGTCAGTTTGGAACTGTCAGCTCAAGGTCAATTCACGCCTTCTCAGATGCTAGTGATGTTGGATATGGGGTGGTCATTTACTTGAGACAAGTCAACGAAAACGGTGATGTCCATTGCTCCTTTGTGATGTCTAAGTCAAGGGTGGCGCCAGTCAAGAAAGTAACTGTACCTCGCATGGAGCTTGCAGCTGCTACAGTATCTGTACGCCTTGTACATATGATAAAGAAAGAGCTTAACATCTCAAGTGTCACTTTCTGGACTGACAGCATGTCGGTGCTTCGCTACATTGCCAGTGAAGCAGCAAGATTCAAGACATTTGTCGCCAACAGAGTCAATACCATAAGAGAAGGCTCTGATGTCACAGAATGGCAGTATGTACAGTCAAAGAGCAACCCAGCTGATTATGCTTCAAGAGGAATGAAGATAGAAAAGCTTCTGTCTACACCTGCCTGGTTACATGGTCCAGACTTCCTTTGGGGGAAAGCTAACACTTGGCCCCAGCCTCCACTCCTTTACAACGTAATCCCGGAGAATGACCCTGAAGTGAAGAAAGCTGTTAACACAACTTTGGTAGACACAGTTAAGTCTCCGCTCTCTGCTGTTGACGCATTGATAAACCATTATTCAAGTTGGACAAAAGTGAAGAGAGCGGTTGGATGGTTTCTAACTGTCATAAAATTCTTACATCAAAAATGTAAAAGAAGTTCCAGCGTCATCACCAGGAGAGCAAGTCAAAAAGAAAAGTTTACCCTGACTACTCATGTTCTCGAGGAAGCAGAACAAGTCCTGATTCGACACAGTCAAAGACAGTATTTCAAGAATGAGCTGAAAGCCTTGGAAGTCAAAGAAGCAAGAATAAGTAAGTCAAGCTCACTCTACCGCCTCAACCCCTTCCTTAAAGACCAAATCATCAGAGTGGGTGGTCGGCTGACCAATGCCCATATGTGCTTTGATGCAAAACACCAAATCATCGTTCCGAAAGCATCACCAATTGCAAGACTTATCCTAGAACATGTGCATAAATCGGTCGGTCATCTCGGAAGAAACGCAGTATTGTCCAAGTTAAGGCAGAAGTATTGGATTCCAGGAGCTAATTCTGCTATTAGAAGACTAATCTCCAAGTGTGTCATCTGTAATAATACCAAGCCCCGCTATGTGAGCAGAAAATGGCGGATCTATCAGAAGACAGGGTGATTAGCGACATTCCTCCTTTCTCACAAGTCGGTATGGACTATTTTGGGCCATTTGTCGTCAAACGTGGCCGTGCCTCGGTCAAGCGTTATGGTGTCATCTTCACCTGCCTGAGTATACGAGCAGTTCACCTGGAGCTAGCTAGCAGTCTGGACACTGATTCCTGCATAAATGCTATAAGAAGGTTTATAGCACGACGTGGTCCCCCGACTCTCATCCGTTCAGATAATGGAACCAACCTTGTCGGCAGCGAACGCGAACTACGAGAAGAATTAATGAAGATGAATGCTGAAAGAGTTAAGAACACTATGCTGAACAAAGGGATAGAGTGGGTGTTCAATCCACTAGCTGCGTCGCATTTCGGGGGTGTATGGGAGCGCATGATCCGCTCAGTTAGAAAAGTTCTTACATCTCTTATGAGTGAGCAGACAATTCGATTGGATGATGAAGGATTGTACACACTTATGTGTGAAGCCGAGACCATCTTAAATGGTAGACCTCTGACCGAGGTATCTAGTGACTGTCATGACGTCTCTCCTCTCACGCCTAATCACCTGCTGTTGTGTCGCGCGGGAGAGAAGATGCCCCCTGGACTGTTCAGCAAGGATGACCAGTACTGTCGTCGGCGGTGGCGACAGATCCAGTACCTTGCTGATATCTTTTGGAAGAGATGGGTGAAAGAATATTTACCCCTTCTACAAGAACGACAAAGATGGACTGTGAAAAGAAGAAATCTGAAGGTTGGCGATATAGTTCTTCTCGCTGACAATACTCCAAGGAACTGCTGGAGTCTTGGTAAAGTGACTGAGACTATGACAGACAGAAAGGGCTACGTGAGAGTAGTCAAAGTGAAGACTGCTACTACTGAGTTGTCGCGTCCAGTCGACAAGTTATGCCTAATCTTGGCAAATGAACTCTAAAGTCGATGTTTAAAACGTTTTCAATTATAAAGACTTTTAGCTAAAGTTTTTAATGCATATTTCAAGTGATTGATTGTGTTATTATAAGTCTTTGATGTTTTTTGCCCATAATTTAAGAGGTAAAGTAATTGTTCTCATATTATTTCACAATTAGGAGGCCGGTATGTAATGGCCAAAAAGGGACTTTTGATTTATTTGCCTTACTCTTATTAGATTTACTTTTCTTTATTCTTAAGTAAAGTCACTTATTACATTATTTTTCTAAGAATAATCTATTTTTTTAATCATTTAATGTATTATTATTATTAATTTATGTTTAAGCAAACATAAGTTTCTCTTTTTATGAACTTGAATTGGCTTAGTACTTTTCACTTAAGATTTATCATTTTAAGGGGAGATAATTTCATTTTTTCTTCAGTTTTAAGTATTTAACTTTTAAGGGGAGATAATTTTATGTTTTCTTCAGTTTTCAGTATTTAACTTCTAAGGGGAGATAATTTAAAGTAAGTTAAGGTCTGGCCCTTGGCCCGGGGAAGGAAGCCCTGTTTTACCACAGTTGCACAGTAGCACATGTTATTTGGAAGCAGGTGGCAAGTCTGTGTCTGGCTTGTCTCCTGAGATGTTTTTCAAGTCTTAAGTCAAGTTGTCTTTATGGGAATACAGTAATGGTGAGTTATTTTACATTGTTAATTTGCTGTTTTTATCATAATATGTATATTATTTTGGCTAGGGTTATTCTGTTAGGAATTATTGATATATTTTACATGTTCATGTTTTCTGCAGTAATTTCATTCATTTATCTTGTAAATGTTTAACAGGTATTTATGAAAGTAATTTGCTTAGTTTTGCTAGGGTAATGTCAAAGAATTTTCCTTAAATGTTTGTTGTTATTGGTAACTTCTCAATTCTAACAAGTAACCTTTTTATAAAAAATAAGTTTTATTCATTCATGAATTCAGTACAAAGTGATAAGCATGTAATTACATTTCTCAAGTACCGAAGTACATTTCTTGGGTTATGTTTCGAATTATATTTGCTATATGCTATTTTGTTAGTCACTTTCTAAGGCAAATGTTTCTATTGTATTGCAGTTAATCTGCTAGTTCTACACACCAAAAGAAAAGAATAAATATCAATTGAATCTGAGACAAGTTTTGTCAAATATATTGAAGTAATGAAGTCAGAAGTGAAGTGAAGTTTGTTGGTCCTACAATCCACAATTTCAATCATATACTGACACGCTTTAAAAACGCAAAATCCATTTATGTCATTTAAAAAAATATATAGTGAAACATGATATGCCGTTTATTCCTTACAACGTAAAAATAGTATTTAAGGCTACCAAAGGATGTAAAGAATTCTACAAGAATTTTATCAAACCAGATTTAATAACGAGTCAAGTTATTAGTGAAAGGAAATGGGAAATTGATATCGGATCGCATATAAATAAAGAGGAGTGGAAAATATATAACTACATTCCATTTCGAAGCACTGTTAGTTATAAACTTAGGTGGTTTCAATACCGCATTGTCCATAGAATACTTACAACAAACAGAAGTGCTTTTATTTACAAATTACAAACGTCTCAATTATGTACATTTTGTAAGTGTTCAATTGAAACTATAAAGCATATTTTATTCGACTGTGTACATGTAAAAAGTCTGTGGCATCTCTTATTTGAATGGATCAAATATAAGACTGACATACATTTAGAACCTAATAAAACACATATTATGTTGGGATACTAGGAAAAGCGAAATGATGTTCTAAATTTGATCTTTATTGTTACCAAACATTACATCTATACATGCAAATGTCACAACAGAAAGCCGCACATAAATGGTCTTAAATCAGTCATTCGAGACACTTACGACGTTAGTAAGCAGATGCTTTTTACAGAATGTAGAATTCATGTCATTTTGGTCTTCATGCCATAGTCTTTTTGAAAATAATCCCTTATTTTCTGCTAAGTTGAAATGAAAATGTCAATCAATCAATCTTTATTTCGGTACTTAAAGGCCACAGGCCTGTAGTACATTTAAGAGTAGATCACATTACAGATTTTGTTCTGGTACAATGGTTTTCCTATCTAACATTGCATAATAAATAAACATTGCAAGGTTATGTAGTACTCGAGTATTAGTATTTGTTAACAGTGAAAATAGTTTTGTTACACTAGGGTACATGTAATAGTATGATTTAATGTATTTCATCCGAAGACTTTTATAGATTGGACAGATTAACAAGAAATGTAGCTCATCTTCGACAGCATTTAAATTACAAACTTGACATATTCTGTTATTTCTTGCAATGCCTGCATATCTGCCAGTTTCAACAAACAATTCATGGGATGAACAACGAAAACGAGCTAAGGCAGTACGAAACTTTTTTACATCAACTTTTGAAAAATAACTTTCAAGACATATTTCATATTTCCACTGTCTATAATATAGACATTTAGTTGATAGTGACATGGATTCTGACCAGGTTTGCAAGTATATATCCTTCATTCTTTGTGTAAATAAACTAATAAACTGTGGTTGTAAATCTACACTTTGGCTGTGCCAAATATGCCCATATCCTGTTTTGTTGAGTATCTCTCTAATATCGGTCACCCAATTACTTTTACCATTATTATCATACAGTTTCATCATATCATAACATTTCTTGGGATATCTGTGGCAGGGCATATTCAATAATCGTATCCAATATTTAATAGCCTTAATAGACGAATAAATGAACAATGGAAATCTGCCTAATTCTCCGTAGACCATCGTGTTACATGTGCTTGTTTTAACACCAAGGAACTTTTTACATGCATATAAATGTATCTTTTCAATGTTATCATACTGTTTTAATCCCCATATTTCAGATCCATACAAAAGTATTGGGCTTATCTTCATATCAAATATTTTGAAAAAGGTGTTAAATGACATATCACCTAGAGATCGCATGTTTTTGTAGATACCTATAAGAATTTTCAATGCTTGTGTTGATGCCTGTTTCGTGTGGTGAGACCAAGAGAGGTGATTAGAAAAGTATACCCCTAGATACTTGTATGCACTGGTAGTTTGAAGGAGTTCTCCTTTATAAAACCATTTCTCGAGTTTTGAAAGTTTTCCCCCATTCTTAAAAACAATAATTTTGGTTTTTTCCCTGTTGACACACGATTTGAATTGCTCAGAAAACTTGTCTAATTCATCTATTTGTTTCTGTAAGCCGCTAATGGAACTTGAAAACAGTACAATGTCATCTGCAAAAAGTAATAGAAAAAATTGCACTGTGCCCGGGTGAAGTTGGATCCCATTCTTACACGTGTTACATATTTGCTGTGCTAATTCATTAATGAAAAAACTAAACAGGAAGGGGCTTAAAATACAGCCTTGTCTAACGCCAAGTTGACTAATAAATGGTTCAGATAGTTCTTGATTATTTCTAACACGTACCTTGACATGTTGATATATACTTTTGAGCATGTTATTCATGTTACTACTAATTCCGTGCGTTTGCAGAATATCCCAAAGTTTATTTCTCTCTACAGAGTCAAAAGCTTTTGCAAAGTCTACAAATTACGCATAAAACTTCCCCCCTTTTGAACTCAGATATCTTTGTATGAGGCTGTGTAGAATAAAGATATTGTCTGTTGTTGTGTATTTTTCCCGGAAGCCCGCTTGTCCTTCATATATTTTGTCCAAAACGTCCGCCCAAGTCACTAACCGTTTGTTGATAATATGAGTAAATAATTTGCCAAATATACTTAGCACAGTAATTCCACGGTAATTATTAGTGTCGTTTCGGTCACCTTGTTTATATATTGGGACAAGAATTCCAACCGACCAGGATTCTGGGAAGTCCCCAGTATTAAGTATAACGTTGAATAATAATTCAAGATATGGAAGTAGAAGATCTGATGAATGTTTAAAGAATTCTGGTAAGATATTGTCTATCCCAGGAGATTTGTCACACTTGAGATGTTGTATACTATTCAGGATTTCATCCCTATTTATTGGAGCATCCAGTATGTCACTGATAATATCTGAAGTTGGCATACATTGTGGACTGTTATGTCTAGTTTGATCCGGGCTGTTATTGCAAGTTGAAAATAGTGATTGAAAGTACTTATACCATTCATCAATTTCAATGTTATTGTTTTGGTTGTTTTTTGTATTAAGCGTTTTGAGTTCATACCAGAATTTTTTGGAATCATTTTTATTCTGTTCTGTTCTTGATTTATTTGCCTTACTCTTATTAGATTTACTTTTCTTTATTCTTAAGTAAAGTCACTTATTACATTATTTTTCTAAGAATAATCTATTTTTTTAATCATTTAATGTATTATTATTATTAATTTATGTTTAAGCAAACATAAGTTTCTCTTTTTATGAACTTGAATTGGCTTAGTACTTTTCACTTAAGATTTATCATTTTAAGGGGAGATAATTTCATTTTTTCTTCAGTTTTAAGTATTTAACTTTTAAGGGGAGATAATTTTATGTTTTCTTCAGTTTTCAGTATTTAACTTCTAAGGGGAGATAATTTAAAGTAAGTTAAGGTCTGGCCCTTGGCCCGGGGAAGGAAGCCCTGTTTTACCACAGTTGCACAGTAGCACATGTTATTTGGAAGCAGGTGGCAAGTCTGTGTCTGGCTTGTCTCCTGAGATGTTTTTCAAGTCTTAAGTCAAGTTGTCTTTATGGGAATACAGTAATGGTGAGTTATTTTACATTGTTAATTTGCTGTTTTTATCATAATATGTATATTATTTTGGCTAGGGTTATTCTGTTAGGAATTATTGATATATTTTACATGTTCATGTTTTCTGCAGTAATTTCATTCATTTATCTTGTAAATGTTTAACAGGTATTTATGAAAGTAATTTGCTTAGTTTTGCTAGGGTAATGTCAACGAATTTTCCTTAAATGTTTGTTGTTATTGGTAACTTCTCAATTCTAACAAGTAACCTTTTTATAAAAAATAAGTTTTATTCATTCATGAATTCAGTACAAAGTGATAAGCATGTAATTACATTTCTCAAGTACCGAAGTACATTTCTTGGGTTATGTTTCGAATTATATTTGCTATATGCTATTTTGTTAGTCACTTTCTAAGGCAAATGTTTCTATTGTATTGCAGTTAATCTGCTAGTTCTACACACCAAAAGAAAAGAATAAATATCAATTGAATCTGAGACAAGTTTTGTCAAATATATTGAAGTAATGAAGTCAGAAGTGAAGTGAAGTTTGTTGGTCCTACAATCCACAATTTCAATCATATACTGACACGCTTTAAAAACGCAAAATCCATTTATGTCATTTAAAAAAATATATAGTGAAACATGATATGCCGTTTATTCCTTACAACGTAAAAATAGTATTTAAGGCTACCAAAGGATGTAAAGAATTCTACAAGAATTTTATCAAACCAGATTTAATAACGAGTCAAGTTATTAGTGAAAGGAAATGGGAAATTGATATCGGATCGCATATAAATAAAGAGGAGTGGAAAATATATAACTACATTCCATTTCGAAGCACTGTTAGTTATAAACTTAGGTGGTTTCAATACCGCATTGTCCATAGAATACTTACAACAAACAGAAGTGCTTTTATTTACAAATTACAAACGTCTCAATTATGTACATTTTGTAAGTGTTCAATTGAAACTATAAAGCATATTTTATTCGACTGTGTACATGTAAAAAGTCTGTGGCATCTCTTATTTGAATGGATCAAATATAAGACTGACATACATTTAGAACCTAATAAAACACATATTATGTTGGGATACTAGGAAAAGCGAAATGATGTTCTAAATTTGATCTTTATTGTTACCAAACATTACATCTATACATGCAAATGTCACAACAGAAAGCCGCACATAAATGGTCTTAAATCAGTCATTCGAGACACTTACGACGTTAGTAAGCAGATGCTTTTTACAGAATGTAGAATTCATGTCATTTTGGTCTTCATGCCATAGTCTTTTTGAAAATAATCCCTTATTTTCTGCTAAGTTGAAATGAAAATGTCAATCAATCAATCTTTATTTCGGTACTTAAAGGCCACAGGCCTGTAGTACATTTAAGAGTAGATCACATTACAGATTTTGTTCTGGTACAATGGTTTTCCTATCTAACATTGCATAATAAATAAACATTGCAAGGTTATGTAGTACTCGAGTATTAGTATTTGTTAACAGTGAAAATAGTTTTGTTACACTAGGGTACATGTAATAGTATGATTTAATGTATTTCATCCGAAGACTTTTATAGATTGGACAGATTAACAAGAAATGTAGCTCATCTTCGACAGCATTTAAATTACAAACTTGACATATTCTGTTATTTCTTGCAATGCCTGCATATCTGCCAGTTTCAACAAACAATTCATGGGATGAACAACGAAAACGAGCTAAGGCAGTACGAAACTTTTTTACATCAACTTTTGAAAAATAACTTTCAAGACATATTTCATATTTCCACTGTCTATAATATAGACATTTAGTTGATAGTGACATGGATTCTGACCAGGTTTGCAAGTATATATCCTTCATTCTTTGTGTAAATAAACTAATAAACTGTGGTTGTAAATCTACACTTTGGCTGTGCCAAATATGCCCATATCCTGTTTTGTTGAGTATCTCTCTAATATCGGTCACCCAATTACTTTTACCATTATTATCATACAGTTTCATCATATCATAACATTTCTTGGGATATCTGTGGCAGGGCATATTCAATAATCGTATCCAATATTTAATAGCCTTAATAGACGAATAAATGAACAATGGAAATCTGCCTAATTCTCCGTAGACCATCGTGTTACATGTGCTTGTTTTAACACCAAGGAACTTTTTACATGCATATAAATGTATCTTTTCAATGTTATCATACTGTTTTAATCCCCATATTTCAGATCCATACAAAAGTATTGGGCTTATCTTCATATCAAATATTTTGAAAAAGGTGTTAAATGACATATCACCTAGAGATCGCATGTTTTTGTAGATACCTATAAGAATTTTCAATGCTTGTGTTGATGCCTGTTTCGTGTGGTGAGACCAAGAGAGGTGATTAGAAAAGTATACCCCTAGATACTTGTATGCACTGGTAGTTTGAAGGAGTTCTCCTTTATAAAACCATTTCTCGAGTTTTGAAAGTTTTCCCCCATTCTTAAAAACAATAATTTTGGTTTTTTCCCTGTTGACACACGATTTGAATTGCTCAGAAAACTTGTCTAATTCATCTATTTGTTTCTGTAAGCCGCTAATGGAACTTGAAAACAGTACAATGTCATCTGCAAAAAGTAATAGAAAAAATTGCACTGTGCCCGGGTGAAGTTGGATCCCATTCTTACACGTGTTACATATTTGCTGTGCTAATTCATTAATGAAAAAACTAAACAGGAAGGGGCTTAAAATACAGCCTTGTCTAACGCCAAGTTGACTAATAAATGGTTCAGATAGTTCTTGATTATTTCTAACACGTACCTTGACATGTTGATATATACTTTTGAGCATGTTATTCATGTTACTACTAATTCCGTGCGTTTGCAGAATATCCCAAAGTTTATTTCTCTCTACAGAGTCAAAAGCTTTTGCAAAGTCTACAAATTACGCATAAAACTTCCCCCCTTTTGAACTCAGATATCTTTGTATGAGGCTGTGTAGAATAAAGATATTGTCTGTTGTTGTGTATTTTTCCCGGAAGCCCGCTTGTCCTTCATATATTTTGTCCAAAACGTCCGCCCAAGTCACTAACCGTTTGTTGATAATATGAGTAAATAATTTGCCAAATATACTTAGCACAGTAATTCCACGGTAATTATTAGTGTCGTTTCGGTCACCTTGTTTATATATTGGGACAAGAATTCCAACCGACCAGGATTCTGGGAAGTCCCCAGTATTAAGTATAACGTTGAATAATAATTCAAGATATGGAAGTAGAAGATCTGATGAATGTTTAAAGAATTCTGGTAAGATATTGTCTATCCCAGGAGATTTGTCACACTTGAGATGTTGTATACTATTCAGGATTTCATCCCTATTTATTGGAGCATCCAGTATGTCACTGATAATATCTGAAGTTGGCATACATTGTGGACTGTTATGTCTAGTTTGATCCGGGCTGTTATTGCAAGTTGAAAATAGTGATTGAAAGTACTTATACCATTCATCAATTTCAATGTTATTGTTTTGGTTGTTTTTTGTATTAAGCGTTTTGAGTTCATACCAGAATTTTTTGGAATCATTTTTATTCTGTTCTATAATTTTTCTTTTTTGCTCAAAGTATGTCTTCTTTTTTTCTGAACAAGTTTTATTATACTTATTTCTTGCCTTTTGGTAATTTTCTAAGGAATGTTCTGTTTTAGATTTCCGGAATATATTTAGTAATTTACATCTTTCCTTTTTCAGATGATCACATTCACTATCGTACCGCTTATTCGTAGATTGATTTTCAGAAAAAGTACGCTCACGCTTTTTCATATACGAAGCAGCTAGACACAATCCTTCTACAATATAGTCTACACTTTGGTTTATATTTGTGAATACTACATCAGCGGATTTGTCAAATAAATCCTGGACCTTGTCAGATAGTATATTATCTCGAAATTGAGACAGGCTATTATCATTCCAAACAAATTTAGTTGGAGTGTTATTTGGCTTTTGCTTAATCGTGTTATGCCGTTTTAGTGAACGATGCGCACGTAAATCTAAGTCATGGGATGATTCTGCTTTAGTTGTTATATCGAAGTCTATTACTTTCTCAAATATATCGGCTGAGGTTAAGATGTAATCTATAACACTTGTGCCATTTCTACATATAAATGTAAAATCCCCCACTCGGGCATCCTTACCACATCTGCCATTCATAATATGCACATTTAAAGAACTGCATAGGTCTAACAGGCATCTACCAAAATGGTTAACAACTTTGTCACAGGAGAACCGTTCAAGGTCAAAGTAATCTAAGATGAAGTCCCACGTAGATTGATTCTTATTTTCTGTTTGGTATATTATGTCATCGTCAACAAAATCAGGAAGAGTCGCAGTCCGAGCATTAAAATCTCCCCCGAGAAGCAAATATATATCTGGTAAATCTGATATTATATCAAACAGTTTCTCCTGGAAAAGTGTAATACCATTTTTACAATGTGTGCTAAACTTTGAATGAAAATGTATGCCCTGTAAACCCAAATGCCGACTGTTATGCAATGTCATATATATTGAAAATGTTTGATTATGTATATGTATGGTGCCTTAAAAAAGTAATAAAGTGAGAAAAAAAAATATTATGAAACAGTATCACCACACTTCAATAAAATGCTGTAAGGTTGCCGAATAAAGCCATATGTATATTGGGTTCGAACCCCTTCCGGGTTCCTTGCATGTGCACATTTCATGAAACACAACTCAGACATGTTTCTAAGACGTTCTCATAGGGTACATGATCATTATGACATGCAGAGTTAAGCCTGGTTATGCACGTATATAAGGTACTTCAAGCACTTCACTACCAGACAGATGTAACAATCTATTGGGCTGCTGTGCCTAGAGTGAGGTGGCCTATCATTTTGGAGTGAGTTCATTTACAACAATGTAAGCAGTAAAAGTGTGAATGACTGTCCCCGACCATGCAGACTTCCGGTCACGCCGCCAAGTCAAGATAGACACATCTGACGTTTACCGGAAAACAGCTTCCACACAGCAGCAAACCCAACTCGATCACTGTAGGACGCAACGGACGGTGAATCAGCGATTTTAGTCATAAGATGTCGACTGTGGAAATGAGGTACCAGAGTCCATATGTAGGAAGCACCTCTTCATCGGACTGACAGACTGCAGTGTGCACAACAACATCGCCTTCAGCCACCTTCAACAGTGATGTCATAACATTGTCAGCTTCAGTCCTTACAGGGATGTCATAATATTGTCAGCTTTGTTCTTATAGTGATGTCATAACATTGTCAGCTTTGTTCTTATAGTGATGTCATAGCAGTGTCAGCTTAGTTCTTACAGTGATGTCATACCATTGTCAGTTTAGTTCTCACAGAAAGACAAAACAAGAATATTGTTGATTGAGATAGTGGAACCAAGATGTTAAGTAGTTGTGTGTTATACCGCTGCCTGTACAACATGGACATTATATGTTGTCATTATGTTATTACTGCAACGCCAATAGGATTTTTCTTTCTTTTGTGTGCATTGATTGAAACCACCAAATATTTCCTGTAACATATTTTTAAAATTATTTTTGAACATACTGTTGATACGAACATTTGAACACAGGTGTAGACCAACGTTTTACGTAGAAAACGTTTCAAAATGAATATATCTTGATCAATGAATTATTTATTCTAAGACCCATGACAATTGATTCAAAACTCTGCAACAAATGTGTATGTTGGGGCTTAGGAACACTGTTTGAGAACTTTTTTAAACTTTCAGTGAAATACCCTCCTATCTTTGTAGCCATTACTGACAGACTCTACCGCAATGCATTACCAAAGTGATGTAGTGGAATTTCACTCTGCAATATACTAGAAACCGTGATATATGTGAAATAAAAGAGGCGTTAAATCCTATATAAACTTATCAGAAATTGTAATCAAACAAAGACCGTTTTTAATAAAGTGGCAGAACTTTTAAAACGTTTGTTTTATCTCCCCCTGGTGGCGTTTGTGATATTGGAGCCATTCACGCGTATTTGTCATGATTAAAGAAAAGAACAAATACACAAAAAAGCACAATTATTTAATGCCCAACATTTTATTGCACATAAAACCCTTTTTTTTGTTCAAACAACCATGGCATCCTGTATTACTCTAATTCCTCATCTTACTTCATACAGTTATGATTGGAGCTGCACGTGTGTTTCACTATCCAAGCATGCAGTCGTGCATTTCCCTAACACTGAATTTTTCTGCAATCAACTCAGATTGGAGCACAGTGATTGATACGTTTCTAGCAATGCGATTTGTAGTTTGGAATGGAAGGGAATGGAAGGGAAGGGACCCAACATCCCCAAGAAGCAGTGTATTCCTCAGCTTCCTCCCCCTACAACTTCTCTATAGGATGGTGAGGTGAGTTGTGGTTTAACGCCGCTTTCAAGAGTATTTCACTTATATCGCAGCTGCTAGTATTATGTCAGGGTAAAAAGCCCTCAACGCCATGTGGCTATGCCTCGTGGTGAAACCTGCGAACATCGGCTGGAACTAGCGATTCAAGGGTAATTTTGCGCTGAAATTCAGTGTAGCATGTAGTAGGGGAGACAATCCTTCCCCAAGTTCCTAAAGGTAGAGATGAGTTTATCCTTTTGACTTTGTTCATTGCAGGCTACCTCCTTGTAGCAGGCGTCGCCTAGCCTCCTAGCATAGTAAATGCTCTTAGCCAACAACCACCTTGAGTAAGGATGTAACCTGCTTCACCCTCCTATTCTGGACCTTACAGTCCTCCTTTTCTTTGGTATCCTGGGCTACGATGAGCCGGCGACGGTAAAAGTATGTAAAAAATATAGTACGTTTTGGAATAAACGTAATTATTTGTGCTTACTGTTGATGACTCATTGGTCCTTATTTCCCACCCTTTCCTCCCATTCTGTGAGTCAGTTTGCTCAGACGGAGGTTCTCTCCAGGGAGTCCATATGATGTTTCGGTCACGCGACCATGGGTGGCACGGGAAGGTAAATAACTCTCATTTTGTTTTATCTGTGTAATCTGGTCGAGTGATCCATTAACAGGGCAATTAAGACATATGGTGTGTCGACGACGGTAAGCACAAATAATGACGTTTATTAAAAAACTTACTATTTAATGTATATACACATCATGTTGAGAATACAGGTTGATACTACAGGTAACCACCAATCGGACAGTGTGAATTAGCCTTTAATGGATGATATAATTGTCATGATACGATTTGTAGTTAGGGCTTTCAACTTGCATTACACTGTGAAATTACTCAAGTCGTATCAACTCCTAAACTGATTATATACAGACAATGTCGACACAACAAGTCGTTACTTCAGGTTGTAACCACATATCGTACTGTGTTAACGGGCCTTTACAATTCATCCAGACAAGTCTCTTTCTCTGCCTTATTCAGCACCAGTTTAACATCACTCGATCCTTTCACCTTGATAGTCAAAAGGACATAAATCCTTTTACCTGGTACCTGACGAAGAATTAATGGCAACATTGCAACATTCGTGTTCAGGTCCTCAACATACACAACCCAATTACTTAAAGTGAATTTCAACGATGCAACCGATTTACAATGCAGTTTTCTCACACGCATGAATGGTCCAAACTCAAATAAACCATCCCGTTTAATCAGCGATAACGATCCGATAGATACACCTTTTAGTTTGGATCTGAAGTTAAAATGTACATTGGAATGTTTATTGTCCCTTTGTATTACAGTTACAGTCCAGGAGTAGTTAACATTCTTGAGGAATGTCTTGACAACCTTTGCCTTACATCGAACATCCCTGGAAGCTTTTGGTTCGACTTCGATGACATTTTTCTGTTCTCACCTTTCTTTGCAGACGTCTTTGGTGATCACAATGAAGCTAAATTTTGTTTCTGTAAGATAAATGATTAAGTGGCTTACGTTCAAACAACCAGAAGTTGTGCACCTATAAATGTGTAGTTCATGTTATGTTCATGTTATGTTAGTGTTACTCGTATGTTATACTTATTCAACAAGACTGTTTCAGGAAATTATTATTCAATGATATTTCTTATTGTGATTTTCCAGTTTTGCTATTTGCAGTCTATGTAATTTCCTTAAATCTTACTTTGTATTATTATTATTTGTATATTATCTATTTTGTTTCATTTGTGTATTTTTTCATTAGCTTAAAAACAAAGCTGATAAGCATGCTTCTAATGCAGTCTAATTATATCAAAACCATTTAGCGCATTAACCAGCGTCGCTATATGTAACCATTTTAATTCATAAATACACAGATAGATATTACCACTAAACAATAAAACTGTCCAGCCTTTACTTTTGTTATTAAATACCCAAAAGAAGTATTGAAATATAGTGAATATTTTAAGAATAATCACCATCATATTTGTACCGGTGTGCTTTCCTGGGAACATCACCGTGCCTCTCCCAAACTGCCATAGTTCGTCCTGATCTTGTTCGGACTGAACGCTGAACACAGACACCAGTTCCACAGAATCTTGCTTCCTGGAATTTGATCATTGACAAATACAAGAGTGTAAATACAACATTCACTGTTCAATTGAATTTTTTGGGGGAAATCTTCGAAGGAATTGCACTTATTCCTTACAAATCAATTACTTTATATATTTAAACACCGACATGACTGAAAGCAGACAGGACACATTATGTAAATGTTCACCAAATATAACAACCATACTTACAAGCTTGACCTTATACGTCAACCATTATGATAAAAAGTCAACCATTAGTTTATCAAGGTTACCATTATATCAACTCAACCAGTATCAGATCATTACCAAAACAACTATTATCTGATCATGACCATTACCAAGTCAACCATTATCAGACCATTAACAAGTCAACCATAAACAGATCATTACCAAGTCAACCATTATAAGACCATTACCAAGTCAATCATTATCAGATCATTAACAAGTTAACCATAATCATATCAAAAACAAAAAACAGAAAGTCGGTAACATCAATATACCCCTCTCTTTAAATGCCAGAGCCTCCTTTCACAAAGCTCAAATAATGATAACACCATGTAACGTCGGAGCAGTTCGGCAATAATACTCTCCCCACTTGCCCTTCATATATTCGTTACGGTAGAACATGTGAAGGAGTAACCTTTGTTGGAAGGGGGTATTCGGTGATGCCGTCAAGAAAAGGTGTTCCTTTGAATGCTTATACTCCAAAACTAAACGCTTCTATCAAGAGTACTCTGATATCCTTAAATCATTATGTCTTCAAAGCAGAAATATTAACAATATGTCGGTCACATTTAACAGAAAAGTCATTTTGTAAGGGTCAAACATATTCCTTGATCTTTAGTTAAATATTAATATAATTTGATAATTTTCAATAATTCATGAACATATATGGAACAAAAATAATGTTTATTTTTGCACATGTACACGTGATAAGGTTCATCCAGTAAGATAATCTACTCAAGTAAAGTTTGATGCTTTTAGATTTTAAAATGTTTCCAGTTGATTCTGTCATATCCATTTTCTAGCATTCTACACATTCAAATTCGAGCTACTTTAAAAGAAATATCTTTATTGTTGCCAACAGCCAATTATAGTAAATCACTATTTCATCAACACATATATATTCGTCATAGGTTCCTGTGTGACGTCATAGTGCTATGTACTGTGCTATGTCACTGCATTAAACGGCCTGAAGAAGTAGGTACATGATGTACCTATTGAAAACGTTAGCCAAACTTATTTCAACTACTTTTTTTATTTTGATATATATATATATATATATATATGTAAATATATATATATATATATCCGAAATCTAAACGAAAGTAGATTTCCCCCAAATCCATTCTGTCCTGATAATACCATTGATGTTGTTGCTTTTATCAAAACTTGTCTGAATAGTTACCAAATAAGACATGGTCGTTTGTTAAAGGATGGTGGGATTAAATGCAATCTTGTGCATGTTTAAGGAAATTCGATTCGTGAAGGTACTGTTATGCGGCATGTCGTAAAATGACCGTTAAAGTGCGTTATGGTAAATTCAAGCACTTCCCGTTTTTGTACTGACAAGCCTACACTGCAAACAAGGTCATTCGTGTTGGTTTGGATTTATTCACTGTTGACGCAAAATGTTATCCTCAGCGAGTTTGATTTCTGGGTACTATCTCTCCTTATTGCCATTGGAGTCCACATTCATAAATAGCATGATGGACATTCAACTATGGTAACACATTCTTTTACAATGAGACTAAATCTACGATGGCCTCAAAGATAAAGACACCAAGTATATTATCACTTTTAGGCTGTAAAGGGGAGTATTTTAAGACAATGAGGCAAATTATTTCAAACAACACACCTAAATTGTGTGAAAGGTTTTAAAATTTAAGGTTTTAAAATTATAGGTTAGATGTCATGCCATATGGTCACATTCATTGAAATGGGATTTCAATTTGACAATTGCTGGATTTTAAATTTCTGAAATCGGCACATAAATTACATATATACGGCTTTTAAAAAAACTGCCTTGGTGTGGTCGATGAAGCGATTCCTCCTGTGATGTCATTGAAGGAATCTCATTATCGGCGATAGTCATAATTCAACCACCTTCCCAATGCACGGCATAACTCTTGCCAGTCTCCATTACTTGCTGATTTCAGCCTTGCAGTATTTCCTTAAGATATCTGTGCTTGGAAATCCGGACCCACTATTCATTTCAGGTACAGCGATCCACTATCTTGGCACAACAGATCGAGGGAAATACTGCAAGGCATGTATGATTGAACAGACAAAAAAATGAAAAATTGATGAATGAAATTGTGGATACTTCTTTACAAAAATAAAGGGGCAGTAGCACGTTTTTTTTAGCTCAAATAAGTTGATGAAATATATTTGTAAAATAATGTCACCAATAGTAAAACACACTTCTCTCTTCGGAAAATCAAAATGAGGATACACTGTTCGATAAAGCCATCGTTTTTGTAATTCGAAATAATAAACATTATTGTTAACATTAAACATCTGATATCTCTGATACCATAAGTTGCAGCTACAAATCGTTCTGTGAAAACGGGGCTAGAAAATTCAATGACACAGTCCCCTCAGTTTCTCATTTAATACCATTTTAAAATCACTTTTGCCTGTTACATAAATTCTGAAAGAGAGGTAAAACTTGTTTCCAGGCACGTGTCCAAGTCCTTCCTGTAACACTGTAACATTCGTGTTCAAGTCGATAACACACAAAGCTCCATTGCTTAAAGTGAATTTCAATGTTGCAGTTGAATTACAATAGAGATTATTCATGTTCGACATTCCAAATTGAGATGAGCCATCTTTTTTCGCCAAATAGAAGGCCAGAACCGATTTTCCATTTCGGGAACTGAAACATTAACTTTCCCAAACGGTTACAGTGTCCTGTTCTTGTTTTAACTGAACGCTGAACGCTGAACGCTGAACGCTGAACGCTGAACGCTGAACACAGACACCTGGGCCATGTACAAGAGAGGTTTCAAAGTAATCGCTCAATGAGCGATTACTTTTAAACCTCTCTTGAACGCGATTGCTCAATGTAGCGTTACGTAGCAAGGCGAGCAAACTTCGAGGAATTTGCACCGTGTCGTTCAAGAGAGAATGGGCGCTACTTGAGAGCTACATTGAGCGATCAATGAGCGATTATAAGTGCTCGCTGTTATGGAACGGAGCCCAGGTATTAGTCCAGCAGCCAGCCCTTGCAATTGTGACCGGGAAAGCGCGTCCATAGAAAATATTTTTGTTCATGGTGAACACAATGGGTATATACTTGAGGAAACTGAATGATTACACTTTTCACATCATTGAGCATTTTGAATAATTAATGTTTTAATTAGATAGGGTACACTTGTGATTTCAGTTATCCAGACACATCAAGTAATTATATTTTAGTGTTCACTAAAATGAAATAAAATTAAGGCAGTTAAATACACTTTTTTTGTATTATTAGCTTAAATCTATGTTTGTTTTAAAGTGTTTACATACAGCAATAACGAAATCCCCTTTAATGATGGAAAATTATGCATCTGATTCTGCAATTTACCATTAGATACGATATATGCTTGTTTAAATTCATAGTTGATTGATGTAGGGTACTTGATAAATGAATTTGATAGTTAACGATCAAGGCACAGTATGAGATATGTTTCATTTGTGGTTTGTAGTGGGTTTGTATCTGTACCAAGTATATCGGAATACTTCATCCAAAGGAAAGAAAACTGTTTAAAGTCTAGTATCTTTGAGGCAAGTGTTAGAAAATAACATTGTGCTAAAGGGGCAGTAGCACTGAAATAAGTTGATGAAATGTATTTGAAAAATAATGTTACTAATAGTAAAACAAAAAATGAGTGTACATGGTTCTGTAAAGCCATGAGAATCATTTTTGTCATTCAAAATAAATTAAATTGTGTTCACAATAAAATAGCTGCCTTGCAATTTTCGCTTTATACACAACATCGTTATTACCACTACGGATAATTGGTTTCTGTAATAAGATGTTTAAGATGTGCCCAACGAGATATAGGGAATTGGCTGTATTAGAAATACAATGATGATAGAACTACTTGAAATTAATTGTGGGCTGTGGCCAGTTTGGGTTTTTCTCTCATTAAGAAGTTATGGTAGAGAGATTAATAGGTTAGAACAGATTGATTGTCTAGTGATGAAATTGATTTTTAGACATGATTTTACCGTTTGATACTTGTCGTGATACCGATCAAATGTTAATATATCATCGTAAATAATAAGTTGCTGGATTTAGGAAAATAGTTCAACTATGACGCAGACTTCATATCATATAAACAATACCAACAATACCATTGTGTTTGAGAATCAAGAATCCTTGTGCATGGTCAACTTTTCAGTCAATTCACAGACTCGAATAATCAGGTCAATAAATCAACACCGATCACAATATAGCTGATGTTGGATGTTGTCTGTTTCTATATCCCTCTTAGACCTCGTTGCCCGTAGCAACCATTGATAAACGTTTCCTGATCATTATGGAGTGCTGCAGCGATGTTATGAATTGTTTTCTTCATCTAATGAGGTGTTAAAGACTATTTACAGATGTATTCATGAGACATATATTTGGGTCAGTGTTTCCACCGTTTCTGGAGCATATTGATACTGTTCGACACTGTTCACAAATTTGTTAAACTGTTTTTCGATATCATGTCACCCCCTTTAGGGGTTGGAACTTTTTCTCAACTGTATTTTCTGTTTGCATGGCAACAATTTGCAGTTAGTTGTTTTGAAGGGTATTTACTCTAAAAAGGTAAATCTTTAAGGTTTCTAGGGTTTATTCGGGTAAGAGAGATACCTGTTGGACGAGTAAAATCACGTTTGTGTTTGAATCACAGATAACGCGTAACAATGAAATTAAAACCTGAAGCTGGGTCTACATTCTGTCAGAACTTGACACAGAGTGAAAACCGCACCTGGTGCTAATTATGACTTAAATAAATGCATATAGTGCATACGTGTTATCAAAACTATGCACCATTTTCTAAAAAATAATTATTTGAAAGATGGCGTATCATTGCTAGGCAACACATGTATTCTTGCGCACAAGGTTACGTAAATAGAGCTCCATATTACCAAATTATATCGTATCTGATTTTTTTCATTAGCCAATTAAAAAATGAGTATTTCCAGAGTTATGATTGAATGACCATTACCAGACGTCTTTAACAGACACAGGATCCAGAGACCTCCTGACGCCCTCAGAATAGACTTTGTGAATGATATGAAATTTGTCGTTGACGTTGTATTGAGTCACTACTTTTCATCTTATCAATTAGAATTAGAATACATGCACCCTAGTAAGATGCTTTTTGTATTGGTGGATGTACTTGAATTTTTCTGCTATTCTCATATATATATATATATATATATATATATATATATATATATATATATATATATATATATACGCTTCATATAGCAGTCAATTGATAAATATCTATATAATTCTAATCTGGTATTGGTAATACGGAAACAAATTTACTATTACCATTGACAAATGTTCATAATTGACTTAGTCAATGGTATGAACTTTGACTTTGACTTTCTATCATGTCAAAAAATTGACCCTATCATCTCAATCGGATGCTTCTTGTTTTGGTTGATGTCTTAAGAATTTCCTAGTCCAAGGACAGTAATAGTATACATTAGTCAAAGCATTAGTTCAAAAAGTCACACGTCATAGTATCATGTTCATAAACACCCTATATCGGTTGATTAATTAATAAATGTCATTATAATTTTTTAATATTCTACTGATCAGTTATTGAACTAAATTTGATTGACTTTGATTTCTCAATTCTAGAAATATAATATTTATCTCATGTTGTATATTGCTAATGATTTTCTTCAATCAAATCTGTTTGCATAATCATCAATTATTGATATGTCTTGTCGTTTAAAAAGGATTTCATATAGAGTGAGCATTATGAATAATTCTAACATGACACTATATTTAGAATGAAAATACTGCTTTTTGATTGGTTCCTCGTAACAATTTTGGAGTAATTATTTTACCGATAATCACCTCAAAATATTTGCGACCGATTCACATTCCTCCGCGTCGCACGCTTCATACAGCAGCATATCGTTGACCGAACAGAAGCGACAAAATGTTCAAGTGATCACATTTCCTAAATTCCTAGCATCATGTCCTCAACTATGACACAAAATAAAGCTCTTTCGTCTTGCTTTCAGAGTAGCTTCCCGTGATTGTAGAGGACGACTACGTTTAGAGTAACGTCCCTTGAAGCCATACCAAGCGATAAAACCAAGCAATCGAGGTGGTCGTTGACTGGATGGACATTGAAATTGTGTCAAAGTTTTCTGTTGATATTGTTCTCAATGAAACAGTATGAGTTATATTTGAAAATATTTTAGTGTATATATAAGTTTGCTCATTAAATTTTGACTGAAGTGTGTTCTTTGAAAAAAGAACAAGCAGCTTCTCACTCGAGTGAAACAGGTCTGCACTGGTTTGACCTTATCACGTCGCTGTGGCGCAAGGCAAATAACATAGTTCCTCGTTATTTTTCTAATTAGTCATGTTAGAATGGAGATAAATGCCTTCCGTTTTTGATTTTGGGGTTGTATGTTGTGACCCCTAAATTAAACATTTCAAACCTCGCAAGCTCGGTTTGAAATTAAATTTAGGGGTAACAAATTCACAACATACAACCCCAAAATCAAAAACGGAAGGCATTTATCTCCTAAATCAATACCACTTATGGAATCAGATATATGTTGATACGTCACAAATGGAAAGTGATCTTCTGGTAATAAACAATTGTTCAGATTTTATTTATATCTTGTCATCTTGAGAGGTTTTTATAATTGAACACGGCTAAATAGTTTGCTCCTATAATTATATCAATTTCACAAAAACTATTAGATCTTTTGGCGATCAAAAGTTTTGATGAAATTGTAAATTCAAAAACACTTATTGTAATCTTGATGAAGTTGATGTATGTATCCTTGCATCTAAAGATAAGTTTAATTTCGAAGTTAAAATTGAAAATAGCTGAGTATTGCGAATTTATCAATTACACTAATGGAAAAACAAGTTTGTTCTTGCAATTAAATGTTTTTTATGCTGAAAAGCGTATGTCGTTATCTAGAGAGCATTTTAAAAGCGCTAATGATTGTCGAAGATTGATATCATTAATACAACTTGAACGTCTATTATTGCAATAAAAACATATTTGTGCTCGTCTGATGTTGATGTATACATCTTGGCTGTGTTCAAGAGAGGTTTCAAAGTAATCAATGTCAACTGAGAATTTAATTATGTCAAACACTTAAATGTAGTCCTTTTATGTACAAAACTTATTTACACTTATTATAACACAACAATCAATGTAATAATACCAAATAGTAACCTTCTTAAACAGGAGAAATTCCAAACACAGCACCCCTCATAAAGGACCGTGTTTGTCCATTGAGAAGTCAGGGGGTCTTTATTTATTCAGCTTCATGTTTATCTGAGGCGTGTTCAGGATTGTGAGTACTCACAAGTATTTGCGAGTACCTTATTCTGAAAGACAACGAGTTCGCGGTACTCCCGAATACACGTGTGAACACTTTGGTGCAGTCTCGCCAAGCGAGAATAAACAATACAATGTGTAGTCGCGTGTCGTAAATTTGGATTACATAATTTTCTTTTTTTTTAATAACCCCCTCAATTGAAATGTTGTCGATTGCTATATGTGCAAGGCACCTATTTTTTTCCAAAATGGTGATGATATTCTGATATCATCTTGGGAATTACTCGCGACCCAGTTTACCGTTCAGTAAACATCCTCGAGTATCCGCATACATGCAAAGCGAGTACTCCCGGTCCTGAACACGGCTCTGCTTCTGAACGAAAACGCGTTCGCACGTACTCGCAAATACACTGATGAACACTTTGGAGCAAGCGAGTATACACGATCCAAGATGGATTCGCGCGTCACAAAGTTTTAGAAACTAATTTTTTTTATTTCTTTTATTACTCCCTAAATTGAAATTTGGTCGATTGCTATGTGCACGGCAAGTATTTTGTTCAAAATATTCTGAAATACTCGCGACCCCATTTTTCGTTCAGCAGCTGTTCGCGAGTACGCGGCTAAGCGACAAGCGAGTACTCGCGGTCCTAAACACGCCTCTTGCATGTTATCAGGGAGTGTAGCTAAAATGGATAGACATATACTGCCGGCAAAAAGAAACGCCCACTAGATGTATTTCCAGAGATTGTAAAAACTGTTATGAAGAGTTTAGGAATATTATAACATAATGAAGTTGCACCATTTCTGCATTATATATTTGAATTTCAGAAGTTCATGTCACGAAAGAAGGACGATTGTTGAAATGAGAAAAATAATTGTTCAGTTTCCGATCAGTGCTTGATCAGAAGAAAAAAACATTTTAAAAAGATTTTCATACAACCACGAGCAACAATACAGGCACGCATTGTGTTAAAGTAGTGATGATGCTGCCGGTGTACGTGATTAAGGTGCGAAGTGAATCAAGCGAAAATAGCAGTCTTCATTAAGCGTGGTTTTCATGAATGTTATTGACTCGAATTACAGTTTTCCACGATTTCAATGGACTTTCATATTAGTTATTGCTTCAGCATAACGTGGAGACCGCCATTAATTATATTTAAGAAATGATTGCATCTTTCATTTTAAGGAACATAAAGTAGGCGTTTCTTTGGGTCGGGAGTATATAATGAAACCACGACATGTTATCAGAAATGAGCAGGTCGCTTCAAATGATAACGTCCTCTCATTGCTGACGACGGACCATGATAACTTATGTCTAGGTGTTGTCACTTTAGAATCTCGTCTCGAAATTTCAACATATATGACCGCAGAGGGTATTGACTCGAACTTTAAAAAAAAATGTAAATGTTCTTTTTTTCAAGGAGGACACCAAATGTTTCCCTTTAATATTATAAACATGTCGGGCAATAAATTGAAGACCTCGGGCTTCTACAAATGATAATGATCTGAAAACCAGTGTTAATCCTGGATCCAGGATTATCAATAAGTCTGCAATTTGATTTACAATAATTGCGCTGTTACAGATTTAATGTTATTACTTTACACTTAGGTTTTATAACTGAAACGTTGCAGTCGCTGAACAGAAAACCTGAATACAAAAGTTTAGCACGTGTGAATGTGCTCTATAAAAATATCAACTCTTTTATTTTCAACCAGGAGGGTAATGAATAATGTGATGCACAATTGCACGAATCACTTTTCCCCTGACAATCATAGTTATCTGTCTTCTTTTCCGTTGTGTCGTCAGTGTTGTCGACTTAAACGAGGCTGCAATTGCAACATATAGTTGGAGGATGTCTATTTTAATATTTCCACAATGATTTTTCTCTGATTTTAAAATTTCCTGACTTTGTAATAATGAACGCCTCAGATTGTAAAAATATAAATTCATTCATGTATAATCCGTCTCTGTGACGGTTGCCTTGAGTTCAATACCGATATTTCTTGCCTCTGATATTAATATCAGCTCGTTTTGCAATAATAAGTTTCAGTTTTTTAAATTGTTGTTAATTTATATATATTCTTTCTTTGACTTTTTTGGGGGACGGGATAGCGCAGTGGTTAGCGCGTTCAGCTTTGGATCAAGAGGTCCAGGGTTCGAATCCCGCCAGGGGCACGGCAACTTTGTCTGCGTAGTACCACCCATGGTTCGCTAGTTTCAGCCGCTGCTCGCAGGTTTCACCGCAGTGCATAGCCACATGGCGTTGCGGGCTTTCTGCCATAATACTAGCAGCCGCGATATAAGTGAAATACTCTTGAAAGCGGCGTTAAACCCCAACTCACTCACTCACTCACTCTTTGACTTTTACCTTGAAATCAAAACCAATGATTCAAATGAGATCTAATTTGTTACAGAGGACAGTTAGAATAGTTATGAGTATTGTGGTTTTAACAGAAATAGTTCATCAGTGAAGACACAGACTGGCCCAGGTATGTATGTGCACATCGTTTAGATGATGAACATTTACACACTGAGATAGATGTTCTTGTTAATTAGACAAGGACTGTTCAGTTCAATCATATTTACCTGAATAAATGTAATTCTATGTAGAAAGGATGTACTAATTTGTCCCAAATACTGGATTACATTATTGTACAACAAAATAACAGAGACGATAGTTGAAGAAAGCAAACACTGTATGTAGACGTTTATTGAAAAAGATACATGTACAGCATGATACCAGGGGAGATAACTCCCAACATCTTAAAGACAAGGGTTGTTCTAACCTAAGAACATACCACTGTTGTATCACAGTGGCTGAGCTGAATTACGTTCGCTTCATAAACCTACGACCACACATTATATAGCAATATTAATGGAGGACTATTTTGCTTTTTCACGTAATAAGTTAATATTGACGTTATTACCGTAAACGGATAATAAGGTAATTAAAATCTGTCCCGTGGGTATAATTAATCAATAAGGATATTTTCCACAACGTAACCTTTCAATCATTCAACAGTAGAGTTCCATCACGACAACATTTTAACTGATCAATGAGAACCAAGGAGTGGTACATTGCCAAACAAACTAGGTACTAACTGGGCAATATATGTGAAAAAGGAACTTCCTATTACATATTACAAATTATTTCCACCCACGACTGATACTTTCTGCACCCTGTCTTCAGACACCAACTAGACGAGATAGGCTTTCTGGCTTGTTTTGTGACGCCCTGTATTCATGATGCCTCGCCAAATTTAATGTCGAAATTTTATAAATTTTAAAACTTAAATGATACACATTTTGGCCCAAATATATTTTGAAAAAGCGATTTCAGCAACCTAAGTGTATAGATGGAAAAAAGCGCTCCGGAAAAAAGTCTAATTATTGTGAAAGCAGATGAAATTGATTCTAGCATAAAATATGAGGTGAAGAAAACATGAAGTGATTGTGTATAAGGACGTAAAGACATGGATTAAAACCAGTGCATATGAATAAACAAACAACACAATGTAGAAAATAAATGTATCATTCTATCATGTATGAAATTGCGAGTTACTTCTTTATAAACGTGGGTCTATTAAATATATTCAAAATCTACCTTTCCGACAGCAATGTTTCTTTTATACTTTCTTAAAACAGTGGAAAGTTTCTTTTACACATGGATATAGTAAAATCCAGTATTCTTAAGTATACATTTGAGACTCGACAATGATGGAATATTAAAATCAACATTTTAAGAATGAAGACTGCATACAACATATTAACAATTGTCTTCTTAGTTTGCCATTGCAGCATAATTGACCCCTCTTTGATATACCTCTAACTGTTAGGATATACTGATAGCATATTTATCTATCTATGTCACCGTATATAATAGAGTCTGTAGTTGTTTGCTTAATATACTCATGGTAAAAATGGTTGACACCCCTAAACAGAAAATGGATTTTAGCAAATTTTATGCATGGATAATTAATATTGTTCGATATTTTGTTATTTTTTAAATTAAATGGCCCAAACACATGATGTAAACTTTATAATACTTGCCATGTATGTATTGCGTGCGAATGAGACTCCATGAAAGATTTTGTGCGTAGTTGGTTTCAGTAGAATGTTTTTTCAATTGCAGCTTTTCATTATTTATTAGCACCAAAATGACAACACTCAAACACTGGAACAATATACCAATGCCAAGATCTCAAGACAAAAGGAATGAATTCCTTTGAATAAATTTCATTTTTCATATATTCCTCTTTCTTTGGTATTTTAAAGTACATGTGGAGAAATAGCAAATGCTCATGGACACTATTCACAAAAAGACATCCAGTAGTAACATGTTTTATCAAAAAAAATAATCGAACCTCACACATTACGTTGTTTATAAAACATTTAATTCCCATAACTATTAGGGAGTGTCAACCATTATTACCATGAGTATATTAAAACATAATTTAAAAAATTAATACAATGATCGAACATTTTCTAACACAACTGTGGCTCCTAACTCTTTTCACAACAATTATTATTGAAAAGTGAACAAAGATAAAGGACAGGCTTGACAAGATTATCATAAAATTTCAATTGACAGTCTATTGGGATATTAAGTTGACGAGTGCTTTTGACAATAACAAGCATTGCCTTCTTATCTCTTTACAGTGAGGCGTCTGATTTCTCTAACGAAGTCAACAGTGAAGAGTAAACCAAGATACAGATATCCAATAGATGTACCATTAACCGGGAAGCTGTGTTTCCTTTTACAATATCCTTTTGATAACATTGAGTCAGAATCAACTTCGGCTAAGCTAGGGCGCTCTGAAAAGGCATACATTGAGCTTAACATGCAATCTTCCTTTAAAGGGGCAGTAGCACGTTTTTTGCAAAATTTATTTTTTCAAATTTCCTATTCATAAAGGTAGTTTGTGCCATTTAAATTTACTTTAGAGGATAAACCATCCTATTACACAAACCAATTATCCGTAGTAGTAATAACGGTGTTGCATAAAATATCATGGCGGCCATTTTATTGTAAACACATTTTATTATTTCAAATGACAAAAACGATCCCCATGGATTTATAGAGCCATGTACACTCATTTTAAACTTGATTTTCCGAAGAAAGAAGGGTCTTTTACAATTGGTGAACTTATTTTTCAAATACATTTCATCGACTTATTTGAGCGAAAAACCGTGCTACTGCCCCTTTAACACCAAATGATGTTGTCAAGCCTCACATTAATAATTTTCATTTCAACAAATGCTTCTCAGATTTAAGGATAATTTATATCTCTTTGTGTCAACGCAGTTGGATCTCTCTCGTTAAATACCAGTTTGAATTCACTTGTTCCTACAACATACATCTTGATGAAGAGACGAACTTTTCTGCCATGACTTGGGCCAAGTATAATTGGCGACATCGTAACATTCTTCTTCAAATCAACCACATGCAAATACTTATTGCTTAAAGTGAATTTCAATGTTGCAACTGAATCACATTGAAGATCTGTTAAATGTAATTGTCGAAAATGGAATGATCCCTCAAAGTTCTCTAAAGAAAAGGAGAGTTTTGTCTTGCCATCAGACGTTGATTTCAAATTAAAAAACGCCATTGATGTGACGTTGTTGTTCTGTTGCACAGCACTCATGACCCAGGAGTACTTTCGGTTCTTCAGGAATGACTGGACACTTCTTGCTTGACAAAGCAAATGACCGGTAGCTTCGGGCTTCGGTTCGATAATGTTCTTCTTATTTCCAAATGATTTACAAAAGCGTTTGGACAATGAAAGGAACGCCAGTTTTGTCTCTGTTAAAATGATAAATCAGAGTTACCTTAGAGTAGTTTTAGATTTTGCCGAGTTTTACTAGGACCTGACAGTTTTACATTTGTATCATTATTAGTAAATCTACCGTTCTCAAGCAGAAGCACACTTTACTGTTCCAATTCTTGTTTTCAGTGAGATAATGTGGTCACCTGATGATTTGAATATACCAGTCGTCTTGATTCAACATGTAATATCAAATGAGTTCGAATTTGATTCTAATATATTGACGTCTTACAACAATTAACATTTCGTTGCAAGATGACACTTATTTCGGTCTCATTAAAATCGACCATGTTCCGAGAAAAAAATCTGCAAAACACTGCATATCCGGATTATAACTGATTATATATATTTCTCGAAAAAAGGAATGTTTGGCGAGGTACCCTTCGAACGATATAGTTCGTATCCCGGGCGTATGCAAATTAGCAGTCAATTAAGGCTATTTAAAGTTATCTCTCACAATGCCTCCACTTACTAACTGTACTGCAAGGGGAAAGAGGCACACTTACTAACTGTACTGCTAGGGGATAGAGGCACACTGTGCATAAAGTCACTCTGGTCGTTTAAGCGTTCATTTTTTGCTTTGTATGCCACTTACAATAAACATATTCCAATATTATGAGACATGTATGAGTCACGAAATAACCAATATTTATGTAATAAGAAAGTATGATTAAGATATTCGATATATCTAATTTGATCAAAAAGCATTTGTTTCAGTTATCTCTGTAAAGACAGAAATTACATCACACCAACACATTACTACATAAATAAAACTTTTAAAAAATTGAAAACTTCTTACCTGGAATATTATTTCTCTTAAATCCACCTATGGAAGCAAATAAGTCGTTTTAGTAACAATCATAAATATGCTTAGTTTAAAACTCTGAAATCATTGCTTTAAACATGTCATTTGTGTATAATTATTAACGATGACATAATTGGTCGTATGTGTTCCGTCTTGTAGTTTTTTAAAAAAAGGTCCCACTGTTAAAAAACGATAGCATCAAACTAAATTGAAGTAATAGGCTGTATCACAATCAGGTATAATATACGGTCAGTCTCATTTAAATCAGTTTCTGCGCTTCTGATGTGAAAACTGCACAAAAGAGGTCATGTCAGGTGACATCCAACCAATCAGCGACGAGGCTAGAAAGCCACCAGACCCACTTGATGCGAACACCACATTCAATATCATATCTAAGAATTCCTCTGATTGGCTGAATTTATTGAAGATGAAGGGTCATAGTGAACGACATCTCGTGATCTGATTTAAATGAAATTGAAGGTGTGGTGTTGCAGATCTCCGATTAGGTGAAACGTAACCAAATGGGAGTTATCATATGTATACAAGTGTGTATATATATATATATATATATATATATATATATATATATATATATATATATATATATATATATATATATATATATATATATATATATATATATATATATATATATATACTTTTGATTTGTAAATTCTAGGCCCGATATATAGAATAGCAAAACTTATGTTCTGCCATTTAGTTTTTTCCCTATATGTTGACAAGTACTAAACAGAATAATGAACTCTACACAATATTTCATTACAGATCAAGAAAGTTTTATTTTATTATCAACCTTTTAGATAAAATGGTATAAGTGAGACATCGTTAAGAATCCTCTAATTGTCACGTACTATATGACAATTATCACGCTATTTGTTTTATACAATTTGATGCAGTTATATTGACGTTACAATGAAAGCCATTAAAGGGGCAGTAGCACGTTTTGTCGCTGAAATAAGTCGATGAAATACATTTTAACAATAATGTCACCAATAGTAAAACACCCTTCTCTCAAAATCAAGTTAAAAACGAGTGTACATGGTTCTGTAAAGCCATGGGCATCGTTTTCGTCATTCGAAATATTAAAATGTGTTCACAATAAAATGGTCGCCATGCAATGTTTGCTTTAAACGCAACACCGTTATTCCTACTACGGAAATTTGGTTTGTGTTATAAGATGTTTTACCCTCTAAAGTCAATATAAATGACATGAACTATCATTATAAAAGGGAAATTTGAAAAAAATAAAATTTGCAAAAAACGTGCTACTGCTCCTTTAAACGTGATATTTGCACTTAGATAAACAAGAAAGTGAATGGAGTGCAGCTTTGTATGACATCTTGACTTATATCTGAACGTGTCTCTGACATGGCGACAACACAAACGAACTATTTACCTTCATACATCTCCAGAACAAGTGCTCGTCCTCCCGATCTTGTTTGAATCAAACGTTGAATACATTGTCCCTTCCCACAGAAAACTGTGTTCTGAAATGTGTATTTGATTATGTCAGGCTTATCAGAAAATAGGCATGTATACGTGAAGAAACGAACTCGTGAAGGATTGCACAAGTAAGCACATACAATATATACTGTGTATTTGATTATGCTGTTACCAGATGAGTAAATACAAATATATACCTGAAGAACGAGATATTTACAAGTAAGAACAATATACAAACTCATGGATAGAAATAAATGCCATTTATATAGTCAACAAACGTAACATTGTTATATTTGGGGTCAACCTATCTGGGATAGTACACATTATTTTCTTTATTTTCGGGACGATGTCCTTTGCGTGATTCGAACCCACCCCCTAAGAGTCAGGCACCAATCACAAGAACTGGCTGTTTCTAAACAACACAAGAATCTGTTCTGCTGCAGATAGCGTGATCCAAAGTACAACAATCAAACACAAAGTTAGAACTCACATGTGATGATTGATCGTTTGTTGAAATGTTGAATCGGAGGATACACGTCAAAGCGATTGAAGAATGTTTCACGTCAAGGCATCTTATTCTGTCCTCACATTGCTTTCTACAACCTTCAATTCCAAATATTTGTTTCATTTTCATTTGAAACAAATTGCCATTAACTGACAGACATTTGTTTGCAAGAAGCAACAGAATGATTGAACTGATCATGATGTAGTTGAGTATTTCCTTTGCCTTACAGTGTCACCTGTATGACTAGTCACAATATAATATGTCTCTGTCACCTGTACGACTAGTCACAATATAATATGTCTCTGTCACCTATACGACTAGTCACAATATAATATGTCTCTGTCACCTATACGACTAGTCACAATATAATATGTCTCTGTCACCTGTACGACTAGTCACAATATAATATGTCTATGTCACCTATACGACTAGTCAAAATATAATATGTCTCCTCCTGAATATACTTCCTTTTCTGAGTGACAGACAGACTGATCTGGGGTGATAGAAATGTGAAACTATCAGACAGATCAAATATAACACCATGTTATCTATTAGCCATAATAACATATTTTTCACAAAAAATATCTGTAATAGCGTTTCAAACCAACACGAAAGAGTAGACCTATTATGTTTCAATTTGAAAAACAGCAATCACATTAACTTCACCATTTCTACCTTCAGAATAAACTAAAGTTACTATATTTAATATTGTTAAGCTTTTCTTTCTTTTGATAAATCAGTACTAGACCTTAAAAAATCCACAATTTCTATCATATACTGACACACTTTGAAAAACGCAAAACCCATTTATGTCATTTAAAGAATTATATTTTGAAACAGTTTTACCACACTTCAATAAATAATGATAATTAACTTATATAGCGCCTTGTTTCCAACAAGAGCTGCTCAACGGCGCTGGAGAAGAAAAAGTGAAAGCTAGTATATACAGAGATAGAGAAAAGTAGGGTTTACAGGATAGAAAGAGGTAGGGTTTACAGGAGAGAAAAAAGGTAGGTTTGTTAGTCTTTCTTGAAACAGTCCAGTGATTCAGAGGTTTTTGAGGTCATGTGGGAGAGAGTTCCATAAGACAGGGGCGGCAACAGAAAAGGCTCGTTCACCAAGTCTGGTAGAAGTTGATGGGACACACAGTTGTACTTGATTTGACGATCGTAGAGATCGGCAGGGCTGATATAGAGAGAGCAGTTCTTTCATGTACAGAGGAGACGAGTTAACATGGAGAGCACAGAAGGTCAAGACAAGGATCTTGTAAGAGATCCTGTGCTTGATGGGAAGCCAGTGTAGTTGCTGGAGAACTGGGGTGATGTGAGCATCCTGTCTTGTCCGGGTCACCAAGCGTGCCGCCTTGTTCTGTATGCGTTGTAGTTGTGAGATGGGGCCTGACCCGGAGAATATGGCATTGCAGAAGTCGAGTTTGGATGTGACATATGAGTGGATAAGAGTTTTACAAGTTTCACTGTCAATGTACTTCCAGATTTTCCCAATGTTTGAAATATGAAAATTAGTTGATCTGGCTGTGTTGAGGACATGTTGCTTGCTTGACATTGTGTTGTTCATTGTCAGACCAAGGTTCCTGATATGTCTAGATGGAGTGACATAAATGCCATCAATGGTTAGTTTTGCCTCATGAATTTTGTCTAACTGCTTCTGAGTACCAATCACCATGAATTCAGTTTTCTTGCTGTTTAGTTTTAAGTAGTTCGTGATAAAGTGCTGTAAGGTTGCCGAATAAAGCCATATGTATATTGGGTTCGAAACCCTTCCAGGTTCCTTGCCTGTGCACATTTCATGAAACACAACTCGATGTTCTCATAGGGTACATGATCATTATGACATACAGTGTAAAGCCTGGCTATGCACGTATATAAGGTACTTCAAGCGCTTCACTACCAGTCAGATGTAACAATCTATTGGGCTGCTGTGCCTAGGGTGAGGTCGCCCATCATTTTGGAGTGAGTCCATTTACAGACTCAAACAATGTAAGCAGCAAAAGTGTCAATGACTGTCCCCGACCATGCAAACTTCCGGTCACGCCGCCAAGTCAAGATCGACACATCTGACGTACTAGAGAACAGCTTCCACACAACAGCAAACCCAACTCGATCACTGTAGGACGCAACGGACGGTGACTCAGCGATTTTAGTCATAAGACGTCGACTGTGGAAATGAGTTACCATGAGTCCATGTGCCGGAAGCACCTCTTCATCGGACTGACAGAGTGCAGTGATGCATAGCAACATCGCCTTCAGCCACCTTCAACAGTGATGTCATAACATTGTCAGCTTAGTTCTTACAGTGATGTCGTAATATTGTCAGCTTTGTTCTAATAGTGATGTCATAACATTGTCATCTTAGTTCTTACAGTGATGTCGTAATATTGTCAGCTTTGTTCAAATAGTGATGTCATAACATTGTCAGCTTAGTTCTTACAGTGATGTCGTAATATTGTCAGCTTAGTTCTAATAGTGATGTCGTAGCATTGTCAGCTTAGTTATTACAGTGATGTCGTAATATTGTCAGCTTAGTTCTAATAGTGATGTCATAGCATTGTCAGCTTAGTTCTTACAGTGATGGCATGACATTGTCAGTTTTGTTCTAATAGTGCTGTAATAGCATTGTCAGCTTAGTTCTTACAGTGATGTCATTACGTTGTCAGCTTTGTTCTAACAGTGATGCGATAGCATTATCAGCTTAGTTCTTACAGTGATGGCATAACATTGTAAGCTTAGATCTAATAGTGATGTCATGATATTGTCAGCTTTGATCTAATAGTGATGTCATAGCATTGTCAGCTTAGTTCGGATAGTGATGGCATAACGTTGTCAGCTTAGTTCTAAAAGTGATGGCATAACATTGTCAGCTTTGTTCTAATAGTGATGCCATAGCATTGTCAGCTTAGTTCTGATAGTGATGTCATAGCATTGTCAGCTTAGTTCTGATAGTGATGTCATAGCATATTGTCAGCTAAGTTCTGATAGTGATGTCATAACATTGTGAGCTTAGTTCTGATAGTGATGTCATAGCATTGTCAGCTTATAATTAGTTTTTACAGTGATGTCATAACATTGTCAGCTTTGTTCTAATAGTGATGTCATAGCATTGTCAGCTTAGTTCTGATAGTGATGTCATAACATTGTCAGCTTTGTTCTGATAGTGATGTCATAGCATTGTCAACTTAGTTCTGATAGTGATGGCATAACATTGTCAGCTTAGTTCTGATAGTGATCGCATAACATTGTCAGCTTAGTTCTGATAGTGATGTCATAGCATTGTCAGCTTATAATTTGTTCTTACAGTGATGTCATAACATTGTCAGTTTGTTCTAATAGTGATGTCATAGCATTGTCAGCTTTGTTCTAATAGTGATGTCATAACATTGTCAGTTTAGTTCTCACAGAAAGACAAAACAAGAATATTGTTGATTGAGATAGTGGAACCAAGATGTAGTGTGTTATACCGCTGTACAACATCGACATTATATGTTGTCATGATGTTATTACTGCAACACCAATAAGATTTTTCTTTCTTTTGTGTGCATTGATTGAAACCACCAAATATGTCCTGTAATATATTCTAAAAAATATTTTGGAGCATTCTGTTGATAAGAACATTTGAACACAGGTATAGACCTACGTTTTACGTAGAAAACGTTTCAAAATGAATGTATCTTGAATTATTTATTCGAAGACCCATAACAGTTGTTTCACAGCCCTGCAACAAATGTGTATGTCGGGGCTTGGCAACACTGTTTGAGAAATATAGAATACTAAATGACGTCCCGTTTTATAACATGTTTATGAAACGAGTGGATGGTTTGGTATTTTAACGAGCAAAAGCGAGTTAAATACCGATGCCATTCACAAGTTTCATAAACATGTTATCAAACGGGACCGAGTTTAGTATTTTATTTATTACTCAATGATGTAAATAGCGCTGAATTGCAAGAAAATTGTTTTTAGTTACGCTTACTTGCAAATAGGCCACCCGCTATTGCAGTCGCGCGGCTAACATTGTGATGTCAACCAAAAACGACTATGCAGTCACGCGCCGATTATGACGTTACGGCAGCACGTGGTGGTATTACACATGTGTGTAACCAACTCATTGTTATCTAATGAGTGATCTCACCACGGTTGAGTAATAACTTTCAGTGTATTACCATCCTATGTTTGTAGCCATTTCTGGCAGGCTCTACCGCAATGCATTACCAAAGTGATGTTGTGGAATTTCACTCTGCAATATACTAGAAACCGTGATACATGTGAAATAAAAGAGCTTAAATCCTATATAAACGTATCAGAAATTGAAATTATAATCAAACAAAGACCGTTTTAAATAAAATGGCAGAACCTTTTAAGGAGAGATGGGACGATGAAACACAATATTTTAGAATTCGTTTATTTTTTCAAAATAGCAGGTTTATTGTGCCTTTTATCCAAAAATGTAGGAAACTTTGGGGTCACTGAACGATTTAAAAAGTTATCAGAATTAATAATTATACTCCCGTCGGCAAATTACGCCATTTTTGACTGATTTGATGTATTTAGATGAAATGCTTGCTTTCAACGAATAAGCTCAGAATCTTTTCAAATACATTTCAGTTACATATGGGAATGCATAGCAAGTCTATATTTTGAAAATCAATGACACTGAAAAAGATAAACAAAATTAAATTAAGCACTTTTTAATTAAAAACGGCATTTTCCTCATCGTTTTTCGCATATTGAACAGGATTTCTTACTGAAACGCATATTTTAGATATTGCTAAAAATGCAATATATTGTTCACATTTGAATAAACAAACGAATTCAGAAATAAAAATAGGGGGTCACCGAAGGTTTTTGATCACTTTAACGTCATTTTAAAATTACCTTCATAAAAGTAAAAACCTAACGTCACGGCAATTTTGATGGTTTCAAGTGTAACTTTGACGGCCTACCGTGAAATCATTATTGAACAAACTAACACTCTAGGAGTGCATGATGGAAGAATAACTATCAGTTGATTATACCAGGCGATTTAAATTCGTCAGTACTTAAGATACGTATGTAATTCGAGTAACACACACAATAACATATTTACCGCAAATATAGGTGAAGATAACGTTATGCTGCATGTCGTAAAATGACCGTTAAAAAGGCGTTACGGAAAATTTAAGCCCTTGCCGTTAGTGTATGGATAAGAGTTTGTTCCAAACAACGTAATCCATATATTTTTAGACTTATTCACTACAATAATTTGTTGTTACAAATTGTTACCATAAGCGAGTTCGATTTCTTGTTCCCATCTCTCCTTAAAACGTTGTTTTATCTCCCCCTTGTGGAGCTTGTGATATCTGAGCCATTCACGCAGACTTGTCATAATTAAAGAAAATAACAAACACATAAAAAGCACAATTATTTAATGCCCAACATTTTATTGCACATAAAAACACTTATTTTTGTTCAAACAACCATGGCATCCTGTATTACTCTAATTCCTCGTCTTACTTCATACAATTATGATTGGAGCTGCACGTGTGTTTCACTTAAAGCATGCAGTCATGTATTTCCCTAACACTACATTTTACTGCATACAATTATGATTGAAGCGCAATGATTGATACGTTTCTAGCAATACGGTTTGTAGTTGGGAAGGGAAGGGAAGGGACGGGAAGGGGACGGGAGGGACTGGAAGGGAAGGGAAGGGGAGTGGAGGGGAGGGACGGGAAGGGAAGGGAAGGGAAGAGGAGGGAAGGGAAGCGGAGGGGAGGGAAGGGAAGGGAAGGGGGGGGGAAGGGGAAGGGAAGGGAAGGGGAGGGGAGAGAAGGGAAGGGAAGAGGGGAGGGGAGGGGAGGGGAGGGAAGGGAAGGGAAGGGAAGGGAAGGGAAGGGAAGGGAAGGGAAGGGAAGGGAAGGGAAGGGAAGGGAAGGGAAGGGAAGGGAAGGGAAGGGAAGGGAAGAGAAGGTAAGGGAAGTGACGGGAAGGTAAGGGAAGGGAAGAGGGGGAGGGGAGGGGAGGGGAGGGAGGGGAAGGGAAAGGAAGGGAAGGGAGGGGAAGGGAAGGGAAGGGGAGGGAAGGGAAGGGGAGGGGAGGGAAGGGAAGGGAAGGGACGGGACGGGAAAGGACGAGAAGGGACGGGACGGGACGGGAAAGGACGAGAAGGGACGGGAAGACCGGGGCGGGAAGGGACGGGAAGGGAAGGGAAGGGAGGAGGAGGGAAGAGAAGGGAAAGGAAGGGAAGAGAAGGGACCCAACATCCCCAAGAAGCTTCCTCCCCTACAGCTTCTCTATAAGATGGTGAGGTGAGTTGTGGTTTAACGCCGCTTTCAAGAGTATTTCACTTATATCGCCATGTCGCCACTTTCAGTTGAACATCCTTCCGTTCTGGATCATAAACTTTGCATTGCATCTTTCTTTCGTCTTGGTTGGTTTTTATATGTTGGCTTCCCCTGAGAAATTATCTTTCTCACTCCCATCTTGGGTCGATGCGAGGAGCGTGGGGGGAGTCTCCTGGGGAGTTTTGCCGCCTTCCTAGGAGGTCATTCCCGGTCTTGTTCCCCTACGAGGGTGGACAATCCTTCCCAATGTTCCTAGGAGGAAGAGATGAGTTTACCCTTTTTGACTTTGTTCATTGCAGGCTGCCTCCTTGTAGCAGGCGTCGCCTAGCCTCCTAGCATAGCAAATGCTCTTAGCCAACTACCACCTCGAGTAAGGATGTAACCTGCTTCACCTTCCCGTTCTTGACCTTGCAGCCGTCCACCTTCTTTGGTATCCTGGGCTACGATGAGCCGGCGACGGTAAAAGTATGTCAAATAATAGTAATTTTTTTAATAAACGTCATTATTTGTGCTTACTGTTGACGACTCATCGGTCCCTATTTCCCACCCTTTCCTCCCCTCCTGTGAGTCAGTTTGCTCAGGAAGTCGATATGATGTTTTGTCCACGTGATCATAGGTGGCACGGAAAGGTAGATAACTCTCATTTTGTTTTATCTGTGTAATCTGGTCGAGTGATCAATTAACAGGGCAATTAAGACCTATGGTGAGTCGTCGACGGTAAGCGCAAATAAAGGCGTTTATTCAAAAACGTACTATTTAATGTACATACACATCATGTTGAGAATACAGGTTGATACTACAGGTAACCACAAATCGCACAGTGTGAATAAGCCTTTAATGGATGATATACTTGTCATGATACGATTTGTAGTTAGGACTTTCAACTTGCATTACACTGTGAGATTACTCAAGTCGTATCAACTCCTAAACTGATTATATACAGACAATGTAGACACAACAAGTCGTTTTCAGGTTGTAACCACATATCGTACTGTGAAAACGGGCCTTTACAATTCATCCACACTAGTCTTTTTCTCTGCCTTATTCAGCACCAGTTTAAAATCACTCGATCCTTTCACCTTGATAGTCAAAAGGAGGTAAAACCTTTAACCTGGTACCTGTCGAAGAATTAATGGGAACATTGCAACATTCGTGTTCAAGTCCTCAACATACACAACCCAATTACTTAAAGTGAATTTCAACGATGCAACCGATTTACAATGCAGTTTTTTCACATGCATGAATGGTCCAAACTCAAATAAACCATCCCGTTTAATCAGCGATAACGATCCGATAGATAAACCTTTTAGCTTGGATCTGAAGTAAAATGTACATTTGAATGTTTATTGTCTCTTTGTATTACACTCACTGTCAAGGAGTAATTAACATTCTTGAGGAATGTCTCGTCAACCCTCGCCTTACATCGAACATCCCTGGAAGCTTTTGGTTCGACTTCGATGACATTTTTCTGTTCTCACCTTTCTTTGCAGACGTCTTTGGTGATCACAATGAAGCTAAATTTTGTTTCTGTAAGATAAATGATTAAGTGGCTTACGTTCAAACAACCAGAAGTTGTGCACCTATAAATGTGTAGTTCATGTTATGTTCATGTTATGTTAGTGTTACTCGTATGTTATACTTATTCAACAAGACTGTTTCAGGAAATTATTATTCAATGATATTTCTTATTGTGATTTTCCAGTTTTGCTATTTGCAGTCTATGTAATTTCCTTAAATCTTACTTTGTATTATTATTATTTGTATATTATCTATTTTGTTTCATTTGTGTATTTTTTCATTAGCTTAAAAACAAAGCTGATAAGCATGCTTCTAATGCAGTCTAATTATATCAAAACCATTTAGCGCATTAACCAGCGTCGCTATATGTAACCATTTTAATTCATAAATACGCAGATAGATATTACCACTAAACAATAAAACTGTCCAGCCTTTACTTTTGTTATTAAATACCCAAAGAAGTATTGAAATATAGTGAATATTTTAAGAATAATCACCATCATATTTGTACCGGTGTGCTTTCCTGGGAACATCACCGTGCCTCTCCCAAACTGCCATAGTTCGTCCTGATCTTGTTCGGACTGAACGCTGAACACAGACACCAGTTCCACAGAATCTTGCTTCCTGGAATTTGATCATTGACAAATACAAGAGTGTAAATACAACATTCACTGTTCAATTGAATTTTTTGGGGGAAATCTTCGAAGGAATTGCACTTATTCCTTACAAATCAATTACTTTATATATTTAAACACCGACATGACTGAAAGCAGACAGGACACATTATGTAAATGTTCACCAAATATAACAACCATACTTACAAGCTTGACCTTATACGTCAACCATTATGATACAAAGTCAACCATTAGTTTATCAAGGTTACCATTATATCAACTCAACCAGTATCAGATCATTACCAAAACAACTATTATCTGATCATGACCATTACCAAGTCAACCATTATCAGACCATTAACAAGTCAACCATAAACAGATCATTACCAAGTCAACCATTATAAGACCATTACCAAGTCAATCATTATCAGATCATTAACAAGTTAACCATAATCATATCAAAAACAAAAAACAGAAAGTCGGTAACATCAATATACCCCTCTCTTTAAATGCCAGAGCCTCCTTTCACAAAGCTCAAATAATGATAACACCATGTAACGTCGGAGCAGTTCGGCAATAATACTCTCCCCACTTGCCCTTCATATATTCGTTACGGTAGAACATGTGAAGGAGTAACCTTTGTGGGAAGGGGGTATTCGGTGATGCCGTCAAGAAAAGGTGTTCCTTTAAATGCTTATACTCCAAAACTAAACGCTTCTATCAAGAGTACTCTGATATCCTTAAATCATTATGTCTTCAAAGCAGAAATTTTAACAATATGTCGGTCACATTTAACAGAAAAGTCATTTTGTAAGGGTCAAACATATTCCTTGATCTTTAGTTAAATATTAATATAATTTGATAATTTTCAATAATTCATGAACATATATGGAACAAAAATAATGTTTATTTTTGCACATGTACACGTGATAAGGTTCATCCAGTAAGATAATCTACTCAAGTAAAGTTTGATGCTTTTAGATTTTAAAATGTTTCCAGTTGATTCTGTCATATCCATTTTCTAGCATTCTACACTTTCAAATTCGAGCTACTTTAAAAGAAATATCTTTATTGTTGCCAACAGCCAATTATAGTAAATCACTATTTCATCAACACATATATATTCGTCATAGGTTCCTGTGTGACGTCATAGTGCTATGTACTGTGTGTCAGTTACTGCATTAAACGGCCTGAAGAAGTAGGTACATGATGTACCTATTGAAAACGTTAGCCAAACTTATTTCAACTACTTTTTTTATTTTGATATATATATATATGTAAATATATATATATATATATCCGAAATCTAAACGAAAGTAGATTTCCCCCAAATCCGTTCTGTCCTGATAATACCATTGATGTTGTTGCTTTTATCAAAACTTGTCTGAATAGTTACCAAATAAGACATGGTCGTTTGTTAAAGGATGGTGGGATTAAATGCAATCTTGTGCATGTTTAAGGAAATTCGATTCGTGAAGGTACTGTTATGCGGCATGTCGTAAAATGACCGTTAAAGTGCGTTATGGTAAATTCAAGCACTTCCCGTTTTTGTACTGACAAGCCTACACTGCAAACAAGGTCATTCGTGTTGGTTTGGATTTATTCACTGTTGACGCAAAATGTTATCCTCAGCGAGTTTGATTTCTGGGTACTATCTCTCCTTATTGCCATTGGAGTCCACATTCATAAATAGCATGATGGACATTCAACTATGGTAACACATTCTTTTACAATGAGACTAAATCTACGATGGCCTCAAAGATAAAGACACCAAGTATATTATCACTTTTAGGCTGTAAAGGGGAGTATTTTAAGACAATTAGGCAAATTATTTCAAACAACACACCTAAATTGTGTGAAAGGTTTTAAAATTTAAGGTTTTAAAATTATAGGTTAGATGTCATGCCATATGGTCACATTCATTGAAATGGGATTTCAATTTGACAATTGCTGGATTTTAAATTTCTGAAATCGGCACATAAATTACATATATACGGCTTTTAAAAAAACTGCCTTGGTGTGGTCGATGAAGCGATTCCTCCTGTGATGTCATTGAAGGAATCTCATTATCGGCGATAGTCATAATTCAACCACCTTCCCAATGCACGGCATAACTCTTGCCAGTCTCCATTACTTGCTGATTTCAGCCTTGCAGTATTTCCTTAAGATATCTGTGCTTGGAAATCCGGACCCACTATTCATTTCAGGTACAGCGATCCACTATCTTGGCACAACAGATCGAGGGAAATACTGCAAGGCATGTATGATTGAACAGACAAAAAAATGAAAAATTGATGAATGAAATTGTGGATACTTCTTTACAAAAATAAAGGGGCAGTAGCACGTTTTTTTTAGCTCAAATAAGTTGATGAAATATATTTGTAAAATAATGTCACCAATAGTAAAACACACTTCTCTCTTCGGAAAATCAAAATGAGGATACACTGTTCGATAAAGCCATCGTTTTTGTAATTCGAAATAATAAACATTATTGTTAACATTAAACATCTGATATCTCTGATACCATAAGTTGCAGCTACAAATCGTTCTGTGAAAACGGGGCTAGAAAATTCAATGACACAGTCCCCTCAGTTTCTCATTTAGTACCATTTTAAAATCACTTTTGCCTGTTACATAAATTCTGAAAGAGAGGTAAAACTTGTTTCCAGGCACGTGTCCAAGTCCTTCCTGTAACACTGTAACATTCGTGTTCAAGTCGATAACACACAAAGCTCCATTGCTTAAAGTGAATTTCAATGTTGCAGTTGAATTACAATAGAGATTATTCATGTTCGACTTTCCAAATTGAGATGAGCCATCTTTTTTCGCCAAATAGAAGGCCAGAACCGATTTTCCATTTCGGGAACTGAAACATTAACTTTCCCAAACGGTTACAGTGTCCTGTTCTTGTTTTAACTGAACGCTGAACGCTGAACGCTGAACGCTGAACGCTGAACACAGACACCTGGGCCATGTACAAGAGAGGTTTCAAAGTAATCGCTCAATGAGCGATTACTTTTAAACCTCTCTTGAACGCGATTGCTCAATGTAGCGTTACGTAGCAAGGCGAGCAAACTTCGAGGAATTTGCACCGTGTCGTTCAAGAGAGAATGGGCGCTACTTGAGAGCTACATTGAGCGATCAATGAGCGATTATAAGTGCTCGCTGTTATGGAACGGAGCCCAGGTATTAGTCCAGCAGCCAGCCCTTGCAATTGTGACCGGGAAAGTGCGTCCATAGAAAATATTTTTGTTCATGGTGAACACAATGGGTATATACTTGAGGAAACTGAATGATTACACTTTTCACATCATTGAGCATTTTGAATAATTAATGTTTTAATTAGATAGGGTACACTTGTGATTTCAGTTATCCAGACACATCAAGTAATTATATTTTAGTGTTCACTAAAATGAAATAAAATTAAGGCAGTTAAATACACTTTTTTTGTATTATTAGCTTAAATCTATGTTTGTTTTAAAGTGTTTACATACAGCAATAACGAAATCCCCTTTAATGATGGAAAATTATGCATCTGATTCTGCAATTTACCATTAGATACGATATATACTTGTTTAAATTCATAGTTGATTGATGTAGGGTACTTGATAAATGAATTTGATAGTTAACGATCAAGGCACAGTATGAGATATGTTTCATTTGTGGTTTGTAGTGGGTTTGTATCTGTACCAAGTATATCGGAATACTTCATCCAAAGGAAAGAAAACTGTTTAAAGTCTAGTATCTTTGAGGCAAGTGTTAGAAAATAACATTGTGCTAAAGGGGCAGTAGCACTGAAATAAGTTGATGAAATGTATTTGAAAAATAATGTTACTTATAGTAAAACAAAAAATGAGTGTACATGGTTCTGTAAAGCCATGAGAATCATTTTTGTCATTCAAAATAAATTAAATTGTGTTCACAATAAAATAGCTGCCTTGCAATTTTTGCTTTATACACAACATCGTTATTACCACTACGGATAATTGGTTTCTGTAATAAGATGTTTAAGATGTGCCCAACGAGATATAGGGAATTGGCTGTATTAGAAATACAATGATGATAGAACTACTTGAAATTAATTGTGGGCTGTGGCCAGTTTGGGTTTTTCTCTCATTAAGAAGTTATGGTAGAGAGATTAATAGGTTAGAACAGATTGATTGTCTAGTGATGAAATTGATTTTTAGACATGATTTTACCGTTTGATACTTGTCGTGATACCGATCAAATGTTAATATATCATCGTAAATAATAAGTTGCTGGATTTAGGAAAATAGTTCAACTATGACGCAGACTTCATATCATATAAACAATACCAACAATACCATTGTGTTTGAGAATCAAGAATCCTTGTGCATGGTCAACTTTTCAGTCAATTCACAGACTCGAATAATCAGGTCAATAAATCAACACCGATCACAATATAGCTGATGTTGGATGTTGTCTGTTTCTATATCCCTCTTAGACCTCGTTGCCCGTAGCAACCATTGATAAACGTTTCCTGATCATTATGGAGTGCTGCAGCGATGTTATGAATTGTTTTCTTCATCTAATGAGGTGTTAAAGACTATTTACAGATGTATTCATGAGACATATATTTGGGTCAGTGTTTCCACCGTTTCTGGAGCATATTGATACTGTTCGACACTGTTCACAAATTTGTTAAACTGTTTTTCGATATCATGTCACCCCCTTTAGGGGTTGGAACTTTTTCTCAACTGTATTTTCTGTTTGCATGGCAACAATTTGCAGTTAGTTGTTTTGAAGGGTATTTACTCTAAAAAGGTAAATCTTTAAGGTTTCTAGGGTTTATTCGGGTAAGAGAGATACCTGTTGGACGAGTAAAATCACGTTTGTGTTTGAATCACAGATAACGCGTAACAATGAAATTAAAACCTGAAGCTGGGTCTACATTCTGTCAGAACTTGACACAGAGTGAAAACCGCACCTGGTGCTAATTATGACTTAAATAAATGCATATAGTGCATACGTGTTATCAAAACTATGCACCATTTTCTAAAAAATAATTATTTGAAAGATGGCGTATCATTGCTAGGCAACACATGTATTCTTGCGCACAAGGTTACGTAAATAGAGCTCCATATTACCAAATTATATCGTATCTGATTTTTTTCATTAGCCAATTAAAAAATGAGTATTTCCAGAGTTATGATTGAATGACCATTACCAGACGTCTTTAACAGACACAGGATCCAGAGACCTCCTGACGCCCTCAGAATAGACTTTGTGAATGATATGAAATTTGTCGTTGACGTTGTATTGAGTCACTACTTTTCATCTTATCAATTAGAATTAGAATACATGCACCCTAGTAAGATGCTTTTTGTATTGGTGGATGTACTTGAATTTTTCTGCTATTCTCATATATATATATATATATATATATATATATATATATATATATATATATATATATATATATATATATATATATATATACGCTTCATATAGCAGTCAATTGATAAATATCTATATAATTCTAATCTGGTATTGGTAATACGGAAACAAATTTACTATTACCATTGACAAATGTTCATAATTGACTTAGTCAATGGTATGAACTTTGACTTTGACTTTCTATCATGTCAAAAAATTGACCCTATCATCTCAATCGGATGCTTCTTGTTTTGGTTGATGTCTTAAGAATTTCCTAGTCCAAGGACAGTAATATTATACATTAGTCAAAGCATTAGTTCAAAAAGTCACACGTCATAGTATCATGTTCATAAACACCCTATATCGGTTAATTAATTAATAAATGTCATTATAATTTTTTAATATTCTACTGATCAGTTATTGAACTAAATTTGATTGACTTTGATTTCTCAATTCTAGAAATATAATATTTATCTCATGTTGTATATTGCTAATGATTTTCTTCAATCAAATCTGTTTGCATAATCATCAATTATTGATATGTCTTGTCGTTTAAAAAGGATAACATAGAGTGAGCATTATGAATAATTCTAACATGACACTATATTTAGAATGAAAATACTGCTTTCTGATTGGTTCCTCGTAACAATTTTGGAGTAATTATTTTACCGATAATCACCTCAAAATATTTGCGACCGATTCACATTCCTCCGCGTCGCACGCTTCATACAGCAGCATATCGTTGACCGAACAGAAGCGACAAAATGTTCAAGTGATCACATTTCCTAAATTCCTAGCATCGTGTCCTCAACTATGACACAAAATAAAGCTCTTTCGTCTTGCTTTCAGAGTAGCTTCCCGTGATTGTAGAGGACGACTACGTTTAGAGTAACGTCCCTTGAAGCCATACCAAGCGATAAAACCAAGCAATCGAGGTGGTCGTTGACTGGATGGACATTGAAATTGTGTCAAAGTTTTCTGTTGATATTGTTCTCAATGAAACAGTATGAGTTATATTTGAAAATATTTTAGTGTATATATAAGTTTGCTCATTAAATTTTGACTGAAGTGTGTTCTTTGAAAAAAGAACAAGCAGCTTCTCACTCGAGTGAAACAGGTCTGCACTGGTTTGACCTTATCACGTCGCTGTGGCGCAAGGCAAATAACATAGTTCCTCGTTATTTTTCTAATTAGTCATGTTAGAATGGAGATAAATGCCTTCCGTTTTTGATTTTGGGGTTGTATGTTGTGAATTTGTTACCCCTAAATTAAACATTTCAAACCTCGCAAGCTCGGTTTGAAATTAAATTTAGGGGTAACAAATTCACAACATACAACCCCAAAATCAAAAACGGAAGGCATTTATCTCCTAAATCAATACCACTTATGGAATCAGATATATGTTGATACGTCACAAATGGAAAGTGATCTTCTGGTAATAAACAATTGTTCAGATTTTATTTATATCTTGTCATCTTGAGAGGTTTTTATAATTGAACACGGCTAAATAGTTTGCTCCTATAATTATATCAATTTCACAAAAACTATTAGATCTTTTGGCGATCAAAAGTTTTGATGAAATTGTAAATTCAAAAACACTTATTGTAATCTTGATGAAGTTGATGTATGTATCCTTGCATCTAAAGATAAGTTTAATTTCGAAGTTAAAATTGAAAATAGCTGAGTATTGCGAATTTATCAATTACACTAATGGAAAAACAAGTTTGTTCTTGCAATTAAATGTTTTTTTTATGCTGAAAAGCGTATGTCGTTATCTAGAGAGCATTTTAAAAGCGCTAATGATTGTCGAAGATTGATATCATTAATACAACTTGAACGTCTATTATTGCAATAAAAACATATCTGTGCTCGTCTGATGTTGATGTATACATCTTGGCCGTGTTCAAGAGAGGTTTCAAAGTAATCACTCAATTGGCGATTACTTTTAAACCTCTCTTGAACGCGATTGCTCAATGTAGCGCTGCGTAGCAAAGCGAGCGAACTTTGAGGTTTTTAACCATGTCCTTCAGGAGAGAATGAACGCTACTTGAGCGCTACTTGAGCGCTACTTGACCGCTACTTGACCGCTAAATTGAGCAATCAATGAGCGATTATAAGCGCTCCCTGTTATGGAACGGGGCCCTTGTTTCAAATCGAACAAAGTAAAATACGGGAAATACTTCAATATATCTAATTACTCTGACTGTTTGGTAGTTTTCTTGTGGTTTGAGATTTAATTTGTCAGAGAAATGTACTCCATAGAAAGAGATACGAATTGTAGTTTGACAACTGAGAAATAATTATGTCAAACACTTAAATGTAGTCCTTTTATGTACAAAACTTATTTACATTTATTGTAACACAACATTCAATGTTATAATACCAAATTGTTACCTGCTTAAACAGGAGAAAATCCAAACACAGCACCCCTCATAAAGGACCGTGTTTGTTCATTGAGAAGTCAGGGGGTCTTTCTTTATTCAGCTTCATGTTTATCTGAGGCGTGTTCAGGATTGCGAGTACTCACAAGTATTTGTGAGTACCTTCTTCTGAAAGACATCGAGTTTGCGGTACTCGCGAATGCACGTGTGAACACTTTGGTGCAGTCTCGCCAAGCGAGAATAAACAATCCAAGATGTAGTTGCGTGTCATAAATCTGGATTACCTAATTTTTTTTTATAACCCCCTCAATTGAAATGCGGTCGATTGCTATATGTGCAAGGCACCTATTTTGGTCCAAAATGGTGATGATATTCTGATATCATCTTGGGAAGTACTCGCGACCCAGTTTACCGTTCAGTAAACATCCGCGAGTATCCGCATACATGCAAAGCGAGTACTCCCGGTCCTGAACACGGCTCTGCTTCTGAACGAAAACGTGTTCGCACGTACTTGCAAATACACAGGTGAACACTTTGGAGCAAGCGAGTATACACGATCCAAGATGGATTCGCGCGTCACACAGTTTTAGAAACTAATTTTTTTTTATTTCTTTTATTACTCCCTAAATTGAAATTTGGTCGATTGCTATGTGCACGGCAAGTATTTTGTTCAAAATATTCTGAAATACTCGCGACCCCATTTTTCGTTCAGCAGCTGTTCGCGAGTACGCGGCTACGCGACAAGCGAGTACTCGCGGTCCTAAACACGCCTCTTGCATGTTATCAGGGAGTGTAGCTAAAATGGATAGACATATACTGCCGGCCAAAAGAAACGCCCACTAGATGTATTTCCAGAGATTGTAAAAACAGTTATGAACAGTTTAGGAATATTATAACATAATGAAGTTGCACCATTTCTGCATTATATATTTGAATTTCAGAAGTTCATGTCACGAAAGAAGGACGATTGTTGAAATGAGAAAATAATTGTTCAGTTTCCGATCAGTGCTTGATTCAGCATAACGTGGAGACCGCCATTAATTATATTTAAGAAATGATTGCATCTTTCATTTTAAGGAACATAAAGTAGGCGATTCTTTTGGTCGGGAGTATATAATGAAACAACGACCTTGTTATCAGAAATGAACAGGTCGCTTCAAATGATAACGTCCTCTCATTGCTGACGACGGACCATGATAACTTATGTCTAGGTGTTGTCACTTTAGAATCTCGTCTCGAAATTTCAACATATATGACCGCAGAGGGTATTGACTCGAACTTTAAAAAAAATGTAAATGTTCTTTTTTTCAAGGAGGACACCAAATGTTTCCCTTTAATATAATAAACATGTCGGGCAATAAATTGAAGACCTCGGGCTTCTACAAATGATAATGATCTGAAAACCAGTGTTAATCCTGGATCCAGGATTATCAATAAGTCTGCAATTTGATTTACAATAAATGCGCTGTTACAGATTTAATGTTATTACTTTACACTTAGGTTTTATAACTGAAACGTTGCAGTCGCTGAACAGAAAACCTGAATACAAAAGTTTAGCATTGATACGTGCTCTATAAAATATCAACTCTTTTATTTTCAACCAGGAGGGTAATGAATATGTGATGCACAATTGCATGAATCACTTTTCCCCTCACAATCATAGTTATCTGTCTTCTGTGTTGTCGACTTAAACGAGGCTGCAGTTGCAATATATAGTTGGAGGATGTCTATTTTAATATTTCCACAATATTGTTTCTCTGATTTTAAAATTTGCTGACTTTGTAATAATGAACGCCTCAGATTGTAAAAATATAAATTCATTCATGTATAATCCGTCTCTGTGACTGTTGCCTTGAGTTCAATACCAAGATTTCTTGTCTCTGATATTTATATCAGCTCGTTTTGCAATAATAAGTTTCAGTTTTTTAAATTGTTGTTAATTTATATATATTCTTTCTTTGACTTTTTTGGGGGGCGGGATAGCGCAGTGGTTAGCGCTTTCAGCTTTGGATCAAGAGGTCCAGGTTTCAAATCCCGCCAGGGGCACGGCAACTTTGTCTGCAGTAGAGAACTGTTCTACACGCAGTGTGGTTTGGGTGCAATGCTACACTGAATTTCAGCGTAGTACCACCCATGGTTCGCTAGTTCCAGCCGCTGCTCGCAGGTTTCACCACAGTGCATAGCCACATGGCGTTGCGGGCTTTCTCCCTGCCATAATACTAGCAGCCGCGATATAAGTGAAATACTCTTGAAAGCGGCGTTAAACCCCAACTCACTCACTCACTCACTCTTTGACTTTTACCTTGAAATCAAAACCAATGATTCAAATGAGATCTAATTGGTTACAGAGGACAGTTATAATAGTTATGAGTATTGTGGTTTTAACAGAAATAGTTCATCAGTGAAGACAGAGACTGGCCCACGTATGTATGTGCACACGCACTGAGATATATGTTCTTGTTAATTAGACAAGGACTGTTCACTTCAATCATATTTACCTGAATAAATGTAATTATATGTAGGAAAGGGTGTACTAACTTGTTTCAGATACTGGACTCCATTATTGTACAACAAAATAACAGAGACGATAGTTGAAGGAACCAGACACTGTATGCAGACGTTTATTGAAAAAGATACATGTACAGCATGATACCAGGGGAGATAACTCCCAACATCTTAAAGACAAGGGTTGTTCTAACCTAAGAACACACCACTGTTGTATCACAGTGGCTGAGCTGAATGACGTGGGCTTCGTAAACGACCATACATTATATAGCAATATCAATGTAGGACTATTTTGCTTTTTCACGTAATAAGTTAATATTGACCTTATTACAGTAAACGGATAATAAGGTAATTAAAATCTGACCCGGGGATAATTAAAAAAAAAGGATATTTTCCACCACATAACCTTTCAATCATTCAACAGCAGAGTTCCAACATGACACCATTTTAACTGATCAATGAGAACCAAGGGGTGGTACATTGCCAAACAAACTAGGTACTAACTGGGCAATATATATTCATATGTGTAAAAGAAACTTCCTATTACATATTACAAATTATTTCCACCCACGACTGATACTTTCTGCACCCTGTCTTCAGACACCAACTAGATGAGATAGGCTTTCGGGCTTGTTTTGTGACGCCCTGTATTCATGTTGCCTCGCCAAATTTAATGTCGAAATTTTATAAATTTTAAAACTTAAATGCTACACATTGTGGCCCAAAAATATTTTGAACAAACGGTTTCAGCACCCTAAGTGTATAGATGAGAAAAAAGTGCTCCGGAAAAAGTCTAATTATTGTGAAAGCAGATGAAATTGATACTAGCATTAAAGATAAGGTGAAGAAAACATGAAGTGATTGTGTATAATGACTTAAAGACACGGATTAAAACCAGTGTATATGAATAAACAAACAACACAATGTAGAAAATAGATGTATCATTCTATCATGTATGAAATTGCGAGTTACTTCTTTATAAACGTGGGTCTATTAAATGTATTCAAAATCTACCTTTCCGACAGCAATGTTTCTTTTATACTCTCTTAAAACAGTGAAAGTTTCTTTTACACATGAATATAGTAAAATCCAGTATTCTGAAGTATATGTTTGAGACTTGGCAATGATGGAATATTAAAATCAACATTTTAAGAATGAAGACTGCATACAACATATTAACAATTGTCTTCTTAGTTTGCCATTACAGCATAATTGACCCCTCTTTGATATACCTCTAACTGTTAGGATATACTGATAGGATATTATCTATCTATGTCACCGTATATAATAGAGTCTGTAGTTGTTTGCTTAATATACTCATGGTAAAAATGGTTGACACCCCTAAACAGAAAATGGATTTTAGCAAATTTAATGCATGGATAATTAATATTGTTCGATATTTTGTTATTTTTTAAATTAAATGGCCCAAACACATGATGTAAACTTTATAATACTTGCCATGTATGTATTGCGTGCGAATGAGACTCCATGAAAGATTTTGTGCGTAGTTGGTTTCAGTAGAATGTTTTTTCAATTGCAGCTTTTCATTATTTATTAGCACCAAAATGACAACACTCAAACACTTGAACAATATACCAATGCCAAGATCTCAAGACAAAAGGAATGAATTCCTTTGAATAAATTTCATTTTTCATATATTCCTCTTTCTTTGGTATTTTAAAGTACATGTGGAGAAATAGCAAATGCTCATGGACACTATTCACAAAAAGACATCCAGTAGTAACATGTTTTATCAAAAAAAATAATCGAACCTCACACATTACGTTGTTTATAAAACATTTAATTCCCATAACTATTAGGGAGTGTCAACCATTATTACCATGAGTATATTAAAACATAATTTAAAAAATTAATACAATGATCGAAACATTTTCTAACACAACTGTGGCTCCTAACTCTTTTCACAACAATTATTATTGAAAAGTGAACAAAGATAAAGGACAGGCTTGACAAGATTATCATAAAATTTCAATTGACAGTCTATTGGGATATTAAGTTGACGAGTGCTTTTGACAATAACAAGCATTGCCTTCTTATCTCTTTACAGTGAGGCGTCTGATTTCTCTAACGAAGTCAACAGTGAAGAGTAAACCAAGATACAGATATCCAATAGATGTACCATTAACCTTTTACAATATCCTTTTGATAACATTGAGTCAGAATCAACTTCGGCTAAGCTAGGGCGCTCTGAAAAGGCATACATTGAGCTTAACATGCAATCTTCCTTTAAAGGGGCAGTAGCACGTTTTTTGCAAAATTTATTTTTTCAAATTTCCTATTCATAAAGGTTGTTTGTGCCATTTAAATTTACTTTAGAGGATAAACCATCCTATTACACAAACCAATTATCCGTAGTAGTAATAACGGTGTTGCATAAAATATCATGGCGGCCATTTTATTGTAAACACATTTTATTATTTCAAATGACAAAAACGATCCCCATGGATTTATAGAGCCATGTACACTCATTTTAAACTTGATTTTCCGAAGAGAGAAGGGTCTTTTACAATTGGTGAACTTATTTTTCAAATACATTTCATCGACTTATTTGAGCGAAAAACCGTGCTACTGCCCCTTTAACACCAAATGATGTTGTCAAGCCTCACATTAATAATTTTCATTTCAACAAATGCTTCTCAGATTTAAGGATAACTTATATCTCTTTGTGTCAACGCAGTTGGATCTCTCTCGTTAAATACCAGTTTGAATTCACTTGTTCCTACAACATACATCTTGATGAAGAGACGAACTTTTCTGCCATGACTTGGGCCAAGTATAATTGGCGACATCGTAACATTCTTCTTCAAATCAACCACATGCAAATACTTATTGCTTAAAGTGAATTTCAATGTTGCAACTGAATCACATTGAAGATCTGTTAAATGTAATTGTCGAAAATGGAATGATCCCTCAAAGTTCTCTAAAGAAAAGGAGAGTTTTGTCTTGCCATCAGACGTTGATTTCAAATTAAAAAACGCCATTGATGTGACGTTGTTGTTCTGTTGCACAGCACTCATGACCCAGGAGTACTTTCGGTTCTTCAGGAATGACTGGACACTTCTTGCTTGACAAAGCCAATGACCGGTAGCTTCGGGCTTCGGTTCGATAATGTTCTTCTTATTTCCAAATGATTTACAAAAGCGTTTGGACAATGAAAGGAACGCCAGTTTTGTCTCTGTTAAAATGATAAATCAGAGTTACCTTAGAGTAGTTTTAGATTTTGCCGAGTTTTACTAGGACCTGACAGTTTTACATTTGTATCATTATTAGTAAATCTACCGTTCTCAAGCAGAAGCACACTTTACTGTTCCAATTCTTGTTTTCAGTGAGATAATGTGGTCACCTGATGATTTGAATATACCAGTCGTCTTGATTCAACATGTAATATCAAATGAGTTCGAATTTGATTCTAATATATTGACGTCTTACAACAATTAACATTTCGTTGCAAGATGACACTTATTTCGGTCTCATTAAAATCGACCATGTTCCGAGAAAAAAATCTGCAAAACACTGCATATCCGGATTATAACTGATTATATATATTTCTCGAAAAAAGGAATGTTTGGCGAGGTACCCTTCGAACGATATAGTTCGTATCCCGGGCGTATGCAAATTAGCAGTCAATTAAGGCTATTTAAAGTTATCTCTCACAATGCCTCCACTTACTAACTGTACTGCAAGGGGAAAGAGGCACACTTACTAAATGTACTGCTAGGGGATAGAGGCACACTGTGCATAAAGTCACTCTGGTCGTTTAAGCGTTCATTATTTGCTTTGTATGCCACTTACAATAAACATATTCCAATATTATGAGACATGTATGAGTCACGAAATAACCAATATTTATGTAATAAGAAAGTATGATTAAGATATTCGATATATCTAATTTGATCAAAAAGCATTTGTTTCAGTTATCTCTGTAAAGACAGAAATTACATCACACCAACACATTACTACATAAATAAAACTTTTAAAAAATTGAAAACTTCTTACCTGGAATATTATTTCTCTTAAATCCACCTATGGAAGCAAATAAGTCGTTTTAGTAACAATCATAAATATGCTTAGTTTAAAACTCTGAAATCATTGCTTTAAACATGTCATTTGTGTATAATTATTAACGATGACATAATTGGTCGTATGTGTTCCGTCTTGTAGTTTTTTAAAAAAAGGTCCCACTGTTAAAAAACGATAGCATCAAACTAAATTGAAGTAATAGGCTGTATCACAATCAGGTATAATATACGGTCAGTCTCATTTAAATCAGTTTCTGCGCTTCTGATGTGAAAACTGCACAAAAGAGGTCATGTCAGGTGACATCCAACCAATCAGCGACGAGGCTAGAAAGCCACCAGACCCACTTGATGCGAACACCACATTCAATATCATATCTAAGAATTCCTCTGATTGACTGAATTTATTGAAGATGAAGGGTCATAGTGAACGACATCTCGTGATCTGATTTAAATGAAATTGAAGGTGTGGTGTTGCAGATCTCCGATTAGGTGAAACGTAACCAAATGGGAGTTATCATATGTATACAAGTGTATATATATATATATATATATATATATATATACTTTTGATTTGTAAATTCTAGGCCCGATATATAGAATAGCAAAACTTATGTTCTGCCATTTAGTTTTTTCCCTATATGTTGACAAGTACTAAACAGAATAATGAACTCTACACAATATTACATTACAGATCAAGAAAGTTTTATTTTATTATCAACCTTTTAGATAAAATGGTATAAGTGAGACATCGTTAAGAATCCTCTAATTGTCACGTACTATATGACAATTATCACGCTATTTGTTTTATACAATTTGATGCAGTTATATTGACGTTACAATGAAAGCCATTAAAGGGGCAGTAGCACGTTTTGTCGCTGAAATAAGTCGATGAAATACATTTTAACAATAATGTCACCAATAGTAAAACACCCTTCTCTCAAAATCAAGTTAAAAACGAGTGTACATGGTTCTGTAAAGCCATGGGCATCGTTTTCGTCATTCGAAATATTAAAATGTGTTCACAATAAAATGGTCGCCATGCAATGTTTGCTTTAAACGCAACACCGTTATTCCTACTACGGAAATTTGGTTTGTGTTATAAGATGTTTTACCCTCTAAAGTCAATATAAATGACATGAACTATCATTATAAAAGGGAAATTTGAAAAAAATAAAATTTGCAAAAAACGTGCTACTGCTCCTTTAAACGTGATATTTGCACTTAGATAAACAAGAAAGTGAATGGAGTGCAGCTTTGTATGACATCTTGACTTAGATCTGAACGTGTCTCTGACATGGCGACAACACAAACGAACTATTTACCTTCATACATCTCCAGAACAAGTGCTCGTCCTCCCGATCTTGTTTGAATCAAACGTTGAATACATTGTCCCTTCCCACAGAAAACTGTGTTCTGAAATGTGTATTTGATTATGTCAGGCTTATCAGAAAGTAGGCATGTATACGTGAAGAAACGAACTCGTGAAGGATTGCACAAGTAAGCACATACAATATATACTGTGTATTTGATTATGCTGTTACCAGATGAGTAAATACAAATATATACCTGAAGAACGAGATATTTACAAGTAAGAACAATATACAAACTCATGGATAGAAATAAATGCCATTTATATAGTCAACAAACGTAACATTGTTATATTTGGGGTCAACCTATCTGGGATAGTACACATTATTTTCTTTATTTTCGGGACGATGTCCTTTGCGTGATTCGAACCCACCCCCTAAGAGTCAGGCACCAATCACAAGAACTGGCTGTTTCTAAACAACACAAGAATCTGTTCTGCTGCAGATAGCGTGATCCAAAGTACAACAATCAAACACAAAGTTAGAACTCACATGTGATGATTGATCGTTTGTTGAAATGTTGAATCGGAGGATACACGTCAAAGCGATTGAAGAATGTTTCACGTCAAGGCATCTTATTCTGTCCTCACATTGCTTTCTACAACCTTCAATTCCAAATATTTGTTTCATTTTCATTTGAAACAAATTGCCATTAACTGACAGACATTTGTTTGCAAGAAGCAACAGAATGATTGAACTGATCATGATGTAGTTGAGTATTTCCTTTGCCTTACAGTGTCACCTGTATGACTAGTCACAATATAATATGTCTCTGTCACCTGTACGACTAGTCACAATATAATATGTCTCTGTCACCTATACGACTAGTCACAATATAATATGTCTCTGTCACCTATACGACTAGTCACAATATAATATGTCTCTGTCACCTGTACGACTAGTCACAATATAATATGTCTATGTCACCTATACGACTAGTCAAAATATAATATGTCTCCTCCTGAATATACTTCCTTTTCTGAGTGACAGACAGACTGATCTGGGGTGATAGAAATGTGAAACTATCAGACAGATCAAATATAAAACCATGTTATCTATTAGCCATAATAACATATTTTTCACAAAAAATATCTGTAATAGCGTTTCAAACCAACACGAAAGAGTAGACCTATTATGTTTCAATTTGAAAAACAGCAATCACATTAACTTCACCATTTCTACCTTCAGAATAAACTAAAGTTACTATATTTAATATTGTTAAGCTTTTCTTTCTTTTGATAAATCAGTACTAGACCTTAAAAAATCCACAATTTCTATCATATACTGACACACTTTGAAAAACGCAAAACCCATTTATGTCATTTAAAGAATTATATTTTGAAACAGTTTTACCACACTTCAATAAATAATGATAATTAACTTATATAGCGCCTTGTTTCCAACAAGAGCTGCTCAACGGCGCTGGAGAAGAAAAAGTGAAAGCTAGTATATACAGAGATAGAGAAAAGTAGGGTTTACAGGATAGAAAGAGGTAGGGTTTACAGGAGAGAAAAAAGGTAGGTTTGTTAGTCTTTCTTGAAACAGTCCAGTGATTCAGAGGTTTTTGAGGTCATGTGGGAGAGAGTTCCATAAGACAGGGGCGGCAACAGAAAAGGCTCGTTCACCAAGTCTGGTAGAAGTTGATGGGACACACAGTTGTACTTGATTTGACGATCGTAGAGAGCAGTTCTTTCATGTACAGAGGAGACGAGTTAACATGGAGAGCACAGAAGGTCAAGACAAGGATCTTGTAAGAGATCCTGTGCTTGATTGAAAGCCAGTGTAGTTGCTGGAGAACTGGGGTGATGTGAGCATCCTGTCTTGTCCGGGTCACCAAGCGTGCCGCCTTGTTCTGTATGCGTTGTAGTTGTGAGATGGGGCCTGACCCGGAGAATATGGCATTGCAGAAGTCGAGTTTGGATGTGACATATGAGTGGATAAGAGTTTTACAAGTTTCACTGTCAATGTACTTCCAGATTTTCCCAATGTTTGAAATATGAAAATTAGTTGATCTGGCTGTGTTGAGGACATGTTGCTTGCTTGACATTGTGTTGTTCATTGTCAGACCAAGGTTCCTGATATGTCTAGATGGAGTGACATAAATGCCATCAATGGTTAGTTTTGCCTCATGAATTTTGTCTAACTGCTTCTGAGTACCAATCACCATGAATTCAGTTTTCTTGCTGTTTAGTTTTAAGTAGTTCGTGATAAAGTGCTGTAAGGTTGCCGAATAAAGCCATATGTATATTGGGTTCGAAACCCTTCCAGGTTCCTTGCCTGTGCACATTTCATGAAACATAACTCGATGTTCTCATAGGGTACATGATCATTATGACATACAGTGTAAAGCCTGGCTATGCACGTATATAAGGTACTTCAAGCGCTTCACTACCAGACAGATGTAACAATCTATTGGGCTGCTGTGCCTAGGGTGAGGTCGCCCATCATTTTGGAGTGAGTCCATTTACAGACTCAAACAATGTAAGCAGCAAAAGTGTCAATGACTGTCCCCGACCATGCAAACTTCCGGTCACGCCGCCAAGTCAAGATCGACACATCTGACGTACTAGAGAACAGCTTCCACACAACAGCAAACCCAACTCGATCACTGTAGGACGCAACGGACGGTGACTCAGCGATTTTAGTCATAAGACGTCGACTGTGGAAATGAGATACCATGAGTCCATGTGCCGGAAGCACCTCTTCATCGGACTGACAGAGTGCAGTGATGCATAGCAACATCGCCTTCAGCCACCTTCAACAGTGATGTCATAACATTGTCAGCTTAGTTCTTACAGTGATGTCGTAATATTGTCAGCTTTGTTCTAATAGTGATGTCATAACATTGTCATCTTAGTTATAGTGATGTCGTAATATTGTCAGCTTTGTTCAAATAGTGATGTCATAACATTGTCAGCTTAGTTCTTACAGTGATGTCGTAATATTGTCAGCTTAGTTCTAATAGTGATGTCGTAGCATTGTCAGCTTAGTTATTACAGTGATGTCGTAATATTGTCAGCTTAGTTCTAATAGTGATGTCATAGCATTGTCAGCTTAGTTCTTACAGTGATGGCATAACATTGTCAGTTTTGTTCTAATAGTGCTGTCATAGCATTGTCAGCTTAGTTCTTACAGTGATGTCATTACGTTGTCAGCTTTGTTCTAACAGTGATGCGATAGCATTATCAGCTTAGTTCTTACAGTGATGGCATAACATTGTAAGCTTAGATCTAATAGTGATGTCATGATATTGTCAGCTTTGATCTAATAGTGATGTCATAGCATTGTCAGCTTAGTTCTGATAGTGATGGCATAACGTTGTCAGCTTAGTTCTAAAAGTGATGGCATAACATTGTCAGCTTTGTTCTAATAGTGATGCCATAGCATTGTCAGCTTAGTTCTGATAGTGATGTCATAGCATTGTCAGCTTAGTTCTGATAGTGATGTCATAGCATATTGTCAGCTAAGTTCTGATAGTGATGTCATAACATTGTGAGCTTAGTTCTGATAGTGATGTCATAGCATTGTCAGCTTATAATTAGTTTTTACAGTGATGTCATAACATTGTCAGCTTTGTTCTAATAGTGATGTCATAGCATTGTCAGCTTAGTTCTGATAGTGATGTCATAACATTGTCAGCTTTGTTCTGATAGTGATGTCATAGCATTGTCAACTTAGTTCTGATAGTGATGGCATAACATTGTCAGCTTAGTTCTGATAGTGATCGCATAACATTGTCAGCTTAGTTCTGATAGTGATGTCATAGCATTGTCAGCTTATAATTTGTTCTTACAGTGATGTCATAACATTGTCAGCTTTGTTCTAATAGTGATGTCATAGCATTGTCAGCTTTGTTCTAATAGTGATGTCATAACATTGTCAGTTTAGTTCTCACAGAAAGACAAAACAGGAATATTGTTGATTGAGATAGTGGAACCAAGATGTAGTGTGTTATACCGCTGTACAACATCGACATTATATGTTGTCATGATGTTATTACTGCAACACCAATAAGATTTTTCTTTCTTTTGTGTGCATTGATTGAAACCACCAAATATTTCCTGTAATATATTCTAAAAAATATGTTGGAGCATTCTGTTGATAAGAACATTTGAACACAGGTATAGACCTACGTTTTACGTAGAAAACGTTTCAAAATGAATGTATCTTGAATTATTTATTCGAAGACCCATAACAGTTGTTTCACAGCCCTGCAACAAATGTGTATGTCGGGGCTTGGCAACACTGTTTGAGAAATATAGAATACTAAATGACGTCCCGTTTTATAACATGTTTATGAAACGAGTGGATGGTTTGGTATTTTAACGAGCAAAAGCGAGTTAAATACCGATGCCATTCACAAGTTTCATAAACATGTTATCAAACGGGACCGAGTTTTGTATTTTATTTATTACTCAATGATGTAAATAGCGCTGAATTGCAAGAAAATTGTTTTTAGTTACGCTTACTTGCAAATAGGCCACCCGCTATTGCAGTCGCGTGGCTAACATTGTGATGTCAACCAAAAACGACTATGCAGTCACGCGCCGATTATGACGTTACGGCAGCACGTGGTGGTATTACACATGTGTGTAACCAACTCATTGTTATCTAATGAGTGATCTCACCACGGTTGAGTAATAACTTTCAGTGTATTACCATCCTATGTTTGTAGCCATTTCTGGCAGGCTCTACCGCAATGCATTACCAAAGTGATGTTGTGGAATTTCACTCTGCAATATACTAGAAACCGTGATACATGTGAAATAAAAGAGCTTAAATCCTATATAAACGTATCAGAAATTGAAATTGTAATCAAACAAAGACCGTTTTAAATAAAATGGCAGAACCTTTTAAGGAGAGATGGGACGATGAAACACAATATTTTAGAATTCGTTTATTTTTTCAAAATAGCAGGTTTATTGTGCCTTTTATCCAAAAATGTAGGAAACTTTGGGGTCACTGAACGATTTAAAAAGTTATCAGAATTAATAATTATACTCCCGTCGGCAAATTACGCCATTTTTGACTGATTTGATGTATTTAGATGAAATGCTCGCTTTCAACGAATAAGCTCAGAATCCTTTCAAATACATTTCAGTTACATATGGGAATGCATAGCAAGTCTATATTTTGAAAATCAATGACACTGAAAAAGATAAACAAAATTAAATTAAGCACTTTTTAATTAAAAACGGCATTTTCCTCATCGTTTTTCGCATATTGAACAGGATTTCTCACTGAAACGCATATTTTAGATATTGCTAAAAATGCAATATATTGTTCACATTTGAATAAACAAACGAATTCAGAAATAAGAATAGGGGGTCACCGAAGGTTTTTGATCACTTTAACGTCATTTTTAAATTACCTTCATAAAAGTAAAAACCTAACGTCACGGCAATTTTGATGGTTTCAAGTGTAACTTTGACGGCCTACCGTGAAATCATTATTGAACAAACTAACACTCTAGGAGTGCATGATGGAAGAATAACTATCAGTTGATTATACCAGGCGATTTAAATTCGTCAGTACTTAAGATACGTATGTAATTCGAATAACACACACAATAACATATTTACCGCAAATATAGGTGAAGATAACGTTATGCTGCATGTCGTAAAAAGACCGTTAAAAAGGCGTTACGGAAAATTTAAGCCCTTGCCGTTAGTGTATGGATAAGAGTTTGTTCCAAACAACGTAATCCATATATTTTTAGACTTATTCACTACAATAATTTGTTGTTACAAATTGTTACCATAAGCGAGTTCGATTTCTTGTTCCCATCTCTCCTTAAAACGTTGTTTTATCTCCCCCTTGTGGAGCTTGTGATATCTGAGCCATTCACGCAGACTTGTCATAATTAAAGAAAATAACAAACACATAAAAAGCACAATTATTTAATGCCCAACATTTTATTGCACATAAAAACACTTATTTTTGTTCAAACAACCATGGCATCCTGTATTACTCTAATTCCTCGTCTTACTTCATACAATTATGATTGGAGCTGCACGTGTGTTTCACTTAAAGCATGCAGTCATGTATTTCCCTAACACTACATTTTACTGCATACAATTATGATTGAAGCGCAATGATTGATACGTTTCTAGCAATACGGTTTGTAGTTGGGAAGGGAAGGGAAGGGACGGGAAGGGGACGGGAGGGACTGGAGGGGAAGGGAAGGGGAGTGGAGGGGAGGGACGGGAAGGGAAGGGAAGGGAAGAGGAGGGAAGGGAAGCGGAGGGGAGGGAAGGGAAGGGAAGGGAAGGGGGAGGGAAGGGGAAGGGAAGGGAAGGGGAGGGAAGGGGAGGGGAGAGAAGGGAAGGGAAGAGGGGAGGGGAGGGGAGGGGAGGGGAGGGAAGGGAAGGGAAGGGAAGGGAAGGGAAGGGAAGGGAAGGGAAGGGAAGGGAAGGGAAGGGACGGGAAGAGAAGGTAAGGGAAGTGACGGGAAGGTAAGGGAAGGGAAGAGGGGGAGGGGAGGGGAGGGGAGGGAGGGGAAGGGAAAGGAAGGGAAGGGAGGGGAAGGGAAGGGAAGGGGAGGGAAGGGAAGGGGAGGGGAGGGAAGGGAAGGGACGGGACGGGAAAGGACGAGAAGGGACGGGACGGGACGGGAAAGGACGAGAAGGGACGGGAAGACCGGGGCGGGAAGGGACGGGAAGGGAAGGGAAGGGAGGAGGAGGGAAGAGAAGGGAAAGGAAGGGAAGAGAAGGGACCCAACATCCCCAAGAAGCAGTGATTCTTGGTGTATGCCTCAGCTTCCTCCCCTACAGCTTCTCTATAAGATGGTGAGGTGAGTTGTGGTTTAACGCCGCTTTCAAGAGTATTTCACTTATATCGCCATGTCGCCACTTTCAGTTGAACATCCTTCCGTTCTGGATCATAAACTTTGCATTGCATCTTTCTTTCGTCTTGGTTGGTTTTTATATGTTGGCTTCCCCTGAGAAATTATCTTTCTCACTCCCATCTTGGGTCGATGCGAGGAGCGTGGGGGGAGTCTCCTGGGGAGTTTTGCCGCCTTCCTAGGAGGTCATTCCCGGTCTTGTTCCCCTACGAGGGTGGACAATCCTTCCCAATGTTCCTAGGAGGAAGAGATGAGTTTACCCTTTTTGTCTTTGTTCATTGCAGGCTGCCTCATTGTAGCAGGCGTCGCCTAGCCTCCTAGCATAGCAAATGCTCTTAGCCAACTACCACCTCGAGTAAGGATGTAACCTGCTTCACCTTCCCGTTCTTGACCTTGCAGCCGTCCACCTTCTTTGGTATCCTGGGCTACGATGAGCCGGCGACGGTAAAAGTATGTCAAATAATAGTAATTTTTTTAATAAACGTCATTATTTGTGCTTACTGTTGACGACTCATCGGTCCCTATTTCCCACCCTTTCCTCCCCTCCTGTGAGTCAGTTTGCTCAGGAAGTCGATATGATGTTTTGTCCACGTGATCATAGGTGGCACGGAAAGGTAGATAACTCTCATTTTGTTTTATCTGTGTAATCTGGTCGAGTGATCAATTAACAGGGCAATTAAGACCTATGGTGAGTCGTCGACGGTAAGCGCAAATAAAGGCGTTTATTCAAAAACGTACTATTTAATGTACATACACATCATGTTGAGAATACAGGTTGATACTACAGGTAACCACAAATCGCACAGTGTGAATAAGCCTTTAATGGATGATATACTTGTCATGATACGATTTGTAGTTAGGACTTTCAACTTGCATTACACTGTGAGATTACTCAAGTCGTATCAACTCCTAAACTGATTATATACAGACAATGTCGACACAACAAGTCGTTTTCAGGTTGTAACCACATATCGTACTGTGAAAACGGGCCTTTACAATTCATCCACACAAGTCTTTTTCTCTGCCTTATTCAGCACCAGTTTAAAATCACTCGATCCTTTCACCTTGATAGTCAAAAGGAGGTAAAACCTTTAACCTGGTACCTGTCGAAGAATTAATGGGAACATTGCAACATTCGTGTTCAAGTCCTCAACATACACAACCCAATTACTTAAAGTGAATTTCAACGATGCAACCGATTTACAATGCAGTTTTTTCACATGCATGAATGGTCCAAACTCAAATAAACCATCCCGTTTAATCAGCGATAACGATCCGATAGATAAACCTTTTAGCTTGGATCTGAAGTAAAATGTACATTTGAATGTTTATTGTCTCTTTGTATTACACTCACTGTCCAGGAGTAATTAACATTCTTGAGGAATGTCTCGTCAACCCTCGCCTTACATCGAACATCCCTGGAAGCTTTTGGTTCGACTTCGATGACATTTTTCTGTTCTCACCTTTCTTTGCAGACGTCTTTGGTGATCACAATGAAGCTAAATTTTGTTTCTGTAAGATAAATGATTAAGTGGCTTACGTTCAAACAACCAGAAGTTGTGCACCTATAAATGTGTAGTTCATGTTATGTTCATGTTATGTTAGTGTTACTCGTATGTTATACTTATTCAACAAGACTGTTTCAGGAAATTATTATTCAATGATATTTCTTATTGTGATTTTCCAGTTTTGCTATTTGCAGTCTATGTAATTTCCTTAAATCTTACTTTGTATTATTATTATTTGTATATTATCTATTTTGTTTCATTTGTGTATTTTTTCATTAGCTTAAAAACAAAGCTGATAAGCATGCTTCTAATGCAGTCTAATTATATCAAAACCATTTAGCGCATTAACCAGCGTCGCTATATGTAACCATTTTAATTCATAAATACACAGATAGATATTACCACTAAACAATAAAACTGTCCAGCCTTTACTTTTGTTATTAAATACCCAAAGAAGTATTGAAATATAGTGAATATTTTAAGAATAATCACCATCATATTTGTACCGGTGTGCTTTCCTGGGAACATCACCGTGCCTCTCCCAAACTGCCATAGTTCGTCCTGATCTTGTTCGGACTGAACGCTGAACACAGACACCAGTTCCACAGAATCTTGCTTCCTGGAATTTGATCATTGACAAATACAAGAGTGTAAATACAACATTCACTGTTCAATTGAATTGTTTGGGGGAAATCTTCGAAGGAATTGCACTTATTCCTTACAAATCAATTACTTTATATATTTAAACACCGACATGACTGAAAGCAGACAGGACACATTATGTAAATGTTCACCAAATATAACAACCATACTTACAAGCTTGACCTTATACGTCAACCATTATGATAAAAAGTCAACCATTAGTTTATCAAGGTTACCATTATATCAACTCAACCAGTATCAGATCATTACCAAAACAACTATTATCTGATCATGACCATTACCAAGTCAACCATTATCAGACCATTAACAAGTCAACCATAAACAGATCATTACCAAGTCAACCATTATAAGACCATTACCAAGTCAATCATTATCAGATCATTAACAAGTTAACCATAATCATATCAAAAACAAAAAACAGAAAGTCGGTAACATCAATATACCCCTCTCTTTAAATGCCAGAGCCTCCTTTCACAAAGCTCAAATAATGATAACACCATGTAACGTCGGAGCAGTTCGGCAATAATACTCTCCCCACTTGCCCTTCATATATTCGTTACGGTAGAACATGTGAAGGAGTAACCTTTGTGGGAAGGGGGTATTCGGTGATGCCGTCAAGAAAAGGTGTTCCTTTAAATGCTTATACTCCAAAACTAAACGCTTCTATCAAGAGTACTCTGATATCCTTAAATCATTATGTCTTCAAAGCAGAAATATTAACAATATGTCGGTCACATTTAACAGAAAAGTCATTTTGTAAGGGTCAAACATATTCCTTGATCTTTAGTTAAATATTAATATAATTTGATAATTTTCAATAATTCATGAACATATATGGAACAAAAATAATGTTTATTTTTGCACATGTACACGTGATAAGGTTCATCCAGTAAGATAATCTACTCAAGTAAAGTTTGATGCTTTTAGATTTTAAAATGTTTCCAGTTGATTCTGTCATATCCATTTTCTAGCATTCTACACATTCAAATTCGAGCTACTTTAAAAGAAATATCTTTATTGTTGCCAACAGCCAATTATAGTAAATCACTATTTCATCAACACATATATATTCGTCATAGGTTCCTGTGTGACGTCATAGTGCTATGTACTGTGTGTCAGTTACTGCATTAAACTGCCTGAAGAAGTAGGTACATGATGTACCTATTGAAAACGTTAGCCAAACTTATTTCAACTACTTTTTTTATTTTGATATATATATATATGTAAATATATATATATATATATCCGAAATCTAAACGAAAGTAGATTTCCCCCAAATCCATTCTGTCCTGATAATACCATTGATGTTGTTGCTTTTATCAAAACTTGTCTGAATAGTTACCAAATAAGACATGGTCGTTTGTTAAAGGATGGTGGGATTAAATGCAATCTTGTGCATGTTTAAGGAAATTCGATTCGTGAAGGTACTGTTATGGGGCATGTCGTAAAATGACCGTTAAAGTGCGTTATGGTAAATTCAAGCACTTCCCGTTTTTGTACTGACAAGCCTACACTGCAAACAAGGTCATTCGTGTTGGTTTGGATTTATTCACTGTTGACGCAAAATGTTATCCTCAGCGAGTTTGATTTCTGGGTACTATCTCTCCTTATTGCCATTGGAGTCCACATTCATAAATAGCATGATGGACATTCAACTATGGTAACACATTCTTTTACAATGAGACTAAATCTACGATGGCCTCAAAGATAAAGACACCAAGTATATTATCACTTTTAGGCTGTAAAGGGGAGTATTTTAAGACAATTAGGCAAATTATTTCAAACAACACACCTAAATTGTGTGAAAGGTTTTAAAATTTAAGGTTTTAAAATTATAGGTTAGATGTCATGCCATATGGTCACATTCATTGAAATGGGATTTCAATTTGACAATTGCTGGATTTTAAATTTCTGAAATCGGCACATAAATTACATATATACGGCTTTTAAAAAAACTGCCTTGGTGTGGTCGATGAAGCGATTCCTCCTGTGATGTCATTGAAGGAATCTCATTATCGGCGATAGTCATAATTCAACCACCTTCCCAATGCACGGCATAACTCTTGCCAGTCTCCATTACTTGCTGATTTCAGCCTTGCAGTATTTCCTTAAGATATCTGTGCTTGGAAATCCGGACCCACTATTCATTTCAGGTACAGCGATCCACTATCTTGGCACAACAGATCGAGGGAAATACTGCAAGGCATGTATGATTGAACAGACAAAAAAATTAAAAATTGATGAATGAAATTGTGGATACTTCTTTACAAAAATAAAGGGGCAGTAGCACGTTTTTTTTAGCTCAAATAAGTTGATGAAATATATTTGTAAAATAATGTCACCAATAGTAAAACACACTTCTCTCTTCGGAAAATCAAAATGAGGATACACTGTTCGATAAAGCCATCGTTTTTGTAATTCGAAATAATAAACATTATTGTTAACATTAAACATCTGATATCTCTGATACCATAAGTTGCAGCTACAAATCGTTCTGTGAAAACGGGGCTAGAAAATTCAATCACACAGTCCCCTCAGTTTCTCATTTAGTACCATTTTAAAATCACTTTTGCCTGTTACATAAATTCTGAAAGAGAGGTAAAACTTGTTTCCAGGCACGTGTCCAAGTCCTTCCTGTAACACTGTAACATTCGTGTTCAAGTCGATAACACACAAAGCTCCATTGCTTAAAGTGAATTTCAATGTTGCAGTTGAATTACAATAGAGATTATTCATGTTCGACTTTCCAAATTGAGATGAGCCATCTTTTTTCGCCAAATAGAAGGCCAGAACCGATTTTCCATTTCGGGAACTGAAACATTTACTTTCCCAAACGGTTACAGTGTCCTGTTCTTGTTTTAACTGAACGCTGAACGCTGAACGCTGAACGCTGAACGCTGAACGCTGAACACAGACACCTGGGCCATGTACAAGAGAGGTTTCAAAGTAATCGCTCATTGAGCGATTACTTTTAAACCTCTCTTGAACGCGATTGCTCAATGTAGCGTTACGTAGCAAGGCGAGCAAACTTCGAGGAATTTGCACCGTGTCGTTCAAGAGAGAATGGGCGCTACTTGAGAGCTACATTGAGCGATCAATGAGCGATTATAAGTGCTCGCTGTTATGGAACGGAGCCCAGGTATTAGTCCAGCAGCCAGCCCTTGCAATTGTGACCGGGAAAGTGCGTCCATAGAAAATATTTTTGTTCATGGTGAACACAATGGGTATATACTTGAGGAAACTGAATGATTACACTTTTCACATCATTGAGCATTTTGAATAATTAATGTTTTAATTAGATAGGGTACACTTGTGATTTCAGTTATCCAGACACATCAAGTAATTATATTTTAGTGTTCACTAAAATGAAATAAAATTAAGGCAGTTAAATACACTTTTTTTGTATTATTAGCTTAAATCTATGTTTGTTTTAAAGTGTTTACATACAGCAATAACGAAATCCCCTTTAATGATGGAAAATTATGCATCTGATTCTGCAATTTACCATTAGATACGATATATACTTGTTTAAATTCATAGTTGATTGATGTAGGGTACTTGATAAATGAATTTGATAGTTAACGATCAAGGCACAGTGTGAGATATGTTTCATTTGTGGTTTGTAGTGGGTTTGTATCTGTACCAAGTATATCGGAATACTTCATCCAAAGGAAAGAAAACTGTTTAAAGTCTAGTATCTTTGAGGCAAGTGTTAGAAAATAACATTGTGCTAAAGGGGCAGTAGCACTGAAATAAGTTGATGAAATGTATTTGAAAAATAATGTTACTAATAGTAAAACAAAAAATGAGTGTACATGGTTCTGTAAAGCCATGAGAATCATTTTTGTCATTCAAAATAAATCAAATTGTGTTCACAATAAAATAGCTGCCTTGCAATTTTTGCTTTATACACAACATCGTTATTACCACTACGGATAATTGGTTTCTGTAATAAGATGTTTAAGATGTGCCCAACGAGATATAGGGAATTGGCTGTATTAGAAATACAATGATGATAGAACTACTTGAAATTAATTGTGGGCTGTGGCCAGTTTGGGTTTTTCTCTCATTAAGAAGTTATGGTAGAGAGATTAATAGGTTAGAACAGATTGATTGTCTAGTGATGAAATTGATTTTTAGACATGATTTTACCGTTTGATACTTGTCGTGATACCGATCAAATGTTAATATATCATCGTAAATAATAAGTTGCTGGATTTAGGAAAATAGTTCAACTATGACGCAGACTTCATATCATATAAACAATACCAACAATACCATTGTGTTTGAGAATCAAGAATCCTTGTGCATGGTCAACTTTTCAGTCAATTCACAGACTCGAATAATCAGGTCAATAAATCAACACCGATCACAATATAGCTGATGTTGGATGTTGTCTGTTTCTATATCCCTCTTAGACCTCGTTGCCCGTAGCAACCATTGATAAACGTTTCCTGATCATTATGGAGTGCTGCAGCGATGTTATGAATTGTTTTCTTCATCTAATGAGGTGTTAAATACTATTTACAGATGTATTCATGAGACATATATTTGGGTCAGTGTTTCCACCGTTTCTGGAGCATATTGATACTGTTCGACACTGTTCACAAATTTGTTAAACTGTTTTTCGATATCATGTCACCCCCTTTAGGGGTTGGAACTTTTTCTCAACTGTATTTTCTGTTTGCATGGCAACAATTTGCAGTTAGTTGTTTTGAAGGGTATTTACTCTAAAAAGGTAAATCTTTAAGGTTTCTAGGGTTTATTCGGGTAAGAGAGATACCTGTTGGACGAGTAAAATCACGTTTGTGTTTGAATCACAGATAACGCGTAACAATGAAATTAAAACCTGAAGCTGGGTCTACATTCTGTCAGAACTTGACACAGAGTGAAAACCGCACCTGGTGCTAATTATGACTTAAATAAATGCATATAGTGCATACGTGTTATCAAAACTATGCACCATTTTCTAAAAAATAATTATTTGAAAGATGGCGTATCATTGCTAGGCAACACATGTATTCTTGCGCACAAGGTTACGTAAATAGAGCTCCATATTACCAAATTATATCGTATCTGATTTTTTTCATTAGCCAATTAAAAAATGAGTATTTCCAGAGTTATGATTGAATGACCATTACCAGACGTCTTTAACAGACACAGGATCCAGAGACCTCCTGACGCCCTCAGAATAGACTTTGTGAATGATATGAAATTTGTCGTTGACGTTGTATTGAGTCACTACTTTTCATCTTATCAATTAGAATTAGAATACATGCACCCTAGTAAGATGCTTTTTGTATTGGTGGATGTACTTGAATTTTTCTGCTATTCTCATATATATATATATATATATATATATATATATATATATATATATATATATACGCTTCATATAGCAGTCAATTGATAAATATCTATATAATTCTAATCTGGTATTGGTAATACGGAAACAAATTTACTATTACCATTGACAAATGTTCATAATTGACTTAGTCAATGGTATGAACTTTGACTTTGACTTTCTATCATGTCAAAAAATTGACCCTATCATCTCAATCGGATGCTTCTTGTTTTGGTTGATGTCTTAAGAATTTCCTAGTCCAAGGACAGTAATATTATACATTAGTCAAAGCATTAGTTCAAAAAGTCACACGTCATAGTATCATGTTCATAAACACCCTATATCGGTTAATTAATTAATAAATGTCATTATAATTTTTTAATATTCTACTGATCAGTTATTGAACTAAATTTGATTGACTTTGATTTCTCAATTCTAGAAATATAATATTTATCTCATGTTGTATATTGCTAATGATTTTCTTCAATCAAATCTGTTTGCATAATCATCAATTATTGATATGTCTTGTCGTTTAAAAAGGATAACATAGAGTGAGCATTATGAATAATTCTAACATGACACTATATTTAGAATGAAAATACTGCTTTCTGATTGGTTCCTCGTAACAATTTTGGAGTAATTATTTTACCGATAATCACCTCAAAATATTTGCGACCGATTCACATTCCTCCGCGTCGCACGCTTCATACAGCAGCATATCGTTGACCGAACAGAAGCGACAAAATGTTCAAGTGATCACATTTCCTAAATTCCTAGCATCGTGTCCTCAACTATGACACAATATAAAGCTCTTTCGTCTTGCTTTCAGAGTAGCTTCCCGTGATTGTAGAGGACGACTACGTTTAGAGTAACGTCCCTTGAAGCCATACCAAGCGATAAAACCAAGCAATCGAGGTGGTCGTTGACTGGATGGACATTGAAATTGTGTCAAAGTTTTCTGTTGATATTGTTCTCAATGAAACAGTATGAGTTATATTTGAAAATATTTTAGTGTATATATAAGTTTGCTCATTAAATTTTGACTGAAGTGTGTTCTTTGAAAAAAGAACAAGCAGCTTCTCACTCGAGTGAAACAGGTCTGCACTGGTTTGACCTTATCACGTCGCTGTGGCGCAAGGCAAATAACATAGTTCCTCGTTATTTTTCTAATTAGTCATGTTAGAATGGAGATAAATGCCTTCCGTTTTTGATTTTGGGGTTGTATGTTGTGAATTTGTTACCCCTAAATTAAACATTTCAAACCTCGCAAGCTCGGTTTGAAATTAAATTTAGGGGTAACAAATTCACAACATACAACCCCAAAATCAAAAACGGAAGGCATTTATCTCCTAAATCAATACCACTTATGGAATCAGATATATGTTGATACGTCACAAATGGAAAGTGATCTTCTGGTAATAAACAATTGTTCAGATTTTATTTATATCTTGTCATCTTGAGAGGTTTTTATAATTGAACACGGCTAAATAGTTTGCTCCTATAATTATATCAATATCACAAAAACTATTAGATCTTTGGGCGATCAAAAGTTTTGATGAAATTGTAAATTCTAAAACACTTATTGTAATCTTGATGAAGTTGATGTATGTATCCTTGCATCTAAAGATAAGTTTATTTTCGAAGTTAAAATTTAAAATAGCTGAGTATTGCGAATTTATCATTTACACTAATGGAAAAACAAGTTTGTTCTTGCAATTAAATGTTTTTTATGCTGAAAAGTGTATGTCGTTATCTAGAGAGCATTTTAAAAGCGCTAATGATTGTCGAAGATTGATATCATTAATACAACTTGAACGTCTATTATTGCAATAAAAACATATCTGTGCTCGTCTGATGTTGATGTATAAAACTTGGCCGTGTTCAAGAGAGGTTTCAAAGTAATCACTCAATTGGCGATTACTTTTAAACCTCTCTTGAACGCGATTGCTCAATATCAATGTAGCGCTGCGTAGCAAAGCGAGCGAACTTTGAGGTTTTTAACCATGTCGTTCAGGAGAGAATGAACGCTACTTGAGCGCTAGGTGAGCGCTACTTGAGCGCTACATTGAGCATTCAATGAGCGATTATAAGCGCTCCCTGTTATGGAACGGGGCCCTTGTTTCAATTCGAACAAACTAAAATACGGGAAATACCTGAATATATCTAATTACTCAGACTGTTTGGTAGTTTTCTTGTGGTTTTAGATTTGATTTGTCAGAGAAATGTACTCCATAGAAAGAGATACGAATTGTAGTTTGACAACTGAGAAATAATTATGTCAAACACTTAAATGTAGTCCTTTTATGTACAAAACTTATTTACACTTATTATAATACAACAATCAATGTAATAATACCAAATAGTAACCTGTTAAACAGGAGAAATTCCAAACACAGCACCCCTCATAAAAGGATCTTGTTTGTTCATTGAGATGTCAGCTGGGGGTAATTTTTATTCAGCTTCATGTTTATTTGAGGCGTGTTCAGGACCACAAGTACTCGCGAGTATTAAGCAGTACCTGAGGCGTGTTCAGGACCACGAGTACTCACAAGTATTAACGACTACCTGAGGCGTGTTCAGGACCACGAGTACTCGCGAGTATTAAGCAGTACCTGAGGCGTGTTCAGGACCACGAGTACTCACAAGTATAAACGACTACCTGAGACGTGTTCAGGACCAGGAGTACATGCGAGTATTAGCGAGTACCTGAGGCGTGTTCAGGACTGCGAGTACTCACAAGTATTAGCGAGTACCTGAGGCATGTTCAGGACCAGGAGTACTCACGAGTATTAGCGAGTACCTTAGGCGTGTTCAGGACTGCGAGTACTCACAAGTATTAGCGAGTACCTGAGGCGTGTTCAGGACCAGGAGTACTCACAAGTATTAGCGAGTACCTAAGGCGTGTTCAGGACTGCGAGTACTCACAAGTATTAGCGAGTACCTGAGGCGTGTTCAGGACCACGAGTACTCACGAGTATTAGCGAGTACCTGAGACGTGTTCAGGACTGTGAGTACTCGCGAGTATTAGCGAGTACCTGAGGCGTGTTCAGGACCACGAGTACTCACGAGTATTAGCGAGTACCTGAGGTGTGTTCAGGACTGCGAGTACTCACAAGTATTAGCCAGTACCTGAGGCGTGTTCAGGACCAGGAGTACTCACAAGTATTAGCGAGTACCTGAGGCGTGTTCAGGACCACGAGTACTCACGAGTATTAGCGAGTACCTGAGACGTGTTCAGGACCAGGAGTACTCGCGAGTATTAGCGAGTACCTGAGGCGTGTTCAGGACTGCGAGTACTCACAAGTATTAGCGAGTACCTGAGGCATGTTCAGGACTGCGAGTACTAGCGAGTATTAGCGAGTACCTGAGACGTGTTCAGGACCACGAGTACTCGCGAGTATTAGCGAGTACCTGAGGCGTGTTCAGGATTGCTAGTACTCACAAGTATTCTTCTAAAAGACAACTACTCGCGAATACACGTGTGAACACGTTGGTGCAGTCTCGCCAAGCGAGAATAAACAAGCCAAGATGTAGTCGCGTGTCGTAAATTTGGATTACGTAATTTTCTTTTTTTTAACCCTTTCAATTGAAATGTGGTCGATTGCTATGTGCAAGGAAGTCACCTACTTTTTCCAAAATGGTGATGATATTCTAATATCATCTTGGGAAGTACTCGCGACCCAGTTCACCGTTCAGTAGACATCTGCAAGTATCCGCATACATGCCAAGCGAGTACTCCCGGGCCTGAACAAGCCTCTGCTTCTGTACAAAAATGCGTTCGCACGTACTCGCAAATACACGGGTGAACACTTTGGAGCAATCTCGCCAAGTCGCACGTCACAAACTTTGAGAACCTCATTTTTTAGCTTATCAGGCCTGAAAGGCCCGATGGGCTTATGGCATGGGATGGCGTCCGGCGTCCGTCCGTCCATCCGTCCGTCCGTCCATCCGTCCGTCCGTCCATCCGTCCGTCCATCCGTCCGTAAACTTTTCGCTTTTTCAACTTCTCCTCCAGAACCAATAACTCCACAGAGCTGAAATTTTATGTGCAGACTCCTTGGCCAATGGGGATTCTAAATTGTAGATTTCGTGACCCCATGACCCCAAATGGGGTCACAGGGGTCACATGTTTAAAAACCTATTTTCATCTTCTTCTCCAGTTCCAAAAGGTCTAGAGAGCTGAAAAGTTGTGTGCAGACTCCTTGGGTAATGGGGATTCTAAATTGTAGATTTTGTGACCCCATGACCCCAAATGGGGTCACAGGGGTCACATGTTTAAAAACCTATTTTCATCTTCTTCTCCAGTTCCAAAAGGTCTAGAGAGCTGAAAAGTTGTATGCAGACTCCTTGGCTAATGGGGATTCTAAATTGTAGATTTCGTGACCCCATGACCCCAAATGGGGTCACAGGGGTCACATGTTTAAAAACCTATTTTCATCTTCTTCTCCAGTTCCAAAAGGTCTAGAGAGCTGAAAAGTTGTATGCAGACTCCTTGGCTAATGGGGATTCTAAATTGTAGATTTCGTGACCCCATGACCCCAAATGGGGTCACAGGGTTCACATGTTTAAAAACCTATTTTCAGCTTCTTCTCCATTTCCAAAAGGTCTAGAGAGCTGAAAAGTTGTGTGAAGACTCCTTGGCAAATGGGGATTCTAAATTGTAGATTTCGTGATCCCATGACCCCAAATGAGGTCACAGGGGTCACATGTTTAAAAACCTATTTTCATCTTCTTCTCAAGTTCCAAAAGGTCTAGAGAGCTGAAAAATTGTATGCAGACTCCTTGGCTAATGGGGATTCTAAATTGTAGATTTCGTGACACCATGACCCTAAATGGGGTCACAGGGGTCACATGTTTAAAAACCTATTTTCATCTTCTTCTCCTGTTCAAAATGGTCTAGAGAGCTGAAAAGTTGTGTGCAAACTCTGTGGCTAATGGAGATTCTAAATTGTAGATTTCGTCCCCAATCTAGGTCCCGGGGTCATGACCCAAAAAACTATTTTCATCTTCTTCTCCAGTTTATATGTAAAGCTCTAGAAAGGAGAAATGTGGTGTAGAGATTCTTTGGTCAAAGGTGATTCTTGATTGTAGGATTGGTGACCCTGTGACTCCAAATGTGGGTCACAGGGGTCATGATCTAAAACCCATATTATTTTGCTTGTTAACAATGTATTACTTGAGATAACTTATATATTCAACCTTAGATAATAAATCAATGAAATACTGATGAGCTACAGAGCCCATGGCTCTATTTTTCTTCTTTTATTACTCCCTAAATTGAAATTTGGTCGATTGCTATGTGCAAGGCACGTATTTTTCTTCAAAATATTCTGAAATAGTGGCGACCCCATTTTTCGTTCAGCAGCTGGTAGCCGGTATGCCATCCACGACAAGCGAATACTCGCGGTCCTAAAAACGCCTCTCATTGCTGACGACGGACCATGATAACTTATGTCTAGGTGTTGTCACTTTAGAATCTCCTCTCGAAATTTCAACATATATGACCACAGAGGGTATCAACTCTACGTTTTTTTTATAGTTTTTTTAAAAATCTTTTTTTTTTCAAAGGAGGACCCCAAATGTTTCCCTTTAATATTATAAACATGTCGGGCAATAAATTGAAAACCTCAGGCTTCTACAAATGATAATGATCTGAAAACCAGTGTTACCCCTAGATCCAGGATTATCAATAAGTCTGCAATTTGATTTACAATAAATGCGCTACAGATGTTAAAGGTACATCCATTGTGTTGTTGGGGGTCACATATTGCAAATGTTATAAATGGTGTTACTTTATCGAGAAGTACCGACTGTTACCAAAAACTACCATTTTGATGATAGTAGACTAAGCATATTGTTGCTATGAAGGAAAAAGAAGTGATTTCTGATCGAAAACTGGACAATGCACAGCGTGTGGCGCGCGTCAATGAGTCAAATGTAATTTTGGAATCTTATTTATAACAGACAAAGACAAATTTCAGTTGATAATGTTTAGTAGGTTAATGGGACGTGCAGTTTCGGTTTCTGCACATTATAATGATGTTACTAAATTTTTATTGGAAACTATTAATTATGAATATATTTGGCGATTGGGGATAGTATTATATGGATATATGGAAGTATTAAAGCCACATACATGTTTTCATGAAACACAATGGATGTACCTTCAATGTTGTTACTTTACACTTAGGTTTTATAACTGAAACGTTGCAGTCGCTGAACAGAAAACCTGAATACAAAAGTTTAGCATTGATACGTGTGAATGTGCTCTATAAAAATATCAACTCTTTTATTTTCAACCAGGAGGGTAATGAATAATGTGATGCACAATTGCACGAATCACTTTCCCCCTCACAACCATAGTTATCTGTCTTCTATTTCGTTGTGTCGTCTGTGTTGTCGACTTAAACGAGGCTGCAGTTGCAATATATAGTTGGAGGATGTCTATTTTAATATTTCCACAATATTGTTTCTCTGATTTTAAAATTTGCTGACTTTGTAATAATGGACGCCTCAGATTGTAAAAAATATAAATCCGTCTCTGTGACTGTTGCCTTGGGTTCAATACCGATATTTCTTGCCTCTGATAAGTTTCAGTTTTTTAAATTGTTGTTAATTTATATATATTCTTTCTTTTTTTTTTGGGGGGGGGGGGGGGGGGGGGGGGGGGGGGGGGGGGGGATAGCGCAGTGGTTAGCGCGTTCAGCTTTGGATCAAGAGGTCCAGGGTTCGAATCCCGCCAGGGGCACGGCAACTTTGTCTGCAGTAGAGAACTGTTCTACACGCAGTGTGGTTTGGGTGCAATGCTACACTGAATTTCAGCGTAGTACCACCCATGGTTCGCTAGTTCCAGCCGCTGCTCGCAGGTTTCACCACAGTGCATAGCCACATGGCGTTGCGGGCTTTCTCCCTGCCATAATACTAGCAGCTGCGATATAAGTGAAATACTCTTGAAAGTGGCGTTAAACCCCAACTCACTCACTCACTCACTCTTTGACTTTTACCTTGAAATCAAAACCAATGATTCAAATGAGATCTAATTTGTTACAGAGGACAGTTAGAATAGTTATGAGAATTGTGGTTTTAACAGAAATAGTTCATCAGTGAAGACACAGACTGGCCCACGTATGTATGTGCACATCGTTTAGATGATGAACATATACACACTGAGATAGATGTTCTTGTTAAAGACAAGGACTGTTCAGTTCAATCATATTTACCTGAATAAACGTTATTCTATGTAGGAAAGGGTGTACTAACTTGTTCCAAATACTGGACTCCATTATCGTACAACAAAATAACAGAGACGATAGTTGAAGAAACCAGACACTGTATGTAGACGTTTATTGAAAAAAAGATACATGTACAGCATGATACCAGGGGAGATAACTCCCAACATTTAAAGACAATAATTGTTCTAACCTTAGAACATACCACTGTTGTACCACAGCGGCTGAGATGAATTACGTTCGCTTCATAAACGACCATACATTATATAGAGATATTTATGGAGGACTATTTTGCTTTTTCACGTAATAAGTTAATATTGACGTTATTACAGTAAACGGATAATAAGGTAATTAAAATCTGACCCGGGGGATAATTACAAAATAAGGATATTTTCCACAACGTAACCTTTCAATCATTCAACAGCAGAGTTCCAACACGACAACATTTTAACTGATCAATGAGAACCAAGGAGTTGTACATTGCCAAACAATGCTAGGTACTAACTGGGCAATATATGTGAAAAAGGAACTTCCTATTACATATTACTAATTATTTCCACCCACGACTGATACTTTCTGCACCCTGTCTTCAGACACCAACTAGACGAGATAGGCTTTCTGGCTTATTGTGACGCCCTGTATTCATGATGCCTCGCCAAATTTAATGTCGAAATTTTATAAATTTTAAAACTTAAATGCTACACATTTTGGCCCAAATATATTTTGAAAAAGCGATTTCAGCAACCTAAGTGTATAGATGGAAAAAAGCGCTCCGGAAAAAAGTCTAATTATTGTGAAAGCAGATGAAATTGATTCTAGCAAAAAAAAATGAGGTGAAGAAAACATGAAGTGATTGTGTATAAGGACGTAAAGACATGGATTAAAACCAGTGCATATGAATAAACAAACAACATAATGTAGAAAATAAATGTATCATTCTATCATGTATGAAATTGCGAGTTCCTTCTTTATAAACGTTGGTCTATTAAATATATTCAAAATCTACCTTTCCGACAGCAATGTTTCTTTTATACTTTCTTAAAACAGTGGAAAGTTTCTTTTACACATGGATATAGTAAAATCCAGTATTCTTAAGTATACATTTGAGACTCGACAATGATGGAATATTAAAATCAACATTTTAAGAATGAAGACTGCATACAACATATTAACAATTGTCTTCTTAGTTTGCCATTGCAGCATAATTGACCCCTCTTTGATATACCTCTAACTGTTAGGATATACTGATAGGATATTTATCTATCTATGTCACCGTATATAATAGAGTCTGTAGTTGTTTGCTTAATATACTCATGGTAAAAATGGTTGACACCCCTAAACAGAAAATAGATTTTAGCAAATTTAATGCATGGATAATTAATATTGTTCGATATTTTGTTATTTTTTAAATTAAATGGCCCAAACACATGATGTAAACTTTATAATACTTGCCATGTATGTATTGCGTGCGAATGAGACTCCATGAAAGATTTTGTGAGTAGTTGGTTTCAGTAGAATGTTTTTTCAATTGCAGCTTTTCATTATTTATTAGCACCAAAATAACAAGACTCAAACACTGGAACAATATACCAATGCCAAGATCTCAAGACAAAAGGAATGAATTCCTTTGAATAAATTTCATTTTTCATATATTCCTCTTTCTTTGGTATTTTAAAGTACATGTGGAGAAATAGCAAATGCTCAAGGACACTATTCTCAAAAAGACATCCAGTAGTAACATGTTTTATCAAAAAAAAATAATCGAACCTCACACATTACGTTGTTTATAAAACATTTAATTCCCATAACTATTAGGGAGTGTCAACCATTATTACCATGAGTATATTAAAACATAATTTAAAAAATTAATACAATGATCGAAACATTTTCTAACACAACTGTGGCTCATAAAAGGACAGGCTTGGCAAGATTATCATAAAATTTCAATTGACAGTCTATTGGGATATTAAGTTGACGAGTGCTTTTGACAATAACAAGCATTGCCTTCTTATCTCTTTACAGTGAGGCGTCTGATTTCTCTAACGAAGTCAACAGTGAAGAGTAAACCAAGATACAGATATCCAATCGATGTACCATTAACCGGGAAGCTGTGTTTCCTTTTACAATATCCTTTTGATAACATTGAGTCAGAATCAACTTCGGCTAAGCTAGGGCGCTCATTGAGCTTAACATGCAATCTTCCTTTAAAGGGGCAGTAGCACGTTTTTTGCAAAATTTATTTTTTCAAATTTCCTATTCATAATGGTAGTTTGTGCCATTTAAATTTAAAGGATAAACCATCCTATTACACAAACCAATTATCCGTAGTAGTAATAACTGTGTTGCGTAAAATAGCATGGCGGCCATTTTATTGTGAACACATTTTATTATTTCAAATGACAAAAAACGATCCCCATGGATTTACAAAGCCATGTACACTCATTTTTAACTTGATTTTCCGAAGAGAGAAGGGTCTTTTACAATTGGTGAACTTATTTTTCAAATACATTTCCTCGACTTATTTGAGCGAAAAACCGTGCTACTGCCCCTTTAACACCAAATGATGTTGCCAAGCCTCACATTGATAATTTTCATTTCAACACATGCTTCTCAGATTTAAGGATAACTTATATCTCTTTGTGTCAACGCAGTTGGATCTCTCTCGTTAAATACCAGTTTGAATTCACTTGTTCCTACAACATACATCTTGATGAAGAGGCGAACTTTTCTGCCATGACTTGGCCCAAGCATAATTGGCGACATCGTAACTTTCTTCTTCAAATCAACCACATGCAAATACTTACTGCTTAAAGTGAATTTCAATGTTGCAACTGAATCACATTGAAGATCTGTTAAATGTAATTGTCGAAAATGGAATGATCCCTCAAAGTTCTGTAAAGAGAAGGAGAGTTTTGTCTTGCCATCAGACGTTGATTTCAAATTAAAAAACGCCATTGATGTGACGTTGTTGTTCTGTTGTACAGCACTCATGACCCAGGAGTACTTTCGGTTCTTCAGGAATGTCTGGACACTTCTTGCTTGACATGGCCAATGACCGGTAGCTTCGGGCTTCGGTTCGATAATGTTCTTCTTATTTCCAAATGATTTACAATAGCGTTTGTACAATGAAAGGAACGCCAGATTTGTCTCTGTTAAAATGATAAATTAGAGTTACCTTAGAGTAGTTCTAGAATTTGCCGAGTTTAAATCGGACCTGACAGTTTTTTACATTTGTATCATTATTAGTAAATCTACCGTTCTCAAGCAGAAGCACACATACTGTTCCAATTCTTGTTTTCAGTGAGATAATGTGGTCACCTGATGATTTGAATATTCCAGTCGTCTTGATTCAACACGTAATATCAAATGAGTTCGAATTTGATTCTCATATATTGACGTCTTACAACCATTAACACTTATTTCGGTCTCATTAAAATCGACCGTGTTCCGAGAAAAAAATATGCAAAACACTGCATATCCGTATTAGAACGGATTATATATTTTTCTCGTAAAAAAGGTATGTTTGGCGAGGTACCTTTCGAACGATAAAGTATGAAAATTAGCAGTCAATTAAGGCAATTTAAAGTGATCTCTCACACTGCCTCCACTTACTAACTGTACTTCTAGGGGATAGAGGCACACTCTGCATAAAGTCACTCTGGTTGTTTAAGCGTTCACAGAAATTACATCACACCAACACATTACTCCATAAATAAAACTTAAAAAAAATTGAAAACATCTTACCAGGAATATCATTTCTCTTAAATCCACCTATGGAAGCAAATACGTCGTTTTAGTAACAACTATAAATATGCTTAGTTTCAAACTCTGTAATCATTGCTTTAAACATGTCATTTGTGTATAATTATTAACGATGACATTATTGGTCGTATGTGTTCGGTCTTGTAGTTTTAAAAAAAAGGTCCCACTATTAAACAAACGAGAGCATCAAACTAAAGTAATCACAATCAGGTTAAATATACGGCCAGTCTCATTTAAATCAGTTTCTGCACTTCTGATGTGAGTACTGCACAAAATAGGTGATGTCAGGTGACATCCAACCAATCAGCGGCGAGGCTAGATAGACACCATAACCACTTGATGCGAACACCACATTCAATATCATATCTAAGAATGCCTCTGATTGGCCATCCTCGGTTACCCATGGTTTCATATATGCTCCGTTTCTCTCCACTGAGAGAAATTGAGCATATATAAACCCATGGGTAACCAAGGATGCTGATTGGCTGGAATTATTTTACGGTGACGGGTCATAATGACATCTGACATTACCACTGTGGGGTAGTACTGAAATCGACAACGAGCTGTGAGTGTTACTTTCGATCTGATTTAAATTAGATTGAAGGTGTGGTGTTGCAGATCTCCGATTAGGTGAAACGTAACCAGATGGGAGTTATCATATAAAAATGCATATATTTATATGTCAGGTATAATTACATATCCATACCAATGTACGGTGTAGCAGATGATGATCATAACCAGGCGGAGTTATCATGTGAGCAAATATTATATACATATAAGTCAGATATAATTACATATTTATACAAACGACATGCATGTATATGACCTTATACTGGATTACAGTTTTGATTTGTAAATTCTAGGCCCCCTGCAACAAAGTATTTGTTGTCTATTAGAATAGAGAAACGTATGTTCTGCCATTTAGTTTTTTCCCTATATGTTGACAAGTACTAAACAGAATAATATACTCTACACAATATTTCATTACAGATCAAGAAGGTTTTGTTTTATTATCAACCTATTAGATAAAATGGTGTAAGTGAGACATCGTTAAGAATCCTCTAATTGTCACGTACTATATGACAATTATCACGCTATTTCTTTTATACAATGTGATGCAGTTATATTGACGTTACAATGAAAGCCATTAAAGGGGCAATAGCACGGTTTTTTTTGCTGAAATATGTCGAAGAAATTCATTTGAAAAATAATGTCACCAATAGTAAAACACCCTTCTCTCAAAATCAAGTTAAAAAACGAGTGTACATGGTTCTGTAAAGCCATGGGAATCGTTTTCGTCATTCGAAATAATAAAATGTGTTCACAATAAAATGACCGCCATGCAATTTTTGCTTTATACACAACACCGTTATTCCTACTACGGAAATTTGGTTTGTGTAATAAGATGTTTTACCCTCTAAAGTAAATATAAATGACATGAACTATCATTATAAAAGGGAAATTTGAAAATTGGCAAAAAACGTGCTATATTGCTCCTTTAAACGTGATATTTAGGAGATAAACCTACTGTGTTTTTAACTTTTTGTGAGTCTAACGTAGATTCGATACCTATTTTTATCATTCGGAGCCGAACGCGTCAGCGTGAGGCTTCGAATGATAAAAAAAGGTATCGAATCTACGCTAGACTCACAAAAAGTTAAAAACACAGTAGGTTTATCTCCATTCTACCATGACGAGTTATCAGCGTATTTCAAACATGTTTCTTTGACACTGCGGAAATGAACTGAGTGATGCGGTAATCGGTTGAACCCATTTTTCTTCAGGTATGACGCATCACATTTCCCCTGTTTTCTATGCGGTAGAAATTGAATAAACAGTGAAATTAAAAATTCATTCATATTCAAATATGATGATTAAGTGACAGCATAGATTTGAATCAAATAGAACCTACAGGTTTGTAAATCTTAAGGTTTCTCCGCCTTGAAAGCTTTCCTCCACCACTTGTCAAATTGACGCGACCATTTCCTGTGACGTCATAACTGTGATTGAGCTTATGACGTCATTGTATCCGAACCGAAACCGGTTCGTTCACGGCTTATCGCGGTCTTGATCGACTACTGTAGTTTCACTGTTTAAAACATCGGTCCAAATTAGAACTATTTTCCAAAACAGATACACAGATAAAATTGCGTAGAAGGAAACTATGATGGAAACCATAAAGTGAAGATAAATGATTTACCCGTTGTTATTTCAATGACATACTTTGGCCTAGAATCTTACGTCATCATGTATCCAAACGCGGAAAATCGCCGTTCACAAAAATCGTGTTCGAACTTCCGTTCGACCATACAATAAACCAATCAAAAACAAGGATTTTAAAATGTCATGGTAGAATTGCTCTTAGATAAACACGAATGTGAATGGAGTGCAGCTTTGTATGACATCTTGACTTAGATCTGAACGTGTCTTTGACATGACGACAACATAAACTAACTATTTACCTTCATACATCTCCGGAACAAGTGCTCGTCCTCCCGATCTTGTTTGAATCAAACGTTGAATACACTGACTCTTCCCACAGAAAACTGTGTTCTGAAATGTGTATTCGATTATGTCAGGCTTATCAGAAAGTAGGCATGTATACGTGAAGAAACGAACTCGTGAAGGATTGCACAAATGAGCAAATACAAAATCTAATGTGTATTTGATTATGCTGTTACCAGATGAGTAAATACAAATATATACCTGCAAAACGAGATATTTACAAGTAAGCAAAATATACAAACTCATTGTTAGATATACGTAACATTGTTATATTTGGGGTCAACCTATCTGGGATAGTACACATTATTTTCTTTATTTTCGAGACGATGTCCTTTGCGTGATTCGAACCCACCCCCTAAGAGTTAGGCACCAATCACAAGAACTGGCTGTACTAGCAGCATGGCTCTTGGGATGTGGTTTTAATTCCTCAGGTCTCTAAACAACACAAGAATCTGTTCTGCTGCAGATAGCGTCATCCAAAGTACAACAATCAAACACAAAGTTAGAACTCACAGTTTGTGCTGATTGGTCGCTTGTTGAAATGTTGAATCGGAGGATGCACGTCAAAGCGATTGAAGAATGCTTCACGTCAAAGCATCCTATTCTGTCCTCACATTGCTTTCTACAACCTTTAATTCCAAATATTTGTTTCATTTTCATTTGAAACAAATTGCCATTAACTGACAGACATTTGTTTGCAAGAAGCAACAACATAATTAAACTGATCATGATGTAGTTGAGTATTTCCTTTGCCTTACAGTGTCACCTATACGACTAGTCAAAATACAATAGTTCTCTTCCTGAATATACTTCCTCTTCTGATTGACAGACAGACTGATCTGGGGTTATCGAAGTGTGTCACTATCAGACAGATCAAATATAAAACCATGTTATCTATTAGCCATAATAACATATTTTTCACAATATGTAATAGCGTTCAAACCAACACGAAAGAGTAGACCTATTATGTTTCAATTTGAAAAACACCAATCACATTAACATCACCATTTCTACCTTCAGAATAAACTAAAGTTACTATATTTAATATCGTTAAGCTTTTCTTTCTTTTGATAAATCAGTACTAGACCTTAAAAAATCCACAATTTCAATCATATACTGACACACTTTGAAAACGCAAAATCCATTTATGTCATTTAAAAAATTATATTATGAAACAGTTTCACCATACGTCAATAAAGTCCTGAAAGGTTGCCGAATAAAGCCATATGTATATTGGGTTCGAACCCCTTCCGGGTTCCTTGCATGTGCACATTTCATGAAACACAACTCAGACAGATTTCTAAGACGTTCTCATAGGGTACATGATCATTATGACATGCAGTGTAAAGCCTGGTTATGCACATATACAATGTACTTTGATTCAACCGTTTCGTTACCAGTCAGAGGTAACAGTCTTTTTGGCTGCTGTTGGTGGGAACATCCTAGAGCGAGGTCGCCCATCATTTTGGAGTGTGTCCATTTACAGACTCCAACAATGCAAGCAGCAAAAGTGTCCCTGACTGTCCCCGACCATGCAAACTTCCGGTCACGATGCCAAGTCAAGATAAACACATCTGACTAGTCTAACATAAAGCCTTTGAAATGAATTATTTTGATAAAATTTAAAAATTAAAAAATATAAAATAAAAAGGAGCCTCTGAGATGTGTTCATTTTTAAACTGAGCTCAGAGCCTTGTTGTAGACTACCTAGGTGCTGTAGGACGCAACGGGTACATGATCATTATGACATGCAGAGTTAAGCCTGGTTATGCACGTATATGAGGTACTTCAAGCGCTTCACTACCAGACAGATGTAACAATCTATTGGGCTGCTGTGCCTAGAGTGAGGTCGCCTATCATTTTGGAGTGAGTTCATTTACAACAATGTAAGCAGTAAAAGTGTCAATGACTGTCCCCGACCATGCAAACTTCCGGTCACGCCGCCAAGTCAAGATAGACACATCTGACGTTTACCAGAAAACAGCTTCCACACAGCAGCAAACCCAACTCGATCACTGTAGGACGCAACGGACGGTGAATCAGCGATTTAAGTCATAAGACGTCGACTGTGGAAATGAGGTACCAGAGTCCATGTGCCGGAAGCACCTCTTCATCGGACTGACAGACTGCAGTGTGCACAGCAACATCGCCTTCAGCCACCTTCAACAGTGATGTCATTACATTGTCAGCTTCAGTCCTTACAGTGATATCGTAATATTGTCAGCTTCGTTCTAATAGTGATGTCATAACATTGTCAGCTTAGTTCTTACAGTGATGTCATAATATTGTCAGCTTTGTTCTTATAGTGATGTCATAACATTGTCAGCTTTGTTCTTATAGTGATGTCATAGCAGTGTCAGCTTAGTTCTTACAGTGATGTAATACCATTGTCAGTTTAGTTCTCACAGACAGACAAAACAAGAATATTGTTGATTGAGATAGTGGAACCAAGATGTTAAGTAGTTGTGTGTTATACCGCTGCCTGTACAACATGGACATTATATGTTGTCATTATGTTATTACTGCAACGCCAATAGGATTTTTCTTTCTTTTGTGTGCATTGATTGAAACCACCAAATATTTCCTGTAACATATTTTTAAAATTATTTTTGAACATACTGTTGATACGAACATTTGAACACAGGTGTAGACCAACGTTTTACGTAGAAAACGTTTCAAAATGAATATATCTTGATCAATGAATTATTTATTCTAAGACCCATGACAATTGTTTCAAAACTCTGCAACAAATGTGTATGTCGGGGCTTAGGAACACTGTTTGAGAACTTTTTTAAACTTTCAGTGAAATACCCTCCTATCTTTGTAGCCATTACTGACAGACTCTACCGCAATGCATTACCAAAGTGATGTAGTGGAATTTCACTCTGCAATATACTAGAAACCGTGATATATGTGAAATAAAAGAGGCGTTAAATCCTATATAAACTTATCAGAAATTGTAATCAAACAAAGACCGTTTTTAATAAAGTGGCAGAACTTTTAAAACGTTTGTTTTATCTCCCCCTGGTGGCGTTTGTGATATTGGAGCCATTCACGCGTATTTGTCATGATTAAAGAAAAGAACAAATACACAAAAAAGCACAATTATTTATTGCCCAACATTTTATTGCACATAAAAACACTTTTTTTTGTTCAAACAACCATGGCATCCTGTATTACTCTTAATTCCTCATCTTACTTCATACAGTTATGATTGGAGCTGCACGTGTGTTTCACTATCCAAGCATGCAGTCACGCATTTCCCTAACACTGCATTTTTCTGCATACAACTCAGATTGAAGTGCAGTGATTGATACGTTTCTAGCAATGCGATTTGTAGTTTGGAATGGAAGGGAATGGAAGGGAAGGGACCCAACATCCCCAAGAAGCAGTGTATTCCTCAGCTTCCTCCCCCTACAACTTCTCTATAGGATGGTGAGGTGAGTTGTGGTTTAACGCCGCTTTCAAGAGTATTTCACTTATATCGAAGCTGCTAGTATTATGTCAGGGTAAAAAGCCCTCAACGCCATGTGGCTATGCCTCGTGGTGAAACCTGCGAGCATCGGCTGGAACTAGCGATTCATGGGTAATATTGCGCTGAAATTCAGTGTAGCATGTAGTAGGGGAGACAATCCTTCCCCAAGTTCCTAGGAGGTAGAAATGAGTTTATCCTTTTGACTTTGTTCATTGCAGGCTACCTCCTTGTAGCAGGCGTCGCCTAGCCTTCTAGCATAGTAAATGCTCTTAGCCAACTACCACCTGGGGTAAGGATGTAACCTGCTTCACCTTCCTGTTCTGGACCTTACAGTCCTCCTTTTCTTTGGTATCCTGGGCTACGATGAGCCGGCGACGGTAAAAGTATGTAAAAATATAGTACGTTTTGGAATAAACGTCATTATTTGTGCTTACTGTTGGTGACTCATTGGTCCTTATTTCCCACCCTTTCCTCCCATCCTGTGAGTCAGTTTGCTCAGACGGAGGTTCTCTCCAGGAAGTCCATATGATGTTACGGTCACGCGACCATGGGTGGCACGGGAAGGTAAATAACTCTCATTTTGTTTTATCTGTGTAATCTGGTCGAGTGATCCATTAACAGGGCAATTAAGACATATGGTGTGTCGACGACGGTAAGCACAAATAATGACGTTTATTAAAAAACTTACTATTTAATGTATATACACATCATGTTGAGAATACAGGTTTATACTACAGGTAACCACAAATCGCACAGTGTGAATTAGCCTTTAATGGATGATATAATTGTCATGATACGATTTGTAATTAGGACTTTCAACTTGCATTACACTGTGAGATTACTCAAGTCGTATCAACTCCTAAACTGATTAATATACAGACAATGTCGACACAACAGGTCGTTACTTCAGGCTGTAATCACATATCGTACTGTGTAAACGGGCCTTTACAATTCATCCACACAAGTCTCTTTCTCTGCCTTATTCAGCACCAGTTTAAAATCACTCGATCCTTTCACCTTGATAGTCAAAAGGAGATAAATCCTTTTACCTGGTACCTGTTGAAGAATTAATGGCAACATTGCAACATTCGTGTTCAGGTCCTCAACATACACAACCCAATTACTTAAAGTGAATTTCAACGATGCAACCGATATACAGTGCAGTTTTTTCACACGCATGAATGGTCCAAACTCAAATAAACCATCCCGTTTAATCAGCGATAACGATCCGATAGATAAACCTTTTAGCTTGGATCTGAAGTTAAAATGTACATTGGAATGTTTGTTGTCCCTTTGTATTACACTCACTGTCCAGGAGTAATTAACATTCTTGAGGAATGTCTTGTCAACCCTCGCCTTACATCGAACATACCTGGAAGCTTTTGGTTCGACTTCGATGATATTTTTCTGTTCTCCACTTTCTTTGCAGACGTCTTTGGTGATCACAATGAAGCTAAATTTTGTTTCTGTAAGATAAATGATTAAGTGGCTTACGTTCAAACAACCAGAAGTTGTGCACCTATAAATGTGTAGTTCATGTTATGTTAGTGTTATGTTATATTCATTCAACAAGAATGTTTCAGGAAATTATTATTCAGTGATATTTCTCATTGTGATTTTCCAGTTTTGCTATTTGCATTCTATAAATTTCATTAAATCTTGCTTTGTATTATTATTATTTGTATATTGTCAATTATATTTCATTTGCTTTTTCATTAGCTTAAAAACAAAGCTGATAAGGATGCTTCTAATGCATTTTAATTATATCAAAACCATTTGGCGCATCAACCAGAGTTTTCTACATGTCACCATTTTAATTCATAAATACACAGATAGATATAACCACTTAACAATAAAACTCTCCAACCTTTACTTTTGTTATTAAATACCCAAAGAAGTATTGAAATATAGTGAATATTTTAAGAATAATCACCATCATATTTGTAACGGTCTGCTTTCCTGGGAACATCACCGTGCCTCTCCCAAACTGCAATAGTTCGTCCTGATCTTATTCGGACTGAACGCTGAACACAGACACCAGTTCCACAGAATCTTGCTTCCTGGAATTGGATCATTGACAAATACAAGAGTGTTAATACAACATTCACTGTTCAATTGAAATTTTTTTGGTGAAATTTTCGAAGGAATTGCACTTATTCCCTTACAAATCAATTACGTTATATATTTAAACACCGACATGACTGAAAGCAGACAGGACACATTATGTAAATGTTCACCAAATATAACAACCATACTTACAAGCTTGACCATTATATTATACGTCAACTATTATGATACAAAGTCAACCATTAGTTTATCAAGGTTGCCATTATATCAAATCAACCAGTATCAGATCATTACCAAGACAACTATTATCTGATCATGACCATTACCAAGTCAACCCTTATCATACCGTTTGCAAGTCAACCATTATTAGACCATTACCAAGTCAACCATTATCAGACCATTAACATGTCAACCATTATAAGACCATTACTAAGTAAACCATTATAAGACCATAAACAAGTCAACCATAATCAGATCATTACCAAGTCAACCATTATAAGACCATTACCAAGTCAATCATTATCAGATCATTAACAAGTCAACCATAATCAGATCATTACCAAGTCAACCATTATCAGACCATTACCAAGTCAATCATTATCAGATCATTAACAAGTCAACCGGTATCAGACCATTGCCAAGTCAACCATTATCAGACCATTACCAAGTCAATCATTATCAGATCATTAACAAGTCAACCATAATCAGATCATTACCAAGTCAACCATTATAAGACCATTACCAAGTCAATCATTATCAGACCATTACCAAGTCAACCAGTATCAGACCATTTCCAAGTCAACCATTATCAATCATGATAATTACCAAGTCAACCATTATGATACGTTTAACCCAGTCAAACAACATCTCTACATACCTTTGCGTTTGAGGAGATGTTGAGTTTAAGAACACATGACATTGTGTTTGCAGAATATTTCGACTTGATACAGGCATTTCTGTATCCACACTGTTTCCTACATCCTTGACTTCGAAAGGGCTGATCCATGGCCAAATCAAATATATTCTTATTGGTAGAAAAACTTGCATTAACCATTGAAAGGCCACGGAGAAAAATACAGATTAAAATGTTCATGATCAAGATCCAACTGATACTGACGTTTGTAGATCTATGTTATCTTCTGGTAATGTATAGCGACGTATGCCGATCTGTGCTGACGTCTGTCGATGTATAACTCTGTTTCCCGATCTGTGCACGATAAACCGTATTTCCTCTAATATGCACCGGGTCTCCAATAAGCGCCGGGTCTCTAAAGAAAAGCCGGGTCTAAACCATAAGATTAATGCTTCCTTAGAATAATTGCTGGATCTCCAAAAATCTCCAATGGGTGCTGAAAAAATAAAATAATAGCCCTGAGAGAAAACACGGTATACGACGACAAACGCCTATGTATGCTGACGTCTGACGATGTATGCTGACGTCTGACGATGTATGCTGACGTCTGGCGATGTATGCTGACGTCTGGCGATGTATGCTGACGTCTTACTATGTATGGAGACGTATACCGATAAATGCTGACATCTGACGATCTCTGCTGACCTGTAGATAGGTACGAGGTGTGTGCTGATATCTGCTGGCATATGCTGACATATGTCTACTGACTGAAGAAAAGTTTAAACTGAATGTTCCGAAGAAACTTATCGTTATTTAATAACAAAAAATGATTCTTATATTATCTGTTGATGTTGAAACCTTATATATCTTACAATCTTTATTGGTTTGTGATTAATGCATCATGTAGCTTAAATGATAGTGATTGTACAACAATACGATTTTGATTGGAAGTCCCATTTGAACGCTGATAAAATGCATTCAAGTGCATTTATACCTTGGGACATCACAATCCACCCCAACAAACGGCCGATACTAAAGGCTTGGTATCACTTTGGAATTCAAAATAACTGATAGGGGCCTACTTGATAAAACGAATATTTTTGGTTGCTTCAACGATCTATTATTGAAACGAATTTCGAGGGAATACGTTTATACATACATATTGTTAAAACATGATTATAACACAATCCAGTTGAAATATTTGGGTCATTTAGATTTTAAAACATTGTCAATGAAAATCAAAAGGAATAAAAAGAGAAATTGTAAAAAGTAATACTACGTCATTACAATACATGTATATCGTTGATCAGTCTTATGATAAATCATGTTTGTTTACTATACCAAGTTGTAACATCAGTAACAACACAGTGCTTCCTCTTAGGTCCCGAACTGTACAAAAACAGAAAGTCGGTAACATCAATATACCCCTCTCTTTAAAGGCCAGGGCCTCCTTTCACAAAGCTCAAATAATGATAACCCCCGGCAAAACAATCATGAAACATGTATAACGTCGGAGCAGTTCGGCGATAATTCTCTCCCCACAGATGTTACTTGCCCTTCATATATTCGTTACGGAAGAAAATGTGAAGGAGTAACCTTTGTGGGGAGGGGGTATTCGGTGATGCCGTCAAGAAAAGGTGTTCTTTTAAATGCTTATACTCCAATAAATAAACGGTTTGATTTAAGGGACGCTTCAATCAGTTTCTAGCTCTGTATACTAATGCTTTTATCAAGAATACTCTGATATCCTTAAATCATTATGTCTTCAAAGCAGAAATATTAACAATATGTCGGTCACATTTAACAGAAAAGTCATTTTGTAAGGGTCAAACATATTGCTTTATCTTTAGTTAAATATGAATATAATAAGATAATTTTCAATAATTCATGAACATATTTGGGAACAAAATAATGTATATTTTTGCATATGTACACGTGGAAAAGTTCATGCAGAAAAAGGATCTACCAAAGTAAAGTTTGATGTTTTTAGATTTTAAAATGTTTCTAGTTGATCCATTTTCTAGCATTCTACACATTCACATTCGAGCTCCTAAGGAGAGACATATCTTTATTGTTGCAAACAGCAAATTATAGTTAATCACTATTTAATCAATCTATATATATATATATTTATATATATATATATATATATATATATTTATATATATATATATATATATATATTTATATATATATATATAGATTGATGAAATAGTATATATATATATATAAAGATAGGTATGTGGTATCAAACGTGGAGAAGTGTATAAGCAAATTTAAATCTAGCATTCTACACATTCACATTCGAGCTCCTAAGGAGAGACATATCTTTATTGTTGCAAACAGCAAATTATAGTAAATCACTATTTCATCAATCTATATATATATAGAGGAATCAAAATCAAAAATAATCTGGCAGAAAAAGGAAACCTGGATGCGGTCCCTCCCCGAGAGAATTAGGAACGAACAAACCTCCAACTGGCAGAAAATACAGAGGAGAACAAACAGCACAGGAAAACATATGCTACCAAGGAATCATCACTATCGCCAAGCGCCACAACAACATCATCCACAACGACAACATCGACCATATCAGACACAAGAATATAGACCACACCAGCGACAACAATATGGACCACATCAGCAACATCCACGACATGATCAACAACAAAGACCACAGCAGCAGGCAACACAGCCGAAACAAATACAACAAAATCAAGGCAGGAAGACCGGAGAAGAACAACGCCGTCACCACCATAATCAATGGTGGATTCCCCGCGCCGTGTTTTGAATATGAAATTCAAGGAGCAGATACCAAAGAAGACGTGTTCAAAACATGGCAAAAATGTTGCACAATGCAACGAACTTAGTTTGGAAGCCAGGAGAAGATAAATGATGAAGAGAAGGCCATTTACTAAATCATCATCGACATCAACCTTCATCTCCATCGTCATTTCCTCTCCGGGCTCTCATACGAAGACACTCCTGAGAAACTTTATACCAAGAAAACCAGACAGGAAGTCACTCCCAAACAGACATGAACCAACAACAGGATCAAAGAAGATCTGACATTATTCATGAGGGGCCAAACAACCAGAGACATGCCTATGACTCTGAAACAACATATGTCGGGACAAACACAAAACATGGGAAACCCCATTTTTTAGAGATGAGCCCACGGATTACAAGGTCGCAGACCCAGGATCTAACCTACAGAAAACAACTCCCAAGGTAATCAACCTTTCGTCACTTGAGTTATTTCAAAATTTTCCCCTTCATTAAACAGCAGTTAACACCATAATCCCTAATCCTATCACGGCCCATTAAGACCAATCAGATTATAGTGGGGATAACTCTCAAAGACGCTTGTTGATTGCTTTGACGTTATTAGCAACCTGTGTTGCCAAGACAGACATTTTTACAGAGACTATAAGACTACTGCTATGCTTCAAACAATTATTCCCTGATGAAGCTTCGAAACAAGAAGCCGAAATATGCATATCAAAGAATTTAGTAAGAAAATGAGGTTTGCAGAATTCTTTTTCAATGAAAGTGAAACTATTGAAGATGATAGAAAACAAGAATCCTTAGCCCGTAACAAAACTAAAAATATTCCTCCCAAAAGTTCCAATAAAAATTTAGAAACATTTCTCGATATCCTCACAAACCAGCCTATTTATGAAAATAGCAAAACTCTCAAAAATAATATAAGTAGAGATGAATTAACGAGTATTCAAGAACTAAAAAATAATGACAATATCAAAGAAGCTGACAAAGGTGGGGCAGTTGTAATTGGAATATAAAGTATTGATTATGAAAGTTGATATACGTCTTCAGTGTATTATTTAAATTTACTTATACACTTCTCCACGTTTGATACCACATACCTATTTCAATATATATATATATATATATATATATATATATATATATATATATATATATATATATTTATATATATATATATATATAGATTGATGAAATAGTATATATATATATATATATATAAAGATAGGTATGTGGTATCAAACGTGGAGAAGTGTATAAGTAAATTTAAATAATACACTGAAGACGTATATGGTGTATTATTTAAATTTACTTATACACTTCTCCACGTTTGATACCACATACCTATTTCAATATATATATATATATATATATATATATATATATATATATATATATATATATATATATATTTATATATATATATATATATAGATTGATGAAATAGTATATATATATATATATATATAAAGATAGGTATGTGGTATCAAACGTGGAGAAGTGTATAAGCAAATTTAAATAATACATTGAAGACGTATATCAACTTTCATAATCAATACTTTATATTCCAATACGCAAATTTCTGCTTCTTGTTTCGAAGCTTCACCAGGGAATGATGAGCATTTTGAATAATTGCTGTTTTAATTAGATAGGGTACACTTGTGATTTCAGTTAAACAGACAAATCAAGTAATTATATTTTAGTGTTCACAAAAATGAAATAAAATAAAGGCAGTTATATATAAATTGTGGTCTATTAGTATTATGAAAATAAATACACTTTTTTTGGTATTATTAGCTTAAATCTACGTTTGTTTTAAAGTGTTTACACACAGCAATAACGAAATCCCCTTTAATGATGGGAAATTATGCATCTGATTCTGCCATTTACCATTAGATACGATATATACTTGTTTAAATTCATAGTTGATTGATGTAGGGTACTTGATAAATTAATTTGATAGTTAACGCTCAGGGCACAGTATGAGATAAGTTTCATGTGTCGTTTGTAGTGGGTTTGTATCTGAACCCAGTATATCGGAATACTTCATCCAAAGGAAAGAAAAGTGTTTAACATCTAGTATCTTTGAGGCAAGTGTTAGAAAATAACATTGTGCTAAAGGGACAGTAGCACTGAAATAAGTTGATGAAATGTATTTGAAAAATAATGTTACTAATAGTAAAACAAAAAATGAGTGTACATGGTTCTGTAAAGCCATGAGAATAATTTTTGTCATTCAAAAAAATAATTGTGTTCACAATAAAATAGCCGCCTTGCAATTTTTGCTTTATATTCAATATCGTTATTACCACTACGGATAATTGGTTTCTGTAATAAGATGTTTTACCCTCAAAAGTAAATATGAATGACAAAAACTATAATTATAAATGGGAAACTTGCTACTGCCGCTTTAATGTTTGTCTTACCTGTTTATTTGTTTAATCTATGGAAGAGTTGAATCGAAGAATACACAACATTGTTATTGGTGAGTAAATAAGGTCTAAACATGCGTGTCTGTCTTCACATAGTTCTGTACAGCCTAGAGAACCAGTTTGATGATCAATTTGTACCTCAAACATTGCATTGTCAGCTGACAAGTATTTGCCTAACATTGACAAGGAGCAGATTAGGATGAAACTGAACATGTTACTCGGTGCTTTCTGTCGTCTTTACAAATGATCTAAGTCGAGTGTTTTCTGGCAGTTCGAGCTAGTTGGACATAGCCAACAATTCCATGCGCTAACTTTTGTCTCAACCCGGAAGCAATTCAGAGCCAATGTAGTCCCTAGTGTAGGGGCTGTTTCTCGTACTTGTAAAGATTATTTTGTGACATGTTTTGGTTCAAATGAAAGGTCTGATACTGTAGTAAGTGTGTGATGTTTTCTGGGTCTTAGATTTACTGCTATAGTGTTGGTGTGAGCAGGCAAAGTGACCCCAAATTGAAGGTCGAGGGTCATGGACCAACCTTGAAGACAGGGTCACATTTGTTTACCCTGGCTACCCGCCAAAAATGCCACGAAACCTATGCTAAATATTTGACTGAAAAGTGGTCTATGGCAGGTAAGTCAGTGTGCAAAAGCTGAATGCCCAACGAGATATAGGGAATTGGCTGTATTAGAAATACAATGATGATAGAACTACTTGAAATTAAATGTGGGCTGTTGCCAGTTTGGGTTTTTCTCTCATTAAGAAGTAATGGTAGAGAGATGAATAGGTTAGAACAGATTGATTGTCTAGTGATGAAATTGATTTTTAGACATGATTTTACAGTTTGATACTTGTGTTGACACCGATCAAATGTTAATATATCATCATAAATAATAAGTTGCTGGATTTAGGAAAAATAGGTCAATTATGACGCAGACTTCATATCATTTAAACAATACCATTATGTTTGAGAATCAAGAATCCTTGTGCATGGTCAACTTTTCAGTCAATTCACAGACTCGAATAATCAATTCAATAAATCAACACCGATCACAATAGAGCTGATGTTGGATGTTGTCTGTTTCTTACATCCTTCTTAGACCTCGTTGCCCGAAGCAACCATTGATAAAAGTGTCCTGGTCATTATGGAGTGCTGCAGCGATGTTATGAATTGTTTTCTTCATCTTATGAGGTGTTAAAGACTATTTACAGATGTATCCATGAGACATATATTTGGGTCAGTGTTTCCACCGTTTCCGGAGTATATTGATACTGTTCGACACTGTTCACAAATTTGTTAAACTGTTTTTCGATATCATGTCACCTCTGTAGGGGTTGGAACTTTTTCTCAACTGTCTTTTCTGTTTGCATGGCAACAATTTGCAGTTAGTTGTTTTGAAGGCTATTTACTCTAAAAAGGTAAATCTTTAAGGTTTCTAGGGTTAATTCGGGGAAGAGAGATACCTGTTTTACGAGTAAAATCACGTTTGTGTTTGAATCACAGATAACGCGTAACAATGAAATTATAACTTGAAGCTGGGTCTACATTCTGTCAGAACTTGACACAGAGTGATAACCGCACCTGATGCTAATTATGACTTAAATAAATGCATATAGTGCATACGTGTTATCAAAACTATGCACCATTTTCTAAAAAATAATTATTTGAAAGATGACGTATCATTGCTAGGCAACACAAGGTTACGTAAATAGAGCTCCATATTACCACATTATATCGTTTCTGATTTTTCTCATTAGCCTATTAGTAATGAGTATTTTCAGAGTTATGATTGAATAACCATTACCTGACGTCTTTAACAGACACAGGATCCAGAGACCTACTGACGCCCTCAGAATAGACTTTGTGAATGATATGAAATTTGTCGTTGACGTTGTATTGAGTCACTACTTTTATCTTATCAATTAGAATAAGAATACATGTACCTTAATTAAATGCTTTTTGTATTGGTGGATGTACTTGAATTTTTCTGCTTTTCTCATAGATATATATTCTCAGGTGTATTTATGATTAGTCAAATCATTGGTTACATAAGTCACTAGTCATAGCACTGTCACATACGCTTCATATAGCGGTCAATTGATAAATATCTACATAATTCTAATCTGGTATTGGTAATACGGAAACAAATTTACTGTTACCATTGACAAATGTTCATACTTGACTTAGTCAATGGTATGAACTTTGACTTTGACTTTCTATCATGTCAACAATTTTATCCTATCATCTTAATAGGATGCTTCTTGTTTTGGTTGATGTCTTGGGAATTTCCTAGTCAAAGGACAGTAATATTTAAATTTAGTCAAAGCATTAGTTTAAAAAGTCACAAGTCATAGTATCATGTTCATGAACACCCTATATCGGTTAATTGATAAATGCCATTATAAATTAAAATTTACTGATCAGTTATTGAACTAAATTTGATTGACTTTGATTTCTCAATTCTAGAAATATCATATTTATCTCGTTTCGTATATTGCTAATGATTTTAATACACTCAAATCTGTTTGTATCATCATCAATTATTGATATATCTTGTCATTTAAAAAGGATTTCATAAAGAGTGAGCATTGTGAATAAATCAATACCACTTATGGAATCAGATATATGTTGATACGTCACAAATGGAAAGTGATCTTCTGGCAATCAGATTTTATTTATATCTAGTCATCTTGAGAAGCAAAATAGTTTGCTCCTATTATTATATCAATATCACAAAACTGTTAGATCTTTTAGCGATCAAAAGTTTTGATGAAATTGTAAATTCAATAACACTTATGGAAATCTTGATGAAGTTGATGTATGTAAATTTGCATCTAAAGATTTATTTTCGAAGTTCAAATTGAAAATAGCAGAGTATTGCGAATTTATCAATTGCACTAATGGAAAAACAAGTTTTTTCTTGCAATTTAAATGTTTGGTATCTTATGCTGAAAAGTGTATATCGTTATCTAAAGAGCATTTTAAAAGCGCTTATAATTTGCAAAGATTGGTATCTTTAATACAACTTGAACGTCTATTATTGCAATAAAAACATGTTGGTGCTCGTCTGATGTTGATGTATAAATCTTGGCCGTGTTCAAGAGAGGTTTCAAAGTAATCAATGTCAACTGAGAATTTAATTATGTCAAACACTTTAATGTAGTCCTTTTATGTACAAAACTTATTTACATTTATTATAACACAACATTCAATGTTAAAATACCAAATTGTTACCTGCAGGAGAAATTCCAAACACAGCACCCCTCATAAAGGACCGTGTTTGTTCATTGAGAAGTCAGGGGGTCTTTTTTTATTCAGCTTCATGTTTATCTGAGGCGTGTTCAGGATTGCGAGTACTCACAAGTATTTGTGAGTACCTTCTGAAAGACAACGAGTTTGCGGTACTCGCAAATACACGTGTGAACACTTTGGTGCAGTCTCGCCAAGCGAGAATAATAATCCAAGATGTAGTCGCGTGTCGTAAATTTGGACTACCTAATTTATTTATTTTTGTATAACCCCCTCAATTGAAATGTGGTTGATTGCTATATGTGCAAGGCACCTATTTTTTTTCCAAAATGGTGATGATATTCTGATATAATCTTGGGAACTACTCGCGACCCAGTTTACCGATCAGTAAACATCCGCGAGTATTCGCATACATGCAAAGCGAGTTCTCCCGGTCCTGAACACGGCTCTGCTTCTGAAAGAAAACGTGTTCGCACGTACTCGCAAATACACAGGTGAACACTTTGGAGCAAGCGAGTATACACGATCCAAGATGGAGTCGCGCGTCACACAGTTTGAGAAACTCATTTTTATATTTCTTTTATTACTCCCTAAATTGAAATTTGGTCGATTGCTATGTGCAAGGCACGTATTTTGTTCAAAATATTCTGAAATACTCGCGACCCCATTTTTCGTACAGCAGCTGTTCGCCGGTACGTGGCTACGCGACAAGCGAGTACTCGCGGTCCTGAACACGCCTCTGGCGTGTTATCAAGGAGTGCAGCTAAAATGGATAGACATATAATGAACCCACAACCTTGTTATCAGAAATGAGCAGGTCGCTTCAAATGATAACGTCCTCTCATTGCTGACGACGGACCATGATAACTTATGTCTAGGTGTTGTCACTTTAGAATCTCGTCTCGAAATTTCAACATATATGACCAGAGGGTATTGACTCGAACTTTAAAAAAAAAATGTAAATGTTCTTTTTTTCAAGGAGGACACCAAATGTTTCCCTTAAATATTATAAACATGTCGGGCAATAAATTGAAGACCTCGGGCTTCTACAAATGATAATGATCTGAAAACCAGTGTTACCCCTAGATCCAGGATTATCAATAAGTCTGCAATTTGATTTACAATAAATGCGCTGTTACAGATTTAATGTTATTACTTTACACTTAGGTTTTATAACTGAAACGTTGCAGTCGCTGAACAGAAAACCTGAATACAAAAGTTTAGCATTGATACGTGTGAATGTGCTCTATAAAAATATCAACTCTTTTATTTTCAACCAGGAGGGTAATGAATAATGTGATGCACAATTGCCAGAATCACTTTTCCCCCTGGCAATCATAGTTATCTGTCTTTTTTCCGTTGTGTCGTCTGTGTTGTCGTGACTTAAACGAGGCTGCAGTTGCAATATATAGCTGGAGGATGTCTATTTCAATATTTTCAAAATAATGTTTCTCTGATTTTAAAATTTGCTGACTTTGTATAATGAACGCCTCAGATTGTAAAAATATAAATTCATTCATGTATAATCCGTCTCTGTGACGGTTGCCTTGAGTTCAATACCGATATTTCTTGCCTCTGATATTAATATATTTATATCAGCTCGTTTTGCAATAATAAGTTTCAGTTTTTTAAATTGTTGTTAATTTATATACATTCTTTCTTTGACTTTTTTGGGGGACGGGATAGCGCAGTGGTTAGCGCGTTCAGCTTTGGATCAAGAGGTCCAGGGTTCGAATCCCGCCAGGGGCACGGCAACTTTGTCTGCAGTAGAGAACTGTTCTTCACGCAGTAAGGTTTGGGTGCAATGCTACACTGAATTTCAGCGTAGTACCACCCATGGTTCGCTAGTTCCAGTCGATGCTCGCAGGTTTCACCGCAGTGCATAGCCACATGGCATTGCGGGCTTTCTCCCTGCCATAATACTAGCAGCCGCGATATAAGTGAAATACTCTTGAAAGTGGCGTTAAACCCCAACTCATTCACTCACTCACTCTTTGACTTTTACCTTGAAATCAAAACCAATGATTCAAATGAGATCTAATTGGTTACAGAGGACAGTTAGAATAGTTATGAGTATTGTGGTTTTAACAGAAATAGTTCATCAGTGAAGACACAGACTGGCCCACGTATGTATGTGCACATCGTTTAGATGATGAACATATACCCACTGAGATAGATGTTATTGTTAATTAGACAAGGACTGTTCAGTTCAATCATATTACCTGAATAAATGTAATTCTATGTAGAAAGGGTGTACTAACTTGTTCCAATACTGGACTCCATTATTGTACAACAAAATAACAGAGACGATAGTTGAAGGAACCAGACACTGTATGTAGATGTTTATTGAGAAAGATACATGTACAGCATGATACCAGGGGAGATAACTCCCAACATTTAAAGACAAGGATTGTTCTAACCTAAGAACATACCACTGTTGTACCAGAGCGGCTGAGATGATTGACGTGGGCTTCGTAAACCTACGACCAAACATTATATATTTATGGAGGACTATTTTGCTTTTTCACGTAATAAGTTAATATTGACGTTATTACAGTAAACGGATAATAAGGTAATTAAAATCTGACCCGGGGGATAATTAAAAAATAAGGATATTGTCAACAACGTAACCTTTCAATCATTCAACAGCAGAGTTACAACACGACAACATTTTAACTGATCAATGAGAACCAAGGAGTAGTACATTGCCAAACAATGCTAGGTGCTAACTGGGGCATATATATTCTTGTGTAAAAGAAACTTCCTATTACATATTACAAATTATTTCCACCCACGACTGATACTTTCTGCACCCTGTCTTCAGACGCCAACTAGATGAGATAGGCTTTCTGGCTTGTTTTGTGACGCCCTGTATTCATGATGCCTCGCCAAATTTAATGTCGAAATTTTATAAATTTTAAAACTTAAATGCTACACATTTTGGCCCAAATATATTTTGAAAAAGCGATTTCAGCAACCTAAGTGTATAGATGGAAAAAAACGCTCCGGAAAAAAGTCTAATTATTGTGAAAGCAGATGAAATTGATACTAGCATAAAATATGAGGTGAAGAAAACATGAAGTGATTGTGTATAAGGACGTAAAGACATGGATTAAAACCAGTGCATATGAATAAACAAACAACATAATGTAGAAAATAAATGTATCATTCTATCATGTATGAAATTGCGAGTTACTTATTTTTAAACGTGGGTCTATTAAATATATTCAAAATCTACCTTTCCGACAGCAATGTTTCTTTTATACTTTCTTAAAACAGTGGAAAGTTTCTTTTACACATGGATATAGTAAAATCCAGTATTCTTAAGTACATATTTGAGACTCGACAATGATGGAATATTAAAATCAACATTTTAAGAATGAAGACTGCATACAACATATTAACACTTGTCTTCTTAGTTTGCCATTGCAGCATAATTGACCCCTCTTTGATATACCTCTAACTGTTAGGATATACTGATAGGATATTTATCTATCTATGTCACCGTATATTATAGAGTCTGTAGTTGTTTGCTTAATATACTCATGGTAAAAATGGTTGACACCCCTAAACAGAAAATGGATTTTAGCAAATTTGATGCATGGATAATTAATATTGTTCGATATTTTGTTACTTTTTAAATTAAATGGCCCAAACACATGATGTAAACTTTATAATACTTGCCATGTATGTATTGCGTGCGAATGAGACCACCAAAATGACAACACTCAAACATTGGAACAATATACCAATGCCAAGATCTCAAGACAAAAGGAATGAATTCCTTTGAATAAATTTCATTTTTCATATATTCCTCTTTGGTATTTTAAAGTACATGTGGAGAAATAGCAAATGCTCAAGGACACTATTCACAAAAAGACATCCAGTAGTAACATGTTTTATCCAAAAAAATAATCGAACCTCACACATTACGTTGTTTATAAAACAATTAATTCCCATAACTATTAGGGAGTGTCAACCATTATTACCATGAGTATATCAAAACATAATTTAAAAAATTAATACAATGATCGAAACATTTTCTAACACAACTGTGGCTCCTAAAAGGACAGGCAAGATTATCATAAAATTTCAATTGACAGTCTATTGGGATATTAAGTTGACGAGTGCTTTTGACAATAACAAGCATTGCCTTCTTATCTCTTTACAGTGAGGCGTCTGATTTCTCTAACGAAGTCAACAGTGAAGAGTAAACCAAGATACAGATATCCAATAGATGTACCATTAACCGGGAAGCTGTGTTTCCTTTTACAATATCCTTTTGATAACATTGAGTCAGAATCAACTTCGGCTAAGCTAGGGCGCTCTGAAAAGGCATACATTGAGCTTAACATGCAATCTTCCTTTAAAGGGGCAGTAGCACGTTTTTTGCAAAATTTATTTTTTCAAATTTCCTATTCATAAAGGTAGTTTGTGCCATTTAAATTTACTTTAGAGGATAAACCATCCTATTACACAAACCAATTATCCGTAGTAGTAATAACGGTGTTGCATAAAATATCATGGCGGCCATTTTATTGTGAACACATTTTATTATTTCAAATGACAAAAACGATCCCCATGGATTTACAGAGCCATGTACACTCATTTTTAACTTGATTTTCCGAAGAGAGAAGGGTCTTTTACAATTGGTGAACTTATTTTTCAAATACATTTCATCGACTTATTTGAGCGAAAAACCGTGCTGCTGCCCCTTTAACACCAAATGATGTTGTCAAGCCTCACATTAATAATTTTCATTTCAACAAATGCTTCTCAGATTTAAGGATAACTTATATCTCTTTGTGTCAACGCAGTTGGATCTCTCTCGTTAAATACCAGTTTGAATTCACTTGTTCCTACAACATACATCTTGATGAAGAGACGAACTTTTCTGCCATGACTTGGGCCAAGCATAATTGGCAACATCGTAACATTCTTCTTCAAATCAACCACATGCAAATACTTACTGCTTAAAGTGAATTTCAATGTTGCAACTGAATCACATTGAAGATCTGTTAAATGTAATTGTCGAAAATGGAATGATCCCTCAAAGTTCTCTAAAGAGAAGGAGAGTTTTGTCTTGCCATCAGACGTTGATTTCAAATTAAAAAACGCCATTGATGTGACGTTGTTGTTCTGTTGCACAGCACTCATGACCCAGGAGTACGTTCGGTTCTTCAGGAATGTCTGGACACTTCTTGCTTGACATAGCCAATGACCGGTAGCTTCGGACTTCGGTTCGATAATGTTCATCTTATTTCCAAATGATTTACAAAAGCGTTTGGACAATGAAAGGAACGCCAGTTTTGTCTCTGTTAAAATGATAAATTAGAGTTACCTTAGAGTAGTTTGAGATTTTGCCGAGTTTTACTAGGACCTGACAGTTTTACATTTGTATCATTATTAGTAAATCTACCGTTCTCAAGCAGAAGCACACTTTACTGTTCCAATTTTTGTTTTCAGTGAGATAATGTGGTCACCTGATGATTTGAATATACCAGTCGTCTTGATTCAACACGTAATATCAAATGAGTTCGAATTTGATTCTAATATATTGACGTCTTACAACAATTAACATTTCGTTGCAAGATGACACTTATTTCGGTCTCATTAAAATCGACCGTGTTCCGAGAAAAAAATCTGCAAAACACTGCATATCCGGATTATAACTGATTATATATATTTCTCGTAAAAAAGGAATGTTTGGCGAGGTACCCTTCGAACGATATAGTTCGTATCCCGGGCGTATGCAAATTAGCAGTCAATTAAGGCTATTTAAACTTATCTCTCACAATGCCTCCACTTACTAACTGTACTGCAAGGGGATAGAGGCACACTTACTAACTGTACTGCTAGGGGATAGAGGCACACTGTGCATAAAGTCACTCTGGTCGTTTAAGCGTTCATTATTTGCTTTGTATGCCACTTACAATAAACATATTCAAATATTATGAGACATTTATGAGTCACGAACTAACCAATATTTATGTAATAAGAAAGTATGATTAAGATATTCGATATGTCTAATTTGATCAAAAAGCATTTGTTTCAGTTATCTCTGTAAAGACAGAAACTACATCACACCAACACATTACTCCATAAATAAAACTTTAAAACAATTGAAAACTTCTTACCAGGAATATCATTTCTCTTAAATCGACCTATGGAAGCAAATACGTCGTTTTAGTAACAACTATAAATATGCTTAGTTTCAAACTCTGAAATTATTGCTTTAAACATGTCATTCGTGTATAATTAATAACGATGACATAATTGGTCGTATGTGTTCGGTCTTGCAGTTTTAAAAAGTTTTTACAAACTAGATCATCAAACTAAAGTAAAAGGCTGTATCACAATCAGGTATAATATACGGTCAGTCTCATTTAAATCAGTTTCTGCGCTTCTGATGTGAAAACTGCACAAAAATGGTCATGTCAGGTGACATCCAACCAATCAGCGACGAGGCTAGAAAGCCACCGGACCCACTTGATGCGAACACCACATTCAATATCATATCTAAGAATTCCTCTGATTGGCTGAATTTATTGAGGGTGAAGGGTCATAGTGAACGACATCTCGTGATCTGATTTAAATAAAATTGAAGGTGTGGTGTTGCAGATCTCCGATTAGGTGAAACGTAACCAGATGGGAGTTATCATATGTATACAAGTGTATATATATATATAGGCCCGATATATAGAATAGCGAAACTTATGTTCTGCCATTTAGTTTTTTCCCTATATGTTGACAAGTACTAAACAGAATAATAAACTCTACACAATATTTCATTACAGATCAAGAAAGTTTTATTTTATTATCAACCTATTAGATAAAATGGTATAAGTGAGACATCGTTAAGAATCCTCTAATTGTCACGTACTATATGACAATTATCACGCTATTTGTTTTATACAATTCGATGCAGTTATATTGACGTTACAATGAAAGCCATTAAAGGGGCAGTAGCACGTTTTGTCGCTGAAATAAGTCGATGAAATACATTTCTAACAATAATGTCACCAACAGTAAAAAACACCCTTCTCCCAAATTTAGTTAAAAACGAGTGTACATGGTTCTGTAAAGCCATGGTCATCGTTTTCGTCATTCGAAATATTAAAATGTGTTCACAATAAAATGGTCGCCATGCAATTTTTGCTTTAAACGCAACACCGTTATTCCTACTTCGGAAATTTGGTTTGTGTTATAAGATGTTTTACCCTCTAAAGAAAATATAAATGACATGAACTATCATTATAAAAGGGAAATTTGAAAAAAATAGAATTTGCAAAAAACGTGCTACTGCTCCTTTAAACGTGATATTTGCACTTAGATAAACAAGAAAGTGAATGGAGTGCAGCTTTGTATGACATCTTGACTTAGATCTGAACGTGTCTCTGACATGGCGACAACATAAACTAACTATTCTAACTAACTACTAACTAACTATTTACCTTCATACATCTCCGGAACAAGTGCTCGTCCTCCCGATCTTGTTTGAATCAAACGTTGAATACACTGACTCTTCCCACAGAAAACAGTGTTCTGAAATGTGTATTTGATTATGTCAGGCATATCAGAAAGTAGGCATGTATACGTGAAGAAACGAACTCGTGAAGGATTGCACAAGTAAGCACATACAATATCTAATGTGTATTTGATTATGCTGTTACCAGATGAGTAAATACAAATATATACCTGAAGAACGAGATATTTACAAGTAAGAACAATATACAAACTCATGGTTAGAAATAAATGCCATTTATATAGTCAACAAACGTAACATTGTTAAATTTGGGGTCAACCTATCTGGGATAGTACACATTATTTTCTTTATTTTCGGGACGATGTCCTTTGCATGATTCGAACCCACCCCCTAAGAGTTAGGCACCAATCACAAGAACTGGCTGTTTCTAAACAACACAAGAATCTGTTCTGCTGCAGATAGCGTGATCCAAAGTACAACAATCAAACACAAAGTTAGAACTCACATGTGCTGATTGATCGCTTGTTGAAATGTTGAATCGGAGGATACACGTCAAAGCGATTGAAGAATGTTTCACGTCAAGGCATCTTATTCTGTCCTCACATTGCTTTCTACAACCTTCAATTCCAAATATTTGTTTCATTTTCATTTGAAACAAATTGCCATTAACTGACAGACATTTGTTTGCAAGAAGCAACAGAATGATTGAACTGATCATGATGTAGTTGAGTATTTCCTTTGCCTTAAAGTGTCACCTGTATGACTAGTCAAAATATAATATGTCTCTGTCACCTATACGACTATTCACAATATAATATGTCTCTGTCACCTGTACGATTAGTCAAAATATAATATGTCTCTGTCACCTATACGACTAGTCAAAATATAATATGTCTCTGTCACCTATACGACTAGTCACAATATAATATGTCTCTGTCACCTATACGACTAGTCAAAATATAATATGTCTCCTCTTGAATATACTTCCTTTTCTGAGTGACAGACAGACTGATCTGGGGTGATAGAAATGTGAAACTATCAGACAGATCAAATATAAAACCATGTTATCTATTAGCCATAATAATATATTTTTCACAAAAAATATCTGTAATAGCGTTTCAAACCAACACGAAAGAGTAGACCTATTATGTTTCAATTTGAAAAACACCAATCACATTAACTTCACCATTTCTACCTTCAGAATAAACTAAAGTTATTATATTTAATATTGTTAAGCTTTTCTTTCTTTTGATAAATCAGTACTAGACCTTATAAAATCAACAATTTCTATCATATACTGACACACTTTGAAAACGCAAAACCCATTTATGTCATTTAAAAAATTATATTATGAAACAGTTTCACCACACTTCAATAAATAATGATAATTAACTTATATAGCGCCTTGTTTCCAACAAGAGCTGCTCGACGGCGTTGGAGAAGAAAAAGTGAAAGCTAGTATATACAGAGATAGAGAAAAGTAGGGTTTACAGGATAGAAAGAGGTAGGGTTTACAGGAGAGAAAAAAGGTAGGTTTTTTAGTTTTTCTTGAAAGAGTCCAGTTATTCAGAGGTTTTTGAGGTCATGAGGGAGAGAGTTCCATAAGACAGGGGCGGCAACAGAAAAGGCTCGTTCACAAAGTCTGGTAGAAGTTGATGGGACACACAGTTGTACTTGATTTGACGATCGTAGAGATCGGCAGGGCTGATATAGAGAGAGCAGTTCTTTCATGTACAGAGGGGACGAGTCAACATGGAGAGCACAGAAGGTCAAGAGAAGGATCTTGTAAGAGATCCTGTGCTTGATGGGAAGCCAGTGTAGTTGCTGGAGAACTAGGGTGATGTGAGCATCCTGTCTTGTCCGGGTCACCAAGCGTGCCGCCTTGTTCTGTATGCGTTGTAGTTGTGAGATGGGGCCTGATCCGGAGAATATGGCATTGCAGAAGTCGAGTTTGGATGTGACATATGAGTGGATAAGAGTTTTACAAGGTTCACTGTCAATGTACTTCCAGATTTTCCCAATGTTTGAAATATGAAAATGAGTTGATCTGGCTGTGTTGAGGACATGTTGCTTGCTTGACATTGTGTTGTTCATTGTCAGACCAAGGTTCCTGATATTTCTAGATGGAATGACACAAATGCCATCAATGGTTAGTTTTGCCTCATGAATTTTGTCTAACTGCTTCTGAGTACCAATCACCATGAATTCAGTTTTCTTGCTGTTTAGTTTTCAGTAGTTCGTCATAAAGTGCTGTAAGGTTGCCGAATAAAGACATATGTATATTGGGTTCGAACCCCTTCCAGGTTCCTTGCATGTGCACATTTCATGAAACACAACTCGATGTTCTCATAGGGTACATGATCATTATGACATACAGTGTAAAGCCTGGCTATGCACGTATATAAGGTACTTCAAGCGCTTCACTACCAGTCAGATGTAACAATCTATTGGGCTGCTGTGCCTAGAGTGAGGTCGCCCATCATTTTGGAGTGAGTCCATTTACAGACTCCAACAATGTAAGCAGCAAAAGTGTCAATGACTGTCCCCGACCATGCAAACTTCCGGTCACGCCGCCAAGTCAAGATAGCCACATCTGACGTTTACCAGAGAACAGCTTCCACACAACAGCAAACCCAACTCGATCACTGTAGGACGCAACGGACGGTGACTCAGCGATTTTAGTCATAAGACGTCGACTGTGGAAATGAGATACCATGAGTCCATGTGCCAGAAGCACCTCTTCATTGGACTGACAGAGTGCAGTGATGCACAGCAACATCGCCTTCAGCCACCTTAAACAGTGATGTCATAACATTGTCAGCTTAGTTCTTACAGTAATGTCGTAATATTGTCAGCTTTGTTCTAATAGTGATGTCATAACATTGTCAGCTTAGTTCTTACAGTGATGTCGTAATATTGTCAGCTTTGTTCTAATAGTGATGTCATAACATTGTCAGCTTAGTTCTTACAGTGATGTCGTAATATTGTCAGCTTAGTTCTAATAGTGATGTCATAGCATTGTCAGCTTAGTTCTTACAGTGATGGCATAACATTGTCAGTTTTGTTCTAATAGTGCTGTCATAGCATTGTCAGCTTAGTTCTTACAGTGATGTCATAACGTTGTCAGCTTTGTTCAAACAGTGATGCGATAGCACTATCAGGTTAGTTCTAACAGTGATGGAATAACATTGTAAGCTTAGATCTAATAGTGATGTCATGATATTTTCAGCTTTGATCTAATAGTGATGTCATAGCATTGTCAGCTTAGTTCTGATAGTGATGGCATAACGTTGTCAGCTTAGTTCTGATAGTGATGGCATAACATTGTCAGCTTTGTTCTAATAGTGATGCCATAGCATTGTCAGCTTAGTTCTGATAGTGATGTCTAGCATTGTCAGCTTAGTTCTGATAGTGATGTCATAGCATATTGTCAGCTAAGTTCTGATAGTGATGTCATAACATTGTGAGCTTAGTTCTGATAGAGTTGGCATAACATTGTCAGCTTTGTTCTAATAGTGATGCGATATCATTGTCAGCTTAGTTCTGATAGTGATGTCATAGCATTGTCAGTTTAGTTCTGATAGTGATGTCATAGCATATTGTCAGCTAAGTTCTGATAGTGATGTCATAACATTGTGAGCTTAGTTCTGATAGTGATGTCATAGCATTGTCAGCTTATAATTAGTTTTTACAGTGATGTCATAACATTGTCAGCTTAGTTCTGATAGTGATGTCATAGCATTGTCAGCTTTGTTCTTACAGTGATGTCATAACATTGTCAGTTTAGTTCTCACAGAAAGACAAAACAAGAATACTGTTGATTGAGATAGTGGAACCAAGATGTAGTGTGTTATACCGCTGTACAACATCGACATTATATGTTGTCATGATGTTATTACTGCAACACCAATAAGATTTTTCTTTCTTTTGTGTGCATTGATTGAAACCACAAAATATTTCCTGTAATATATTCTAAAAATTATTGTTGAGCATTCTGTTGATAAGAACATTTGAACACAGGTATAGACCTACGTTTTACGCAGAAAACGTTTCAGAATGAATGTATCTTGAATTATTTATTCGAAGACCCATAACAGTTGTTTCACAGCTCTGCAACAAATGTGTATGTCGGGGCTTGGCAACACTGTTTGAGAAATATAGAATACTAAACGACGTCCCGTTTAATAACATGTTTATGAAACGAGTGGATGGATTGGTATTTTAACGAGCGAAATAAATGTGTAGTTCATGTTATGTTCATGTTATGTTAGTGTTATGTTAAACTTATTCAACAAGACTGTTTCAGGAAATTATTATTCAATGATATTTCTTATTGTGATTTTCCAGTTTTGCTATTTGTATTCTATGTAATTTCCTTAAATCTTACTTTGTATTATTATTATTTGTATATTATCTATTTTGTTTCATTTGTGTATTTTTTCATTAGCTTAAAAACAAAGCTGATAAGCATGCTTCTAATGCAGTCTAATTATATCATAACCATTTAGCGCATTAACCAGCGTCGCTATATGTAACCATTTTAATTCATAAATACACAGATAGATATTACCACTAAACAATAAAACTGTCCAGCCTTTACTTTTGTTATTAAATACCCAAAGAAGTATTGAAATATAGTGAATATTTAAGGAATAATCACCATCATATTTGTACCGGTCTGCTTTCCTGGGAACATCACCGTGCCTCTCCCAAACTGCCATAGTTCGTCCTGATCTTGTTCAGACTGAACGCTGAACACAGACACCTGTTCCACAGAATTTTGCTTCCTGGAATTTGATCATTGATAAATACAAGAGTGTCAATACAACATTCACTGTTCAATTGAATTTATTTTTGGGAAATCTTCGAAGGAATTGCACTTATTCCTTACAAATCAATTACTTTATATATTTAAACACCGACATGACTGAAAGCAGACAGGACACATTATGTAAATGTTCACCAAATATAACAACCATACTTACAAGCTTGACCATTATATTATACGTCAACCATTATGATACAAAGTCAACCATTAGTTTATCAAGGTTACCATTATATCAACTCAACCAGTATCAGACAAGACAACTATTATCTGATCATGACCATTACTAAGTCAACCATTATCAGACCATTAACAAGTCAACCATAATCAGATCATTACCAAGTCAACCATTATAAGACCATTACCAAGTCAATCATTATCAGATCATTAACAAGTCAACCATAATCAGATCAAAAACAAAAAACAGAAAGTCGGTAACATCAATATACCCCTCTCTTTAAATGCCAGAGCCTCCTTTCACAAAGCTCAAATAATGATAACACCATGTAACGTCGGAGCAGTTCGGCGATAATTCTCTCCCCACAGAGGTTAGTTGCCCTTCATATATTCGTTACGGTAGAACATGTGAAGGAGTAACCTTTGTGGGAATTCGGTGATAAATTGCCGTCAAGAAAAGGTGTTCTTTTAAATGTTTATACTCCAAAGATAAAAGGTTTGATTTACGGGACGCTTCAATCAGTTTCTAGCGCTGTATACAAATGCTTCTATCAAGAATACTCTGATATCCTTAAATCATTATGTCTTCAAAGCAGAATATTAACAATATGTCGGTCACATTCAACAGAAAATTCATTTTGTAAGGGTCAAACATATTGCTTTATCTTTAGTTAAATATGAATATAATAAGATAATTTTCAATAATTCATGAACATATTTGGGAACAAAATAATGTATATTTTTGCATATCTACACGTGGAAAAGTTCATGCAGAAAAAGGATCTACCAAAGTAAAGTTTGATGTTTTTAGATTTTAAAATGTTTCTAGTTGATCCATTTTCTAGCATTCTACACATTCACATTCGAGCTCCTAAGGAGAGACATATCTTTATTGTTGCAAACAGCAAATTATAGTAAATCACTATTTCATCAATCTATATATATATATTTATATATATATATATATATATATATATATATATATATATATATAGATTGATGAAATAGTATATATATATATATATAAAGATAGGTATGTGGTATCAAACGTGAGAAGTGTATAAGCAAATTTAAATAATACATTGAAGACGTATATCAACTTTCATAATCAATACTTTATATTCCAATACGCAAATTTCTGCTTCTTGTTTCGAAGCTTCACCAGGGAATGATGAGCATTTTGAATAATTGATGTTTTAATTAGATAGGGTACACTTGTGATTTCAGTTAAACAGACAAATCAAGTAATTATATTTTAGTGTTCACAAAAATGAAATAAAATAAAGGCAGTTATATATAAATTGTGGTCTATTAGTATTATGAAAATAAATACACTTTTTTTGGTATTATTAGCTTAAATCTACGTTTGTTTTAAAGTGTTTACACACAGCAATAACGAAATCCCCTTTAATGATGGGAAATTATGCATCTGATTCTGCCATTTACCATTAGATACGATATATACTTGTTTAAATTCATAGTTGATTGATGTAGGGTACTTGATAAATTAATTTGATAGTTAACGCTCAGGGCACAGTATGAGATAAGTTTCATGTGTCGTTTGTAGTGGGTTTGTATCTGAACCCAGTATATCGAAATACTTCATCCAAAGGAAAGAAAAGTGTTTAACATCTAGTATCTTTGAGGCAAGTGTTAGAAAATAACATTGTGCTAAAGGGGCAGTAGCACTGAAATAAGTTGATGAAATGTATTTGAAAAATAATGTTACTAATAGTAAAACAAAAAATGAGTGTACATGGTTCTGTAAAGCCATGAGAATCATTTTTGTCATTCAAAAAAATAATTGTGTTCACAATAAAATAGCCGCCTTGCAATTTTTGCTTTATACGCAACATCGTTATTACCACTACGGATAATTGGTTTCTGTAATAAGATGTTTTACCCTCAAAAGTAAATATGAATGACAAAAACTATAATTATAAATGGGAAACTTGCTACTGCCGCTTTAATGTTTGTCTTACCTGTTTATTTGTTTAATCTATGGAAGAGTTGAATCGAAGAATACACAACATTGTTATTGGTGAGTAAATAAGGTCTAAACATGCGTGTCTGTCTTCACATAGTTCTGTACAGCCTAGAGAACCAGTTTGATGATCCATTTGTACCTCAAACATTGCCTTGTCAGCTGACAAGTATTTGCCTAACATTGACAAGGAGCAGATTAGGATGAAACTGAACATGTTACTCGGTGCTTTCTGTCGTCTTTACAAATGATCTAAGTCGAGTGTTTTCTGGCAGTTCGAGCTAGTTGGACATAGCCAACAATTCCATGCGCTAACTTTTGTCTCAACCCGGAAGCAATTCAGAGCCAATGTAGTCCCTAGTGTAGGGGCTGTTTCTCGTTCTTGTAAAGATTATTTTGTGACATGTTTTGGTTCAAATGAAAGGTCTGATACTGTAGAAAGTGTGTGATGTTTTCTGGGTCTTAGATTTACTGCTATAGTGTTGGTGTGAGCAGGCAAAGTGACCCCAAATTGAAGGTCGAGGGTCATGGACCAACCTTGAAGACAGGGTCACATTTGTTTACCCTGGCTACCCGCCAAAAATGCCACGAAACCTATGCTAAATATTTGACTGAAAAGTGGTCTATGGCAGGTAAGTCAGTGTGCAAAAGCTGAATGCCCAACGAGATATAGGGAATTGACTGTATTAGAAATACAATGATGATAGAACTACTTGAAATTAAATTTGGGCTGTTGCCAGTTTGGGTTTCTCTCTCATTAAGAAGTAATGGTAGAGAGATGAATAGGTTAGAACAGATTGATTGTCTAGTGATGAAATTGATTTTTAGACATGATTTTACAGTTTGATACTTGTGTTGACACCGATCAAATGTTAATATATCATCATAAATAATAAGTTGCTGGATTTAGGAAAAATAGGTCAATTATGACGCAGACTTCATATCATTTAAACAATACCATTATGTTTGAGAATCAAGAATCCTTGTGCATGGTCAACTTTTCAGTCAATTCACAGACTCGAATAATCAATTCAATAAATCAACACCGATCACAATAGAGCTGATGTTGGATGTTGTCTGTTTCTTACATCCTTCTTAGACCTCGTTGCCCGAAGCAACCATTGATAAAAGTGTCCTGGTCATTATGGAGTGCTGCAGCGATGTTATGAATTGTTTTCTTCATCTTATGAGGTGTTAAAGACTATTTACAGATGTATCCATGAGACATATATTTGGGTCAGTGTTTCCACCGTTTCCGGAGTATATTGATACTGTTCGACACTGTTCACACATTTGTTAAACTGTTTTTCGATATCATGTCACCCCTGTAGGGGTTGGAACTTTTTCTCAACTGTCTTTTCTGTTTGCATGGCAACAATTTGCAGTTAGTTGTTTTGAAGGCTATTTACTCTAAAAAGGTAAATCTTTAAGGTTTCTAGGGTTAATTCGGGGAAGAGAGATACCTGTTTTACGAGTAAAATCACGTTTGTGTTTGAATCACAGATAACGCGTAACAATGAAATTATAACTTGAAGCTGGGTCTACATTCTGTCAGAACTTGACACAGAGTGATAACCGCACCTGATGCTAATTATGACTTAAATAAATGCATATAGTGCATACGTGTTATCAAAACTATGCACCATTTTCTAAAAAATAATTATTTGAAAGATGACGTATCATTGCTAGGCAACACAAGGTTACGTAAATAGAGCTCCATATTACCACATTATATCGTTTCTGATTTTTCTCATTAGCCTATTAGTAATGAGTATTTCCAGAGTTATGATTGAATAACCATTACCTGACGTCTTTAACAGACACAGGATCCAGAGACCTACTGACGCCCTCAGAATAGACTTTGTGAATGATATGAAATTTGTCGTTGACGTTGTATTGAGTCACTACTTTTATCTTATCAATTAGAATAAGAATACATGTACCTTAATTAAATGCTTTTTGTATTGGTGGATGTACTTGAATTTTTCTGCTTTTCTCATAGATATATATTCTCAGGTGTATTTATGATTAGTCAAATCATTGATTACATAAGTCACTAGTCATAGCACTGTCACATACGCTTCATATAGCGGTCAATTGATACATATCTACATAATTCTAATCTGGTATTGGTAATACGGAAACAAATTTACTGTTACCATTGACAAATGTTCATACTTGACTTAGTCAATGGTATGAACTTTGACTTTGACTTTCTATCATGTCAACAATTTTATCCTATCATCTTAATAGGATGCTTCTTGTTTTGGTTGATGTCTTGGGAATTTCCTAGTCAAAGGACAGTAATATTTAAATTTAGTCAAAGCATTAGTTTAAAAAGTCACAAGTCATAGTATCATGTTCATGAACACCCTATATCGGTTAATTGATAAATGCCATTATAAATTAAAATTTACTGATCAGTTATTGAACTAAATTTGATTGACTTTGATTTCTCAATTCTAGAAATATCATATTTATCTCGTTTCGTATATTGCTAATGATTTTAATACACTCAAATCTGTTTGTATCATCATCAATTATTGATATATCTTGTCATTTAAAAAGGATTTCATAAAGAGTGAGCATTGTGAATAAATCAATACCACTTATGGAATCAGATATATGTTGATACGTCACAAATGGAAAGTGATCTTCTGGCAATCAGATTTTATTTATATCTAGTCATCTTGAGAAGCAAAATAGTTTGCTCCTATTATTATATCAATATCACAAAACTGTTAGATCTTTTAGCGATCAAAAGTTTTGATGAAATTGTAAATTCAATAACACTTATGGAAATCTTGATGAAGTTGATGTATGTAAATTTGCATCTAAAGATAAGTTTATTTTCGAAGTTCAAATTGAAAATAGCAGAGTATTGCGAATTTATCAATTGCACTAATGGAAAAACAAGTTTTTTCTTGCAATTTAAATGTTTGGTATCTTATGCTGAAAAGTGTATATCGTTATCTAAAGAGCATTTTAAAAGCGCTTATAATTTGCAAAGATTGGTATCTTTAATACAACTTGAACGTCTATTATTGCAATAAAAACATGTTGGTGCTCGTCTGATGTTGATGTATAAATCTTGGCCGTGTTCAAGAGAGGTTTCAAAGTAATCAATGTCAACTGAGAATTTAATTATGTCAAACACTTTAATGTAGTCCTTTTATGTACAAAACTTATTTACATTTATTATAACACAACATTCAATGTTATAATACCAAATTGTTACCTGCTTAAACAGGAGAAATTCCAAACACAGCACCCCTCATAAAGGACCGTGTTTGTTCATTGAGAAGTCAGGGGGTCTTTTTTTATTCAGCTTCATGTTTATCTGAGGCGTGTTCAGGATTGCGAGTACTCACAAGTATTTGTGAGTACCTTCTGAAAGACAACGAGTTTGCGGTACTCGCAAATACACGTGTGAACACTTTGGTGCAGTCTCGCCAAGCGAGAATAATAATCCAAGATGTAGTCGCGTGTCGTAAATTTGGACTACCTAATTTATTTATTTTTGTATAACCCCCTCAATTGAAATGTGGTTGATTGCTATATGTGCAAGGCACCTATTTTTTTTCCAAAATGGTGATGATATTCTGATATAATCTTGGGAACTACTCGCGACCCAGTTTACCGATCAGTAAACATCCGCGAGTATTCGCATACATGCAAAGCGAGTTCTCCCGGTCCTGAACACGGCTCTGCTTCTGAAAGAAAACGTGTTCGCACGTACTCGCAAATACACAGGTGAACACTTTGGAGCAAGCGAGTATACACGATCCAAGATGGAGTCGCGCGTCACACAGTTTGAGAAACTCATTTTTATATTTCTTTTATTACTCCCTAAATTGAAATTTGGTCGATTGCTATGTGCAAGGCACGTATTTTGTTCAAAATATTCTGAAATACTCGCGACCCCATTTTTCGTACAGCAGCTGTTCGCCGGTACGTGGCTACGCGACAAGCGAGTACTCGCGGTCCTGAACACGCCTCTGGCGTGTTATCAAGGAGTGCAGCTAAAATGGATAGACATATAATGAACCCACAACCTTGTTATCAGAAATGAGCAGGTCGCTTCAAATGATAACGTCCTCTCATTGCTGACGACGGACCATGATAACTTATGTCTAGGTGTTGTCACTTTAGAATCTCGTCTCGAAATTTCAACATATATGACCAGAGGGTATTGACTCGAACTTTAAAAAAAAAATGTAAATGTTCTTTTTTTCAAGGAGGACACCAAATGTTTCCCTTAAATATTATAAACATGTCGGGCAATAAATTGAAGACCTCGGGCTTCTACAAATGATAATGATCTGAAAACCAGTGTTACCCCTAGATCCAGGATTATCAATAAGTCTGCAATTTGATTTACAATAAATGTGCTGTTACAGATTTAATGTTATTACTTTACACTTAGGTTTTATAACTGAAACGTTGCAGTCGCTGAACAGAAAACCTGAATACAAAAGTTTAGCATTGATACGTGTGAATGTGCTCTATAAAAATATCAACTCTTTTATTTTCAACCAGGAGGGTAATGAATAATGTGATGCACAATTGCCAGACTCACTTTTCCCCCTGGCAATCATAGTTATCTGTCTTTTTTCCGTTGTGTCGTCTGTGTTGTCGTGACTTAAACGAGGCTGCAGTTGCAATATATAGCTGGAGGATGTCTATTTCAATATTTTCAAAATAATGTTTCTCTGATTTTAAAATTTGCTGACTTTGTATAATGAACGCCTCAGATTGTAAAAATATAAATTCATTCATGTATAATCCGTCTCTGTGACGGTTGCCTTGAGTTCAATACCGATATTTCTTGCCTCTGATATTAATATATTTATATCAGCTCGTTTTGCAATAATAAGTTTCAGTTTTTTAAATTGTTGTTAATTTATATATATTCTTTCTTTGACTTTTTTGGGGGACGGGATAGCGTAGTGGTTAGCGCGTTCAGCTTTGGATCAAGAGGTCCAGGGTTCGAATCCCGCCAGGGGCACGGCAACTTTGTCTGCAGTAGAGAACTGTTCTTCACGCAGTAAGGTTTGGGTGCAATGCTACACTGAATTTCAGCGTAGTACCACCCATGGTTCGCTAGTTCCAGTCGATGCTCGCAGGTTTCACCGCAGTGCATAGCCACATGGCATTGCGGGCTTTCTCCCTGCCATAATACTAGCAGCCGCGATATAAGTGAAATACTCTTGAAAGTGGCGTTAAACCCCAACTCATTCACTCACTCACTCTTTGACTTTTACCTTGAAATCAAAACCAATGATTCAAATGAGATCTAATTGGTTACAGAGGACAGTTAGAATAGTTATGAGTATTGTGGTTTTAACAGAAATAGTTCATCAGTGAAGACACAGACTGGCCCACGTATGTATGTGCACATCGTTTAGATGATGAACATATACCCACTGAGATAGATGTTATTGTTAATTAGACAAGGACTGTTCAGTTCAATCATATTTACCTGAATAAATGTAATTCTATGTAGAAAGGGTGTACTAACTTGTTCCAATACTGGACTCCATTATTGTACAACAAAATAACAGAGACGATAGTTGAAGGAACCAGACACTGTATGTAGATGTTTATTGAGAAAGATACATGTACAGCATGATACCAGGGGAGATAACTCCCAACATTTAAAGACAAGGGTTGTTCTAACCTAACAACATACCACTGTTGTACCAGAGCGGCTGAGATGATTGACGTGGGCTTCGTAAACCTACGACCAAACATTATATATTTATGGAGGACTATTTTGCTTTTTCACGTAATAAGTTAATATTGACGTTATTACAGTAAACGGATAATAAGGTAATTAAAATCTGACCCGGGGGATAATTAAAAAATAAGGATATTTTCAACAACGTAACCTTTCAATCATTCAACAGCAGAGTTACAACACGACAACATTTTAACTGATCAATGAGAACCAAGGAGTAGTACATTGCCAAACAATGCTAGGTACTAACTGGGGCATATATATTCTTGTGTAAAAGAAACTTCCTATTACATATTACAAATTATTTCCACCCACGACTGATACTTTCTGCACCCTGTCTTCAGACGCCAACTAGATGAGATAGGCTTTCTGGCTTGTTTTGTGACGCCCTGTATTCATGATGCCTCGCCAAATTTAATGTCGAAATTTTATAAATTTTAAAACTTAAATGCTACACATTGTGGCCCAAAAATATTTTGAACAAGCGGTTTCAGCACCCTAAGTATATAGATGGAAAAAAGCGCTTCGGAAAAAAGTCTAATTATTTTGAAAGCAGACGAAATTGATACTAGCATTAAAGATAAGGTGAAGAAAACATGAAGTGATTGTGTATAATGACTTAAAGACACGGATTAAATCCAGTGTATATGAATAAACAAACAACACAATGTAGAAAATAAATGTATCATTCTATCATGTATGAAATTGAGAGTTACTTCTTTATAAACGTGGGTCTATTAAATATATTCAAAATCTACCTTTCCGACAGCAATGTTTCTTTTATACTTTCTTAAAACAGTGGAAAGTTTCTTTTACACATGGATATATGCCAAGATCTCAAGACAAAAGGAATGAATTCCTTTGAATAAATTTCATTTTTCATATATTCCTCTTTCTTTGGTATTTTAAAGTACATGTGGAGAAATAGCAAATGCTCAAGGACACTATTCACAAAAAGACATCCAGTAGTAACATGTTTTATCAAAAAAAATAATCGAACCTCACACATTACGTTGTTTATAAAACATTTAATTCCCATAACTATTAGGGAGTGTCAACCATTATTACCATGAGTAAAAAATTAATACAATGATCGAAACATTTTCTAACACAACTGTGGCTCCTAAAAGGACAGGCTTGGCAAGATTATCATAAAATTTCAATTGACAGTCTATTGGGATATTAAGTTGACGAGTGCTTTTGATAATAACAAGCATTGCCTTCTTATCTCTTTACAGTGAGGCGTCTGATTTCTCTAACGAAGTCAACAGTGAAGAGTTAACCAAGATACAGATATCCAATCGATGTACCATTAACCGGGAAGCTGTGTTTCCTTTTACAATATCCTTTTGATAACATTGAGTCAGAATCAACTTCGGCTAAGCTAGGGCGCTCTGAAAAGGCATACATTGAGCTTAACATGCAATCTTCCTTTAAAGGGGCAGTAGCACGTTTTTTGCAAAATTTATTTTTTCAAATTTCCTATTCATAAAGGTAGTTTGTGCCATTTAAATTTACTTTAGAGGATAAACCATCCTATTACACAAACCAATTATCCGTAGTAGTAATAACGGTGTTGCATAAAATATCATGGCGGCCATTTTATTGTAAACACATTTTATTATTTCAAATGACAAAAACGATCCCCATGGATTTATAGAGTCATGTACACTCATTTTAAACTTGATTTTCCGAAGAAAGAAGGGTCTTTTACAATTGGTGAACTTATTTTTCAAATACATTTCATCGACTTATTTGAGCGAAAAACCGTGCTACTGCCCCTTTAACACCAAATGATGTTGTCAAGCCTCACATTAATAATTTTCATTTCAACAAATGCTTCTCAGATTTAAGGATAACTTATATCTCTTTGTGTCAACGCAGTTGGATCTCTCTCGTTAAATACCAGTTTGAATTCACTTGTTCCTACAACATACATCTTGATGAAGAGACGAACTTTTCTGCCATGACTTGGGCCAAGTATAATTGGCGACATCGTAACATTCTTCTTCAAATCAACCACATGCAAATACTTATTGCTTAAAGTGAATTTCAATGTTGCAACTGAATCACATTGAAGATCTGTTAAATGTAATTGTCGAAAATGGAATGATCCCTCAAAGTTCTCTAAAGAAAAGGAGAGTTTTGTCTTGCCATCAGACGTTGATTTCAAATTAAAAAACGCCATTGATGTGACGTTGTTGTTCTGTTGCACAGCACTCATGACCCAGGAGTACTTTCGGTTCTTCAGGAATGACTGGACACTTCTTGCTTGACAAAGCCAATGACCGGTAGCTTCGGGCTTCGGTTCGATAATGTTCTTCTTATTTCCAAATGATTTACAAAAGCGTTTGGACAATGAAAGGAACGCCAGTTTTGTCTCTGTTAAAATGATAAATTAGAGTTACCTTAGAGTAGTTTTAGATTTTGCCGAGTTTTACTAGGACCTGACAGTTTTACATTTGTATCATTATTAGTAAATCTACCGTTCTCAAGCAGAAGCACACTTTACTGTTCCAATTCTTGTTTTCAGTGAGATAATGTGGTCACCTGATGATTTGAATATACCAGTCGTCTTGATTCAACATGTAATATCAAATGAGTTCGAATTTGATTCTAATATATTGACGTCTTACAACAATTAACATTTCGTTGCAAGATGACACTTATTTCGGTCTCATTAAAATCGACCATGTTCCGAGAAAAAAATCTGCAAAACACTGCATATCCGGATTATAACTGATTATATATATTTCTCGAAAAAAGGAATGTTTGGCGAGGTACCCTTCGAACGATATAGTTCGTATCCCGGGCGTATGCAAATTAGCAGTCAATTAAGGCTATTTAAAGTTATCTCTCACAATGCCTCCACTTACTAACTGTACTGCAAGGGGAAAGAGGCACACTTACTAACTGTACTGCTAGGGGCACACTGTGCATAAAGTCACTCTGGTCGTTTAAGCGTTCATTATTTGCTTTGTATGCCACTTACAATAAACATATTCCAATATTATGAGACATGTATGAGTCACGAAATAACCAATATTTATGTAATAAGAAAGTATGATTAAGATATTCTATATATCTAATTTGATCAAAAAGCATTTGTTTCAGTTATCTCTGTAAAGACAGAAATTACATCACACCAACACATTACTACATAAATAAAACTTTTAAAAAATTGAAAACTTCTTACCTGGAATATTATTTCTCTTAAATCCACCTATGGAAGCAAATAAGTCGTTTTAGTAACAATCATAAATATGCTTAGTTTAAAACTCTGAAATCATTGCTTTAAACATGTCATTTGTGTATAATTATTAACGATGACATAATTGGTCGTATGTGTTCCGTCTTGTAGTTTTTTAAAAAAAGGTCCCACTGTTAAAAAACGATAGCATCAAACTAAATTGAAGTAATAGGCTGTATCACAATCAGGTATAATATACGGTCAGTCTCATTTAAATCAGTTTCTGCGCTTCTGATGTGAAAACTGCACAAAAGAGGTCATGTCAGGTGACATACAACCAATCAGCGACGAGGCTAGAAAGCCACCAGACCCACTTGATGCGAACACCACATTCAATATCATATCTAAGAATACCTCTGATTGGCTGAATTTATTGAAGATGAAGGGTCATAGTGAACGACATCTCGTGATCTGATTTAAATGAAATTGAAGGTGTGGTGTTGCAGATCTCCGATTAGGTGAAACGTAACCAAATGGGAGTTATCATATGTATACAAGTGTATATATATATATATATATATATATATATATATATATATATATATATATATATATATATATATATATATATATATATATATATATATATATACTTTTGATTTGTAAATTCTAGGCCCGATATATAGAATAGCAAAACTTATGTTCTGCCATTTAGTTTTTTCCCTATATGTTGACAAGTACTAAACAGAATAATGAACTCTACACAATATTTCATTACAGATCAAGAAAGTTTTATTTTATTATCAACCTTTTAGATAAAATGGTATAAGTGAGACATCGTTAAGAATCCTCTAATTGTCACGTACTATATGACAATTATCACGCTATTTGTTTTATACAATTTGATGCAGTTATATTGACGTTACAATGAAAGCCATTAAAGGGGCAGTAGCACGTTTTGTCGCTGAAATAAGTCGATGAAATACATTTTAACAATAATGTCACCAATAGTAAAACACCCTTCTCTCAAAATCAAGTTAAAAACGAGTGTACATGGTTCTGTAAAGCCATGGGCATCGTTTTCGTCATTCGAAATATTAAAATGTGTTCACAATAAAATGGTCGCCATGCAATGTTTGCTTTAAACGCAACACCGTTATTCCTACTACGGAAATTTGGTTTGTGTTATAAGATGTTTTACCCTCTAAAGTCAATATAAATGACATGAACTATCATTATAAAAGGGAAATTTGAAAAAAATAAAATTTGCAAAAAACGTGCTACTGCTCCTTTAAACGTGATATTTGCACTTAGATAAACAAGAAAGTGAATGGAGTGCAGCTTTGTATGACATCTTGACTTAGATCTGAACGTGTCCCTGACATGGCGACAACACAAACGAACTATTTACCTTCATACATCTCCAGAACAAGTGCTCGTCCTCCCGATCTTTTTTGAATCAAACGTTGAATACGCTGACTCTTCCCACAGAAAATAGTGTTCTGAAATGTGTATTTGATCATGTCAGGCTTATCAGAAAGTAGGCATGTATACGTGAAGAAACGAACTCGTGAAGGATTGCACAAGTAAGCACATACAATATATACTGTGTATTTGATTATGCTGTTACCAGATGAGTAAATACAAATATATACCTGAAGAACGAGATATTTACAAGTAAGAACAATATACAAACTCATGGATAGAAATAAATGCCATTTATATAGTCAACAAACGTAACATTGTTATATTTGGGGTCAACCTATCTGGGATAGTACACATTATTTTCTTTATTTTCGGGACGATGTCCTTTGCGTGATTCGAACCCACCCCCTAAGAGTCAGGCACCAATCACAAGAACTGGCTGTTTCTAAACAACACAAGAATCTGTTCTGCTGCAGATAGCGTGATCCAAAGTACAACAATCAAACACAAAGTTAGAACTCACATGTGATGATTGATCGTTTGTTGAAATGTTGAATCGGAGGATACACGTCAAAGCGATTGAAGAATGTTTCACGTCAAGGCATCTTATTCTGTCCTCACATTGCTTTCTACAACCTTCAATTCCAAATATTTGTTTCATTTTCATTTGAAACAAATTGCCATTAACTGACATACATTTGTTTGCAAGAAGCAACAGAATGATTGAACTGATCATGATGTAGTTGAGTATTTCCTTTGCCTTACAGTGTCACCTGTATGACTAGTCACAATATAATATGTCTCTGTCACCTGTACGACTAGTCAAAATATAATATGTCTCTGTCACCTATACGACTAGTCACAATATAATATGTCTCTTCCTGATTATACTTCCTCTTCTGATTGACAGACAGACTGATCTGGGGTTGTCGAAGTGTGGCACTATCAGACAGATCAAATATAAAACCATGTTATCTTTATCTATTTTTCACAAATATGTCTGTAATAGCGTTTCAAACCAACACGAAAGAGTAGACCTATTATGTTTCAATTTGAAAAACACCAATCACATTAACATCACCATTTCTACCTTCAGAATAAACTAAAGTTACTATATTTAATATTGTTAAGCTTTTTTTTCTTTTGATAAATCAGTACTAGACCTTAAAAAATCCATGTAATGGCCAAAAAGGGACTTTTTATTTATTTGCCTTACTCTTATTAGATTTACTTTTCTTTATTCTTAAGAATGTTAATCTTTTCCAGTAAAGTCACTTATTACATTATTTTTCTAAGAATAATCTATTTTTTGAATTATTTAATGTATTATTATTATTAATTTATGTTTAAGCAAACATAAGTTTCTCTTTTTATGAACTTGAATTGGCTTAGTACTTTTCACTTAAGATTTATCATTTTAAGGGGAGATAATTTCATTTTTTCTTCAGTTTTAAGTATTTAACTTTTAAGGGGAGATAATTTTATGTTTTCTTCAGTTTTCAGTATTTAACTTCTAAGGGGAGATAATTTAAAGTAAGTTAAGGTCTGGCCCTTGGCCTGGGGAAGGAAGCCCTGTTTTACCACAGTTGCACAGTAGCACATGTTATTTGGAAGCAGGTGGCAAGTCTGTGTCTGGCTTGTCTCCTGAGATGTTTTTTCAAGTCTTAAGTCAAGTTGTCTTTATGGGAATACAGTAATGGTGAGTTATTTTACATTGTTAATTTGCTGTTTTTATCATAATATGTATATTATTTTGGCTAGGGTTATTCTGTTAGGAATTATTGATATATTTTACATGTTCATGTTTTCTACAGTAATTTCATTCATTTATCTTGTAAATGTTCATTTATGAAAGTAATTTGCTTAGTTTTGCTAGGGTAATGTCAAAGAATTTATCTTAAATGTTTGTTGTTATTGGTAACTTCTCAATTCTAACAAGTAACCTTTTTATAAAAAATAAGTTTTATTCATTCATGAATTCAGTACAAAGTGATAAGCATGTAATTACATTTCTCAAGTACCGAAGTACATTTCTTGGGTTATGTTTCGAATTATATTTGCTATATGCTATTTTGTTAGTCACTTTCTAAGGCAATGTTTCTATTGTATTGCAGTTAATCTGCTAGTTCTACACACCAAAAGAAAAGAATAAATATCAATTGAATCTGAGACAAGTTTTGTCAAATATATTGAAGTAATGAAGTCAGAAGTGAAGTGAAGTTTGTTGGTCCTACAGCATTAACATTACTCTCCATGAAAGATGACTGAAGAATTAGGAAAAGAAAGTAGAGAAAGAAAGCTAACAGAAAAGGGATTAACTTACACTTTGGAATTAAAATCTAAGAATGTGCAAAGTATTTTCAAGTCACTAAAGGGTGAAATAGAAGACATTACAGCTGGACTTGTTGATGTAGCTGTCTCTAAAGACCAGATAGAAATTGTGAGAGTGAAGCATAGTCAGTGGTTAGAGAATTATGACAAGTTGTACAGAGCTAGGGAAGAGTATGCCAAACTACTTGCTGAGCCTGGATTTTCAAACTTTAGAAAAGAATGTAAAGATCAAGATACTACATTGCAAGAGTTCAAGAGGAGAGTTGAAGACTATTTCATTCAGTTTGGGGATGTACAAAGACGTGATTCATGCGACTCATTAATTTCCCCCCTAAATAAGAAGCAGGCCGGTTCAAGAGCAAGTCAGAAATCTGTTTCTTCCGTACTCTCAGCTCAAATCCAAGAAAAACAAAAGCAAGTAGAGTTACAAGCAAGAGCAAAGGCACTTAAAGAAAAGGAGAAGCTTGAGATTGAGAAGTTAAAGGTTGAGATGAAAGAAGAAGAATTAGAGATACAAACCCAGTTGGAAATTTCTGAAGCCAAATCTAAAGTATTAAATGAGCTAGAAGAGCAAGGTTCAACTGTAAGGTCAAAAGCAAGACACTCTGTACAAAGATACTTATTGAGGAGGGAATCTGTTGGAAGGGAATCTGTTGGAAGGGAATCTATTGGAAGGGAATCTATTGGAAGAGAATCTATCGGAAGGGAGTCTATCGGAAGGGAATCTATTGGAAGGGAGTCTATCAGAAGGGAATCTATTGGAAGGGAGTCTATCGGAAGGGAATCTATTGGAAGGGAGTCTATCGGAAGGGAATCTATTGGAAGGGAGAGAATAAGAAGAGATCTAGTTGATAATGAGTTGGAAGACCATGCCATTCAAGTCCCTCAAGTCCCTCAAGTACACACAGAAATGTCTGACGTCTTTAACTCTGTCATCAAACATTTGAAAAAACCAGTAGCAGACATTCAAAAGTTTAGCGGTGACCCCTTGGACTTCCCTAAATTCATACGGCAATTCAAGACGAAAGTTATTGCTAATACAGATTCAGACGATGCAAGAATGAGTTATTTGGATCAATTTACGACTGGTGAAGCAAGAAGAATAGTGACAGGGTACAGTTTCCTGCCAGCACGAAGAGGTTTTAAGGCAGCTATGGAAGAATTGCAAGAACGCTATGGTGATGAAGATTCACTTGCTAATGCCCTGATAGGACGCGCGTTGAAGTGGCCTGACATTAGAGTTGACAGTGCTAGGATGCTTGATGAGTATGGGATCTTTCTCTCCGAGTGTGAAAATGCAGTGAAGTCGATACCGGCAGTAAAGATATTGGAATACCCTGACAATCTGCGCAAGCTTGTGATGAAACTCCCACGTCATTATCATGAAAGATGGAGAAATGTTGTCTTGCAAGTCAAAGAAAATGGAAGGCATATCAAGTTTAGCGACTTTGTAAAGTTTGTAAAGAAAGAAGCAAAGAAGGCCACAGATCCCATGTATGGTCGTGATGCGCTACAAGTGCCTGCAAAGCCATCTACAGGACAACGAAGTAACACTGTGTTTAAAAGAAACCCAAACAGTTCCTTTAGCACCAGTGCCACACAAGCAAGCTACAACTCTCAATCTGTAAACTCAAGAAGTGATATGCAAGCAAGACCCAGGAAGCCAGCTCAAGATAACATCAAGACATGCATCTACTGCCACAAGCAAGGACATGAAGTTAACAGTTGTCGAGATCTGATGACGAAACCCCACATGATTAGACTTCTCTTCATTCGTAACAGCAGCCTGTGTTTCAGATGTCTCTCCCCTGGTCATGCTAGTAAATCATGTACTCTAAATGTTAAATGTAACAAGTGCCAAGGCAATCATCAGACCATTCTACATATGTCAAACGATACTACAAAGAAAGAAGTTAGTGCACACGCAGAGCTTGAAGAAAGTGGTGATCTACTGGAGGCCGGAGAAGTTGAGAGTACTTTAGCAATTATTCCAGTTTGTGTGACAAGAAAAGATGGTTTGAAAGTGTGTACTACCTATGCGTTCTTGGATCCTGGGAGCACAGTATCTTTCTGTTCCGAAGCTCTGTTGAAGAAACTGGGTTGCAGTGGCAAGAATGTTGAAATTACAATTGACACAATGGGTGAACCTCACACGTCTACAGTTCAGGCCGTCAGTGGTTTACAAGTACACAACCTCAACTGTGACAACACTATATCCCTGCCAACACTCTACTCTAAAGACAGTCTTCCTGTTACGTCAAGACATATTCCTACAAGCAAAGATGTGGCCAAGTGGTCTCACCTGTCTGACCTGCATATCCCTCAAGTCGACTCTGACATTGATCTCCTAATCGGATGTAATGTACCTGAAGCCTACTCCCCCCTTGAAGTCAGAACAGGTCCTAAAGGCAGTCCCCATGCTACAAGAACCAGTCTGGGCTGGATTCTCTGGAACGTGATGCGCATTACTCAAGAGGAACCAACTTATCCAGTCTTTCGGACAGAAATCAAGTCAATACATGAAGTAGAAGAAATCAAGACACTGAACAAGTTAGTAAAGGAATCTATTAACCATGACTTCCCAGAGAAAGGAATCGACGACAAGCGAGAGCCGTCTCAAGAAGATAGAAGATTCTTACAGATAGTCTCAGATTCCATATCTCTCCAAGATGGGCATTACCACATCAGACTCCCCTTCAAGCAAGATAATGTGATAATGCCTAACAATTCAAGTCAAGCTATCAAACGACTCACCGGTCTAAAGAAAAGATTCAAGCAGGACAAGGTTTATCACAATGACTACAAAACCTTCATGAGTGATATCATCTCTAAAGGCTATGCAGAAGAAGTGCCCATGGATGAACAAGATGGCGACGCGGGAAAGCAGTGGTACATCCCTCATCACGCTGTGTACCATCCTAAGAAGCCGGACAAGATCCGGGTGGTATTTGACTGTGCTGCGACATATCAAGGCGTGTCACTGAACACCTCTCTCCTGCAAGGCCCAGATCTCACCACAAGTCTTCTCAGTATCCTTCTTCGATTTCGAGAAGAGTCTATAGCGGTCATCGCAGATATAGAATCCATGTACTACAGAGTGAGAGTCCCGCCTGAAGACTGTAACTTCTTGAGATTCTACTGGTGGCCAGACGGAGATTACAACAAGGAGCCAAAGATGTACAGAATGTTAGTCCACCTCTTTGGAGCCGTATCCTCCGCAAGTTGTGCGTCATATGCTCTGCAGCAAACAGCGAGAGACAATGTAGATAACTATGACCCAGAAATCCTCAAGTTGATAAGGTCAAGTTTTTATGTGGACGACTGTCTCACATCTAAGCCCACAGAAGAAAAGGCAATCCAAGTTGTAAAAGATATAACCAGCCTCTGCGGTGAAGGGAACTTCAGACTGACAAAGTGGATCAGTAACAGCCCAGAAGTACTAAAGTCTGTACCTGAAGACGAAAGAGCAAAGTGTATCAAGCAACTAGATCTAGACTATGACAAACTCCCCAGTGAACATGCCCTAGGTGTATTCTGGTCTGTAGACGAAGATCTCCTCAGCTTCAAAATCAATGAAAGAAACATGCCAAATACAAGAATAAGTATTCTGTCGTTAGTCAGCCAAGTCTATGATCCCCTAGGAATTGTGTCACCATTTGTACTTCGAGCCAAATTACTCCTCCAAGACCTGTGTATAAAGTACAGCTGGGATGACACTATAGACGACCAATCTGCAAAGCTCTGGAGTGACTGGCAATCAAGTCTACCAAAACTGAAAGACATTCAGCTAGAGAGATGTTACAAGCCCCGTCAGTTTGGAACTGTCAGCTCAAGGTCAATTCACGCCTTCTCAGATGCTAGTGATGTTGGATATGGGGTGGTCATTTACTTGAGACAAGTCAACGAAAACGGTGATGTCCATTGCTCCTTTGTGATGTCTAAGTCAAGGGTGGCGCCAGTCAAGAAAGTAACTGTACCTCGCATGGAGCTTGCAGCTGCTACAGTATCTGTACGCCTTGTACATATGATAAAGAAAGAGCTTAACATCTCAAGTGTCACTTTCTGGACTGACAGCATGTCGGTGCTTCGCTACATTGCCAGTGAAGCAGCAAGATTCAAGACATTTGTCGCCAACAGAGTCAATACCATAAGAGAAGGCTCTGATGTCACAGAATGGCAGTATGTACAGTCAAAGAGCAACCCAGCTGATTATGCTTCAAGAGGAATGAAGATAGAAAAGCTTCTGTCTACACCTGCCTGGTTACATGGTCCAGACTTCCTTTGGGGGAAAGCTAACACTTGGCCCCAGCCTCCACTCCTTTACAACGTAATCCCGGAGAATGACCCTGAAGTGAAGAAAGCTGTTAACACAACTTTGGTAGACACAGTTAAGTCTCCGCTCTCTGCTGTTGACGCATTGATAAACCATTATTCAAGTTGGACAAAAGTGAAGAGAGCGGTTGGATGGTTTCTAACTGTCATAAAATTCTTACATCAAAAATGTAAAAGAAGTTCCAGCGTCATCACCAGGAGAGCAAGTCAAAAAGAAAAGTTTACCCTGACTACTCATGTTCTCGAGGAAGCAGAACAAGTCCTGATTCGACACAGTCAAAGACAGTATTTCAAGAATGAGCTGAAAGCCTTGGAAGTCAAAGAAGCAAGAATAAGTAAGTCAAGCTCACTCTACCGCCTCAACCCCTTCCTTAAAGACCAAATCATCAGAGTGGGTGGTCGGCTGACCAATGCCCATATGTGCTTTGATGCAAAACACCAAATCATCGTTCCGAAAGCATCACCAATTGCAAGACTTATCCTAGAACATGTGCATAAATCGGTCGGTCATCTCGGAAGAAACGCAGTATTGTCCAAGTTAAGGCAGAAGTATTGGATTCCAGGAGCTAATTCTGCTATTAGAAGACTAATCTCCAAGTGTGTCATCTGTAATAATACCAAGCCCCGCTATGTGAGCAGAAAATGGCGGATCTATCAGAAGACAGGGTGATTAGCGACATTCCTCCTTTCTCACAAGTCGGTATGGACTATTTTGGGCCATTTGTCGTCAAACGTGGCCGTGCCTCGGTCAAGCGTTATGGTGTCATCTTCACCTGCCTGAGTATACGAGCAGTTCACCTGGAGCTAGCTAGCAGTCTGGACACTGATTCCTGCATAAATGCTATAAGAAGGTTTATAGCACGACGTGGTCCCCCGACTCTCATCCGTTCAGATAATGGAACCAACCTTGTCGGCAGCGAACGCGAACTACGAGAAGAATTAATGAAGATGAATGCTGAAAGAGTTAAGAACACTATGCTGAACAAAGGGATAGAGTGGGTGTTCAATCCACTAGCTGCGTCGCATTTCGGGGGTGTATGGGAGCGCATGATCCGCTCAGTTAGAAAAGTTCTTACATCTCTTATGAGTGAGCAGACAATTCGATTGGATGATGAAGGATTGTACACACTTATGTGTGAAGCCGAGACCATCTTAAATGGTAGACCTCTGACCGAGGTATCTAGTGACTGTCATGACGTCTCTCCTCTCACGCCTAATCACCTGCTGTTGTGTCGCGCGGGAGAGAAGATGCCCCCTGGACTGTTCAGCAAGGATGACCAGTACTGTCGTCGGCGGTGGCGACAGATCCAGTACCTTGCTGATATCTTTTGGAAGAGATGGGTGAAAGAATATTTACCCCTTCTACAAGAACGACAAAGATGGACTGTGAAAAGAAGAAATCTGAAGGTTGGCGATATAGTTCTTCTCGCTGACAATACTCCAAGGAACTGCTGGAGTCTTGGTAAAGTGACTGAGACTATGACAGACAGAAAGGGCTACGTGAGAGTAGTCAAAGTGAAGACTGCTACTACTGAGTTGTCGCGTCCAGTCGACAAGTTATGCCTAATCTTGGCAAATGAACTCTAAAGTCGATGTTTAAAACGTTTTCAATTATAAAGACTTTTAGCTAAAGTTTTTAATGCATATTTCAAGTGATTGATTGTGTTATTATAAGTCTTTGATGTTTTTTGCCCATAATTTAAGAGGTAAAGTAATTGTTCTCATATTATTTCACAATTAGGAGGCCGGTATGTAATGGCCAAAAAGGGACTTTTGATTTATTTGCCTTACTCTTATTAGATTTACTTTTCTTTATTCTTAAGTAAAGTCACTTATTACATTATTTTTCTAAGAATAATCTATTTTTTTAATCATTTAATGTATTATTATTATTAATTTATGTTTAAGCAAACATAAGTTTCTCTTTTTATGAACTTGAATTGGCTTAGTACTTTTCACTTAAGATTTATCATTTTAAGGGGAGATAATTTCATTTTTTCTTCAGTTTTAAGTATTTAACTTTTAAGGGGAGATAATTTTATGTTTTCTTCAGTTTTCAGTATTTAACTTCTTAGGGGAGATAATTTAAAGTAAGTTAAGGTCTGGCCCTTGGCCCGGGGAAGGAAGCCCTGTTTTACCACAGTTGCACAGTAGCACATGTTATTTGGAAGCAGGTGGCAAGTCTGTGTCTGGCTTGTCTCCTGAGATGTTTTTCAAGTCTTAAGTCAAGTTGTCTTTATGGGAATACAGTAATGGTGAGTTATTTTACATTGTTAATTTGCTGTTTTTATCATAATATGTATATTATTTTGGCTAGGGTTATTCTGTTAGGAATTATTGATATATTTTACATGTTCATGTTTTCTGCAGTAATTTCATTCATTTATCTTGTAAATGTTTAACAGGTATTTATGAAAGTAATTTGCTTAGTTTTGCTAGGGTAATGTCAAAGAATTTTCCTTAAATGTTTGTTGTTATTGGTAACTTCTCAATTCTAACAAGTAACCTTTTTATAAAAAATAAGTTTTATTCATTCATGAATTCAGTACAAAGTGATAAGCATGTAATTACATTTCTCAAGTACCGAAGTACATTTCTTGGGTTATGTTTCGAATTATATTTGCTATATGCTTTTTTGTTAGTCACTTTCTAAGGCAAATGTTTCTATTGTATTGCAGTTAATCTGCTAGTTCTACACACCAAAAGAAAAGAATAAATATCAATTGAATCTGAGACAAGTTTTGTCAAATATATTGAAGTAATGAAGTCAGAAGTGAAGTGAAGTTTGTTGGTCCTACAATCCACAATTTCAATCATATACTGACACGCTTTAAAAACGCAAAATCCATTTATGTCATTTAAAAAAATATATAGTGAAACATGATATGCCGTTTATTCCTTACAACGTAAAAATAGTATTTAAGGCTACCAAAGGATGTAAAGAATTCTACAAGAATTTTATCAAACCAGATTTAATAACGAGTCAAGTTATTAGTGAAAGGAAATGGGAAATTGATATCGGATCGCATATAAATAAAGAGGAGTGGAAAATATATAACTACATTCCATTTCGAAGCACTGTTAGTTATAAACTTAGGTGGTTTCAATACCGCATTGTCCATAGAATACTTACAACAAACAGAAGTGCTTTTATTTACAAATTACAAACGTCTCAATTATGTACATTTTGTAAGTGTTCAATTGAAACTATAAAGCATATTTTATTCGACTGTGTACATGTAAAAAGTCTGTGGCATCTCTTATTTGAATGGATCAAATATAAGACTGACATACATTTAGAACCTAATAAAACACATATTATGTTGGGATACTAGGAAAAGCGAAATGATGTTCTAAATTTGATCTTTATTGTTACCAAACATTACATCTATACATGCAAATGTCACAACAGAAAGCCGCACATAAATGGTCTTAAATCAGTCATTCGAGACACTTACGACGTTAGTAAGCAGATGCTTTTTACAGAATGTAGATATAAAAAATTCATGTCATTTTGGTCTTCATGCCATAGTCTTTTTGAAAATAATCCCTTATTTTCTGCTAAGTTGAAATGAAAATGTCAATCAATCAATCTTTATTTCGGTACTTAAAGGCCACAGGCCTGTAGTACATTTAAGAGTAGATCACATTACAGATTTTGTTCTGGTACAATGGTTTTCCTATCTAACATTGCATAATAAATAAACATTGCAAGGTTATGTAGTACTCGAGTATTAGTATTTGTTAACAGTGAAAATAGTTTTGTTACACTAGGGTACATGTAATAGTATGATTTAATGTATTTCATCCGAAGACTTTTATAGATTGGACAGATTAACAAGAAATGTAGCTCATCTTCGACAGCATTTAAATTACAAACTTGACATATTCTGTTATTTCTTGCAATGCCTGCATATCTGCCAGTTTCAACAAACAATTCATGGGATGAACAACGAAAACGAGCTAAGGCAGTACGAAACTTTTTTACATCAACTTTTGAAAAATAACTTTCAAGACATATTTCATATTTCCACTGTCTATAATATAGACATTTAGTTGATAGTGACATGGATTCTGACCAGGTTTGCAAGTATATATCCTTCATTCTTTGTGTAAATAAACTAATAAACTGTGGTTGTAAATCTACACTTTGGCTGTGCCAAATATGCCCATATCCTGTTTTGTTGAGTATCTCTCTAATATCGGTCACCCAATTACTTTTACCATTATTATCATACAGTTTCATCATATCATAACATTTCTTGGGATATCTGTGGCAGGGCATATTCAATAATCGTATCCAATATTTAATAGCCTTAATAGACGAATAAATGAACAATGGAAATCTGCCTAATTCTCCGTAGACCATCGTGTTACATGTGCTTGTTTTAACACCAAGGAACTTTTTACATGCATATAAATGTATCTTTTCAATGTTATCATACTGTTTTAATCCCCATATTTCAGATCCATACAAAAGTATTGGGCTTATCTTCATATCAAATATTTTGAAAAAGGTGTTAAATGACATATCACCTAGAGATCGCATGTTTTTGTAGATACCTATAAGAATTTTCAATGCTTGTGTTGATGCCTGTTTCGTGTGGTGAGACCAAGAGAGGTGATTAGAAAAGTATACCCCTAGATACTTGTATGCACTGGTAGTTTGAAGGAGTTCTCCTTTATAAAACCATTTCTCGAGTTTTGAAAGTTTTCCCCCATTCTTAAAAACAATAATTTTGGTTTTTTCCCTGTTGACACACGATTTGAATTGCTCAGAAAACTTGTCTAATTCATCTATTTGTTTCTGTAAGCCGCTAATGGAACTTGAAAACAGTACAATGTCATCTGCAAAAAGTAATAGAAAAAATTGCACTGTGCCCGGGTGAAGTTGGATCCCATTCTTACACGTGTTACATATTTGCTGTGCTAATTCATTAATGAAAAAACTAAACAGGAAGGGGCTTAAAATACAGCCTTGTCTAACGCCAAGTTGACTAATAAATGGTTCAGATAGTTCTTGATTATTTCTAACACGTACCTTGACATGTTGATATATACTTTTGAGCATGTTATTCATGTTACTACTAATTCCGTGCGTTTGCAGAATATCCCAAAGTTTATTTCTCTCTACAGAGTCAAAAGCTTTTGCAAAGTCTACAAATTACGCATAAAACTTCCCCCCTTTTGAACTCAGATATCTTTGTATGAGGCTGTGTAGAATAAAGATATTGTCTGTTGTTGTGTATTTTTCCCGGAAGCCCGCTTGTCCTTCATATATTTTGTCCAAAACGTCCGCCCAAGTCACTAACCGTTTGTTGATAATATGAGTAAATAATTTGCCAAATATACTTAGCACAGTAATTCCACGGTAATTATTAGTGTCGTTTCGGTCACCTTGTTTATATATTGGGACAAGAATTCCAACCGACCAGGATTCTGGGAAGTCCCCAGTATTAAGTATAACGTTGAATAATAATTCAAGATATGGAAGTAGAAGATCTGATGAATGTTTAAAGAATTCTGGTAAGATATTGTCTATCCCAGGAGATTTGTCACACTTGAGATGTTGTATACTATTCAGGATTTCATCCCTATTTATTGGAGCATCCAGTATGTCACTGATAATATCTGAAGTTGGCATACATTGTGGACTGTTATGTCTAGTTTGATCCGGGCTGTTATTGCAAGTTGAAAATAGTGATTGAAAGTACTTATACCATTCATCAATTTCAATGTTATTGTTTTGGTTGTTTTTTGTATTAAGCGTTTTGAGTTCATACCAGAATTTTTTGGAATCATTTTTATTCTGTTCTATAATTTTTCTTTTTTGCTCAAAGTATGTCTTCTTTTTTTCTGAACAAGTTTTATTATACTTATTTCTTGCCTTTTGGTAATTTTCTAAGGAATGTTCTGTTTTAGATTTCCGGAATATATTTAGTAATTTACATCTTTCCTTTTTCAGATGATCACATTCACTATCGTACCGCTTATTCGTAGATTGATTTTCAGAAAAAGTACGCTCACGCTTTTTCATATACGAAGCAGCTAGACACAATCCTTCTACAATATAGTCTACACTTTGGTTTATATTTGTGAATACTACATCAGCGGATTTGTCAAATAAATCCTGGACCTTGTCAGATAGTATATTATCTCGAAATTGAGACAGGCTATTATCATTCCAAACAAATTTAGTTGGAGTGTTATTTGGCTTTTGCTTAATCGTGTTATGCCGTTTTAGTGAACGATGCGCACGTAAATCTAAGTCATGGGATGATTCTGCTTTAGTTGTTATATCGAAGTCTATTACTTTCTCAAATATATCGGCTGAGGTTAAGATGTAATCTATAACACTTGTGCCATTTCTACATATAAATGTAAAATCCCCCACTCGGGCATCCTTACCACATCTGCCATTCATAATATGCACATTTAAAGAACTGCATAGGTCTAACAGGCATCTACCAAAATGGTTAACAACTTTGTCACAGGAGAACCGTTCAAGGTCAAAGTAATCTAAGATGAAGTCCCACGTAGATTGATTCTTATTTTCTGTTTGGTATATTATGTCATCGTCAACAAAATCAGGAAGAGTCGCAGTCCGAGCATTAAAATCTCCCCCGAGAAGCAAATATATATCTGGTAAATCTGATATTATATCAAACAGTTTCTCCTGGAAAAGTGTAATACCATTTTTACAATGTGTGCTAAACTTTGAATGAAAATGTATGCCCTGTAAACCCAAATGCCGACTGTTATGCAATGTCATATATATTGAAAATGTTTGATTATGTATATGTATGGTGCCTTAAAAAAGTAATAAAGTGAGAAAAAAAAATATTATGAAACAGTATCACCACACTTCAATAAAATGCTGTAAGGTTGCCGAATAAAGCCATATGTATATTGGGTTCGAACCCCTTCCGGGTTCCTTGCATGTGCACATTTCATGAAACACAACTCAGACATGTTTCTAAGACGTTCTCATAGGGTACATGATCATTATGACATGCAGAGTTAAGCCTGGTTATGCACGTATATAAGGTACTTCAAGCACTTCACTACCAGACAGATGTAACAATCTATTGGGCTGCTGTGCCTAGAGTGAGGTGGCCTATCATTTTGGAGTGAGTTCATTTACAACAATGTAAGCAGTAAAAGTGTGAATGACTGTCCCCGACCATGCAGACTTCCGGTCACGCCGCCAAGTCAAGATAGACACATCTGACGTTTACCGGAAAACAGCTTCCACACAGCAGCAAACCCAACTCGATCACTGTAGGACGCAACGGACGGTGAATCAGCGATTTTAGTCATAAGATGTCGACTGTGGAAATGAGGTACCAGAGTCCATATGTAGGAAGCACCTCTTCATCGGACTGACAGACTGCAGTGTGCACAACAACATCGCCTTCAGCCACCTTCAACAGTGATGTCATAACATTGTCAGCTTCAGTCCTTACAGGGATGTCATAATATTGTCAGCTTTGTTCTTATAGTGATGTCATAACATTGTCAGCTTTGTTCTTATAGTGATGTCATAGCAGTGTCAGCTTAGTTCTTACAGTGATGTCATACCATTGTCAGTTTAGTTCTCACAGAAAGACAAAACAAGAATATTGTTGATTGAGATAGTGGAACCAAGATGTTAAGTAGTTGTGTGTTATACCGCTGCCTGTACAACATGGACATTATATGTTGTCATTATGTTATTACTGCAACGCCAATAGGATTTTTCTTTCTTTTGTGTGCATTGATTGAAACCGACAAATATTTCCTGTAACATATTTTTAAAATTATTTTTGAACATACTGTTGATACGAACATTTGAACACAGGTGTAGACCAACGTTTTACGTAGAAAACGTTTCAAAATGAATATATCTTGATCAATGAATTATTTATTCTAAGACCCATGACAATTGATTCAAAACTCTGCAACAAATGTGTATGTCGGGGCTTAGGAACACTGTTTGAGAACTTTTTTAAACTTTCAGTGAAATACCCTCCTATCTTTGTAGCCATTACTGACAGACTCTACCGCAATGCATTACCAAAGTGATGTAGTGGAATTTCACTCTGCAATATACTAGAAACCGTGATATATGTGAAATAAAAGAGGCGTTAAATCCTATATAAACTTATCAGAAATTGTAATCAAACAAAGACCGTTTTTAATAAAGTGGCAGAACTTTTAAAACGTTTGTTTTATCTCCCCCTGGTGGCGTTTGTGATATTGGAGCCATTCACGCGTATTTGTCATGATTAAAGAAAAGAACAAATACACAAAAAAGCACAATTATTTAATGCCCAACATTTTATTGCACATAAAACCCTTTTTTTTGTTCAAACAACCATGGCATCCTGTATTACTCTAATTCCTCATCTTACTTCATACAGTTATGATTGGAGCTGCACGTGTGTTTCACTATCCAAGCATGCAGTCGTGCATTTCCCTAACACTGAATTTTTCTGCAATCAACTCAGATTGGAGCACAGTGATTGATACGTTTCTAGCAATGCGATTTGTAGTTTGGAATGGAAGGGAATGGAAGGGAAGGGACCCAACATCCCCAAGAAGCAGTGTATTCCTCAGCTTCCTCCCCCTACAACTTCTCTATAGGATGGTGAGGTGAGTTGTGGTTTAACGCCGCTTTCAAGAGTATTTCACTTATATCGCAGCTGCTAGTATTATGTCAGGGTAAAAAGCCCTCAACGCCATGTGGCTATGCCTCGTGGTGAAACCTGCGAACATCGGCTGGAACTAGCGATTCAAGGGTAATTTTGCGCTGAAATTCAGTGTAGCATGTAGTAGGGGAGACAATCCTTCCCCAAGTTCCTAAAGGTAGAGATGAGTTTATCCTTTTGACTTTGTTCATTGCAGGCTACCTCCTTGTAGCAGGCGTCGCCTAGCCTCCTAGCATAGTAAATGCTCTTAGCCAACAACCACCTTGAGTAAGGATGTAACCTGCTTCACCTTCCTATTCTGGACCTTACAGTCCTCCTTTTCTTTGGTATCCTGGGCTACGATGAGCCGGCGACGGTAAAAGTATGTAAAAAATATAGTACGTTTTGGAATAAACGTAATTATTTGTGCTTACTGTTGATGACTCATTGGTCCTTATTTCCCACCCTTTCCTCCCATTCTGTGAGTCAGTTTGCTCAGACGGAGGTTCTCTCCAGGGAGTCCATATGATGTTTCGGTCACGCGACCATGGGTGGCACGGGAAGGTAAATAACTCTCATTTTGTTTTATCTGTGTAATCTGGTCGAGTGATCCATTAACAGGGCAATTAAGACATATGGTGTGTCGACGACGGTAAGCACAAATAATGACGTTTATTAAAAAACTTACTATTTAATGTATATACACATCATGTTGAGAATACAGGTTGATACTACAGGTAACCACCAATCGGACAGTGTGAATTAGCCTTTAATGGATGATATAATTGTCATGATACGATTTGTAGTTAGGGCTTTCAACTTGCATTACACTGTGAAATTACTCAAGTCGTATCAACTCCTAAACTGATTATATACAGACAATGTCGACACAACAAGTCGTTACTTCAGGTTGTAACCACATATCGTACTGTGTTAACGGGCCTTTACAATTCATCCAGACAAGTCTCTTTCTCTGCCTTATTCAGCACCAGTTTAACATCACTCGATCCTTTCACCTTGATAGTCAAAAGGAGATAAATCCTTTTACCTGGTACCTGACGAAGAATTAATGGCAACATTGCAACATTCGTGTTCAGGTCCTCAACATACACAACCCAATTACTTAAAGTGAATTTCAACGATGCAACCGATTTACAATGCAGTTTTCTCACACGCATGAATGGTCCAAACTCAAATAAACCATCCCGTTTAATCAGCGATAACGATCCGATAGATACACCTTTTAGTTTGGATCTGAAGTTAAAATGTACATTGGAATGTTTATTGTCCCTTTGTATTACAGTTACAGTCCAGGAGTAGTTAACATTCTTGAGGAATGTCTTGACAACCTTTGCCTTACATGGAACATCCCTGGAAGCTTTTGGTTCGACTTCGATGATATTTTTCTGTTCTCCACTTTCTTTGCAGACGTCTTTGGTGATCACAATGAAGCTAAATTTTGTTTCTGTAAGGTAAATGATTAAGTGGCTTACGTTCAAACAACCAGAAGTTGTGCAACTATGAATGTGTAGTTCATTTTGTGTTCATGTTATGTTAGTGTTATTCAACAAGACTTTTTCAGGAAATTATTATTCAATGATATGTCTTATTGTGATTTTCCAGTTTTTCTATTTGCATTCTATATAATTTCATTAAATCTTGCTTTGTATTATTATTATTTGTATATTATCTATTTTGTTTCATTTGGGTATTTTTTCATTAGCTTAAAAACAAAGCTGATAAGCATGCTTCTAATGCAGTCTAATTATATCAAAACCATTTAGCGCATTAACCAGCGTTGCTATATGTAACCATTTTAGTTCATAAATACACAGACAGAGATTATCAATATAACAATAAAACCTCCCAACCTTTACTTTTGTTACTAAATACCCAAAGGAGTATAGTCAAATATAGTGAATATTTTTAAGGATAATTACCATCATATTTGTACCGGTCTGCTTTCCTGGTAACATCACCGTGCCTCTCCCAAACTGCCACAGTTCGTCCTGATCTTGTTCGGACTGAACGCTGAACACAGACGCCAGTTCCACAGAATCTTGCTTCCTGGAATTGGATCATTGACAAATACAAGAGTGCTAATACAACATCCACTGTTCAATTGAAATATTTTTTTAAAATCTTCGAATGAATTGCACTTATTCCCTTACAAATCAAATACGTTATATATTTAAACACTGACATGACTGAAAGCAGACAGGACACATTCAGTAAATGTTCACCAAATATAACAACCATACTTACAAGCTTAGCCATTATATTATAAGTCAAACATTATAATACAACGTCAACCATTAGTTTATCAAGGTTACCATAATATCAAGTCAACCATTATCAGACCTTTATATCAAGTCAACCATGATCTGACCATTACCAAGTCAACCAGTATCATACCGTTTGCAAGTCAACCATTATCAGACCATTACCAAGTCAACCCTTATCATACCGTTTGCAAGTCAACCATTATCAGACTATTACCAAGTCAACCATTATCAGACCATTAACATGTCAACCATTATAATACCATTAACAAGTCAACCATAATCATATCATTACCAAGTCAATCATTATAAGACTATTACCAAGTCAATCATTATCAGACCATTACCAAGTCAATCATAATCAGATCATTGCCAAGTCAACCCTTATCATACCGTTTGCAAGTCAACCATTATCAGATCATTACCAAGTCAACCATTATCTGACCATTACCAGTCAACCAGTATCAGACCATTACCAAGTCAACCAGTATCAGACCATTATCAAGTCAACCATTATCAGACCATTACCAGGTCAACCATTATCAGACAATTACCAAGTCAACCAGTATCAGACCATTACCAAGTCAACCAGTATCAGACCATTACCGAGTCAACCATTATCATACCGTTGCCGAGTCAACCAGTATCAGACCATTACCGAGTCAACCAGTATCAGACCATTGCCAAGTCAACCAGTATCAGACCATTACCGAGTCAACCAGCATCAGACCATTACCAGGTCAACCATTATCAGACAATTACCAAGTCAACCAGTATCAGACCATTACCGAGTCAACCATTATCATACCGTTGCCGAGTCAACCATTATCTGACCATTAACCAAGTCAACCAGTATCAGACAATTACCAAGTCAACCAGTATCAGACCATTACCAAGTCAACCATTATCAGACCATTACCGAGTCAACCAGTATCAGACAATTATCAAGTCAACCATTATCAGACCATTACCAGGTCAACCATTATCAGACAATTACCAAGTCAACCAGTATCAGACCATTACCAAGTCAACCAGTATCAGACCATTACCAAGTCAACCAGTATCAGACCATTACCGAGTCAACCAGTATCAGACCATTACCGAGTCAACCAGTATCAGACCATTGCCGAGTCAACCAGTATCAGACCATTGCCAAGTCAACCAGTATCAGACCATTACCAAGTCAACCATTATCAGACCATTACCAAGTCAACCAGTATCAGACCATTACCAAGTCAACCAGTATCAGACCATTACCAAGTCAACCATTATCAGACCATTACCAGTCAACCAGTATCAGACCATTACCAAGTCAACCAGTATCAGACCATTACCAAGTCAACCATTATCAGACCATTACCAAGTCAACCAGTATCAGACCATTACCGAGTCAACCATTATCATACCGTTACCGAGTCAACCAGTATCAGACCATTGCCAAGTCAACCAGTATCAGACCATTACCAAGTCAACCAGTATCAGACCATTACCGAGTCAACCATTATCAGACCATTACCAGGTCAACCATTATCAGACCATTGCCAAGTCAACCAGTATCAGACAATTACCAAGTCAACCAGTATCAGACCATTACCAAGTCAACCAGTATCAGACCATTACCAAGTCAACCAGTATCAGACCATTACCGAGTCAACCAGTATCAGACCATTACCGAGTCAACCAGTATCAGACCATTACCAAGTCAACCATTATCAGACCATTACCAAGTTAACCAGTATCAGACCATTACCAAGTCAACCAGTATCAGACCATTACCAAGTCAACCATTATCAGACCATTACCAAGTCAACCAGTATCAGACCATTGCCAAGTCAACCAGTATCAGACCATTGCCAAGTCAACCATTATCAGACCATTACCAGGTCAACCATTATCAGACCATTGCCAAGTCAACCAGTATCAGACAATTACCAAGTCAACCAGTATCAGACCATTACCAGTCAACCAGTATCAGACCATTACCGAGTCAACCATTATCAGACCATTACCGAGTCAACCAGTATCAGACCATTACCGAGTCAACCATTATCAGACCATTACCAGGTCAACCATTATCAGACCATTGCCAAGTCAACCAGTATCAGACAATTACCAAGTCAACCAGTATCAGACCATTACCAAGTCAACCAGTATCAGACCATTACCGAGTCAACCAGTATCAGACCATTACCGAGTCAACCAGTATCAGACCATTGCCAAGTCAACCAGTATCAGACCATTGCCAAGTCAACCATTATCTGACCATTGCCAAGTCAACCAGTATCAGACCATTGCCAAGTCAACCATTATCTGACCATTGCCAAGTCAACCAGTATCAGACCATTACCGAGTCAACCATTATCAGACCATTACCGAGTCAACCATTATCAGACCATTACCAGGTCAACCATTATCAGACCATTGCCAAGTCAACCAGTATCAGACAATTACCAAGTCAACCAGTATCAGACCATTACCAAGTCAACCAGTATCAGACCATTACCAAGTCAACCAGTATCAGACCATTACCGAGTCAACCAGTATCAGACCATTACCGAGTCAACCAGTATCAGACCATTGCCAAGTCAACCAGTATCAGACCATTGCCAAGTCAACCATTATCTGACCATTGCCAAGTCAACCAGTATCAGACCATTGCCAAGTCAACCATTATCTGACCATTGCCAAGTCAACCAGTATCAGACCATTGCCAAGGCAACCATTATCAGACCATTACCAGGTCAACCATTATCAGATCATTACCAAGTCAACAATATCTGACCATTACCAAGTCAACCATTATCAGACCATTACCAAGTCAACCAGTATCAGACCATTACCAAGTCAACCATTATCAATCATGATAATTACCAAGTCAACCATTATGCTACGTTTAACCCAGTCATCTCTACATACCTTTGCGTTTGAGGAGATGTTGAGTTTAAGAACACATGACATTGTGTTTGCAGAATATTTCGACTTGATACAGGCATCTCTGTATCCACACTGTTTCCTACATCCTTGACTTCCAATGGGCTGATCCATGTCCAAATCAAATATATTCGTATTGGTAGAAACACTTGCATTAACCATTAAAAAATACAGAAAAATACAGATTAAAATGTTCATGGTTAAGATCCAACTTCTACTGACGTTTGTAGATCTATGCTATCGTCTGGTAATGTATAGCGACGTATACCGATCTGTGCTGACGTCTGTCGATGTATAACTCTGTATACCGATCTGTGCTGACGTCTGACGATGTATAACTCTGTATACCGATCTGTGCTGACGTCTGTTGATGTATAACTCTGTATACCGATCTGTGCTGACGTCTGACGATGTATAACTCTGTATACCGATCTGTGCTGACGTCTGTCGATGTATAACTCTGTATACCGATCTGTGCTGACGTCTGTCGATGTATAACTCTGTATACCGATCTGTGCTGACGTCTGACGATGTATACCTCTGTATACCGATCTGTGCTGACGTCTGTTGATGTATAACTCTGTATACCGATCTGTGCTGACGTCTGTCGATGTATAACTCTGTATACCGATCTGTGCTGACGTCTGTCGATGTATAACTCTGTATACCGATCTGTGCTGACGTCTGTCGATGTATAACTCTGTATACCGATCTGTGCTGACGTCTGTCGATGTATAACTCTGTATACCGATCTGTGCACGATAAACCGTATTTCCTCTTATATGCGCCGGGTCTCCAATAAGCGCCGGACCTCCAATAAGCGCCGGGTCTCATAAGAGTAATGCTCCCTTAGAATATTTAAATTTTCTGCTAAAGAAATAAGCGCTGGATCTCCAAAAAGCGCCGGGGTCAATGGGTGCTGAAAAAATAAGAGCCTGTGCGCTTATTAGAGAAAATACGGTGTACGACGACGTACGCCTATGTATGCTGACGTCTGACGATGTATACTGACGTCTGACGATGTATGCTTACGTCTGACGATGTATGCTGACGTCTGACGATGTATGCTGACGTCTTACTATGTATGGAGACGTATACCGAATCACCGATCTATGCTAACGTCTGGCGATGTATCGTGACGATTCCGATCTATGCTGATGTCTGACGATGCTTTACGATGTTTACCGATCTATGCTGACGTCTGACGATTTCTGCTGACCTACAGATACGTACGAGGTGTGTGCTGATATTTGCTGGCGTATGCTGACATATGTCTACTGACTGAAGGAAAGTTTAAACTGAATGTTCTGAAGAAAATTATCCTTATTTAATATAAAAAATGATTCTTCAATTATCTGTTGCTGTTAAAACCTTATATATAGATATCTTACAATCTTTATTGGTTTGTGATTAATGCATCTAGTAGCTTAAAGGATAGCGATTGTAGAACTCGTGTAACATTATCATGTATCATGTTTTCAAAACAATCTGATTAAGTATTGCTAATATTGAAATAGAGACGTGTTCTTTGTCCTGATGACAGTGGAAGTTGTATAAATTGATGATAAATTTAATTGACACACACATGCAGATTATAATGTGTGATCAATGATAATCTGATTAAGTATTGCTAATATTGAAATAGAGCCATGTATTCTGGTCTCATGTCAGTGGGAGTTGATGATAAACTTAATTGATACACAAACGCAGATCACACTGTGTGATTAATGATAGCATATGCTTTAATACAAACGAGTTTTGAAGTGAAAATAATAATGGAGTATTGGTAAGGCTATCATCATCTAAATGTAATGATTAATAAAACATACACGTTCGCGTATCACTTATAATGTTATTCAATGAGGTTTCGTATTTCGGGTGTCGGCTGGGGAAAGCATACTTTTAGTACTGGGAAACCTTACAATAGACTATGTCGTAGTATGACCGGGAGAGCGACCATCTAACCATTGCTATGGAAACATTTATATTTCAACCTAATTTTAAAATAATTAATGAAAATTATGCTTTCTCGGGCCATTATCGTATGTTACGTCATAAAATAGTAACTTGTGACGTCATTACGAAATATCACAGCAACCAATAGATACGCATTGTCCTCGTTCCTTACAAGCCAAAACCACTTACATGTAGGTTTACAACACAATGATTAACTAATGATGCGATGGCACTCATTCCCGCGATTTTGATTGGTCGTCCCATTTTAACGCCGGTAAAATGCATTCAAGTGCATTTATAACTTGTGACATCCCAATTTACCCAAACAAACGGCCGATACTAAAGGTTTGTTTTCACTTTGGAATTCAAAATAACTGATACTTAATAAAACGAATCTTTAAGGTTGTTTTAAAGATCTATTATGGAAACGAATTCCAAGGGGCCACGTTTACACATGCATATTATTAAAACACGATTATAAGTATAACACAATCCAGTTGAAATATTTTGGTCACTTTAGATTTTAAAATGTTTGACAAAGAAATTCAAAAGGATAAAGAAAAACGGAGTCATTCATTGGGGCTACGAGAATAATCATGTATATTTTGTGCATAATGTACATTGTGTCAGTTCATGCAAAAAATAATCAACTCAAGTAACGTTTGATGCTTTATTTAAAATGTTTCCAGTTGAGGCTGGCCTCGATAATCCGAACACTTCCGTTTTTCATCAAAAACGTTCGGATTGTGAAATGTTCGGAGTACTGAAATGAACAAAACAAGATGGAGTTGATCCCCTTTGAATCTACAGACAGAGAGACAGAGGAGAACGTATTTAGAATATCAAATGAGTTTGACACGCTGGATATTTATAACTATGACAACAAATGAGAATTTCAATTTATAAAAATCATAAACTACTGACACACAAAGTAAGACATTACAATTTATTAAAATCACAAACTACTGACACGCTTAACTCCAGTGTCAATCCATTGTCATTGAAGTTTACCGATCCAATCAGTATGATCATCGCTTGGATTACCCAAACGCTTTTGATGAACCGCCGGATTAATGAAGTAGAAATAGTTGTAATTAACTAATCCGTTATGGCTAATTGGCGTTCGGATTCGGAAACGGAATCAACGGATTAATGAATCAACATTTATGCTTTGTAGATTTATTGCATAATAATGTCTTAACCATAACTTGATTTCCATATATTTGGGGCAAAAGGTATATGTTACGCTGTTGGAGGAGGGCTTCGCATTTAAAAAGGTAATGAAACTCGTCTCCAACAGCATTAGCATTACACAATTTACACAATCTCTTTTCTTTTGGGATTAATTGCCATCGGCCGGTTTCAATTGGTAAATTAGTATTACTTGTTCTCAGTTTTAATATGGGAAAATATATATTCTTTGGTAAATAAAAGGTAATTCTCAAAGCAAATTTTAAATTTGAAGCCTTTATAAAATATGCCTTTTGAACTGCTCTCTATAGAGCTTCGCCAATGTTGTAAAAACTGATCTCTTAGTATAGTTTCTACTTTTGAAACCAGCCATGATGTGGGGAAATTATGTGGATTTAAAAAACACTTCTGATAGCCCACAGCTATCAAGTATTTCGGTAATAAATGACATCCGTCGAAGCTGACATCCAAACTTATAAGTAGAAATAAATTTATACAGCAGTGAAGAAAGTTTACAGTGTAGATTATTTGTTGCTGCTTTATGCAAAAAAAGAAATGGTTCGTTTGTAAAGTTTGATGTACAGTGTCTCTCGGCCAAACTCACCGTACACCATAAAGTTTGGGGTAGAGTTTCGGAGGCCAACGGCAAGTTTAATGAATCTGAGATGTACTTTTTCAACTATATTCAAGTTTTCGAATCCCCAGACTTCACAGCCGTGTAGGAGAATCTGACATATCATGGTATCGAATGCTTTTAGGGTACAATCAATAGGTAGATTTAAATTACGGGCTTTTTTCAGGAGTGCAAACATAGCTTTAGTTGCATTTTCTACTAAAGCTTTCATACCTGTCATAAACCTACCATTCCTATGGAACCGTAATCCAAGATAAGTATAAGTATCAACTATTTCGATTTTATTTCCCCCAAGTGAAAAGGAGAATTTTGAGTTAGCCGTTTTGGATGGCCCCCCTCAAAAAATTATTATCTTAGTTTTATTAAGTTAACATTAAGTTTCCACTTCGTACAATATTCATAACATTTATCTAATGAATTTTGTAAATCATTTGGTGATTCACTGAAGATAACAGCATCATCGGCTATAACAAAGTTGTAGCCAAATGTAAATGTCATCATCATTAGAATGTTCAAAGTTCACACCTGTGCACCCTGTTTCTAATAAGGAAGATTCAAGATCATTTATAAAAATGGAAAATAATAGCGGAGATAAGTTCTCCCCTTGTCGTACACCCTTTTTTACATTGAAAGAATGGTGACATTACATTTCCAGCCTTAACACAGGATTTTATATTTTGGTACATATTTTTAACAACTGTTAAGAATTTCCCATTCATACCTTGTTGTTGCATTTTTTACCATAACCCTGTGCGCCATACGGTATCAAGGCCTTGGTAAAATCGACAAACACACAAAAAAGTTTACGTTTAGATAATTTTAGTATTTCTAAGACTATATTCAAAATAAAAATGTTATCGACTGTCAAGAACCCTTTTCTAAAGCCTGCTTGTGCAGGTGTGAGTATATTATTGATTTCCGTATATAATGTAAGTCTTTCATTGAGAATGCTCGTAAACAATTTTCCAAAGCAACTAAGTATCGTTATTGGTCTATACGAATTGGGATTATTTCTATCACCGTTTTTCTTATATATAGGCCGAATGATACCAGAAAGCCATGATTCTGGAATATGCCCGGTATTCAGGACCAGGTTAAAAAGCGAAGTTAGAAGAGGTGTAAGAATATGTGCAGCATCTTTAAAAAATCTCTTTCAATTAGATCAATTCCTTATTCCTTTTTAAATTTTTAATGGCAGATTTGACTTCATTCTCAGTTATATCCTTATTCAGAATTTCATTATCGAATATAGTTTCATCGAATGGGACATCATCACAGTTCTCAGTATTATCATTGTCAGTGTCGTTTAATTATCGCGGCTTGACTGTATCCCGAACTCTAATCTGTCCATGTTGATGCTTTCATCTTTACTTGTCTAAATCGTTACCAAATGAAACATAATGATTTATGAAAAGATAGGGGGATAAAATGCACTCTTGTGCACTTTTGAAGGAAATTCGCGTCATGTTTTTGTAGGATAAACCTATACTCAAAGGTAAGGTAATATATATTTTGAGACTTATTCATGTTGTCGCAAAATGTTACCATAAGCAGTTAGATTTCTTGGTACCATCTTACCATTATTCCCCGAGAATCAATTAAGTTGTTGGGGGATATGAAAATGACCTCCGTCCGTCCCTTTCGTCTCCGGAATTAAACATGGTCTGTAAAACAGTCATCATGTGCAGATTTTCGACTTCTTTGGAATTTCACTTTTGCCTTTTCCATAGATACGTTACTTAATTACATTTTGTTCCGGACCAGAATTAAAAAAGTGTAAGACCTAGCTTGAAATGTGTGGCACAAACATTATGTGTAGATGTGCCTTTTTGGGGAATTCAACTACTTTGGAATTATATTTTTTGCCACTTCCATGGAAAAATAACGTCACATTTCTTTTCCAAAACAGAACTCAACAACAACAGCTAGCTTAATGAAACATTGTATGTGAAAAAAACCATCATAATAGATTTGTATTCATATTTTTCGGACATTTAGCCATTTCAAGAAAAAAACATCATCTTGATTCCAGAGCAACATTCAAAAGGCTCATTACGATTTTTATTCCAGAACAGTTTATGAAGACGAAGTCTTGAAATCCAATAGTCTGAAAATAATGTTTTTGTATCCCAATCAATAAAAGGTGATGGTACAGCGAAATGTTAATAATGTACTCTAATGTAAGCATTCATGGCAATATATAATGCTTACATAATATAATATAATACGGTGCGCTTCACCCTCTCAGTGAACATGCAAAAGGAAAAGAAAAATAAAATCTAGCATTTTCCCATTCTATCAAATGGAAAACTCCAATAAAATCAAAAGAGTTTTATAAGAAGAATCTTTCATAAAAAAAATAATAAATGAATAAAAAAAGTAAAATAACTAAATACTATTAAATTCACGATTAAACGCATAATTTCATGAATGTACCTTGTCTCCACTATGACGTCATAATATATAGACTATGACGTCACAACCTTAAACGTCTGTAACGTATCATTCTCCCTGAAGATGAAATGAAACCGTTTGGAGGGAGAAACTCTGCGCCATGTTTTTAATTTGTTGATAACTTGAAGCTGCCATACACCTGGACATTTGACTTCATGTGCATATATATAATTTATGTATATATGATGAATACTATTTTGTGAAACCGGTCGTAAATGAACTTATACGCAACATGTATGAAAGTTAATCTTCAGTGTGTAATTTTTTAAGGATATATATATATATATATATATATATATATATATATATATATATATATATATATATATATATATATATATATATATATATATATATAATCGGGTGTTTGTTCAAGTGTACAGTCAGTATATATTCAAATGGTAGAGCTCTATTTACGACATTTACGCTGATCAATGTAAGATAATTAAAAGTGCCATACACATCAACAAGAACTCTCATAGCGCTGAGAGAGCTTCAGAAACAGAGGTCAAAGTTTTCAAAGCTCTCTTAGCTTAATATATTTTCAAGTCCAAAGTATTATGCGATGCTAACTATAAAAATTTACTTAACATATTAAAATTGGTCTTTTTTATATTTGCCCTTTACCCTTAATGTCACTTCCAAACACTACTTTAAGAAGCGACGGAGCATGAAAAACGGTTATACCAATAACCATTTATGTTTTAAATTTATCAAAAATAATGTTTTACACCATGCTTCTCGTGTGATACCTATCCACTATCTACTAGATATAATGACCATTTCTATCTCTTAGCTCTAATTATGTATATTTTCTATTGGAACTATATGGTCCGTAAAGCACATTTCTTGGATGTATCAATTATTTATCAAAATTAATGTCATTGGGGAATAGTAACTTAAAATGCCTAAATCGAGTAAGTTTTGTATTATCTCAAGGGACATGTTATCACCTTCTCCTGGACATAATAGGTATATGTTTTGGAACACCATGGTTTATAAATGAAGCTGAAGTGAAAAACAAGTTCAAATTAGAAGTAGATTGATGAATATTTACGAGAAGGGTTTCATATCTGCGAGACATAATGGTTTTTGGATGCTGAAAATACTGACATATGAATCAAAATAGGGAATCCCTTGGTGTGAAAGATCGGATATATCACACATATATAGATATATATTTATATATATGGATATATCAGAAAACACTGTATGCATATGTATCCAGAAGAAAGGTAATGTTTGGACAAGACGTATATGTGACAACGCAAAAGACACTCTCAAAACTTGAACATGATCAGTTCAATCCTCGTTTTGCTTCTTGCACACACATATTTCTTAGCTAATGCAGCGTTATTCCAACTGGAAATGAAACAAAAATTTGGAATTGAAGGTTGTAGAAAGCAATGTGAGGACAGAATAGGATGCTTTGACGTGAAACATTCTTCAATCACTTTGATGTGTATCCTCCGATTCAACATTTCAACAAGCGACCAATCAGTAAAAAATGTGAGTTCATATATGTCATTTGATTAATATAGTCGAGAACACCCTATCTGCAATAGGACACATAACTATACTTGTTTCGAGACGAGTCCTTTGTGAACCCACATTCTACAAGAGTCAGGCCGAATGGATAATCTGTTAGTACAGTCAGTGCTGGTGAATGGTGCCTGACTCTGAGGTCGAGGGTTCGAATCCTGCAAGGGACACTCACTTTGAAGTGAAGATGAAGGAAATATATAAACTAAAAGCTGATTAAAACTATTTTCTTACTTGTAAAACTTGTCAAAGTATGCATACTCTTCTTCCTGATGTCTCGATATAATCATGTATATTCCAGGACACTGTATTTTATGTATATTACTGTATTTTTTAGTGTCTCTGTATTCAAAGACGGATTAAAAGAAGATCAGGACAAACTCTGACTGTTTTACAGAAGCATGAAGGTTGACATTTCTTTTATGTTATCGATTAATAATTTAAGGCTTCACTCAAATCAAGCTTGCTGCCATATACTTTCGTTTACATATTTCTCATATTCACACACACATATATATATAGATGGTCATTTTCAGAATATATATATATGCAAAAATACACACATATGTATATTTACATAGGTATGTAAATGTGGCGCATGAACGCAATTGCATACATGTGTATATTTGCATGGTATGCAAATTTGCACTGAGTCAAGAGGTAGTGCAAATGTATTTTTACACATGTGCAATTTTGCACAGTATCCAAATTTGGCGCATGGACGCAAATACTGATTACACACATAGGCAACTTGGCGAGAGGGAGAAATGACTTGTCTTGCACAGCCATCATATCCCCTAGCAAGCACGACAAGAGCATATTAATGGAAGCAGGGAGGGGGACCTAACCTCAACATATCTTATGAGAGACATTGTAATTATGTTTTCATGACAAGGATCAGGACATCATATATTTTGTTTTCATTCCGTCCATTTAACATTCCAAGATCTCAGAGTTTACAACGATACGACCATTACATGTTCTTGACAGCTAGCCCACCATTGTGTCTGTGAATACGTATTGAAAATCACAGCTTGCAATCCAATCGAATAAAACCTCGATTAAGATAGTCTCTGTATGATTCTGTGAAGGTGCACTAATAAGGATGTGTGACCTATCTATGGACCCTGCACAATGTGAAAATGTGGAAAAAAAACCAATCTGCTCGTAACCCTTCAGAACCTCCAACAGTCCTTCCCCTTCTGAAAAATTGATGACTTCCGGCGCCATCTTATCCATCAAAGCATTGCAGACCCCTAAACACATGTCGCAGCCGTAGATTTGGCATATACCAAAGAGCTGAGCAACCGTTGTATATTCAGTTGTTGTTGCAAGTGAAGTGATTGTTATTGGTAGCTGAAGTCTAACAGACAATGTTTCATTTGTATTGGTCTGCCTTTCCAGTGATCCAAACCATTGTGCTTTTATACAAATATAGTCAAATGATTCTTGTGACATTCTAAAGTTTTCTATCCATTGTTCATTTGTGAAATTTTGAACAACATCGTCCTTCAGGCTTCTGTTTCTGGAAATATCCCTACTCCTGCTATTACTGATGACCATCTATGTCATCACCATAAAGGCAAAACAACTCCTTTGTCTCCGACGCAGGTACACCAGTGTTTCCATGACGAAGACTTACGCTCAAATGAAGGAAACTGAAAATTTACTCCATCAAAATACACACCATAAGATGCCGCATGAACGCATAGCAAATTTTGCATTTACACACCTGAGTATATTTACATAGTGTGTAATTTTGCATACAGTGCAAATTTTTGGCGCATGAACGGGGCTATATGAAACAAATAGCCTTGTGGTGACATGTGATCAATAGAAGATGCTTTTTACTCTTTTTTAAATTATTATTATTGTTATTCCTTTGCAGTGATTATAATTTTGTTAAGTAAATGAAATGAAGGGAATGGTGACATGAACTGTTCACGACTCAATGTGGTTTTCACAGCAGTACAATAATTTCATTATCAAATTGTAAACCAGTATAATGTCACATATGAGGTTCGTATGCATATTTATTCCTTATACATGACATATAATTTTTTTAGCTGATACAGGTAACTAATATTTTGTATTTGCTTTTTGCAGATGAATTCAGGAGAAACGGTCTTCGTGGTAAGATATTAAAGGGGCAATAGCACGTTTTTTCCAAATTTTATTTTTTCAAATTTCCCATTTAAAATGATAGTTTGTGTCATTTATATTTACTTAAGAGGCTAAAACATCTTATTACACAAGCCAATTATCCGTAGTGGTAATAACAGTGTTGCGTATAAAGCAAAAATTGCATGGCGGCCATTTTATTGTGAACACAATTTAATATTTCGAATGACAAAAACTATTCCCATGACCTTACGGAACCATGTACACTCATTTTAAACTTGATTTTCCGAAGAGAGAAGGATGTTTTACTATTGGTGACATAATTTTTCAAATACATTTCATCAACTTATTTCGACAAAACGTGCTACTGCCCCCTTAAAGTTTTCTGAATATTATGTTATATATTAATATGAAATAAGTCATATCTCTCCGTTTTTGTCATTTCTTTCTCACAACAATGTTAATCTTAAATAGCGTTTACACGAATCTACTTATATTACATTCTAATATTACAATGGAACAGTGAAGTGTGATTTTGTTAAATTAAGGGTATTAGTAACGATATTCCGAAACATGTAACAAGTAAAACTCTGAAAAATCTAAAATATTCTAACACATATGTACTATTTTCAACAGAGACAATACTGACGTTCCTTCCCTTGTCCAAACAGTATTGTAAATCGTTTGGAAAGAAGAAAAACATTATAGAACCAAAGCCCGATGCTACCAGTTATCATCAATGTCGAGCAAGAAGTGACCAGACATTCCTGAAGAACAGAAATTACTCCTTGATCGTAAGTGCTGTACAAAAAAACAACAAGGCAATATCGATGGCGTTTTTTAATTTGAAATCTTCTTTGAGGGGCGCAAATATAGTTTTCTTTCCTTTACATCACTATATGGGACAATTCCGTATAGGTGATCTTCAATGTGATTCAGTTGCAACTTTTAAATTCATATTAAAAAGTGAGTATTTGCATGTTGTTGATTTGAAAGAGAACGTAACGATGACGCCAATAAGGCTTGGGTCAAGTCATGGCAGCATATTTCGCCTTTATATTAAAATGTAAGTTGCAGGAACAAGTGAATTCAAACTGGTATTTAACGAGAGGGATCCAACTGCGTTTACATAGTGAGACATAATTTATCTTTAAATATAAGATACCCACGGCAATAAAACACAGGCGGTCAATGGGACCGACAGCGTGCTTTATGAGTCAATAAAACATGCTCGTGATTTTAGACGTCAGTTAGAGCGTCGCTTAGCAAATGCATATGTTACGTCACTTTCATTGTTCAATGCTTGTGAATGTGTTCTATGACGGGGGGGCATTCATATTTTCCAAATATAGTTTATACAAACTACATAATTTCTCCACGGTTTTTATATAAAAGCGAGTAAACGTTTAAGGGCATCTCATATAAGAAATAAAAGACTGCGCCCTTCGTGTTTTATGCTCCCTGCTATGTTTTATTCAACGATAAAGCATGCCAACTCGTCTTCTATTTCTTAATAATAAAAACACCCTTTGTTGCAATAATTTTTAGAATAATATACGAATAAAACGTACGAAAATCACCATTTGATGTTAAAGTAATACTGCATGCTAAGCCCAATGCCCGACTGTTCAGAGCCCCCTTGTCCTTACAACAACTGACTTTAAATATGCATATATGGCTAATCTCTATATGCTATTCACTTTGTTTCAACAACTTTTATTCACAAAGAATCGGAATTGGAATCAGTCAGCCTCTCCTTGGTATGTACTATATGGAATAGCATGTATTCAGGTAAAGAGGCAAGCACTGACCTTTTACCAAATGTTGAGAGTTATCTCCCCTGATGTCGTCCTTTACTTTCTGTACAAAACAAAGATTCGGATTGGGATCTCTTTATCAAATTTAGTACACCCTTTTCTTTGTATGTGCTATATAGAATAACATTTATTCAGATAAAGTGGCAAGAACTGAACACTTGCTTTTAACATGTTGAGAGTAATCTCCCCTGATTTGTTGTACTTTCTTCAATAAAACATCTACATTCAGTCTCTGGTTTGTTCAACTATTGTCTATGTTATTTTGTTATATAAGATACCCATGGCAATAAAACACAGGCGGTCAATGAGCCAATTAAACATGCTCGTGATTTTAGACGTCAGTTAGAGCGTCGGTGAGCATATGACGTCCTATTTTACGCCACTTTCATTGTTCGATGCTTGTGAATGTGTTCTATGACGAGAAGCATTCATATTTTCAAAATATAGTTTATACAAACTACATGATATCTTCACGGTTTTTATATATAAGGGAGTAACTGTTTAAAGGTATCTCATATAAGAAATAGAAGACTCGTTGTCGTGCTTTATCATAGAATATAACATAGCTACGCCTTTCGTGTTTTATGTTCCCTGTTATATTTTATTCAACGATAAAGCACTCAACTCGTCTTCAATTTCTTAAGTACAATGATGCCAGGTATCGAACAATCACTGTCTTGAAAATGTTGAGAGGAGAGTTATCTCCCTTAGTCCTCAGAAAACTGTTTATTTTAATCAGACTGTAGAAACGTTCACACAAGCCCTAAACAATTGTGATGCTGGCTTTACGTCATTTGACGACAGTCCACCAGAGCAGTATTTTAAAGATACCGGCCCCTTTTAAACAAGGCGGCAACCTCCGACACATTTACTTAACAGTAAGTTACCGAAAACTTGTAATATGTTATGTCAACTGGTATACAAAGTTTAGAACAAGCCAAATTTGAGTAAAGATCTTTTACAAGTTATGAACTTCTATAACTAGAATAAATTAAGATTGAACACATGAATGGTTGATAAAGAGATTGGTTAGGTATAAGTGTGTAAAACAATCAACGGAGATGAGTTTTGTCTGATAATACTGGTATCATCTCTACCTGATGCTGAAAATAGGAAGAGCTTCTTTGATTTTCCTTGATTTATACAAATCTAGGTCTAAATAATTACGTGCTATCTTATTGATAAGAAAAATCTCTTCCTAAACGAATCTTTTCTGAATCGCATTTTGTGAGAATCTGGCGTCAACAAAGAAACAATTACAGCCTACTAATAGTGAAACCATTTCCCTCCACTGATATACATCAATCTGCACGACTCGGATCCACTACTGTCGAGGTTTTAAATGTCACTTACTAGTGAGGTGAGGTGAGGTTTCAAGAGTATTTCACTTATATCTTACTAGTATCATGGCAGGGAGAAAGCCCGCAACGCCATGTGGCTATGCATTGCGGTGAAACTTACGAGCATCGGCTGGAACTAGCGAACCATGGGTGGTACTACGCTGAAATTCAGTGTAGCATTGCATCAAAACCTTACTGCGTGTAGAACAGTTCTCTACTGCAGACAAAGTTGCCGTGCCTCGGATCTCTTGATCCGAAGCCGAACGCGCTAACCACTGCGCTATTCCGCGCCCTCACTTACTAGTGATTATCGGGGTCTTCTTCGGTACAGTTTAGCAATATTAGCAATTTTCGAAGTGAGTGCGAGGGATGAAAATATGGTGTTCCTCACAGGTGAAGTGGAATTATACGTGATTGTATACAGTGTATTTAATTATATTCCTGTAGAAGGTTCTAGTATCTCATCAACGGAACCAGCTTCCTCCATCACATGCTGTACTTCCAACTATACTTTACGGAGTCATCTAGTTCACTCAGGTTTCCTTTATTCTAAAGTCTTCCCAAAGGATAATACGATTCTGACACGTAAATAACGTTCCCCGTAGAACTTCTCAAGCGTAACAGGGTCGCCTGTGTCAACATAACTTATATTCTCCCTCATCAATATATACCATAGAATCCTTCAGCGTTGATAAAGTATTTCCTTTTATATCAATATAAACCATATAATTCCTTAAAGTTAAAACGTATATTCTTCTTCATCAATATATACCATAGAATTACCTAAAGTTAAAACGTATATTCTCCTACATCAATATATACCATAGAATTCCCTAAAATTAAAACGTACATTCTCCTACATCAGTATATACCATACAACATTTCCCAAAGTTGATGAAGTATTTCCTCCTATATCAATGTATACCATAGCATTACCAATAGTTGATAAAGTAAAATTTCCTAGCATTATCTCCTACAGCAATATATACCATAGAATTTCCAAAATTTGAATAAGTATATTCTCATTTATCAATATATACCATAGAATTCCCTAAAATTAAAACGTATATTCTCTTATATCAACATATACCATAGAATTCCCCAAAGTTAAAACGTACATTCTCCTACATCAGTATATACCATACAACATTTCCCAAAGTTGATGAAGTAGTTCCTCCTATATCAATGTATACCATAGAATTACCAATAGTTGATAAAGTAAAGTTTCCTAGCATTATCTCCTACATCAATATATACCACAGAATTTCCAAAATTTGAATAAGTATATTCTCCTTTAACAATATATATCATAAAATTACCAAAAGTTGATAAAGTATATTTTCCTACATCAATATATACCATAGAATTCCCAAAAGTGTAAAAAAGCATTATCTCCTACATCAATATATACAATATAACTTCCAAAAGTTGATAAAATATTTCCTCCTATATCAATAAACCCATAACAATTCCGCGAGGTTAATGAGGTACTGTCTCCTACAGTATATCCCCTTACTTATTACCATTCCAAAATGTTAAAGGATAATACAGTACTCTCTCTTGTAACATATCCCCTAGAATTCCCTAGGTTAATTTCTCTATATCACTATATCTACTAACAAGGGTTATAACGTACCATTTCCTCTACCACTATATCCATTAAACTTCCCAAAAGATAATGAGTAATACCTCGACCCTATATCACTATACTCTCTAGAATTGCCTTAAGACGGTATGTTTTGTAGTTTCCGTCATATGTAAAGTCATATACTCTTATTAAGACATCATAAAGGTCTGAACATGCTATCTTCCCTGAGCACATGTTCTGTTGATGGTGAATGTAACACTTGAAAGATGAATATGTGACTTGATAGGTGATAGCCAGATATCTGAGCACATGTTCTGTTGATGGTGGATTCAGCACTCTGAAAGATGAATATGTGACTTGATAGGTGATAGCCAGATATCTGAGCACATGTTCTGTTGATGGTGGATTCAGCACTCTGAAAGATGAATGCATGACTTGATAGGTGATAGCCAGATATCTGAGCACATGTTCTGTTGATGGTGGATTCAGCACTCTGAAAGATGAATAGATGACTTGATAGGTGATAGCCAGATATCTGAGAGTGATAGGGGTAGAGTTGTTTTGATAAGGGACGTTTCTACAGGCCGTATCAAATAGTCTCATTTCCTTTTATAGTGTTCTATTTAGAGATAATGTTAAAGGTCGTTAAGCAAGAAATGTAAAACCACATCGTGCGAACAATATGAATATTTCCTCACTAAGTCGTCATTGCTTATATGGTACCTACACTGCAACTCGACACATGGAGATGATCGGTTTGGTTTTTATTTGGCTTCTGATGATAAATAATAGTTTGCAAACTGAAAGAAGTTTCTTTGAAGTAGAAAGAAAGCATATATTTGGATATCAAGGATGTAGAAGACAATGTGAAGACAGGAGAGGATGCATCGATGTGGATTATTCCCCTTCCAGTTTGAGATGTAGTTTCCGTGTTAACATCTCAACAAGTGATCTCGCCAAACTGACGGTAGAAAATGTTTTTAGATAAAAGCGGACTCTTATATTTGTGAATTTGAATTCCTTACATTTCAAACATGTGCAACTAGTTTCATCCAAGCCTCCCACACAAGTCATAACTGACTGTTACCATCACTGGCTAATTTAAGTCTTGCTGTATAACATAGCCTTTAAATTGTCTCTGCTTGCTTGTCTTATATAGCATCGGATTACAATTGTTCTAATTTACTTTTGACTATTTGAAAGATAATTTATGTTTAGTATGTGACTCTCGCCTTAAAATATACACTTCTTTTCCCATTATTTTTAATCGTACCTTATAACCCCCCTTTCATGATATTGTTATTGAAACAAAATCATATTGCAGAAGCCAAGTTGTTTAATTGTTACAGATATTGTGTTTATTTCCTGGTTCTGACAGTGTAATACAACAAATGTTATTTACTTGGTACTGAAAGACCGACAAGGATTATACTTTTTGGGATTTAAGGGTATAGATAATCACCCCTTGAAACCCCTTGCAGCTATTTAATATCAAATAATAACATATTTCAAGTAACTTGTTTTTCATTTTCAATCTGTAAACATTTTATAAACTCTGGCAAGCTCCCCTATACAATGTCATTTATATGATAAGTCATGCACGATTGTATGTATATGTTGCTATATTGAAATGTTTGGAAATGTACTCATAAAGTGAATACTATTTTCAGCCCACTCTATCCTGTGGGACGGATCACTGTGTTCAACGGACGATTCAATCAAGAACGGGACAACTAGTTGATGTTTGGGAGAGTTTTGAAGGTAAATACTACTACTACTACTACTAATAATAATAATAATAAGATTAATAATAATGATAATAATAATAATAATAATGATTATTATAAAAAAAATGTATTACCCCCAAAAGGAACTCATTTTGTATCCTGACAGAGCTCGTGTACATTAAAGTCAAAGAGTACAAGTTATAAAAGTATATACGTGGACATCATATATACCATAGAATTCCCAAAAGTTGATAAAGTATTTCCTCCTATATCGATCATATACACCATAGAATCCCCAAAAGATGACACTGTCATTAGGAATTCTCGACCTTTTTTATACCCTTCTCACAAAAATCTAAACGAATCACCCTAAATCCTCACAATTTTCATACACGACAAACAATACATTTTCACATAACTTTGACAAAGTTTCGAAATATTTTCATTTAAGGTTTGCGACACTTTCACAAACGAATTATACACAATATGTATTCAGAACATCTTCAAAGTATAATTACGGCATTGTCATAGCATAATCAGAAAATATTGTCATCGCATATTGTAATTTTCACAACATTGTGGTAGCATTTCACAACATTGTCGTAGTATTTCACAACAGTGTCGTAGCATTTCACAACATTGTAGTAGCATTTCACAACATTGTCGTAGCATTTCACAACATTGTCGTAGTATGTTCACAGAAGTGTCATAATATTCCAACAACATTGTCATAGCCTTCTCAAAACCTTGTTGTAGCTCTTACACAAATTGCCAGTTGCGACCATTGTCATCTTTTCAAATTTAATTTAATTAAGTATATGAAGATGTAATACGATTAACAATCACTTGATATTAACATGGATGTTATGTGAAACAACTGCTTTTCCACATTTCTATTCATACATTTCAATTGTTTTTTTTTATTATAGATACACATAGTTTTGAGAGCAACAGGAATGGTGGTATGTTTTTATTAATTTGTTGTCACATTGTCATATGTTCAATACATAAAACATGTCCTAAAACAAATGTTTTGAAACTATTAAGGTACTTTTCTTATGATATGCGATTTCTCCATATAATTGATATTGCAAATTCGGAAACTGATTCATTTCATTTTTATCTTATAAACTTCTAAATTATTAACCTATGTACATTCTTTTCTCAGAAATAAACCTTAGCTTCACCACATCGTTAAAAGGTTTTTGTAAATCCTCTGGAAAACAAAAAAACATAGTCGAACCCAATCCTGGAGCTGGAATGAGAACAGCTTGTCGAGCAAGAAGTGTCGAAACCTTCCTGGAAAACAGAAACTACTCATGGGTAATGAGTGCAATAAAACAAGGAAACAATGGGTCATTTATGGCGCGTTTTAATTTTAAATCAACCGGAAATGGCAAATCCATAGTTAGCTTCTTTTTACAAAAATGGGTTGGCTCTTGGACATTTGGAAAAATAGTGTCGAAGATGGAACATTTGTATCTCAAATCAGCTGTAACACTCAAATTCACTCTGACTGGAAACGTGATCCATGTTGTTGATTTGAGGAACAATGTTTTATTGTCACCGATAAACTTTGATGGAAGAAGGAACATGCACCTTCATCTTATCGTCCATTGTGAAGGAGGTGCTTCCAGACTAGTGTTCAATGAGAAAAACCCATCGGACGTGTGACTGATTTAAAAGGCAGAAGAGTAGCATTGTATATAGTATATAATATATAGTATATAACATTGTCAATATGTAACAGGTTGTAACTTTGTGGAAAGTTTTGTGAGGTTGTAGGGAATAGGCAGCGCCAAATATTCACACAAACGGCCTCGTTCACCTGTGAGTTTAAATTGTCAGCTTCCTGTATATTACGTGTTCAATAAATCATTTCTGTCCACAGCTGATTTCTTATTATCATGTTATCAAAATGAAGCGAAGTGTAAATCGTTAGCAGACAGAGAGAGTTTTATATCAAATTAATCAACCGACAGTGTGATGAAACTACGAATCATGCACCGACATTTGTGATGACAGTAGGATCATTGTGACGTCACAGCTGCACACTATTGTAGCGTCTTAGTTGCAGCCGTATTACACTTGTTTAACATAATTATGACACTCCAGTATCTTCTATGGGTAATGATTACCGTTATCCGGTATTGTTTGATGAAGCGGTGCGTTTTTAAAGGTAATTAATATATCAAGGGTCGTAGAGTATTGGCATGTTTTTTCGAAAATATGCCAGATACTTAACCTTTGTAAGTTACATTTATTTTGTGACACATATTCTAATGGGGGTAAATAGATCTCACAAATTGAAACAAAAGTTACCAATCAATCAATACCTTCTCAATCAATAAATACAGTAATGACTTTACATGTACAGCAGTTTTGCTATTTATGTGACACCGTGTTTAACGACTCCAGACAATCGGGTCATGTAATTTTACCCTTAAATGGTAATGTTATATGCCATTATACAACTGCATTTCAGGCCTTGAACCATGATTCATAATTTTAGTTTTCTTCGATTCATTCTTGCCGTCATGTTCAAAGAACATAAATCTGTAACACATAAATGTTCCTGTGAAATAATAATTATCTCTTGGTCCCTTGGTTGCTAATTTAACATTTTGCTTCAAATAAATAAAGAATAGTGGATGATTAGGCAACGATTCGGACATTTACAGACAAGAAGTGCTGATAATGATTTTGAAACTTTTTTGTTGGAATTAGGATAGTTTTGGTTTGTTAATCGCTAAAGATATCACCCTGATTGATAGCTCTATATGACTCTTAGATCACATTAAGAAGGACAGAAATGTTCATGCATGCATCTATTATACTTAATGGTGGCAGGTCGTTCACATTTCCTTTTTAGGTAAGTTCAATGGACGCAAATTGCTTAACTAAACAAGCAATTTGATTTTTATTTACAAACACTTATAAAAGTGTCAGAATATCTACAAAGTGGCTACGATCAATGACTAAGTGATTTATGAGTGACATATACATTGTACATAATGACGAATACAAAATCTATGCTAAAACAAAAAACACTATTATATTTATATTTGCTTATAAAATACCTATCCACACACATACAACCACAGTTTAAGGTATCAAGAGTATAAATTATGCCGTCTTTTGGTTAAAATGTCATGGTAATCCTTGGAAGTATAAAATCTAGGTAGGAATATGATAAATGATACAGTAGAACGTAGATTTAGCGAACACGGAACAAATGTATAAGTCCGTCAAAAGCCCTATATAATATGCCAAACGCGAATAGCGAACATCGGATATAGCAAACTGAATTAGTTGGTCCCTTGGAGTTCGTTTTATCCGTGTACTACTGTATACGAATTTCTCATCATCTTGCTGGTAAAGTTCACATCAGTGCCTATACAATTGTTGAAAAATGTAGATCAGCCGTCTGTTCCATAACAGTGAGCGATTATAATCGCTCATTTGAGTGCTCAATGAGCGCTCATTCCCTCCTGAACGACACGAAGCGATGCCTCAAGGCTTGCGCCCTTTGCTACATAGCGCTACATTGAGTAATCGTTCAAAGGTTTAAAAGTAATTGCTAATTGAGCGATTTCTTTTAAACGCTTATTGAACATGGCCCTGATGTCCTCATATGAAGGACAATGTAAAGGACAGGTCTTTAGTCCTCGACGTTTAAGCAGATAGAACCCTCTTTTTAAACCGAAACGTAATCGGAGAGGTATGTTACTGTAACGGAGTTATTCCACATTTGAACTTAAAGGTGCTGTAGAACGCCATTCTTACTGACATAAAGTGCTCTGACAAAAAGGTACACAAGCGTACCGATGGCTAAACAATAATCCTGAATCAATAAAGTTCTAAAATTATTTTACATGGTTCGGTTAAGCCATACCAGGTCATTTGACTTCGAGCGAACATTTTTAGGTGATCATAAGTTAGTTCACGTGGTTTGGCTGATTTAGCGATACCTAAACACCCAAGATGAGAGTTTTAAATATGATACAATGATGGAACTATCAACAATCTTGCTGTTAAACATCACATGAAACCTTCAGAACTACCTCTCACAGTGAAGAGTTCCACAAAGTTACTTCATACGTCGCACCATTTTCTTCAAATATGGACATCTGTCTTCTATAGATACTGCTTATCTGGTCTTGCAATGTAATATTTTACGCCTTAACTTAACAATATATTGTACAAATTTTAATAACAAATACGAAAATTGAGGAAATGATATGCACAAAACGTGCTACAGTGCCTTTAACAATGGTCCCGTCGCAATGGGAGTCTCAGACACATTTCTTCGGAATATTGCTGCTTCTATATTTTACAGTTCCATAGCTTGTGCCGGTCGTTAGCCCGCAGAGAGGTGTCTCAGAGTTGGGTTGGACTAAAATTTAGTCTATGGAAATTTTACATTTCTGCAACTTCATCCTTTTGATTATATATTTTAATACTTTCAGTTCCATGTGCATTATGTTTATCAAGGCTTGCTGAATAAAGATCTAGACTGTATTAAACGCTCTTAATTTACACAGTCATGGAGCAGGACTAGAGCTGGGTTGACAATGAGGTTTTATGTTGAGTGGAGGTTGCTTCATGTACAAGCAGGACTAGAGCTGGGTTGACAATGAGGTTTTATATTGAGTGGAGGTTGCTTCATGTACAAGCAGGACTAGAGCTGGGTTGACAATGAGGTTTTATATTGAGTGGAGGTTGCTTCATGTCCAAGCAGGACTAGAGCTGGGTTGACAATGAGGTTTTATATTGAGTGGAGGTTACTTCATGTACGAGCAGGACTAGAGCTGGGTTGACAATGTGGTTTTATGTTGAGTGGAGGTTACTTCATGTACAAGCAGGATTAGAGCTGGGTTTACAATGAGGTTTTATGTTGAGTGGAGGTTACTTCATGTACAAGCAGGACTAGAGCTGGGTTGACAATGAGGTTTTATATTGAGTGGAGGTTGCTTCATGTACAAGCAGGACTAGAGCTGGGCTGACAATGAGGTTTTATATTGAGTGGAGGTTGCTTCATGTACAAGCAGGACTAGAGCTGGGTTGACAATGAGGTTTTATATTGAGTGGAGGTTGCTTCATGTACAAGCAGGACTAGAGCTGGGTTGACAATGAGGTTTTATATTGAGTGGAGGTTGCTTCATGTACAAGCAGGACTAGAGCTGGGTTGACAATGAGGTTTTATATTGAGTGGAGGTTGCTTCATGTACAAGCAGGACTAGAGCTGGGTTGACAATGAGGTTTTATATTGAGTGGAGGTTGCTTCATGTACAAGCAGGACTAGAGCTGGGTTGACAATGAGGTTTTATATTGAGTGGAGGTTGCTTCATGTACAAGCAGGACAACCATTTTATCCTCGATGCGTTTGTATCAAAATGGTATTTTGGGGGAAATTATTCAGCATGAATACCACTCGTACTTTGCAGTTAAATCAGCGAGTTGGATAGTCATCTTCACTAAAAGGAACACGGGGGTATGTAGAATTGGTCGAAGGATACTGAATAAAGTAGCTTTTACCAGTGTTATACTTGTATGTTGAAGAAAGTAGTCAATGTCTTGCTTTCAAATAGTCTCAAAATATGTTATTTTATCATTGTTTACAAAAATAAAATTGAAATGAAACTCTTTGAGGAATGGTCTTTCACATTGTAGAAAAACCATTTATGATGGCATGGACAGATATAAATAATAAATAATGAGTAATGACTATTTAAGATTGATGATTAATATCATTTTTAGACATAAAACAGAAACATTGCATCACATTGAGATATCGAGCTTGGAAGTGAAACATTTAGGACTTCCGGTGTTGTTCAAACGATATCATCCAACAAAGGGAGGCAACTCTATTGTTTCTTGACTTTACGAGGATTGCCGATGCACGCAATTGTTTAGTCTTCTCTATGTTCAAAATAAAATTCATAGCTGTAAAACAATCATTGCAAATGGTAAATAAGATCTTTTTGAAAAAAGAGACATGGATTGTATTGCCAAGATAGGTATATAAGTCATCTAATTTAAGAAATAGTGATTTTATTTTGCTTGCAGTTGATATTTTCTGATTGGAAGATACTTCCATGCATATACGGGTTTGTTAGACCTCAGAGGTGTATCAAAAGAGCTACATTTATTTCAGTTTTAAGGTAAATGTGCATTGTATGTCTTATATAAGAGTTTATCATATTTGCAGTGTCCCTATAATCTCAATGGTAAACTTACTGTGACATTATTTTATCGATGTGCATTTTCTTAGCAGGAGGCTCTCGTAAAATATAGATTTATAAATATTTATCTTCTTTTGTTTAGTTTTATGTAAAGTATGTAGTTGTTATATTTTAGTAATTGGAGTAGTATGGTCACGTGACAACTTGGACAAGAGTAGATAGATACAAACATCAACATTAAAGGGATTATCAGTACGGATCGATTTGATAACTACTTCCATTAGGGACTTGTGATATTCATCAAGTTTCCATGTTTAGCTATGTCACTAAGTGGACAAATGATATTATCGGTGCAATCTTAATACGATTAATAGCACTATTTTATTCTTGGGACAATCTATACAGATATCCCTAATTTACTACAAAATTTAGAGAAAACAGAAGCAACTTTCAGTGTGTTAAGACATTTCGCACCCACAATTAAATAACATTCTTACATAAAAAGAAATACAGAAATTTGTGATATTACATCATACATTTTAAGAACCTTATTTATTTGGTCATGAACAAATGTACGAAGTTTCAACTGGCTTTGTAGTGTAATGGTTAGTTCGTTCGGCCAGAAAGCAACAGGACACAGGTTCGATCCCAGGTGTCTTATATGTTCATATGTAACATTTTATAAAGTATCATCACTTAGATTCGGAAATTGAGAAAATTCCCTCCATTGATTTCTCAGTTGTTAAAAAGTGTAGGTTTATTAGAAAAGTGTAGGTATATCAGAAAAAAAGCGTAAGTATATTATCAGAAAAAAGTGTTGGTATATCAAAAAAAGTATAGGTGTATCGGCTAATACATCTACACTTGAAACAAGACAAACCATAGCAACGAGACCGGAAGTGGGGTATAGAACCTTATTTCTATTGTACCTAGAGGATAGGAACATAACTTAGGTATAAATGATTCAATATTCGGTTCTCAAAATATGTTTTATTTTAGTTTTTAAAAATAGTGAGATTGTGAAATTGATCCCGATATTTTCTAACAGGCTATGGTGTCAAGAGTGGATACACATATCAACATTTATGAGATTATGAGGGCGAATATATCTTCATATTATCTGATTATTTTGGGACTGTGTGATCTTCTATGTCAAAATGTGTCATTAAGTGGATATATTATATTATCAGTATAAACTTAGGATTTACTAGTAAAAACCTATTTTGAAGAGTCTGTATAGGTGATGTTCTGAAATTCACTAATTTACTACAATTATCTATATCCAATAGTAAGGCATGTCTATCTATATTACATCTTAGATGAACGAACTAAACAGGATGAACTGCAACCATCTCATCAAGGTTTAACTTGAACCAATCTCTATCACTGGCTAATTCAAGCCTTGCTGCATTGATAACCTTTTCTGTTATTTTCTGATCAAGTTAAGTGCCAGCACACTATTACGCTGGCGTATAAAGGTGGCGATATTCAGCAAGGCTTAAATCAGTGATAGAGACTGGCGCGAGCTGCTTAATCTTATTTTGGTAAATCTTTGCTACAAGCCGGTAATATCAGAAATGAGTACATGACATAATTGTGTGTATTCTCCATATGTATATTTACCAGGTAGTCCACCTGGGTCATGTATGATTCTATGCGTTATGTAACCACCGATAAGTTGTACAAAGAATTGAACTTAAATACTCTATGACGGTGTTAGTAATTGGAAAGTGGGTTGTTTCATTATGCTATAGGTAAACATAATCACATTATTGGTTTCACAGAAACACACCTAGACGAAAACATTGATAGTGATACACTTAAGTGGACAGGTTACCATGACCCTATTCGTAAAGATAGAAACTCATTTGGTGGAGGTGTTATGATTTATAAATTTATCAAGAAGAATTTAGCATTTAAACGAATGCCAAACTTAGAAAATATATATGATGAAACAACATGGATAAAAGTATACCTGCCTAGTAAGCCATTATGTTTTTGCTTAGCAGACCTGAATATAATTCCTCAGCATTTTGGGAAAGATTAGACATACGTATTGAAAATGGATATTACAAGTCGAATAATGGAGTTAGGTGATTTAAGTGCCGATCTACTGTCTTGTAGAGGTAATCACGTTAAAGATATAATGTTAACTAAGAATTTACATAATATTATAAATGAGCCTACTAGGGTAACACAACACTCAAGCACTTTGCTAGACTCAATCATAATTAGTGAAGATGTTAATTCAGTAGTAGATTGTGGAGTTAATGAGTTTTGCAGATCAATAAGCGACCACAAAGGCACTTAAGTGACATTAACTACTCCAATAAATACACAAATGGCATACACTAGAGATGTATTATGTTATAAGCAAATTGATTATACTTATCTAAATGCACTTATCAATGAGAAAATCTGGAATGAATTGTTCTTAAATTGGCTTTTTGATGAAGCAAATTCTTAACTTATTTATTTCAATGACAATAAAACGCTGTCACACGCACAACTAAGAGTTATGCACAGATACCCGAGAAACATTTCATTGTTTATTTAGCCTTATACAGATGTACCAGTTATAGAAATTATCCAGGAATAGATATTGTATTTATCTTCTTGTAGTTAAGTGTAACAATCTGGTTATAAGGATATAACAGGTGTAAACATTCTCCAGTAGCAAATATTGTATTTAGATTCTTGAAGTATTGTGTCTGTCCATAATAGTATTTTATGGAAGAGAAATTTATCTCTATAATCACTTTGCACATGTAGATTTTATATTGGAAATGTATAAATACATTTATGCAAAATTATTGTCATCAACGCCATGATTAAGTATCAGAATAATAATGATATTAAATAGGGTTATCATACTGGATGAAAATGTACTGTATAATGTATGAATAATTTTGTTCCCTGAATTTTTATTTAATTTTCCCCATAATCCTCTTCCAGGAAGCAAGATTCTGTGGAAGTGGTGTCTGTGTTCAGCGTTCAGTCCAAACAAGATCAGGACGAACTGTGGCAGTTTGGGAGACGTATCCCGACACTCCTCAACGAGCTGACCAGAACAAATATGATGGTAATTATACTCCACATGTTCACTACATTTCAATAGCTCTTCCAATAATGCAGCGAGCACAAGTAATTTTTTCCCCCTGCAATACATGAAATGAGAAAAACACAGATACTGATTTACAAAGTGTACATAATAAAACAAAGTCAGAATATCCACAAAGTAATTACATATTTACTTACTTACACACTCGTATAACTTTCTAAAAACACACTTATTAAATGAAATCAAGCCGATGAAATGTCATTCTATTTTTACAGAAACACAGCTTAGCTTCATTCCATTTAGCACAGTTCTGTGCAAAATAAGTGGAAAACGGAAGAACGTCATAAAACCCACCCAAGCTGCTTCAGTGAAATACCCATGCAAAGCAAGAGCTGACCAGATATTCCTGAAGAACGCTAGCTACTCTTGGACTATGACTGCGAGACAAACAGACAATGCTTATTCCAATGTTGTGTTTAATTTCAGATCAACTAAACATGTCAAATCTGTTTTATCCTTCACGTTTTTAAAACAAGATGGCTCATTTAAGATTAGAAAAAATAATGAAAGAAAGCTCTTTTGTATTTGTAAATCGGTGGCGATAATGAAATTCACTTTAAGCAATGGGGCTTTGCAGATCGTGAACGTGGTCACGAATGTTACACTGTTAAACGAACTACTGGGATTCGCACCTGGAAATATGTTCCACCTCATGTTCAGAATTCATACGAAAAAATCAATAGATTTTAAATTGATATTTAATGGAAGAAAAAGAGAACTTTGCGTTAGAGGGACACGTGCCATGCGTTTCAATCGAAATTAGCACAATCACAGGGACTTGTTTTATCGAAACACAGCGATAAGAAAGCATATGAAACATGTGTTCTTAAACTCAACATCTCCAACAGAAAGGTGAGATAGATGTTGTCATGGTAATGGAATTGAACAAGGATCAGTATAAAGCACGTCTTCATTATTACCATCATATATTGTCCATAACTATTGTTTCTACATGTATTAAAACTATTTCAATATCTCATGTGATTTTTAACTACAAACACAATATCATGTGTTCTTAAACTCAACATCTCAAACAGAAATGTGAGACAGGTGTTGTCATGGTAATGGAATCGAACAATGATCAGTATAAAGAACGTCTTCATAAGTACCATCAGATATTGTCAATAACTATTGCTTCTATATGTGTTAAAACATTATTTCAGTGTTTCCTATGAATTTGGTGTGTCTGGCATGTTTCTGTAAAATAGGTAACATGGCATGGTAAAAACAATCAATGTTTCGTGAGATTAGTCTTCTTGTAGATGTAACAATACAAAGATGTGCAAGGCACAGACATTCTTCATGACAATAATCTAACAAAAGTTCATTTAAATACTAGAAGTGTGAGAAACAAACTTGACCATCTTAGCGAGTATCTTCCAGATAATCACATTATTGGTTTCACAGAAACACACCTTGACGAAAACATTGATAGTGATACACTTAAGTGGACAGGTTACCATGACCCTATTCGTAAAGATAGTAACTCATTTGGTGGAGGTGTTATGATTGATAAATTTATCAAGAAGAATGTAGCATTTAAACGAATGCCAAATTAAGAAAATATATATGATGAAACAATATGGATAAAAATATACCTGCCTAGTAAGCCATTATGTTTTTGCTTAGCAGACCTGAATATAATTCCTCAGTTTTTGGGAAAGATTAGACATAAGTATTGAAAATGGATATTACAAGTTGAATAATAGTAATTGGTGATTTAAATGCTGATCTGATGTCTAGTAGAAGTAATCACGTTGAAGATATAATGTTAACCAAGAATTTACATAATATTATAAATGAGCCTACTAGGGTAACACAACACTCAAGCACTTTGTTAGACCCAATCATAATTAGCGAAGATGTTGATACAGTAGTAGATTGTGGAGTTATTGAGTTTGAAAGATCAATTAGTGATCACAAAGGCACTTAAGTGACATAAACCACTCCAATAAATACACAAATGGCATATACTAGGTTTTGTATTATGTTATAAGCAAAGTGATTATACTTATCTAAATGCACTTATCAATGAGAAACTCTGGAATGAATCAATTTCAACATTAGATGATAACAGTGCAATTTTACCATGTTTCAAGAAACCAACAGGCGCAATTTGTTTATACATTAACTATTTCCAAATTTGAAATAGAAGATATCATTAGATGTTTACACGTGAAGAAAGCGTCTGGTCCTGATAAAATAAGTCATCAACTATGGAATCAAGTTGTATATTCAATAAGTAACATTTTATGCTTATTGTTCAATATGTCTTTACAAAACGGTGTGTATCCAGCTGAGTGGAAGGTAGCCAATGTTATGCCGCTTTAAAAAAAGTGATTCAACTGTAGCTTCTAACTATAGACCCATATCTTTGATAAGTTGTGTTGGCAAAGTGTTTGAAAGAGTTGTTTTGAAGCATTTGTTTAATTACTTTCATACTAATAAAATAATGTATAAATATCAGGCTGGCTTTCAGCAAGGACATTCCACTGTACACCACTTAATTGAAATATATCATAATTATATATAAGGCATGTGCATCATTAGATAGCAAAGACAAATTTTGCATGGTATTCTGTGATGTATCAAAAGCATTTGATGTGTTCGGCACAGAGGTTTATTGTTAAACTTGAAAGTTATGGAATAAATGGGCAGATGTTGGGATTGTTAGGTTGTTACTTTACTGATAGGAGTCAAAGCGATGAAGTCAGTAAATCATTTTTCAAGAGAAGAAAACTAAGCGCTGGTGTCCCACAGGGGTCAGTGCTTGGCTCATTTTTGTTCATAGTATACATCAATGACATAGCAGATAAATTAGATTGTTTAACGCGCTTGTTTGCTGACGACTCGTATTTTGGTTACTCTTCACCAGATAATAAACTTATTGAAATGAACCTAAATGCAAATTTAAACAAGTTAAATATCTGGGGTAAAAAGTGGTTACTAAAGTATAATCCTGATAAGACTGAAGCTCTCCTCGATGAGACATGAAACTGATTTACCACATCTTTATTTTGATGAAGTTAAAGTTAAAAATGTTGATAATCATATTGGAGTAATTCGTACCTATAATGGAAAATGGGCAGAACATATTGATCAAGTTATGATACAAAATGTTTCCAAAATTGTCAACTCAATGCGACTTTTAAAATAGGTATTGAACAGGGATACTCTCAGTAAGATCCACATTATGTTCATTCGGCCACATCTTGAATACGCATGCAAAGTTTCGGACGGGTATACTCTTGAACAGATTAGTAAACTAGAACAGATTCAGTTACAAGCAGCAAGAATAGTTACTGGTTTACCTATATATACTTCACATAAATATCTATATTATGAAACTGGTTGGGAAACGTTACAAGAACGTAGAAGATGACCAAAAGTATTTTCAATGTTTTAAATTCAAAATGAAATGGCCCCTTTATATCTGACCGAACTGCTACCCAATAATGTTGGTTCAAAATCAAATTATAAACTACGGAACTCAAACAATTTATTAACTCCTATCTCAAGACTCAAACATTCAAAAGAATCCTTTTTTCCATCTACAATAAGATTAACAACTTACCAACCACTGTTCGTAATTCAAATATCTCAGTATTTAAATCATGCATACATATATATATAAAATAGTGGAAGGCGTGCAAAGGTATTTTGTGTATGATTCATGTGTGAACAGTTTTAATATGATATACTGTAAATTTAAACAATAACTAACGAGTGACGGGGAATGCCAGAGTATCTGTATTATTTGTTTATTTTACCCATATAACAAATTAAAGTAAAAACGCGAATATAAAAGGCAAACGTTTCCTTAAAAGGACCCGAGAAGGAGATGAACCTCCATATCCATACGCGTGTGACGTGGATTCACTTCTTAAGTACGTATCATTGTTTACTAAGCGCGATTAAAATGTCCACTGCGAAAATGTCTTTCACAATAAAAGATAGATGTGGTTATAGTTGAAAGTTTTGTATTTCTCAATCCATGATCATATGATATAAGTAAAAACAGTTGTATATGAAGAGGTCTGCGGAGCTCTAAAGCAAGTCGGCTCAAACTGAAAACCCCTGTGACGTTACAATCAACACTGTGGCGTCATAACCAACCATGCCTATGGCGTCATTGCATTCGAACGATCGTCGTCGCTCTTCAAGCTTTCCGTGTTTATTGAGTTAATCAGTAATCGTTGATTTCTTTAATTTTCGGACAATTTAACTGTTTCCTCCGATATTTGATGCGTCGGCACATGTACGAAAAGGTTAATTTCAACTATACGGGAAACAAATGAAACATGTTTAAATACAGAGGACAGTTTCTTAATTAACCAGTCGGGAAAAGTTAGAAAGATGAATGAAGTAGTGCCGGCAACCAACGAAGTCGTTGTTTTTTCTGTATCAGACAATAAAAAGCCAGAAAAAGGTGTAACTCCAATGTGACTTACAGGGAAAATACTACCCCGTGTCCTTCTTCCAATATGGGTAATATCATTTAAAACTGGTAACGTTGCCTTATTGATGACAATGATGATACACTCGTTTATGTAAATGCAGATAATGTCATAAGAAATGGATTTTTCATCTTTGTCAACAATCTAAAAATAAGAACAAAACACATTATTATATTCCTATATCTGCAATCTGCATTTAAATCATACTCAGCAAAAGTGAATCTTACAAATAATTATAAGTTGCTTTTAACTACTAGATTTATTTTCCAAAACCAGTTTACGATATCAATCATAAAGGATTTTAGCAGGGAAAGATAAAAAGACGGGGATAAGTATTACTTGAAAAGTTCTGTGGCTCTGTTTGGTTTCATGTGTTGACTGAGATATACATAAGCTTAGGTCAGCATACGTAGGCTTAAGTAGACATACGCCAGCATCCATTAGCATACATCAGCATACGCCAGCATCCATCAGCATACGCCAGCATCCATCAGCATACGTCAGCTTCCATCAGCATACGTCAGCATCCATCAGCTTACATCAGCATACGTCAGCATACGTCAGTATACGTCAGTATCCATCAGCATACGTCAGCATACGTCAGCATCAATCAGCATACGTCAGCATACGTCAGTATCCATCAGCATACGTCAGCATCCATCCGCATCCATCAAAACAACGCCAATATACGTCATCATACGTCGGTAACGACAGTAAAGAAACATTTGTCTGCATTATGATCAGTTTAATCGTTATTTGTCTCTGTTTCATTCCATTGATCAATACAAGTTTCAACAAGAAGATATTTGAATTGGACCTGGATCAACCCTTTGGAATTCAAGGATGTCGGACACAATGTGAAGACATGAAAGCTTGTGTTGATGTGACATATTCTACAAACACATTGTCATGTGTTCTTAAACTCAACATCTCCAACGGAAAGGTGAGATAGATGTTGTCATGGTAACAGAATGGAAAAAGGATCAGTATAAAGAACGTCTTCATTAGTACCATCAGATATTGTCAATAACTATTGTTTCTACGTGTGTTAAAACTATTTCAATGTTTCATGTGATTCTTTTTCTGTCCGACCTTTATCTGTAATGTAATGTATGCATACATAACATAATAAGATAATAATAATATTCTTACCCAAGCGTGCACAGATATACCGATTATTAAAGTTTTCATAATGGTCATGAGAATTACAGTTTTTCTATAACTTGCGTTTTTTATGAATTGACTACAATTTTTATTTTACAGTCTAATCAAAGATCGTGAGTTGGGGTCTTCTTTTTCGATTTTTACGCATTAAAATGATCTTGGGTAAGAAAAAGAATAATCAACTCGGTGCTCGGAATTACGAATTATCTGTCCCTCGTGAATAATTATGTCAATCTCCTCGCTAAAGCTCAGAGTTTATCACAATAAGTAACTCGTGACAGATAATCCGTAATTCCTCGCAACTCGTTGATAGTTCTTATAATAATTCATATACCATTAGCGATTAAGTAATGTTATGAGATGTAACAATATAAAGATGAGGCACGCATAGAAATTCTCAAGAAAGCAGGTATTGTATAACTCTCCTTGTAACAATCTGGTTATCAAGATTTGCCAGGCAAAGAAATTATCCAGAAAATGTATCTATAACTCTCACTGAAGCATACCCGTTTCTTCAGACCCATATATTTGGTGGACAAATTGGCTTTTTGATGAAGCAAATTCTTAACTTATTTATTTCAATGACAATAAAACGCTGTCACACGCACAACTAAGAGTTATGCACAGATACCCGAGAAACATTTCATTGTTTATTTAGCCTTATACAGATGTACCAGTTATAGAAATTATCCAGGAATAGATATTGTATTTATCTTCTTGTAGTAAAGTGTAACAATCTGGTTATAAGGATATAACAGGTGTAAACATTCTCCAGTAGCAAATATTGTATTTAGATTCTTGAAGTATTATGTCTGTCCATAATAGTATTTTATGTAAGAGAAATTTATCTCTATAATCACTTTGCACATGTAGATTTTATATTGGAAATGTATAAATACATTTATGCAAAATTATTGTCATCAACGCCATGATTAAGTATCAGAATAATAATAATATTAAATAGGGTTATCATACTGGATGAAAATGTACTGTATAATGTATGAATAATTTTGTTCCCTGAATTTTTATTTAATTTTCCCCATAATCCTATTCCAGGAAGCAAGATTCTGTGGAACTGGTGTCTGTGAAAAATAATGTATAATATTCTCGTTGTAACTTGTAAGATGTAATCTTCTGACCGTAAACAAATTCCAGGAAGTGAGATTCTGTGGAACTGGTGTCTGTGTTCAGCGTTCAGTCCAAACAAGATCAGGACGAACTGTGGCAGTTTTGGAGACGTATCCCGACACTCCTCAACGAGCTGACCGGAACAAATATGATGGTAATTATACTCCAAATGTTCACTACATTTCAATAGCTCTTCGAATAATGCAGCGAGCACAGGTGAGTGTGTGTTTAACGCCACTTTTAATGTTATTTCACTTTAATCACAACTTCTGGTATTGTTGCAAGGAGAAAGCCCGCAACGCCGTCTACGCTTCGGCTGGAACTAGCGAAAAATGGTTGACACTGCTCTGAATTTAGTGTAGCATTGTACCCAAACTTTACTGAATGAAGTACAGTTCACTGCAGAAGAGTCCCTGGCGGGATCCAATATTTTAGAAACGTCCTTTTTCAGTGCTTAGTTTATTTTGATTTAATGTCTCTGTCCTCTTTATATGTTATGTTTTGCGTAAATCTTTAAACTCAAATGTATGAAAGGTCAATGGGTGATGCATCGACGTTTAGTATCACACCGCAAAGTATCAGAGTATCTCAATTTGTTTTTCTGCAATACATGAAATGAGAAAAACACAGATACTGATTTACAACGTGTATAAAATAAAATAAAATCAGAATATCCACAAAGTAATAACATATTTACTTACTTACACACTCGTATAACTTTCTAAAAACTTATTAAATGAAATCAAGCCGATGAAATGTCATTCTATTTTTACAGAAACACAGCTTAGCTTCATTCCATTTAGCACAGTTCTGTGCAAAATAAGTGGAAAACGGAAGAACGTCATAAAACCCACCCAAGCTGCTTCAGTGAAATACCCATGCAAAGCAAGAGCTGACCAGATATTCCTGAAGAACGCTAGCTACTCTTGGACAATGACTGCGAGACAAACAGACAATGCTTATTCCAATGTTGTGTTTAATTTCAGATCAACTAAACATGTCAAATCTGTTTTATCCTTCACGTTTTTAAAACAAGATGGCTCATTTAAGATTAGAAAAAATAATGAAAGAAAACTCTTTTGTATTTGTAAATCGGTGGCGATAATGAAATTCACTTTAGGCAATGGGGCTTTGCAGATCGTGAACGTGGACACGAATGTTACACTGTTAAACGAACGTCTGGGATTAGCACCTGGAAATATGTTCCACCTCTTGTTCAGAATTCATATGAAAAAATCAATTGATTTTAAATTGATATTTAATGAGCGAAATAGAGAACTTTGCGTTTGAGGGAGACGTGCCATGCGTTTCAATCCGAATCGAAATTAGCACAATCACAGGGACTTGTATTGTCGAAACACTAGCGATTAGAAAGTATATGAAGCATGTGTTCTTAAACTCAACATCTCCAACAGAAAGATGATATAGATGTTGTCATGGTAATGGAATTGAACAAGGATCAGTATGAAGAACGTCTTCATTATTACCATCATATATTGTCCATAACTATTGTTTCTACATGTATTAAAACTATTTCAATATCTCATGTGATTTTGATCTACAAACACAATATCATGTGTTCTTAAACTCAACATCTCAAACAGAAATGTGATATAGATGTTGTCATGGTAATGGAATGGAACAAGGATCAGTATAAAGAACGTCTTCATGAGTACCATCAGATATTGTCAATAACTATTGTTTCTATATGTGTTAAAACATTATTTCAGTGTTTCCTATGAATTTGGTGTGTCTGGCATGTTTCTGTAAAATATGTAACATGACATGATAAAAACAATCAATGTTTCGTGAGATTAGTCTTCTTGTAGATGTAACAATACAAAGATGTGCAAGGCACAGACATTATTTCATGACAATAATCTTACGATATTATAATACTAGAAGTGTAAGAAACAAACTTGACCATCTAAGCGAGTATCTTTCCGATAATCACATTATTGGTTTCACAGAAGCACACCTATACCAAATATATATGATGAAACAATATGGATAAAAACATACCTGCCTAGTAAGCCATTAATTTTTTGCTTAGCAGACCTGAATATAATTCCTCAGTTTTTTGGGAAAGATTAGACATAAGTATTGAAAATGGATATTACAAGTCGAATAATGGTAATTTGTGATTTAAATGCCGATCTGCTGTCTAGTGGAGGTAATCATAATTTACATAATATTATAAATGAGCCTACTAGGGTAACACAACACTCAAGTACTTTGCTAGACCCAATCATAATTAGCGAAGATGTTGATACAGTAGTAGATTGTGGAGTTATTGAGTTTGACAGATCAATAAGTGATCACAAAGGCACTTACCACTCCAATAAATAAACAAATGGCATACACTAGAGATGTATTATGTTATAAGCAAGGATTATACTTCTCTAAATGCACTTATCGATGAGAAAATCTGGAATGAATTGTTTTTAAATTGCCAAGATGTTAATCAAGCTTGTGAAATATTTTACTAAAAAAATAAATGTATTTTTAAAATCTTGCATCCCTACGATGAAAGTAATTATAAGACCAAATGATAAGCCGCGGTTTGACTCAACTTTTAGAAGGGAATGCAGAAAAAGAGACCGGTTATGTAGAAAAGCCAGAAGAACAAAAGTATCTGCAGATATTTCAAAATTAAAAAAAAAAGAACGCCAAAAGGTCAACAATATGAAGTATTATACTAAAGAAATGTTTTATGCTAATGTTGACAATTTTATTTTTGACTCATATCTTGGTTCATATTGGAAACTTCTACGTTACTTAGTGAAACAATCCGGATCGAGTACCTGCATTCCTCCTCTTAAAGTTAGCAATGGTCATGACAGTCCATCTTGTTTCTCTGATTGTGAAAAAGCAGAAAAACTGAATGAATATTTTCAATCAATTTCAAAATTAGATGATAACAGTGCAATTTTACCATGTTTCAATAAACGAACAGGCGCAATTTTTGACACATTAACTATTTCGATGTTTACAAGTCAAGAAAGCATCTGGTCCTGATAAAAAAAAGTCATCAACTATTGAAAAAAGTTGTATATTCAATAAGTAACGTTTTATGCTTATTGTTTAATCTGTCTTTACAATACAGTGTGTATCAAGCTGAGTGGAAGGTAGCCAACGTTATGACGCATTAAAAAGTGATTAAACTGTAGCTTCTTACTATAGACCCATATCTTTAGTATAAGTTGTGTTGGCAAAGTGTTTGAAGGATTTGTTTTGAAGCATCTGTTTAATTACTTTCATACTAATAAACTACTGTATACATATCAGGCTTGTTTTCAGCCAGGACATTCCACTGTACACCTATTAATTGAAATATACCATAAGGTATCTGAATCGTTATTTAGCAAAGACAAATTTTGCATGATATTCTGTGATGTATAAAAAGCATTTGATCGTGTTCGGCACAGAGGTTTATTGTGTTAAAACTTGAAAGTTATGGAATAAATGGGCAGATGTTGGGATTGTCAGGTAGTTCCTTTACTGAAGTCAAAGCGATGAAGTCAATAAATCATTTTTCAAGAGGAGAAAACTAAGCGCGCGGGTGTCCCACAGGGGTCAGTGCTTGGCTCATTTTTGTTTAAAGTATACACCAATGACATAGCAGATGAATTAGATTGTTTAACGCGCTTGTTTGCTGACGACTCGTCTCTTGGTTACTCTTCACCAGATAATAAACTTCATACATCAGTTCATACATCAGTTCATACATCAGTAGGTCTTGTCAATCTCCTTCGGAAACAGGTATTCACATTGGGTTTAATATATTGTGGATTGGGAATATAGAGACCATTTGTTATCATGGTTATGAAGGTTATTGTTTTTAGTTGCAATAATCTTTTCTACATTGAAAATTTCTTTCAAAACTATCAAATACCCTTCTAGTTTTGGAACTTGTTGTCTAATACCACATATATAAATATATTTTTTGGCAGATATTATTATATGATTCAGTAGTCTATCAATGTCAATTGTTCCAAACCAAACGAGGTATTTTGTTATTTTGATTCTGAAATCCATTTGATGATTAAACCAAAGTTCAATATTCTTCCAAAAAGTTTGTATTCCTCTACATTCCCAATAAACATGTGAGATATTCTCATTCAACTCATTACAGAAACAGCAAGTGAAGTTGTCAACAAGTTTCATTTTGAATAGTTTTTTTTTTGGTATAAATAATACCTTGTAAGAACTTGTATTGAAATTCAAGTAGTTTGACATCCTTCAAACCATTTCTGTAATTCATGAAAATCTTATTCCAATCAAAGTTCAAATCCAGAAAAGAGGCTTGCCATTTAAGATATACTTTGGGTAATTGATCATTAGAAATCAGAATATCATAGAATAATCTAGATCCTTTTAAGGATTTCAATAAATGTAAGTGACAATGGGCTATATGTAAATCAAAAATTGGGATATACCTTGATTTCCTAATGGTATTTTTCCAAGAATCAGGAATTGTATTTAAAACATGAAGATAATTCAAATAAGTACCTTTAATGCCATATGCTATTTTCAAGTCATTAAAGGATTTGAAATCTTCATTGTTGCAAATATCCTTAACTGTATGTATACCTTTCCTTACCCAGTTTTTAATGTATAGAGTTGGGTTTTTGGAATTATGATTTAACCAGAGTGGTTGGGGTAGAATGTCTTCAATATTTTCAGAGTTAACATGAATCTTAACAGTATCTGTCCCAAACTTTTAGAACATCCCTCCAGTATGGGATATCAATTCTAAGTATTTGCTCAACATTTACACCCAATTTAAAAATTGTTTCAAAAGGAATATTGCAAGGATTATCTTTGCATTGTTTTTTAAATTTGGATCTGAGATTAGAAAGTTTCAATGCATCACAGAAAGTTGCAATGTCAACCATCCTTAATCCCCCATCTTTGTCATTTTTTTCTTCAAATTTTCCCTTTTGATTTTATCCGGTTTTCCATTCCAAATAAGTCTGAAGAATATGCTATCTAATGAAGAGATAAACTTTGTTGAAGGATTGGGTAAGGTATTTAAAATGTGAACAAGCTTTGACATAGCCAAAGTTTTTATAACAGTTATTTTACCAATCAGAGTTAAGTTTCTTTTCCTCCATTGTGCAAGCAATCTATTAATTTCTTCTATCTTTTTTTGTATTGATTACCCACAGATTGTCAAGATCATTGTGGAATTTAATTCCAAGTACTTCAAATACCCCACTTTGCCATTCTATTTTAATGTCTTTGCACAGTTGTTCATTACTATCTCTCTTAGAGCCTATCCATATTGCTTTCGTCTTATCTATATTTATTTTAAGCCCTGACATTTTATAAAATGTATTAATTTAATCAATAGCATATTACTTCAATATTGATTCAATTTATACTCCGTATTGTCAATAACAATACCTTTTATATTATTATTACTTCTAATCATACAACCTTATATTTCAGCAACAAAAATAAAAAGACAAAAGGTCACCTTGCCTGCATCCGCGTTCATTTATGAAAAATTCTGAGAGTTTACCATGTTGAGTAACACATGATGTTGTTTCATATGTCAGAATATTTATCCACCTAATGATTTCAGGGCCGAAACCACATTTTGTTAAAACCAAATTAAAAAAATCTTTGGATACTGTATCAAAAGCCTTCTCAAAATCTATTAAAAGCAGTAATCCTGGTATATTTCTTTTTTTTAAGTTTCAAACATTAAATCATAGAGCAATCTTGTATTTTCGCTGATGGTTCTACCTGGTATAAATCCGGTTTGGTTAGCATGTATCAGTAAATCTAACGTTTTCTTTAATCGGTTAGAGATACAAGCACTAACAATCTTATAAAGTGCATTCAGTAAAGTAATAGGTCTCCAGTTCTTTAAGATAGCTTTAAATTTATTAGCTTTTGGTATACATGTAATTACACATCTTTTCATTGTTAGAGACATTTGATTTTTTTTAGAAATACTATGAACAAATCGAAAAATCCAAAATTTTAGTTCCTTCCAAAAGAATTTAAAGAAATCGATTGGGAAGCCATCAATTCCAGGACTTTTGTTATTTTTCATGTTTTTAACTGCCTGGGATAATTCATTCATGTTAATGTCTTTATCCAAATTTGTTCGTAAATCATCATTAAGAGTCGGTATTACAATCTCATCCAAGGGGGAAAAGTCTTTTTCAAAATGTTTATCTTCAGAGTAAAGTTTCTGATAAAAGGATTTTACTTCTTGCAGTATAGATTCACTGTCTGTTAAATGTTCATTGTTGGTGGAGATGAGTATATTAATAGAATTATTAACATAATGTCTATTTTCTAAATGGCAAAAATATTTTGTTGGTTTTCTCCTTCCTCATACCAAAGTACCCGGTTTCTCATAGATATACCTCTCAATTCCACCTGTTTTAAATGTTCAAGTTCAGTTTTATGTTTTGTTAATTCACTTAACAAATGTTCACTAATATTTTGGAAATCTCTTCTTATATCTTCTTCAAGGGTCTTTATTCTAGATTCCAATTCAGCAGTTCTATCTTTTTGGGTTTTTTTTAAGATATGTAGAGTAAGATATTGTCCCACCCCTGGTTTTCATTAGGAAAGTTTCCAAAAATAAACTATCATCAATCTTGAGCTGTATTTCTCTTGGATCATCATAATTTACTGGGTCAGATATTGTGTATTCATCAATAGTTTCTTTCAATGTATTCCTAACTAGGTTTCCATAATCAGGGTTAAGAAGCAGAGAATTATTGAACTTCCAATAACCCCTTCCTCTTTCTTGATTAATAGAGTTGGAAAAACTTATAATAATAGAGTGATCTGATTTATAGCCTGGCAAAATATCTGTATCAAAGGTTATGTCACATATATCTTGTGAAACAATGAAAAAATCAAGTCTGGCCTGTTGCCTAGGGTATTTTTCCACCAGGTATATTTCTTCTCATTTCTATTTAATTCTCTTATTAATAAACTTATTGAAATGAACCTAAATGCAAATTTAAACAAGTTAAATATCTGGGATAAAAAGTGGTTACTAAAATACAATCCTGATCATCCTGAAGTTCTCCTCGATGTAACTGATTTACCACATCTTTATTTTGATGAAGTTAAAGTTAAAAATGTTGATAATCATAGCAATTTGGAGTAATTCGTGCTAATAATGGAAAATGGGCAGAACATATTGATCAAGTTATGATACAAAAAGTTTCAAAAATGGTCAACTCAATGCGACTTTTAAAATATGTATTGAACAGGGATACTCTCAGTAAGATCTGCATTATGTTCATTCGCCCACATCATGAATACGCATGCGAAGTTTGGGACGGGTGTACTCTTGAACAGATTAGTAAACTAGAACAGATTCAATTACAAGCATCAAGAATAGTTACTGGTTTACCTAATATACTTCACATATATATCTATATTATGAAACTAGTTGGGAAACGTTACAAGAACGTAGAAGAAGACGAAAAGTATGTTTAATGTATAGAATTCAAAATGAAATGGCCCCTTTATATCTGATAGAACTGCTACCAAATAATGTTGGTGCAAAATCAAATTATAATCTACGGAACTAAAACAATTCATTAACTCCTATCTCAAGACTCAAACATTCAAAAGAATCCTTTTTTCCATCTACAATAAGCTTAACAACTTGCCAACTACAGTTTGTAATTCAAATATCTCAGTATTTAAATCATTTATACATGATAACAGTGTACATGCACCAACATATTATTCGTGCGGTAAAATAAATTTGAATATTGTCCATACCAAGTTGGGTTATTCTGTCAGTTGTTTAAACTTTGATTTATAGAAAGTTGGAATTAAAAGTGATCCTGAATGTGTATGCGGAACTGCTGTTGAAAATTTCCATCACTACTTGTTTGAATGTCCATTGTACAAACGACACAGAGTATCATATCATGCATTATGCTTATGTGCGCATTTGTAGATTAGCAGGTATTCAACTTAACCATAAGATTTTGTTAGAAGGAAGTGCAGATCTATCACCATGTCAAAACACAATTGTATTTAAGTTAGTACATTCGTTCATTAGTGAGACAAACAGATTTGTATAACATAACATTAGTTTTCTGTCTTCACTCTTCTTTAACTGCTGTCAATTATATCTCTCTGTCAAAAAAGCTGTAAATTCACTATGTACATACCAAGGAGAAGGTATTCTAAGTTGGAAAACTTGTTCCTAATCCTTTTCTTATTGAATAACATATGTTTAATACAAACCAACCTGTGTTGAGCCTTACAGTAGAATATGTTGTTGACATAACAGTTATATACAAATGTACTATTTTCCCACCTATTGAAGTTACATGTGCAAAAACCAAATGTCAAAACCAATCAGAAAGCAAAAACACTTCAGTGACATCATGGTAAGTTGTGTTATGACATCACAGACAATGAAATAGTGGAAGGCGTGCAGAGGTATTTTGTGTATGATTCATGTGTGAACTGTTTTAATATGATATACTGTAAATTTAAACAATAACTAACGAGTGACGGGGAATGCCAGTTTAGTATCTGAATTATTTGTTTATTTTACCCATTTAACAAATTAAAGTAAAAACGTGAATATAAACGGCAAACGTTTCCTTAAAAGGACCCGAGGAGGAGATGAACCTCCATATCCATACGCGTGTGACGTGGATTCACTTCTTACGTACGTATCATTGTTTACTACGCGCGATTAAAATGTCCACTGCGAAAATGTCTTTCACAATAAAAGATAGATGTAGTTGAAAGTTTTGTATTTCTCAATCCATGATTATATGACATAAGTAAAAAGAATTCTATATCAAGAGGTCTGCGGAGCTCTAAAGTAAGTCGGCTCAAACTGAAAACCCCTGTGACGTTACAATCAACACTGTGGCGTCATAACCACCCATGCCTATGGCGTCATTGCATTCGAACGATCGTCGTCGCTCTTCAAGCTTTCCTTGTTTATTGAGTCAATCAGTAATCGCTGATTTCTTTAATTTTCGGACAATTTAACTGTTTCCTCCGATATTTGATGCGTCGGCACATGTACGAAAAGGTTAATTTGAACTACGGGAAACAAATGAAACATGTTTAAATGCAGAGGACAGTTTCTTAATTAACCAGTCGGAAAAGTTAGAAAGATGAATGAAGTAGTGCCGGCAACCAACGAAGTCGTTGTTTTTTCTGTAACAGCCAATCAAAAGCCAGAAAAAGGTGTAACTCCAATGTGACTTACAGGGAAAATACCACCCCGTGTCTTTCTTCCCATATGGGTAATATCATGTAAAACTGGTAACGTTGCCTTATTGATGACAATGATGATACACTCGTTTATGTAAATGCAGATAATGTCATAAGAAATTAATTGTTCATCTTTGTCAACAATCTAAAAATAAGAATAAAACACATTATTCTATTCCTATATCTGCAATCTGCATTTAAGCCACATGGTTTGGAAAACATACTCAGCAAAAGTGAATCTTACAAATAAGTTGCTTTTAACTCCTAGATTTATTTTCCAAAACCAATTAACGATATCAATCATCAATAATTTAAGCAGGGAAAGACAAGAAGACGTGGATAAGTATTACTTGAAAAGTTCCTTGCAAACATTCCAACTTTAACTGTGGCTCTGTTTGGTTAACCGAGATATACATAAGCATACGTCAGCATACGTAGGCTAAAGTAGGCATACGCCAGCATCCATCAGCATAAGCCAACATCCGTCAGCATATGTCAGCATCCATCAGCATCGATCAGCATACGTCAGCATCCATCCGCATCCATCCGCATCCATCAAAACAACGCCAACGTACGTCATACAGTAAAGAAACATTTGTCTGCATTATGATCAGTTTAATCGTTCTTTGTCTCTCTTTCATTCCATTGATCAATACAAGTTTCAATAAGAAGATATTTGAATTGAACCTGGATCAACCCTTTGGAATTCAAGGATGTCGGACACAATGTGAAGACATGAAAGCTTGTGTTGAGGTGACATATTCTACAAACACATTGTCATGTGTTCTTAAACTCAACATCTCCAACATGAAGGTGAGATAGATTTTGTCATGGTAACGGAATTGAACAAGGATCAGTATAAAGAACGTCTCAATTAGTAACATCAGATATTGTCCATAACTATTGTTTCTACATGTGTTAAAACTATTTCAATGTTTCATGCGATTTTTTTTCTGTCCGACCTGTTTCTATAATGTAATGTATGTATACATAACGTAATATGATAATAATAATAATAATTCATATTCCGTTAGCGACTAAGTATCGTTATGAGATGTACGGAAACAATACAAAGATGTGACAGGCATAGAAATTCTCCAGAAAACAGGTATTATATAACTCTCCTTGTAACAATCTGGTTATCAAGATTTGCCAGGCAAAGAAATTCTCCAGAAAAATGTATTCTATAACTCTCACTGAAGCATACCCTTTCCTGCAGACCCATATATTTGGTGGACATATTGGCTTTTTGATCAAGCAAATTCTTAACTTATTTATTTAAATTACAATAAACAGCTGTCACGCGCACAACTTAAAGTGATGCACAGATACCCGAGAAACATTTAATTGTTTATTTAGCCTTATACAGAAGTACCAGTCATAGAAATTATCCAGGAATAGATATCGTAGTTATCTTCTTGTAGTAAAGTGTAACAATCTGGTTATAAAGATATAACAGGTGTAATAATTCTCCAGTAGCAAATATTGTATGTATATTCTTGTAGTAATATGTCTGTCCATAATAGTATTTTGGAGGAGAGCAATTTATTTCTCTATTAACTTTGCACATGTAATATTTATATTGACAATGTATGAATACATTTATGCAAAATTATTGTCATCAACGCCATGATTAAGTATCATAATAATTGTCATTAAATTAGGTTATCATCCTGGATGAAAATGTACTGTATAATGTATGAATATTTTTATTGACTGAATTTTTATTCAATTTCGACCATGATCCTATTCCAGGAAGCGAGATTCTGTGGAACTGGTGTCTGTGTTCAGCGTTCAGTCCGAACAAGATCAGGACGAACTGTGGCAGTTTGGGAGACGTATCCTGGCACTCCTCAAAAAGCTGACCGGAACAAATATGATGGTAATTATACTCCAAATGTTCACTACATTTCAATAGCTCTTCCAATAATGCAGCGAGCACAGGTGAGTGTGTGTTTAACGCCGCTTTTAAGGTTATTTCACTTTAATCACAACTTCTGGTATTGTTGCAAGGAGAAAGCCCGCAACGCCGGCTACGCTTCGACTGGAACTAGCGAAAAATGGTTGACACTGCTCTGAATTTAGTGTAGCATTGTACCCAAACTTTACTGCATGAAGTACAGTTCACTGCAGAAGAGTCCCTGGCGGGATCCAATATTTTAGAAACATCCTTTTTCAGTGCTTAGTTTATTTTGATTCAATGTCTCTGTCCTCTTTATATGTTATGTTTTGTGTAAATTTTTAAACCTTGCTCAAATGTATGAAAGGTCAATGGGTGATGCACCGGACGTTTAGTATCACACCGCAAAGAGATTGTTCTATCAGAGTATCTCAATTTGTTTTTCTGTAATACATGAAATGAGAAAAACACAGATACTGATTTACAACGTGTAGATAATAAAACAAAATCAGAATATCCACAAAGTACTAACATATTTACTTACTTACACACTCGTATAACTTTCTAAAAACACACTTATTAAATGAACTCAAGCCGATGAAATGTCATTTTATTTTTACAGAAACACAGCTTAGCTTCATTCCGATTATCACATTTCTCTGCAAAATAAGTGGAAAACGTAAGAACGTCATAAAACCCACCCCAGATGTTTCGATGAAATTCCCATGCAAAGCAAGAGCTGACATGATATTCCTGAAGAACGCTAGCTACTCTTGGACAATGACTGCGATACAAACAGACAATGCTTATTCCAAGGTTGTGTTTATTTTCAGATCAACTAAAAATGTCAAATGTGTGTTATCCTTCTCGCTCATAAAAAAAGGTGGCGCATTTAAGATTGGAAAAACTGATAAAAGAAAGCTCTTTTGTATTTGTAAATCGGTGGCGATAATGAAATTCACTTTAGGCAATGGGGCTTTGCACATCGTGAACGTGGACACGAATGTTACACTGTTAAACGAACGACTGGGATTCGCACCTGGAAATATGTTCCAATTCTTATTCAGAATTCATGTGAAAAAATCAATTGATTTTAAATTGATATTTAATGAGAGAAATAGAGAACTTTGCGTCTGAGGGACACGTGCCATGCGTTTCAATCCGAATCGAAATTTAGCACAATCACAGGGACTTGTATTGTCGAGACACTAGCGATTAGAAAGTATATGAAGCATGTGTTCTTAAAGGGACAGTAGCACGTTTTTTCGCTCAAATAAGTCGATGAAATGTATTTGAAAAATAATGTCACCAATAGTAAAAGACCATTCTCTCTTCGGAAAATCAAGTTAAACAGGATTGTACATTGTTCGATAATGCCATTGGAATCGTTTTTGTAATGCGAAATGATTAAACTGTGTTCACAATAAAATGACCGCCATGCAATTTTTGCTTTATACGCAACACAGTTATTACCACTACGGATAATTGGTTTGTGTAGTAAGATGTTTTACCCTCCAAAGTTAATATAAATGACGTAAACTATCAATATAAATAGGAAATTTGAAAAAATAAAATTTGAAAAAACGTGCTACTGCCCCTTTAAACTCAACATCTCCAACAGAAAGGTGATATAGATGTTGTCATGGTAATGGAATTGAACAAGGATCAGTATGAAGAATGTCTTCATTATTACCATCATATATTGTCCATAACTATTGTTTCTACATGTATTAAAACTATTTCAATATCGCATGTGATTTTTTTCTACAAACACAACATCATGTGTTCTTAAACTCAACATCTCCAACAGAAAGGTGAGATAGATGTTGTCATCATAATGGAATGGAACAAGGATCAGTATAAAAGAACGTCTTCATGAGTGCCATCAGATATTGTCAATAAATGTTGTTTCTACATGTGTTACTGCATTATTTCAGTGTTTCCTATGAATTTGGTCTGTCCGGCATGTTTCTGTAAAATATATAACATGACATGATAAGAACAATCAATGTTTCGTCAGATTAGTCTTCTTGTCGATGTAATAATACAAAGATATACCAGGCACAGACGTTCTTCACACCGTCACATTGCGAACTCTCCTCTCTTCGCCTTTGACTTCAACCCTCGCATTTTCTGATTTTAGCTCACTGTAGGCTAATCGGATAGGCCAATCAGAATACTTGCAAAGTGAACTTCCGATGTCACGTATTTAGCCAACTTTCTCAAGTCCTCTGCTACATCACAATGACTTGTATAGCCTCTATAACTGTATCGAGAGTTGCCATTTTGAATTGGCACTGAATGTAAACGGCGATTGCATTGGCTGTATGTAAGCAGCTGGTAAGGGCCGTAAATCGTAATCACACTAGATGTCGCTGCTTCGTGTCACGGCTCTGCTATCGTTGAAGGCAAGGTTAAAAACGGGAAGAGTTGGTCTCGATACCTCTTCACACCTTGCCGTGGGAAGATGGGCATAGACATTCTCCAGAAAAAAATATTGGATATCTCTCCTTGTTGTAAGATGTACCAATCTTTTTATAAAGATATACCAGGAATAGACGTTCTCCAGACATAGATATTATATTTATCGTCTTGCAGCCAGATGTCTGACCATAATCGTATTTCAGGAAGAGATGTTATCTCTAAATTAACTTTGCACATGTAGATGTCACATTGGATATATATGATATTATTTATGCAAACGTATTGTCATGAACGCATTGATTTAGTAACGTTATACTAGGGGCATTAAATAAAGTTAGTTGATGAAAATGTGCTTAAAGTTTCCTCAAAAAGTTTGCTGTCAGTCATGACTGTATATATATATATATACATAGATTGTTTAATATAATTCCGTCGAAGGTTAAAATGGATCTATACATGATATATGAACATTCTTGTTGACTGTATTTTTTACATTTGATTTAAATTTGACCATGATAACATATTCCAGGAAGCAAGGTTCTGTAGAACTGGTGTTTGTGTTCAGCGTTCAGTCCGAACAAGATACGGACATGTCTGTATGGAGCGGCATTTAGATGTATGTGTGGAGCGGCATATCAGATGTGTGTATGGAGTGGCATATGAGATGTGTGTATGGAGTGGCATATGACATGTGTGTTTGGAGTGGCATATGAGATGTGTGTATGGAGTGGCATATCAGATGTGTGTATGGAGTGGCATATGAGATGTGTGTATAGAGCGGCATATGAGATGTGTGTATGGAGTGGCATATGAGATGTGTGTATGGGGTGGCATACAAGATGTGTGTATGGAGCGGCATATGACGTGTGTTAACGGAGTGGCATATGAGATGTGTGTATGGAGTTGTATATGACATGTGTGTATGGAATGGCATATGAGATGTCTGTATGGAGTGGCATATGAGATGTGTGTATGGTTTGGCATATGAGATATCTGTATTGCTTGACATATGAGATGTGTTATGGAGTGGCATATAAGATGTGTGTATGGGGTGGCATATGAGATGTGTGTATGGAGGGGCATATTAGATGTGTGAATGGAGTGGCATATGAGATGTGTGTATGGAGTGGCATATGACATGTGTGTTTGGAGTGGCATATGAGATGTGTGTATGGAGTGGCATATCAGATGTGTGTATGGAGTGGCATATGAGATGTGTGTATGGAGTGGCATATGAGATGTGTGTTTGGAGTGGCATATGAGATGTGTGTATGGAGTGGCATATCAGATGTGTGTATGGAGTGGCATATGAGATGTGTGTATAGAGCGGCATATGAGATGTGGGTATGGAGTGGCATATGAGATGTGTGTATGGGGTGGCATACAAGATGTGTGTATGGAGCGGCATATGACGTGTGTTAACGGAGCGGCATATGAGATGTGTGTATGAAGTTGTATATGACATGTGTGTATGGAATGGCATATGAGATGTCTGCATGGAGTGGCATATGAGATGTCTGTATGGAGTTGTATATGACATGTGTGTATGGAGCGGCATATTACATGTGTGTATGCAGCGGCATATGACAAGTGTGTATGGAGTGGCATATGCGATGTGTGTATGAAGTGCCATATAAGATGTGTGTATGGAGTGGCATATGAGATGTCTGAATTTAGTGCCATATGAGATGTGTATATGGAGCGGCATATGAGATGTGTGTATGGAGTGGCATATGAGATGTGGGAATTGAGCGGAATATAAGATTGTGTATGGTGTGGCATATGAGATGTGTGTACGGTGTGGCATATGAGATATGTGTATGGCGTGGCATATGAGATGTGTGTATGGAGCGGCATATGAGATGTGTGTATGGAGTGGCATATCAGATGTGTGTATGGAATGGCATATCAGATGTGTGTATGGAGTGGCATATCAGATGTGTGTATGGTGTGGCATATGAGATATGTTAATTGAGTGGCATATGAGATGTGTGTATGGAGTGGCATATGAGATGTGTGTATGGAGCGGCATATAAAATGTGTGTATGGAGCGGCATATGCCATGTCTGTATGGAGCGGCATATGAGATGTGTGTATGGAGCGGCATATGAGATATCTGTATTGCGTGACATATGACATGTCTGTATGGAGTCGCATATCAGATGTCTGTATGGAGTGGCATATGAGATGTGTGTATGGTTTGGCATATGAGATATCTGTATTGCTTGACATATGAGATGTGTTATGGAGTGGCATATAAGATGTGTGTATGGGGTGGCATATGAGATGTGTGTATGGAGGGGCATATTAGATGTGTGAATGGAGCGGCATATAAGATGTCTGTATGGAGTGGCATATGAGATTTGTGTATGAGGCGGCATATGAGATGTTTGTATGGAGTGGCATATGAGATTTGTGTATGGAGTGGCATATGACATGTGTGTATGGAGTCGCATATGAGATGTCTGTATGGATTGGCATATGAGAAGTGTGTATGGAGTTTCATATGAGATGTGTGAATGAAGTGGCATATAATATGTGTGTATGGGATGGCATATGAGATGTGTGTATGGGGTGGCATATGAGATGTCTGTATGGAGTGGCATATGAGATGTCTGTATGGATTGGCATATGAGATGTGTGTATGGAGTTTCATATCAGATGTGTGAATGAAGTTTCATATGAGATGTGTGAATGAAGTGGCATATAATATGTGTGTATGGGGTGGCATATGAGATGTGTGTATGGGGTGGCATATGAGATGTGTGTATGGGGTGGCAAATGAGATGTGTGTATGGGGTGGCATATGAGATGTGTGTAATGAGCGGCATATGACATGTGTGTATGGAGCGGCATTTGACATGTGTGTATGGAGTCGCATATGAGATGTCTGTATGGAGTGGCATATGATATTTGTGTATGGATTGGCATATGAGATTTGTGTATGGAGTGGCATTTGAGATGTCTGTATGGATTGGCATATGAGATGTGTGTATGGAGTTTCATATGAGATGTGTGAATGAAGTGGCATGTAATATGTGTGTATGGGGTGGCATATGAGATGTGTGTATGGGGTGGCATATGAGATGTGTGTATGGGGTGGCATATGAGATGTGTGTATGGGGTGGCATATGAGATGTGTGTATGGGGTGGCATATGAGATGTGTGTATTTGGTGGCATATGAGTTGTGTGAATGGAGTGGCATATAATATGTGTGTCTGCGGTGGCATATGCGATTTGTGTATGGGGTGGCATGTGAGATGTGTGTATGGGAAGGCATATGAGATGTGTGTATGGGGTGGCATATGAGATGTGTGTATGGGGTGGCATATGAGATGTGCGTATGGGGTGGCATATGAGATGTCTGTATGGAGTGGCATATGAGATGTCTGTATCGGGGGCATATACGATGTCTGTATGGAGTGGCATATGAGATGTGTGTATGGAGTGGCATATAAGATGTCTGTATGGGGTGGCATATGAGATGTGTGTATGGGGTGACATATGAGATGTCTGTATGGAGTGGCATGTGAGATGTGTGTATGGAGTGGCATGTGAGATGTGTGAATGGAGTGGCATGTGACATGTCTGTATGGAGCGGCATATTACATATGTGTGTATAGGGTGGCTTATGAGATGTGTGTATGGGGTGGCATATGAGATGTGTGAATGGAGCGGCATATGATAAGTGTATCTGGGGTGGCATATAAGATGTGTGTATGGGGGGCATATACGATGTCTGTATTGGGTGGCATATGAGATGTGTGTATGGAGTGGCATATACGATGTCTGTATGGAGCGGCATATGAGATGTGTGTATGGAGCAGCATATGAGATGTGTGTATGGAGTGGCATATGAGATGTGTGTATGGGGGGCATATGAGGTGTGTGTATGGATCGGCATATGAGATGTCTGTATGGAGTGGCATGTGAGATGTGTGTATGGAATGGCATGTGAGATGTCTGTATGGAGTGGCATGTGAGATGTGTGTATGGAGTGGCATGTGAGATGTGTGTATGGAGTGGCATGTGAGATGTCTGTATGGAGTGGCATATAAGATGTCTGTATGGGGTGACATATGAGATGTCTGTATGGAGTGGCATATAAGATGTATGTATGGGGTGGCATATGAGATGTGTGTATGGGGTGGCATATGAGATGTGTGTATGGGGTGGCATATGAGTTGTGTGTATTTGGTGGCATATGAAATGTGTGAATGGAGTGGCATATAATATGTGTGTCTGCGGTGGCATATGCGATTTGTGTATTGGGTGGCATATGAGATGTGTGTATGGGAAGGCATATGCGATGTGTGTATGGGGCGGCATATGAGATGTGTGTATGGAGTGGCATATGACGAATGTGTATGGAGTGGCATATGAGATGTGTGTATGGAGCGGCATATGGGATGTGTGTATGGAGTGGCATATGACATGTGTGTATGGAGCGGCATATGAGATGTGTGAATGGAGTGGCATATGAGATGTCTGTATGAAGTGGCATTTGAGATGTGTGTATGGAGTGGCATATGACATCAGTGTATGGAGCGGCATATGAGATGTGTGAATGGAGTGGCATATGAGATGTGTGAATGGAGTGGCATATTAGATGTATGTATGGAGTGGCATATGAGATGTGTGTATGGAGTGGCATATGACATGTGTGTATGGAGCGGCATATTAGATGTCTGTATGGAGTTGTATATGACATGTGTGTATGGAATGGCATATGAGATGTCTGTATGGAGTGGCATATGAGATGTGTGTATGGAATGGCATGTGAGATGTCTGTATGGAGTGGCATGTGAGATGTGTGTATGGAGTGGCATGTGAGATGTGTGTATGGAGTGGCATGTGAGATGTCTGTATGGAGTGGCATATAAGATGTCTGTATGGGGTGACATATGAGATGTCTGTATGGAGTGGCATATAAGATGTATGTATGGGGTGGCATATGAGATGTGTGTATGGGGTGGCATATGAGATGTGTGTATGGGGTGGCATATGAGTTGTGTGTATTTGGTGGCATATGAAATGTGTGAATGGAGTGGCATATAATATGTGTGTCTGCGGTGGCATATGCGATTTGTGTATTGGGTGGCATATGAGATGTGTGTATGGGAAGGCATATGCGATGTGTGTATGGGGCGGCATATGAGATGTGTGTATGGAGTGGCATATGACGAATGTGTATGGAGTGGCATATGAGATGTGTGTATGGAGCGGCATATGGGATGTGTGTATGGAGTGGCATATGACATGTGTGTATGGAGCGGCATATGAGATGTGTGAATGGAGTGGCATATGAGATGTCTGTATGAAGTGGCATTTGAGATGTGTGTATGGAGTGGCATATGACATCAGTGTATGGAGCGGCATATGAGATGTGTGAATGGAGTGGCATATGAGATGTGTGAATGGAGTGGCATATTAGATGTATGTATGGAGTGGCATATGAGATGTGTGTATGGAGTGGCATATGACATGTGTGTATGGAGCGGCATATTAGATGTCTGTATGGAGTTGTATATGACATGTGTGTATGGAATGGCATATGAGATGTCTGTATGGAGTGGCATATGAGATGTGTGTATAGAGCGGCATATAAAATGTCTGTATGGAGTGGCATATGACGAATGTGTATGGAGTGGCATATGAGATGTGTGTATGGAGTGGCATATGACGAATGTGTATGGAGTGGCATATGAGATGTGTGTATGGAGTGGCATATGAGATGTGTGTATGGAGTGGCATATGAGATGTGTGTATGGAGTGGCATATGACATGTGTGTATGGAGCGGCATATGAGATGTGTGAATGGAGTGGCATATGAGATGTCTGTATGAAGTGGCATTTGAGATGTGTGTATGGAGTGGCATATGACATGTGTGTATGGAGCGGCATATGAGATGTGTGAATGGAGTGGCATATGAGATGTGTGAATTGAGTGGCATATCAGATGTCTGTATGGAGTGGCATATGAGATGTGTGTATGGAGTGGCATATGACATGTGTGTATGGAGCGGCATATTAGTTGTCTGTATGGAGTGGCATATGAGATGTCTGTATGAAGTGGCATATTAGATGTCTGTATGGAGTGGCATATGAGATGTCTGTATGAAGTGGCATATTAGATGTGTGTATGGAGTGGCATATTAGATGTCTGTATGGAGTGGCATATGAGATGTCTGTATGAAGTGGCATATTAGATGTCTGTATGGAGTGGCATATGAGATGTCTGTATGAAGTGGCATATTAGATGTGTGTATGGAGTGGCATATGACATGTGTGTATGGAGCGGCATATGAGATATGTGAATGGAGCGGCATATGAGATGTCTGTATGGAGTGGCATATGAGATGTGTGTATGGAGCGGCATATAATATGTGTGTATGGGGTGGCATATGAGATGTGTGTATGGAGCGGCATATGAGATGTGTGTATGGAGCGGCATATAATAAGTGTGTATGGGGTGGCATATGAGATGTCTGTATGAAGTGGCATATGAGATGTCTGAATGGAGTGGCATATGAGATGTGTGTACGGTGTGGCATATGAGATTTTTGTATGGAGTGGCATATGAGATGTCTGTATGGAGTGGCATATGAGATTTGTGTATGGAGTGGCATATGAGATGTCTGTATGGATTGGCATATGAGATGTGTGTATGGAGTGGCATATGAGATGTGTGAATGAAGTGGCATATAATATGTGTGCATGGGGTGGCATATGAGATGTGTGTATGGGGTGGCATATGAGATGTGTGTACGGGGTGGCATATGATATGTGTGTATGTGGTGGCATATGAGATGTGTGTATGGGGTGGCATATGAGATGTGTGTCTGGGGTGGCATATGAGATGTCTGTATGGAGTGGCATATGAGATTTGTGTATGGAGTGGCATATGAGATGTGTGTATGGAGTGGCATATGAGATCTGTGTATGGAGTGGCATATGAGATGTCTGTATGGAGTGGCATATGAGATGTGTGTATGGAGTGGCATATGAGATGTCTGTATGAAGTGGCATATGGGATGTCTGTATGGAGCGGCATATGAGATTTGTGTATGGAGTGGCATATGACGTATGTATGGAGCGGCATATGAGATATGTGAATGGAGCGGCATTTGACATGTGTGTATGGAGTGGCATATGAGATGTCTGTATGGAGTGGCATATGAGATTTGTGTATGGAGTGGCATATGAGATGTGTGTATGGAGTGGCATATGAGATGTCTGTATGGAGTGGCATATGAGATTTGTGAATGAAGTGGCATATAATATGTGTGTATGGGGTGGCATATGAGATGTGTGTATGGGGTGGCATATGAGATGTGTGTACGGGGTGGCATATGATATGTGTGTATGTGGTGGCATATGAGATGTGTGTATGGGGTGGCATATGAGATGTGTGTATGGAGTGACATATGACGTGTGTATGGAGCGGCATATGAGATATGTGAATGGAGCGGCATTTGACATGTGTGTATGGAGTCGCATATCAGATGTCTGTATGAAGTGGCATATGAGATTTGTGTATGAAGTGGCATATGATATGTGTGTATGTGGTGGCATATGAGATGTGTGTATGGGGTGGCATATGAGATGTGTGTATGGAGTGACATATGACGTGTGTATGGAGCGGCATATGAGATATGTGAATGGAGCGGCATTTGACATGTGTGTATGGAGTCGCATATCAGATGTCTGTATGAAGTGGCATATGAGATTTGTGAATGGAGCGGCATTTGACATGTGTGTATGGAGTCGCATATGAGATGTCTGTATGGAGTGGCATATGAGATTTGTGTATGGAGTGGCATATGAGATGTGTGTATTGGGTGGCATATGAGATTTGTGTATGGAGTGGCATATGAGATGTCTGTATGGATTGGCATATGAGATGTGTGTATGGAGTGGCATATGAGATGTGTGTACGGTGTGGCATATGAGATTTGTGTATGAAGTGGCATATGAGATGTGTGTACGGTGTGGCATATGAGATTTGTGTATGGAGTGGCATATGAGATGTCTGTATGGATTGGCATATGAGATGTATGAATGAAGTGGCATATAATATGTGTGTATGGGGTGGCATATGAGATGTGTGTATGGGGTGGCATATGAGATGTGTGTACGGGGTGCCATATGATATGTGTGTATGTGGTGGCATATGAGATGTGTGTATGGGGTGGCATATGAGATGTGTGTCTGGGGTGGCATATGAGATGTGCGTATGGGGTGGCATATGAGATGTGTGTATGGAGTGACATATGAGATGTCTGTATGGGGTGCATACACGTTGTCTGTATGGGGGGGGGGGGGGGGGGGGGGGCATATACGATGTCTGTATGGAGTGGCATATGACGAGTGTGTATGGAGCGGCATATGAGATGTGTGTATGGAGTGGCATATGACATGTGTGAATGGAGTGGCATATGACGTGTGTATGGAGTGGCATATGAGATGTGTGAATGGAGCGGCATGTGATATGTGTGTATGGGGTGGCATATGAGATGTGTGAATGAAGTGGCCTATGACATGTCTGTATGGAGCGGCATATGAGATTTGTGTATGGGGTGGCATATGAGATGTTTGTACGGTGTGGCATATGAGATTTGTGTATGAAGTGGCATATGAGATGTCTGTATGGAGTGGCATATGAGATGTGTGTATGGGGTGGCATATGAGATTTGTGTATGGAGCGGCATATGATATGTGTGTCTGGGGTGGCATATAAGATTAGTGTATGGGGTGGCATATGAGATGTATGTATGGGTGACATATGAGATGTGTGTAAGGGGTGGCATATGAGATGTGTGTATGGGGTGGCATATGAGATGTGTGTATGGGGGGGGGGGGGCATATGAGATGTGTGTATGGAGTGGCATATGAGATGTGTGTATGGGGGGCATATTAGATGTCTGTATGGAGTGGCATATGACGAGTGTGTATGGAGTGGCATATGAGATGTGTGTATGGGGTGGCATATGAGATGTGTGTATGGGGGGGGGGGGGGGGGGGGCATATGAGATGTGTGTATGGAGTTGCATATGAGATGTGTGTATGGGGAGCATATAAGATGTGTGTATGGAGTGGCATATGACGAGTGTGTATGGAGTGGCATATGAGATGTGTGTATGGAGTGGCATATGAGATGTGTGTATGGGGGGCATATAACATGTCTGTATGGAGTGGCATATGACGAGTGTGTATGGAGTGGCATATGAGATGTGTGTATGGAGCGGCATATGACGAGTGTGTATGGAGTGGCATATGAGATGTGTGTATGGATTGGCATATGACATGTCTGTATGGAGCGGCATATGATATGTTTGTATGGAGTGGCATATGAGATGTGTTAACGAAGTGGCATATGAGATGTGTTAATGGAGCGGCATATGAGATGTGTGTATGGAGCAGCATAGGAGATATGTGTATGGAGCGGCATATGACATGTGTGTATGGAGTGGCATAGCAGATGTGTGTATGGAGTGGCATATGAGATTTGTGTATGGATTGGCATATGAGATGTGTGGTATGGAGCGGCATATGACGAGTGTGTATGGAGTGGCATATGAGATGGGTGTATGGAGTGGCATATGAGATGTGTGTATGGAGTGGCATATGACGAGTGTGTATGGAGTGGCATATGAGATGTGTGTATGGTGTGGCATATGAGATGTGTGAATGGAGTGGCATATGCTATGTGTGTATGGAGCGGCATATGATATGTGTGTATGGAGCGGCATGTGAGATGTGTGTATGGAGCGGCACATGAGATGTGTGTATAGGGTGGCATATGAGATGTGTGTATGGAGTGACATATGAGATGTGTGTTTGTGTGTGTTCGTATATCACTTTTGATTACAGTCAAGCCGCGATAGTCCGGCCACCGATAATCCGAATCTCGCAGTTTCCGAACGGTAGCAAGCTGTAACCAAACTTATCTCTATATAAACTCATCAAATGTTGATTCATTAATTCGTTGATTCCGTTTCCGAATCCGAACGCCAATTAACCGTAACGGAATAGCTAATTACAACTATTACTGCTTCATTCATCCGGTGGTTCATCAAAGCGTTCGGGTAATCCCCTTGACAAGCGATCACCACACTCATTGGATTGGAAAACTTCAATGACAGTTGATTGACACGGGAGTTGAGCGTGTCAAAAATTTGTGATTTTAATAAATTATAATGTCTTGCACTGTGTGTCGATAGTTTGATAATAATAATGATAATTTTAACACCTAATATACAGCGCAATACGGTACCCTGAAGGAATTGTACTTTCGGTGCTGCTATTAAGCGTTCCGCGCGACCATATAGGTCCGTACCTCCCGTGTTCAGGTACCCATTTAGACAGCTGGGTGGACTGAGTGCAATGTGGATGAAGTGCCTTTCCTAAGGACACAACACAGTATGAGACCCAGGTCACAAATATTTGGTATCTCCATCGGGATTAGAACCCGGGCCTTTGCGGCCTGTGCTCCATAGTTTGTGATTGCAATAAATTGAAATTTATCATTTTGTGTGATAGTTTTTTAAAATCCAGCGTGGCAAACTCATGTGGTATTCTAAATATGTTCTCGACTGTCTGTAGATTCAAAGGGAATCAACTCCATCTTGTTTGGTTCATTTCAGTCGTCCGAACATTTCACTATCCGAACCTTTTTGATGAAAAACGGAAGGGTTCGGATTATCGAGGCCTGACTGTATAATGATATACTTTAAACGCATCTCATCTGGTCAATCACAACTAACTGAAACTAAATATGAAGGCACGAGTTCGAATCCCTCCTCAAGGTGGACTTCTGTCCCGAAGTGTACTGTTATCCCACGTTAACATGAACAGGGCATGGCATAGCAGCAGACAATAGTTGTGGCGCTGATTTTAGATGCAGGTAATATTGTAGGCTAAGTGTAGAAAATAACTGAAAAATTTACATATGTTGTCTTTTATTTCATAAAAAATTACACATTGGAATGTTCCATATACTAAGAAAATACATAAGAATACTGTCTATATGTAGATCATGTCAACAACAAAATAAAGATACACAATCAGTATGTGTATTGCTGCAAAAAGACCAACTTCAAAGTCAGTGATCATCATGCATACATTCAACATACATTCACACTTAATTTTGAGATACTTTACAGTACAGTACTTTACAGCCATAAATGACACTGAGTGATGCTTATTTTGGAGCATTATCACAACTACCGTATTTCCTCTAATAGACGCCCTGCAAACCCAGGGTCTATTCGAGACCCGGCGTCTATTCTAGACCCTACGTCTATTTGAGACCGGCGTCTATTCTAGACCCAACGTCTATTCGAAACCCGGCGTCTATTCATTTTAGGCATATAAATTACCCGAATAACAAACATAGATAATTGCAATCATTATACTTCGTGAATATGAATTTGTTTTGGTGAATATTTATTTATGTTCGAACGGGAACAAGGTTTTCTTTAGGAGGCATACGTTAACATTTATACGTTCTGTTTTTAAAAACATTTTTCAACTTAACCGGCGTCTTTTCGAGACCTGGCGTCAATTCAAGGCCCGGCGGCGTCTACTTGAGGAAATACAATATTCCTTGGGACACAGAGGGACAAAACCACTTCGTGAAGGTATCACCGTCAATTTCATTGCAACATTAATATTAAGTAATAATCACTCAAATATGAAAATATGCAAACAACCAATGAGAACACGTGATAAACCTCAATAAAAGGGTTATTAATAACAACAAATAACAACGCAGCTCAAGACGGACGGAAGTATCTGAGATAGAAAGATCACTGCATATACAACATCAATCGAACATCTAAGAAATTACTGAAACAGAGTCATCTTATTTGACCTAGTTCATTGTAACAGAATTCCCAGATGGAATCTCAAAATCAGGGATAAAGCTCTACATGTCTATTTAAATTCCCCATTTTGTAATAATTGATACAATGTATACACCCATATACATATTGGAAAGGTATTATGCCTCATTTAAAAAATGCCAAGATAAATACAAGAGGTATAGAGGATATTAAATGAGTATTTGTTTCACGCTATGTTTATAAAACGAGTGGCTGAATATTATTATTTTCTGAGCGATAGCGAGGGATATGCTGATATTCAGGCACAAATGCCGTTAACATAACATGCCAAAAATTCTAGTGTTCAATTTACTACCGAAGTCGCGGAAAATGTGAAAAGTATGAACCCTGCTATGCTTCATCGTAGGTTATAACACTGAATACTGATACATAATACAAACGTGATTTTCATCACAGATCACACTGTGCAAACCCTCCTGAACTGCAACTTAAAGAGTTCTAATAAGGCAAAGTACCTGGGTTATTCTGCTGCCAATAACAAATGAATGTATCCACACACTATGTAAAATAGAAACTTGAGCATATTATTTGTTGAAAACAATACAAAATATAACATAGTTTGCACATTGTGCACTCGAATAAAAAGTAACTGAAAATAACTCTCTCTTTGGGCATATTATGTATTAATACAGACACTAGCATATACAATATAATACATCTTGGTGTGCATATGAGAGATAATATGACAGAACAACGCTGATATGTAAATTTCAGCATAAACTGATATCACCGTAATAATCATATTTCTCCATGTATGTTGTTTTTGTCATGAATACTTGTATGCCGGCCATAACCTGACGAAAACAGATTTATCATCCCAAAACTGTGTCATCAGGAGATATCGCTTGCTTTAGATCAAGAGATATCGTTTTGGCAGAAGACTGTGCACGATGACCTGTCACCGCCAACTACATGACGTCACAATGCTATTAAATCATGTAGTAATGACATCACACTGATATGACGTCATAAACATGATGACGTCACAATATTATGACATCACCGAATTGCAGGTCAAATGGGTCAGAGATGTACACTGTTTTCTTTGAAACGTGATAAGAATGATTTTGGATGATAAATAGTGGATCTCACCCTCGTGTCTTCTGATATCAAATAAATCAACACTCGTTGATAAAGTAAAAAATATTCTCGGCAAGCCTCGGATATTTGTAACTTTTGCAAACTCTTGTTGATATATTTGATATCAGAAGACACTTGGGTGATATTATCTATATACATAGACAGTGACACATAAACAGCAAACAATGATACAACACTGCATAGTGCTGTAATAAACTGCCAGGCAAAAGAATGTACTTTTCAATTGCAAATATCTCTATAGAATCTATAGTTTTCGATGTCATCGACATATAAGACATATTCTATGTGAAAATTAATAAATGTGCCTGATTCTGCACACATTAACAACATTTTAAACATGGTAGGGGCCATGTTGGTGTAAAAAAATTTTTTTTTAAATTTCTTCAAAATAGTTTAAGTTTTAATTAAACAAGAGTCACCAATTTATTATTTTAAACTCCTGCATTTAAGTATTATTGTATCGTGCCATAGTCAAGTGCATCTGATTTCTTTTAAATATTGAATCAATCGAAACCAACTGAAGTGAGTACTTTCTTTTGCTTGGCAGTGTAGTTTGTTTCCAATACGTGGTAAGTACTAGCTGTATACAGTCTGTACACATCCGTAGTTATATATCAATTCAGTCTCGTTGTATTATGGTATGCCATTGACATTTCCATGAGTCCTGATCTTCACTGATGTTATAACATCATCTCTCATGTTCTCATGGTTGTCCATAACGATCAGTCTGTCTTGTGATTGGTCATGATGGAGTCTTTTTTGTAATTGTAAGAGTTTTGCCTGTTTTGTGAGTTCACTACGTCTCTCCTCAGTGAGATTTATCTCCTTCTTCATTTCTTTATCTTTTAGTATCAAAGTATCTGAATGGTCACTGTTCATCTAAATAGAACTGATGCTTCCTTTCATATGTTCTTTTATTTGACCATTCAGTCAGTCTCGGTCATGAACCTCAATCTCCTACTCGTTAAACCTACAATGTCCGACTATCCTTTAACTTTCATGACCTGTAGAAATATGAGAAAGAGTTTCTTCAGTTTCACTTCAACATGCGTGTTGGTGAACAGCTGGGTGTAGATGCCAAAGTGTCCTCTCAATATGGCATAATCGTGGGGCAAGAGGCCGAACACAGTCAGTTTATGTTTTGCCCCAGAACTGAGTAGCAGGGAGACAGTAGCCATGTGACCTCTCACTGCAGCCATATGAAGAGGAGTCTGTCCTTGAAGATCACTGTGGTCAATATCTGCTCCTGCTCTGAGAAGTCGTTCAACAACTGCACAATGGTTGAACATTGCGGCTGCAATGAGTGGAGTCATACCATATTTGTTTTCCACTTCCAGTTGAGCTCCACGTGTTATCAGAAGTGCCACAAGGTATTCATGTCCTTTCAAGCAACATATCTGCAATGTAGAATCCCCTGAGGTTGTTCTTGCGTTCACGTCCGCACCCCTCTCTATGAGCTCTGTGGCCACCACTATTGTGCCTTTCTCTGCTGCCAAGTGTAAAGGAGTGAGTCCCTTCTTTGCGGGAACATTGGGATCGAGACATCTAGCCAAAAGGAAGGACACTGTTTTCCTGTCAGAGAAGGAAGCAGCTACGTGTAGAATATTCATCCCTGCATTGTCAACAATGTCCAACCTGCATCCGTATTGGATCAGAAACAACACAAGGTCGTTGTGTCCTCTGCAGCAAGCCAAATGCAAGCATGTATATCCTTCAATAGTCTGCTTGTTAGAATCGCCTCCACTGGCAAACAGGAGCTTGATGATGTCAGTGAAGCCATTCTGAGCTGCGAAATGGTATGAACACCACTGCCTGTTATCAGCACGGTTCACGTCAGCTCCTTTGTCCAGAAGCATCTGGACGACTCGCATGTTTCCCATGTCAGCTGCGGTATGCAAAGGAGTCTTATCATCAAAACGTGGGATGTCTACATTTGCTCCGTTATTTAATAACACTGCAACAAGTTGATAATGATTTTTGCCCGATGTGTCGTACAGAGCACTAGATCCATCCTTTGCTCGGGTATTAACGTCAGAACCAGCATTTATCAATATCTCTGCTGTTCTTAGGTGTCCATTTCGTGCTGCTAGATGAAGACTCGTTTCCATGTTTCGGGTCCGTTTTTCAATGTTTGCCAGTCTGTAAATTAAATTCTGTACAAGTTCATGAGACCCGTTTGATGCTGCAATAATCAGAGGAGTGTTTCCATCTACATCTTTTCGCTCTACATTGCATTTGTCAGTCTCGAGCAGTTGCTCTGCAATCTCAAGATTTCCGCCAATACATGCATAGTGGAAAGAACCCATCCCCTTCTTATCTGGGATGTTGACATCGGCCTTGAATAACAGAAGGAGTTTCACAATTGCAAGATTTTTATTTGTCACGGCAAAGGACAGTGGAGTATGATTGTCTTTGGTTCTTGTATTGATATCCGCTACCCTTTGCAAGATATACTTGACTGTTGCAGAGCTCCAGTTATGTTTAACTGCGAAATGCAAAGGAGTAAATCCGTTTTTACATCGATGATTGGCATTCGCACCTTCCAATAACAACCGATGACCAGCTTTTACATGAGAGTTTTTCAAGGCAATGCAAAGAGGTGTTTCACCATTTGGTCCAGCAATATCAATACATAATGAAGTGAATTGCAAAAGCTGTATGATGATTTTCTCATCTCCATTTTGAGCAGCGATGTGGATCGCCGCACATCCTTCTTTGTTCTTTGCAAGTAATAGAGGCACAAAAAATGTACTATTCAGCTTTGACAACAAATGCTTCACTAATGCATGGAATCCATGCTTGACTGCAACATGAAGAACAGTGTTCTTCTCCTTGTCAGCAACAAACACAAGCAATCTACTGTTAATCATCAGTTCGACTGCTTCGATGAAATTGTTTTTTGCAGCATAGATGAGAGCTGTCTGTCCTTCTTTCACTGTACGTCGAAAGCCGTTAATGGGGTAGGTGCATATCTCTTTGAACATGTCAGTTTTCCCAGAAAGGACTGCCATATGAAGAAGTGTTTCTCCATTAGCTGTCTGTGCAGTGAGGTTTCCCCCAAGGCGACGCAAGGCCCGCAAAACCCCCACATGACCAGCTCTTGTTGCAATATGAGATGGCGTGAGTCCATCACTTGTGGGCATGTTCACATCACAGCCTCTATACACAAGAAGAGTCACCAAGTCGATATCTCCAAGATCACTAGCATGGTGAAGAGCCGTCCAACCATTGCTGTCCACTGTATTTACAACGACACCCATATCCAGGAAGATTTGAACTACGTCTTTCTGTCCCTTTAGTGCGGCAAGCAGAAAACTCTTGTTGTGGTCGAACACATGCCTCTGTTCTGAGTTCATGTCAGTCAGCAGAACCTCCACGATTTCTGGATGATCATTTTCTATTGCCAGAATACACGCCCTCTCAGCTGTTGTTGGGCTGTATCTCGTGCTGTGACCCCTCATCAAGGCCTGTATCAGGAGAAGACCTCCTCTGTTCCCATACTCTGAACATCCGTGAATTACATGCTTCATCATTTCTGTGGAAAATATGACAGTGTTGATCATTTCAGCCAGCAACTTGTCATCGCCATTACTGCAGGCCAGGTAGCAGAAGGACTGTTTTAGTGTCACGTCAGTCAACTTGATGGCCTCGTTAAGATCTATTCGAGATAGAAAGAGGGAAACTCCTTTGGAAGTTGTGAAGAGACTGTGCCTCAGGACAGGAAGCAAGTGTCCCTTTTGCAGTTCAAGACACAACCTGTTGACCAAATGATCAACGCTTTCTGCTGGCAATGGGACTTTCAAGTGGGACATCGGTACTCCCTTTTCGTCAAACCGAACAAAATAGTCCAGAGAGTTCACATTGCAATGCTCAATTATGAACCTTACGTTTTTGTGACATATTACATTTGCTACACTTTCATAGATTGAGGTGTGCTTGAATCTAAGGAAATGACCATCTTTCTCCAAGAAGAGCCCACACATGTTCTCAAAAGATTCCTGTAGTTTCTCAAAGTGGTAGTCAAAACGCCCAGAGACCAAAATCTCAGAAGTATCTACAACTCCTTTGAGAAGATTGATTATCTCGAATTGTGTTGTAGAAATCTGATCAGTCAGGATCAGCTTAGATGCATCAAAAGACCCTTCCCCATAAAGAAGAAGATGAAATGCAACCCTTCTGTAAACATCATTGTGGTAATGTGCTGCTATAGCCGCTTCCAGAAACAATCGTGGGTTTCTGAAGAACTCAATGTGATCCTTACCGGTGTCAAGAGAGAAGAATAGTTGGCAACAGTGAGCAAATCCATGTGGGAAGGCAATTTCAATGAGCTTATCGATCTCGGTGTCAGATAAAAGAGGAACTTTGGTTTGTTTACTCTGGAATAGTTTGTAAATCTGTTTTTTGTCCTCTTGAGAAAGACAGAGTTTCAATATGGTGTTTCTGGAAAAAAACAGGTTTGTAAATTTCTCAAGTTTTCTCATGGCCAGTTTGAGCACGTACTCCCGTGACACGAACACTGTCAAGATGTTTTGAGAAAGCCTACCAAGGTTTTCGAAAACAGGCATCCACTTGCTGAAACCCGATTGGTCATAATGAAATGACCCGAACAAGTCATTAAACATGACAACCGAGTTGTTCATATTGGTGATGCTGAAGAATTCCTCAGGTGTCCTCACAAGATAAACATGACGGCCTCTATCCAGGTATTCCTTCAGGACCATGAAGCCAAGAGTTGTCTTCCCCTCTCCTGGTAGACCTGTTATCACCACGGTATTGTGTATCTGAAGTTTGGTAACAGCAGTCTCCACAATGTCCAGTTTTATTGTGTCTTTTGTGTAGGTCTGTATTTCATGTTTCGTTCTCTCTGGAAAATGATTTGTTTATTTGAAACTCAGTATTTCCAAACTGTTAAGTTATTTCTATTTCACATAGGTAAGCATTATGAATGTATATATGGATGGATGGAAAACAATTTTTTTTTATCTTATATCAATTTTTAGATTAATCAGTGAAATAAAATGTCTATCAAACTGCATTGACTGACTATTTTCGCTGTGACAAGTGAAGATATAATATATCGTTACAATACTTTGATTTATCGGTGAAATAAACTGTCTATCAAGCTGCATCTTCTCACGTCACCTATTGCACAAAAATGTCGGATACCTCGATAGAAATCTTCCTTTAAAACAATTAATAAGAAGCTGTATTTACTCACCAAAGAGGTGCGTCTGAGATTCGCTTCTGTAGTTCTCATCCCGGAAGCCACGCAGAGCCAGGTTTACCAGTGGGCCTGATGTGCCTGGTACGATTTTAATGATATAAGCAATGCTAATAATTATATATATATACATAATCCAAAACAAACTTTCGATAATATTATAATTAACAGTTTTGATATTAACATGTAATGGGAATATTTCATGATAACTTCTACATTGCCAAGGTCGTACAGATTTAATGATACAGTTTGTCATATTGTTTGGTATCAATGGAGGGGAAACGAGTAATAACTCATGGTAAGGTAAAATACGTGTGTTGATGTAGTTTGTTAGAGGTTTTACATAATGGATGAACATACAATCAGAAAGTAGTTTACCTTTGTAAACGTCCACTGTATTTCCAAGTGAAATTTCAGGACCAGCCAACTTTCTCACTGTCGCATTCCCAGTCAGAGATAATGCTTTCATAGTCCTGCCTGAAGAGAGACAATAAACTATTAACTGGACCAATTCATACATTGTTTCACTACTACAAGGGAACGAACAGAACATTTTATTGTGCATTTTACACACAAATATTGGTAACCGATCGGTAACGAACTTTTCATTATCTCATTTTCTCCCTGAAGATGAATTGAAACATAAAGCTACCATACACCTGGACTATATTATACAATTATTGACTTTAGTTGAGGTGAAACAAATGGTTTATCGACCTCGGAACAGTTATGTTCACCGAGGCGATAGCCGAGGTGAAGATAACTTTCCGAGGTCGATAAACCATTTGATTCACCGACAACTGAAGTCAATAACGTTTTTATTATATGATCCATGCATTTGTTTCCGAAAATACATTTTTAAATGTATTTTTTAAATAACTTAATACAAAACATGTAATTAAACAGCGCTCCTCGCAGCGGTGATCTATTTTTAGCTCCAGGTCATTGGATTGTTATGTCGACCTCGCGTGACGTTTCCCGCGGTCAACATAACGTTTGATCATTGTCGATGACCATCTGTCTCGGCCAATCAGAAAGCAGAACACTCGTCCATCATATAATAATTGTGTATGTACCTAATGAGACCTGGACTATATGTGTGTATGTACCTAATGAGACCTTGACTATATGTTTGTATGTACCTAATGAGACCTGGACTATATGTTTGTATGTACCTAATGAGACCTGGACTATATGTTTGTATGTACCTAATGAGACCTGGACTATATGTTTGTATGTACCTAATGAGTCCTGGACTATATGTTTGTATGTACCTAATGAGACCTGGACTATATGTTTGTATGTACCTAATGAGACCTGGACTATATGTGTGTATGTACCTAATGAGACCTGGACTATATGTTTGTATGTACCTAATGAGACCTGGACTATATGTGTGTATGTACCTAATGAGATCTGGACTATATGTTTGTATGTACCTAATGAGTCCTGGACTATATGTTTGTATGTACCTAATGAGACCTGGACTATATGTTTGTATGTACCTAATGAGACCTGGACTATATGTTTGTATGTACCTAATGAGACCTGGACTATATTTTTGTATGTACCTAATGAGACCTTGACTATATGTTTGTATGTACCTAATGAGACCTGGACTATATGTTTGTATGTACCTAATGAGATCTGGACTATATGTTTGTATGTACCTAATGAGACCTGGACTATATGTTTGTATGTACCTAATGAGTCCTGGACTATATGTTTGTATGTACCTAATGAGACCTGGACTATATGTTTGTATGTACCTAATGAGACCTGGACTATATGTTTGTATGTACCTAATGAGACCTGGACTATATTTTTGTATGTACCTAATGAGACCTGGACTATATGTTTGTATGTACCTATTGAGACCTGGACTATATTTTTGTATGTACCTAGTGAGACCTGGACTATATGTTTGTATGTACCTAATGAGACCTGGACTATATTTTTGTATGTACCTAATGAGACAATTATGGGTCGAAAGCAAACTAGTGAATATGAATAAATCATCGTGATTTCTTCACGAAAATAAGTTCTTCATAACACGTATCGATGCAATATTTATTGTAAGGAAGTTGTATATTTGAAAGAAATTATGAACAAAAAGAACTAAAGCCAAACGAGTTGATACTCACTCAGGGAGATGATGGATGACGACTCCCTGTAACCTGTAAACATATAACAACTTAAACTGTGGTGTCTGATTCTTACAGTAACCTGTAAACATATAACAACTTAAACTGTGGTGTCTGATTCTTACAGTAAACTGTAAACATATAACAACTTAAACTGTGGTGTATGATTCTTACAGTAACCTGTAAACATATAACAACTTAAACTGTGGTGTCTGATTCTTACAGTAACCTGTAAACATATAACAACTTAAACTGTGGTGTCTGATTCTTACAGTAACCTGTAAACATATAACAACTTAAACTGTGGTGTCTGATTCTTACAGTAACCTGTAAACATATAACAACTTAAAATGTGGTGTCTGATTCTTACAGTAACCTGTAAACATATAACAACTTACACTGTGGTGTCTGATTCTCACCAAGATTGTTTTCTGACAATGGTAAAAGTGTATATGTTGCGAACAATCTAGGATATAGTGCAATCTGCAAATTGTTCGAACCATCTTCAGAATGTGAGTTCACAATCTGCAGATTGTAGTCGTTCCGAGATTGCACGGAACTTCTACAACAGTGAGAAACAGAAATTGCTATTTCAATCCTGAACATGTGAAATTAAAACATTTTGAAATTCAGATGTTGATAATACTATTATTGTTGCAGAAATATACTCTAATTCGAGATGGTTTTAATTTAATTAGTTAATTTAATTCAATTAAGACATGATAAAATGTGTGATTATAAATACTATAATCTTCAACACACATTAAATGTCATTAGAACATTTAGATTTATCATACTTACTGTTAGTACAGATTTCACAATATATTGTAAATTTAATTAAACATGATAAATATAAAACAGTTTGTGGATATTATCTCAATACTTTACCTGTCGGTCTTTTTACATAAACCTCCTGAATGATACCATCCATCAACGAAAGTTTGGGGGAGTCGGGGCCTGAAACATAAACAATAAAACAATACTTCAGACAACGTCAACATCATTAATATTTTTAAAATCGTGAACTACATGGACATTGACCTGGAGTGGCAACACAAGATGAACATATATTAGAATGAATCCAAGTCTAGGTCAGAGGTAAGAGGTCAATTGAAACATGTCCTACCCACCGTAAGTACCCGTCTAACATCAATTTTGTTAGGGAAGAATGTTTTTGTTAATATTAATTTTACCCTTAGGTCAATATCAATATCAATATATGTCTCATTCTCTTCCAACAGAGGTAACTCACTTCAGATTTCCGCCGATCCAAACCTCTGTTCTACATAGCCTGAATCCGAGGGAAGAAATGGAGTGTCCTGATTGAATCTAGATGTGCAAACTGCGACGCCGTTGCAAAAGTGACGTTTGCCAATGACACGTCATAATGATTAAATAACTATAAAATAAAACTTACTCTCGTTTGTTGTGTTCTCCTCGAAATATGCTATTTGATTTTGTGTATACAATTGATTATAAACATGCTGATAAATAAAGAAGACCAAATCATAGACAAATACCCAAAATAGTTCATTTGTGTTATTTACATCAGACTTATTCGAAGGACACATGCTACTTAGCAAGACCATTCTATGTCAAATGCCTAGATCTTTGAAGGCACTCGGTCGACATGGTTTTCATTAGTTAAGAAGCAGGGATAAAGTATCAGGTTCCCATTTTCCCCGCTAGGAGTTTTGCTGGAGCCTTAAAATTGAGGCCATGTCAAGGAGAGGTAAGGACAAGGAGGAGCGTTACCTATGTGGGAAGAGAATATATATGTCTGTGTTGCTTGGACAATTATTGAAATCAAATCTGAATAATTAGCTTCGTTCATAGAGAGATCCGAACTTAATGTTTCCATATGAGGTCTAATAATATAACATTATCATTATTGGGTTAAGCTGAATACTATCAAAAATTATTTTTTATATCATTGATGATTTAGTGTAGAATTATACAATTCATTATATTTTCTATATTGTTCTATAATCTATATATTGTTTCATTATACGAACAGATAGATTGAATTTTACAATACTTGTCGTAGTATAATTTCATATCTTGTATAATTGGCCGATGGCAACTTCAGGGAATAGAGTTTTTTGTACCTGTTTTAAATTTCCTGAATGTTGGAACATTAGAACTAAGAATTGGTAGACGTATACGACGGATTAAAGGTTCATCCATTGTCTTTCATAAAATTTTATTTGACTTTAATACGTTCCAACTCACCACATGTACTGTTCACTGTGCTTTCATATTCATTCCCAATTACCAAATATGTCATAATTGCTGGTTTCCAATTAAAATCGAATAACATCATTTACATGCGGAGAAACCGAAAATGCACGTCCCATTTACATGCAGAGTAGTTATATGACCTATTAAACATTATCAACTCAAATTTGGCATTTTGTCTGTAAAATAAGATTCCAAAATTACGTTTGACTCATTGGCGCGCGCCAATCATGACACATTGTCCGGTTTTCGATCAGATATCACTACTTTTTCCTTCATATCGTCAATATACTCAGTCACATATCATCAATATGGTAGTTTTCGGAAATAGTCGGTACTTCTCGATAAAGTAAAACCATTTATAACGTTTGGCATATGTAAGCCCCAACTTCACTATAGATGTACCTTTAAAGTACAATAGGACACGGTTTGCAATTTCGTACTAAAATGTATTCCTACCCTTTTCCTTCTTCAAGGAAATCTCTGGTGTGGATCTGGAGTCCATGTTAACTTGGTAGGCGTCTGGGGCTGACAAGATAATAGATAATAGATAATAGATATTATATAATTATAGACGGGTGACGAGGTCAATACCTGTTTTTATGGCCCCGAGAAAACAATACTGACCAAGGACGAAGTCCGCGGTCAATATTGTTTCTCCGGTCCATAACAAATATTGACGGAATTCACCAGTCCATAATTGTTTTATTATATATATTATTATTATACAGAAACGAAAGGAAAACAATTTGGTTTGAAAAGCTGAGACTACGGTCAAATGATGTCATGCAACAATCGTTTGACGTCACTCAGGTCAATACGGTTTCTGGTCGGACTTGGGCTGGAGTCAATATGCTTTTCTTTCGACGGCCACGTGATCGCCTCTCGGTCAATCCGATCGTTTGGAAAATATGCTTACATAATAATAAATAATTCTTTATTATATTGAAAGTAATTCATTTTGATCTCAGAAAACAGAACAGATATATGATTAATAACAACAAAAGAATAAAGTCGCAAGCGAAGATAAAGTGATTCAGCCCAAGTCATTGGCAGAAATATCCATAACTTTGTGATGTGTCATACAGGTGCATTTGGTGGTGAATTTGTAAACAAGGCTCGAAGTGCAGAAACGTCTATGTGGCGCCGTAACCGCTAAACCTACGTATTCGACATGATTAATTTTTTTGCTGACATTGAGATTGATCATCTTTTGAATAAGGTTTCAAGTATCTAGGTGCATATTTGAAAAAAAAGGTTTTTAGTATATAGGTGTATTTTGAAAATTTGTTAGGACATTTTGGACTGGCTAATTAAAAAGAAGGCCATTTCTTCACCGATGCTTCAGCAGAAAAAATGTGAAAGTTTCAGCTTTGGGATGCAAGTATCTTCATAGGAGATGCTTCTCAAAGGTGCATGACGTCGGAAAACTTACAAAAGTGCATAAACATCAATATGGCGCCGAAACTACGTGACCTATTATTTACTTTTTTGGCTCGCATAGAGATTGTTAAAATCGTAAGTTTGGGTCGTACTGGGCCTTTAATGTGCGGGCATACTGCATTGTTAGAATTATCATCCAGTAAAGTATTATTGTAAGCAGATCCGTGGAATGATAATAAACATGCCAATAGCAATAAGGATTCTGCCTCAAAGGGGCGTTTTAAAAACATGCATTGAACGAGACTAATCAGGAGTTTATAATGGCGGTGGTTGATTCAAGTTTCATGTTTGTTTGGGACTAGCACAATGACAGGAAGAAAGTCCGCAAAACCACTGTGTCTCCAACGTTACAAAAGAAGAGACGTCCATTAAATCTGAAACTGCATCGGCTGAATCAAACGAAAATCAATTTAAGGATACTCATTCAGCAGTGGGATGACAATACGCATAATAATCATAATGACAAACCCTGATGATTAACAAAGTTCTCAGACACAAGCTTTCATTCTGAGATTTTGGCTCTAAGAAGTAAAGAACAATATCTAAACTAGGTAATGTAATGTGTGGATACCTGGCAGCTTGACGAACGTCCATACTATCCCATTAAGGTCCTGTATTTCTGGGATTTCTTTTCCACAGTCAGTTACGATGCAAACGTTTTTTTCTTCTTCACTTGTTTTGCTGAATTCTTCTGGACTTCGGACATGCGCACATGTTTTCTGCTTTCTGAAAAATAAACAAAAGTAATCTGAACATTTTCGGGTCAGGCACAGGAAGATTTTCTTATTTTTTCTTTTCTTTCTTTTCTTCTTCTTTAATGTGAAGAAGTTGTTATCCAGAAACTCGTCCTGTGCTTATTTATGCTAAATGCCATACTAAGACCATTTTCACTTGTGTAAAGCTTTCAAACCCTCTAAAAAAGGAAATAGTGTAATTGTTGTAACGCTGTAAATAAATATATCGCAAGGAAGCGCGATTTAATTCATGTTGAATCCAAAATTGACGTTTTGAATATTGATTAGTCTTCATAAAAACTAAGAACTGTCAATCTAAAAAGTCAAAGACATAAACATTTAAGTTTTTACAAAGAGATTTATAGATGTAGAGGCGCATAAAGCGATGGCAATGAAAAGCACAAGTAAACAACTTAATTTTAATTACAGAAATGATCTTCAATAAGTTTTCATCAAAACAAGAATCTGTAATTGTCAATCTAAAAACTCCTTCAAAGTGAGGATCGACATAAACAAAAGTCAAGCTTCACAAAAAGGTTATTTCATGTAGAGGAAATAAGTCAGTGAAATGAAAACTTCAACACAAGTAAACAACTCACTTAGCAGTGGCTCTGAGTTTGTCATCTTTGGACACCAGGGTGGTTGGAGCTATCTTGTCCAGACGTGAGGCAAGCTCCAGCATGAGTACCCTCTGTCCACAGTGGGGCATGACCTTTACCTTGACCTTCTTCTCTGAAAGGTTCTCCTGGATTGTCCTGAACTGATCTAAAGTCAAACACCAGAGAGGATCGTCTGATACACACTGGACGATGCTTATAGAGAGGATGAAAGCTTCTACAATCTTCAAATATTTTGTCTTGGGCATTGTGAGAGTCACGGGAACACTCCATTGTGATGTTTTATCAATCAGTCTGTCCAAAGCGTCCTTGAAGGAGTCCATACTGGACATTTCCTCAACTGTTATAATGCCATATACCAAACTGATCTGGGCATTACAGAATTGCCTTAATGATTTGACGATGGCCTTTGACGTAGAGACTACATACTTCATAGTTTGTTGACGTGCTTGAGGATCAGTATCGGCTTCCAGGACAGAGAACAAACAAGCTGGACGGTCTGGTATAACCAGAAGGACATCCTGGATAGATGCCGAGGAACTGGAACTGGAACATGGTATGTTTGTTGCAGATGCCAGGGACCCTGACGTGAAGACGAACCCCTCAGAGAACAGGTGTTTTACCCTGGTATGCAAAGACGTTATGACTGCATCCGTCTCAATTTTCCTCAGTGGTGGAAAGATGCACAGTTTTTCTGAAATCAGATTAAGTTATTTCAAACTGTTTTAATACACTACTAATAAAATAGTAGTAATTTTAGTCAAGACTACCAATAAAGACAAATATTTCGAATATGAACTCTTAAATGGTTGAGCAGTGAACTGAATTTTATGCAGTCGCTTTCTGATCTATGATGTTCTTTATTGCTGAGAAATCTAACCTCCATAATCGGAAATTTATTATCTAGACTTCTGAAATACGATAACAAAGTTAGGCCTAAATTCTTACCATACTATTTTCAAAAAGACAACTTAATTTACAAATACTAATCGCCTTTGAATCATACAATTGTTATACACCTGGTAATCTATCCTATACACTTTGAAATTATATAGACTATTCTGAAATATTATAGCAAAGGTATAAGCTCACCATAAACTTCTCTGAATGACAGCAGATAACAATGCAGTGAACAAATACTTAATGTATACGCCTCCTATGTCTTCTACCGTCGGTAAAGAAGTCATTTAACATTTCAGTGGCAACACATTTCATCTAATTTTGAGAGAGTGATTGGGCTGGGGTCTGTGTCTGTGGGGTCGGAGGGGTTGGATTTTTAGGGTTCTGAACCAAATAGATAAAGCTTGATCTCCTTGATGTAAATCGCGGTTCTGAAATATGATAAGGTAGGCCTATATTCTTATCACAATAATCTCTATTTGAATGCTAGAAGATAACTAGATAATGTACAAATACCCACCTCCTCTATACATGTAGTCTCGTATTCTTGCCAAACTGTTTCCAATCTGACAAATCTTCTGACCTTTATGATGGAAGGAGGAGACAGGAACATCCCTGGCCAATGATCGACTGATGACATCTGAAAAGTATGTTAATGTGATAAATAGTGTGTTTCATTGCCATCACACTGTCGACTTGCTCGTGTAACATCTATTCAAGAAAGAACCATGTATCCAAGCTACAAATAAAAGTAGAATATCATAGAGATGCCAAGTGACCAAATCATCCAAAAGGTATAACTCGGTGATACCTGTTGTTCTTGAAACGGAAACTTTACCCCACCTCTTACAACAAGAAGTGAAGGACTTGAATGGAGCTCACAATGTACATGTGCTGTACATGTCAACTATTCTTATTAAGCACTAGTTAGTTAGCAGTTATCGACACTAGTAACAATATTATAATTATTTGCAAACAAGATCTACCTTGGAGTTCAATTTCCTTCATGCAGGTGGGGTCCTGTTTCTTTGCAGGTGAAGCTTCCTCATCTGTTACAGCTAGAGCCAGGTGAATAACAGGTAACATGATGTCTCGAGGTCCTTCCGGTATGAGCCGTATACACTGTATATTTTTAATTTTTAATGCGTGAAGGTGTTAGGAGACACAACAGTCCTTAATTCATAGAACTATTTAAGTATAAAACTGAGTCAGTAATATAATGAAAGTAGTATTTTCAGACTTCAGTTTTCAGTGTTTAATTAAGTGTTTGACCTTTGGGATTTAATCTTCTTCAGGAATATTTCAGTAAAAAGTTTGTAAAAAGTAGTTAGTTGTTTTCCTAAAGATATTGGTCACTGTCGCTATCTTATCTCAACAAACGCCTCTTCCAGTCCTGTATATCCACAGGATGCAGTATGTTGTCTCTATCGAGGTCGTACGCCTCAGGACCCTTCTTGGAATGAAACACAAGCCCGTCCACAGCTGCTATGGCAACTTCGCATACATACAAGTCTGGTGAAAGTTCGTAGAACTCGATCTCCACATACTCTGGAGGTAAAGCAGCTGGCGTTGCGTCTGAACCAAAGAACAGAACAACAGTTTGATCCTTGATTTTTTGTCTCAGTGAAACCCTGAGATCGTCCAAACGATGTCTGTCAAACTGAAATCCCTTAATGTTGTGCCGTTGAGTAATGTAGGAAGGAAATATTTCCTTTTCTTCAGCAACCCCGAGGTAGAAGGAACCTCCGCCGTCAACTTTAGAGAACGCTGAGATACTCTGACCTAGCTTTAACGTATTCCAGATATACTCAGCGAAGGACGCAGGGTTACCAAGGAGACTCCCTTCCAAATCTTCGTCTTCTACAACAAAGGCCTTATGCTGAATCTTCCGACTTTCTTGTAAAATGTTCAATCCTCGAAGAAGAGGCACACTGCTCCGAAACTTCTCCTCTTTCTTCAAATAATTAACAATCTCTTCACAAGTGGGATCAACAATGGAGAAGTCTTGGGGAACCTTTGTATTGAATTCCACAGTAACGACGTTATAGGTTGGCAGGACACAAACAGCAACAACATCAGAGTATAGATCACCGGGAGAAGCTTCCCCGTCCTCCTGGAAAATACTCTTTATCCAGTTCTTTCTGTAGACATTTACAAAGAGACTTCCATTTTCTATCATCTCATTCAGCCGAGGGTCCACCAGTTCATGGAAGTGATGCAAACAGCTATCCGTCCTCTCAAGTCCCACTATATGAACGAGGACCACACCTCCCCCGGAGTTCCTTAGTGCAGATACAAGACACTTGAGGTTCCGGCAAAATGTGTCCCTGTCGTCCTTCTTGAGTTTCTTCTCTCTGTTCTTCTCTTCTTTTTCTCTGTCCTTTTCCTCCTTGGTCTTCTTGCCCGGTTTGCTGGGAGGGTTGGGTGGAGGGTTGTTGATCAGCGAGGCGACCACGTGGATCACCAGATACCTGTCCTCGGGAAATGGGAGCTCGTCAGTGTCACTGAGAATATCTTGACATTTCCTACAACCTGCAATACGTAAATTTTGTTAAAACATCATAAGTATTTGTATTGTCTATAACTAAACACAACATTGTTAAAGTTCTTAATCTAGAAGTTCGGTTATATCACCCCTAGGATTCCAACATCCGCCCGAACATGAAAAGAGAATTAGTAAAAACAAAAAGCAGTACAGGTATTGTCTACAGCTAATAACAATGTCATTATCGCTGTAAATTTATACATTGATTTAGCAATCCTAGGGTCCCAGTAACCTTGTAACAAACGAAGCACATGTTCGTACAAACAACATCCGCTGTTACAACTTAAAATCACTGTTAGTTAAAATCACATAATTCAAGGTATATGAATAATCAAAATATAGAATCCCATCATCCCCTTCAACACATACAAGTTTCATTATTTCTGATTGCAAATGCAAATGCATAAGTAGTGAAACATCTTAAATGGAAATCACGCACTCAAAAAAGATCAAATATGTTTTTAAGTAAAACTCATGAAATAAGATCTTCGTTCTTCCCGTTTCCTATAAAAGGAAAACGTTAAACTGAATATTGAATACGTTTCGGAACAGAGATAATTTTCTAAATAAAGTGTTCCCTATGTGGTCAAATAGGGAAAACTGGTTATAAAGCTATATTGCGCAACCATGTGATTAAACGATGAATAACCACATATTATATATTAGTGTATAAATAATATGGTATATTGTTTTCTTCAGCGATCTGATTGGTCGAGAGGCGATCTCAGTATGGTTTAAAATCAAACAAGCACAATGTAGGAAGCTGTTAACATACTATTTGAAAACATATATATCTGATAGCATTAACATTTTTAAATGAATCCGACAGATAGTCAATACAAACAAATCATTCTTGTAAAGGTTAATTAAGATTTAATTTCATTTGGCTTTCACCAATGATGAATTATTAGCTGTTAATTATGCAAAATTATGCAGGGGTAATATTTACCTTGCAGCTCCTGTCTCTGGTTCATCTTTCATAATCAGTTAGCAGCTGGGGATCTGTAGAGTAACATTAAAAATGAAAACAATTATATGCTGTTGATTTTGCAAAACTTTGCATAATTACTAAGACTTCCTCATATAGGTTATTTCAATTCATAACATTGTAACCTTAACATATCTCGAATCATGATCCATCCTTAAAACAAGTCTTCTATCTTCTAAAATTCCTTTTTCTCGGGGGATCCTTTGCCATAAGCTATGGATTTTGCAAAACTTTGCATAATGACGTAGATTTGCTCAGAGATAATTTTTCATAATTTTGTAACCTTAACTCGAATCATGATCCACCCTTAAAACAAGTCTAGAGTTTCTTTTGCAACATTTAATAACATATTCATTTTTAGGATAAATATGTTGACTAAATGTTAGATCTCATACTAAGATTTATATAAGAAATATATTGGAAAATACACAATTAGAACAAACAAAATAAAACAGAAGAAACAAAATAAACATGTAACATGAAGGAATAATTAATGTATGAGAAACGAATTAAATAAAATAAAATGGAAACATAAATTACATACGGTAAATAAATAAATGAAATAACTTCTGTTAATGAAACACTGTGCATCAAGTAAAACGATAATCATAGATCGATATTTCGTTAACCGTATTACATTTTTCTTAATTTTTAACAATTAATGTTACGTAATAAAAGTGTAATATTTCTTCACGCGGTTGTTTACAAATCATTCTATTTCCATACGTTGATATGAAGATTGCAAAGGCGGAAGTTAGTATGTATAGAAAACCCTCATGTCTAAATATAGCAGAGATGCATTGTATACGGTCGACTTCCCCACGTCATTCATCCAATCAGGACGCAGTTAGAAGTGTTCTCATCCAATCAGATCAAATGTTAGCACGAGCTCACCACGTGGATGGTATTGACAATAACCTACAAGTGTAGTGAAACGTGACGTTATACGACTACTCGTCTGAGGAGAAGGATTTTAATATTTAGTTTCTTATAAGCGACAGGGATTATACATGTATAAGTATTAATCACCCCTAAATACTCAGTATCGGTAACACTTAATACTAAACACGAGCTTTTGTTTATATATACTGACATCTCGGCCTTCCACGCATGCAGGTTATATTACACACTGTTATCGATTTACAGGATAATATCGCATTTCGACTGATGACAGATAGGGAAGCAATCTACCCAGGTGACTATTGTCATATAGAGTATGACGAAGTAAACAATCGCCTGTCATGAGTGTATGGTACTAGCTGGTAGTACATATTCATGTGTAAACACTATATATAAGCGTACCTGAGTTTCGCAATACTAAGTGGGTCACCCGTTCTGGCTCACTTACAATAGACATAATGTTTATCTAAACGAGCATTAGGGTTTTACTTTAACCAGCCTGAATATACATTGTACATACACACGGAGTGAATTTTGTATGTCACGGAATACAACGAATCGAAGGAAATTTAAAAAAAAAAAATTCATATAAATGTTAACATTAGTTGGTATAGAACGCAATTCTATAAACTATAAATTATACAGACCGACATTCGGTATCAGGGCCTGAATCAGTGTCCGGGTTCAAATCTAAAATTTCCAAACGGGATTGTTTATATCCGTATTATATATATATATATATATATATATATATATATATATATATGAAAAGGTTGAGGAAGGTCTCACGTGAAGTAAATGTATATAAAAATAAAATACTTCAGACGACACTTGCTGTAGATATCATTTTAAGACTGTTGAAAAGACTTGTAAACAAGTCGAAATGCGACGCACCCAGTCATTATTAAAATGATATCTACAGCAAGTGTCGTCTGAAGTATTTTATTTATATATATATATATATATATATATATATATATGATTACTTAGCTGCTTTACAAATCTATGTACATATGCATACATTATTCCAGCTGATCAAAACGCATACCCTTCCCATGTAGCTGTTCACGTGAACATCAAGTTGTATATTTAAACTGTACGAGCTCACAGTTCAACCAACATATCCCCTACCAATACCCTTCTTAGTCACACGTGTGTACTGTTAACATATAGAATCAATCTAACACAGACCTACCTCATACCCCTTCCTCGTCACCTGTACATCGTATAACAAGCCAACAACCTGTGTATTAGTACACCCTATTCTCATAAGTACATTAATTACATATCTAGCCAACATGCTGTGTATCAGTACACCCTATACTCACCTTGAACCAGCCTTATCATCCACTATCAGTTGTAGTACACTGCACCGACGTGTACGTTGTTTACATCATTAACACAGTCATTATAACGAGAACGAGGCTCAGTCGAGCGGGAGAGTCGAGATCAATACAACCGGGACGTCTCAACTCTGACGTGGAGCACCCTGACCTTCCCTCATTGAGTTTAGCAGTGATACTGGGTGTGAGCATGTGTGCTTCATAATCACTGAGGCGCGGAGACGTGGAAATACACCAGTATAATACACCCGGAGACAACAGATATAAGTTCATTGAAGCGATCAATGCGGGTGTACTAACGTACATGTATTTCTGAACTTACAGGTGTTTATTACGTCCATATAACTATTCCCTATACCAGAACATAGGTGTACTAACGATCATATCTCTGTATTCCTGAGAATACAGGTGTACTAACGTCCATATACCCGTATTCCTGAAAATACAGGTGTACTAACGTCCACATACCTGTATTCCTTAAAATACAGATGTACTAACGGTCATATATATTGACACACGTATACACCTATATTCCTGAATACTATGCAAATGAAACCTCAATGTGTCGTCATTATCGATCAACTCCTTTAATGAACCCGTCTTGAGTAAAACACTCATGAATAATCCGTCACTGAATGCTAAGAAGAAATATCATGTATAGTTAAGCCATGAATAATATATAAATTCGTCAAATAATACATTTTGCGATTCAGTGTACGTGTCCATTTTTCCTGTACATAGACAATTAAGTAACCTGAACCAAACACAACAAAATATAGCAAGAACGTGTTAAGTTCATATTGTCTCCCCTGTTCCAAGCTCTCCTATAACCAGTTCCTCCGCCTGCCTTCACTGTTCCAAGATTGCTACTACAGTTAAATCCGCCTGCCTTCACTGTTCGAAGCTTGCTACTTCCGTTAAATGCATGTCGTTCCTGATCCAAACAGTCCTGTTACCATCACATTATCTTATCGTCTCTGTTCCAAGCACTCCTGTTACCATCACATACGATTATCTTCCCTGTTCCAAGCACTCCTGTTACCATCACATTATCGTATCGTCCCTGTTCCAAGCACTCCTGTTACCATCACATACGATTGTTTTCCCTGTTCCAAGCACTCCTGTTACCATCACATTCGATTGTCTACGCTGTTCCAAGCACTCCTGTTACCATCACATTCGATTGTCTTCCCTGTTCCAAGCACTCCTGTTACCATCACATTCGATTGTCTTCCCTGTTACAGGCACTCCTGTTACCATCACATTCAATTGTCTTCCATGTTCCAAACACACCTATTACCATCACATACGATTGTATTCCCTGTTCCAAGCACTCCTGTTACCATCATATACGATTGTCTTCGCTGTTCCTAACACATCTATTACCATCACATACGATTGTATTCGCTGTTTCAAGCACTCCTGTTACCATCACATACGATTGTCTTCCCTGTTTCAAGCACTCCTGTTACCATCATTGTCTTCCATGTTTCAAGCACTCCTGTTACCATCACATACGATTGTCTTCCCTGTTCCAAGCACTCCTGTTACCATCACATACGATTGTCTTCCATGTTCCAAGCAATCCTGTTACCATCACATCGACTGTCTTCCATGTTTCAAGCACTCCTGTTACCATCACATACGATTGTCTTTCCTGTTCCAAGCACTCCTCTTACCATCACATACGATTGTCTTCCCTGTTCCAAGCAATCCTGTTACCATCACATACGACTGTCTTCCATGTTTCAAGCACTCCTGTTACCATCACATACGATTGTCTTCCCTGTTCCAAGCACTCCTGTTACCATCACATACGATTGTCTTCCCTGTTCCAAGCAATCCTGTTACCATCACATACGACTGTCTTCCATGTTTCAAGCACTCCTGTTACCATCACATACGATTGTCTTCCCTGTTCCAAGCACTCCTGTTACCATCACATACGACTGTCTTCCCTGTTCCAAGCAATCCTGTTACCATCACATACGACTGTCTTCCATGTTTCAAGCACTCCTGTTACCATCACATACGATTGTCTTCCCTGTTCCAAGCACTCCTGTTACCATCACATACGATTGTCTTCCCTGTTCCAAGCAATCCTGTTACCATCACATACGACTGTCTTCCATGTTTCAAGCACTCCTGTTACCATCACATACGATTGTCTTCCCTGTTCCAAGCACTCCTGTTACCATCACATACGATTGTCTTCCCTGTTCCAAGCAATCCTGTTACCATCACATACGACTGTCTTCCATGTTTCAAGCACTCCTGTTACCATCACATACGATTGTCTTCCCTGTTCCAAGCACTCCTGTTACCATCACATACGATTGTCTTCCCTGTTCCAAGCACTCCTGTTACCATCACATACGATTGTCTTCCCTGTTCCAAGCAATCCTGTTACCATCACATACGACTGTCTTCCATGTTCCAAGCACTCCTGTTACCATCACATACGATTGTATTCCTTGTTCGAAGAACTCCTATTACCATCACATACGATTGTAATCCCTGTTTCAAACACACCTATTACCATCATTGTCTTCCATGTTTCAAACACACCTATTACCATCACATACGATTGTCTTCCCTGTTCCAAGCACTCCTGTTACCATCACATTCGATTGTCTTCGCTGTTCCTAACACACCAATTACCATCACATACGATTGTATTCGCTGTTTTAAGCACTCCGGTTACCATCACATACGATTGTCTTCCCCGTTTCAAGCACTCCCGTTACCATCATTGTCTTCCATGTTTCAAAAACACCTGTTACCATCACATACGATTGTCTTCCATGTTCCAAGCACTCCTATTACCATCACATACAATTGTCTTCCCTGTTCCAAGCACTCCTGTTACCATCACATACGATTGTCTTCCCTGTTCCAAGCACTCCTATTACCATCACATACGATTGTCTTCCCTGTTCCAAGCATTCCTGTTACCATCACATACGATTGTCTTCCCTGTTCCAAGCAATCCTGTTACCATCACATACGATTGTCTTCCCTGTTCCAAGCACTCCTATTACCATCACATACGATTGTCTTCCCTGTTCCAAGCATTCCTGTTACCATCACATACGATTGTCTTCCCTGTTACAAGTATTCCTATTACCATCACATACGATTGTATTCCCTGTTCCAATAACTCCTATAACTATCATATACGATTGTATTCCCCGTTTCAAGTATTCCTATTACCATCACATACGATTGTATTCCCTGTTGAAAACATTCCTATTACCATCACAAACGATTGTATTCCCTGTTGAAAGCATTCCTATTACCATCACATACGATTATATTCCCTGTTTCAAGCATTCCTATTACCATCACATACGATTGTATTCCCTGTTTCAAGTATTCCTATTACCATCACATACGATTGTATTCCCTGTTTCAAGCATTCCTATTACCATCACATACGATTGTATTCCCTGTTTCAAGTATTCCTATTACCATCACATACGATTGTCTTCCCTGTTTCAAGTATTCCTATTACCATCACATACGATTGTATTCCCTGTTTCAAGCATTCCTATTACCATCACATACGATTGTCTTCCCTGTTCAAAGCATTCCTATTACCATCACAAACGATTGTATTCCCTGTTGAAAGCATTCCTATTACCATCACATACGATTGTGTTCCCGGTTTCAAGCATTCCTATTACCATCACAAACGATTGTATTCCCTATTGAAAGCATTCCTATTACCATCACATACGATTATATTCCCTGTTTCAAGCATTCCTATTACCATCACATACGATTGTCTTCCCTGTTCCAAGTACACCTATTACCATCACATACGATTGTCTTCCCTGTTGAAAGCATTCCTATTACCATCACATACGATTGTCTTCCCTTTTCCTAACAAGCCTATTACCATCACATACGATTGTCTTCCCTTTTCCTAACAAGCCTATTACTATCATACCTTATTCCTTTCTCAGACATGTCTTGCATTCCAGGCTTTTAAAGCTATAATGTATTTAAATGGTTTCCAGAAGGTAAAATTGGTAACATAAACTGCACTGCTTTAATATTTTTGATTCAATGATTGTTCCTATTCTTTGCTATGGGTCTGAAGTTTTGGGAACCTGTCACTCCAAACTAATAGAAGCTAAGCAGATAAAATAGTGTAAACAATATTTTAAGGGGAAATTATGTTAAATGGTATGGTTTTTGGTGAATGTGGAATACTCCAATTAAAGCATGTGTACATGTCAAGAGTGAATACATTTTGGTGTAGAATTATACATGTGTCACAAAATAGACTCCCCTATCAATGTTACTGTTAAAAACATTAGATAGTTTATTTTATTATACCTGGGCAACACATTATACAATTACTGTTTCAATATGGATTTTGGTATGCTTGGATTAGACAAGAAATTGGAAATGAGCATTATTTTATGTATCTGTTCAAGCTTAGGATAGGAAATAACTTAAACAGTCTTTGTACTCATCAATAAATGCATCTCCTGAATATATATTTTATAAGGAGTTTAAATCTTTGTTGAATGCTGAAATATATTTGTATTGTCACATTCCTTTGAATTTAAGAATTGCTTTATCAAGGTTCAGATGTAGTTACTTTAATATTGCTGTTGAATGTGGCATGTGCAGTGTTATTGAATATAACACTGTAATATTACGAGTTTATATAGACAATTAATGAATTTCATGTATTGTTTATTTGTAAAAACTTATGATAAACTTAGAGCTTAGTATTTACAAAAGTTCTCTTAAGCACAATACTTACATCATTCCATTATAAATCTTTTGCAAAACATGAATTTAAAGATTTATATAATTATATAATGTTGGGTTATACCTTTATCATGTGCAGAAACTCCAGGATGTAGAGCTACAATGACTTACTGCGCACAATGTTCGACTCATGTTATTTACCTTTATTCGATTTTTAGTGGTGAAATACGGCATTTATCGGTTAAAATAAAATCCGTATTTTCACTGAGTGAAATAACATGTTATTCTACTCAGTGAAATAACACTTTCAATCATATGACGTCATCGTAACAATAGGATGACGTCATAGGATGGCCGTGGAAAGGAAGGCGATCTCGGAGGCTCCGTTTACAAAATGAACGTCATTTACCAACTATACGCATGGTTTGCTAAATCTAATAAATAGAACATTTGACATGTCCAGTCGAATACCATGTATATCTCATCTCGTGAAGTAGAAATAATATATTTACACTCGTGGCTGCGCCACTCGTGAAAATATACATTTCTACTTCACTCGATGAGATATACATGGTATTCGACGAGAAATGTCAAATATCCTCTATGTATTATGAGCCTAAGGCCTCTCTACTGAATGAAGCTGTCTGTCTGATTGCCTTCCCTGTTCCAAACACTCCGTTTACCATCACATCATCTTCTAAGTTGCCTGCTGCGAATGTGAGATTATTACCTCCCTTTGTTTGAGATGAAACATACGCTGCAGTTGTGGACGATGCTGATTGGTAGAGTGACCTTCTGTTGACCTTGTCTCTCTCAACTATGTAATCATCATTAACATTCAGAACTATGTTCTATGGTGCTCAGGAATTATTTTAGATCGAAAAATTTGAAGGTGATTTTGGTCGTTTTGCTGTAGGTTTTAAACGGACTGTAGCACTTTATTTGCAAATTTTATTTTGTCAAATTTCCAATTTATAACGATATTTTATGTCATTTATATTTACCATTTTATTGTGAACATATTTTATTATTTCGAATTACAAAAACGATTCCCGTGGCTTTCACGAACCATGTATACTCATTTACTTATTCATTTAACTTGATTTCCCTATGTGAGAAGGGTGTTTTACTATAAGTGACATTGTTTTTCAAATACATTTCATCAACTTATTTTAGCAAAACACGTGCTACTGCAACTGCTAACACAACTTTCAAACGCAAGGCATACCTCTTGTCAGTCTCCATTACTGGCCTTGCAGTATTTCCCTCCCTTTGTTGTACCAAGATAGTGATTCGCTGCACCTGAAATGTATAGTGGGCCGGGTTTCCAAGCACAGATATCTGAAGGAAATACTGCAAGGCCTAAATCAGCCAGTAATGGAGACTGGCAAGAGTTATCCCTTGCATTTGGAAGTTGTGTTCCTTCCTGTACATGTATGTCACTTCTTGATGCCCTTCAACGAATTAATGTGTATCCATGTTGTAGCTTCTTGGCAAGTGGTACCCTAGCATAGTGTGACATCATCTAGGTGAGTCACACTGTAGAGACACCACATTTTCTCGTATGTACTACAGTAGGCAGTGGTGCCATGTCACCATCAAGTTAAAGATATCACAAGACTGTGACTTCATCAAATAGATGACTCCCACTTTAAAGACGTCACACTGTCTTCCTGGACCGATAAACATGTTTATCGATCGACTACAAGTATGTAGGCAGTGGTTCCCTTACATCATCAAATAAATGATATCACAATACTGTGATGGCATTAAGTGGATGGCTTACACCGTAATGACGGGCAGTGGTGAACGCAGCTGACGTGTTGGGTGGAGGACCCCTGGAACTCGTCTCTCTCGACCACTTCCAACACGTGGTGGATGTCAACCTCCTCGGCTGTGTCCGAGTCATCAAAACCTACCTCACTTACTATTTGGCTTTAGGTCCACAGCTCCATGTAACCATCATATAAATTCAGACTTTGACATTTAAATGCTATGCTCTCTTCTGATTTGATTAAACGTTCATGCGACCGATTCAATGGATTATAAACGGTTTGGAAATTCAAGCTTCTGCATATATATAGAGATTATTACTCGAGGAAGTGTGTCATATGATATTTACGAAGCGAGTGTGAACTTTTGCGAGGGTTATACATAAATTTGCACGAGTTTCGTAAAAGTCATGTGGCACAGTTTCGAGTGTTGTAAGTTCTTTATTATCCATTCTTTTCCATTTGATTAGCGTAAAATAAGTCTGGAAACGACCTACGTCTCTTGCGACGGTAAGCTACAGTGACGTCACAAACAATCGGTTTATGGCGTCACAGACGACGAGATACGGGAAGTCGCGTTGAAACAATGGTTGCTTAGCAAACATGATATGTGCACATGCGCTCATATCAATAATATTAACTCAGTTATTTTCAACCATATAGGTAATAAACCAGTTTAACTTGCACTTTCCAAACTGTATATAAACCAGTGAACATACAACAGAAATCTATAAAGTATCTGTAAAGATTACTTTTTGTCATATACTACAATTAGACTTACACACTTGACGATAAATATCAATGCCTGTTTTACTTATTTTATACTGACATTATTCGTGTTGTCCTTTACCAGCGTAGAAAACTTCCGCCTACCCGACCGCCCGAAACGGTCTTCTTTCCAGTCGGACGCTGAAATTTTATAAGCAGCATGTCCGGTGGTCAAGTCCAAATAACCATAGCCAGCGTAACTGAACGCTTTATATACACTCTTTGCACTGGCTTTTATGTACTGATTACAAAGCGATACCTATTGCAGACAGCGAATGTAGCTTGCTTGAAAAATCTGTCGCAAATTATAAACATTTAGTTCGTTTCAACATTCTAGATCATAATTCTAACTTACTTAAAGGCTTTGCTGAATGCATATTTTATGTTCTTTATTAACTTGACAAATTCATGAACAATTCATTAAAAACCAAAGACATGGTTTCAAAGCCATATATGGGCAATGTTTGTAAATTTTGTCGCGTTTATGAATCCATTTCAGTAAATATGACGATACAAATAAACATGAGTTAGCTTGGATATATCAGCATACTATCAATTGTTATTTATATTAGTATAATTTTAAAATGGCTCGACAATGTCAAGGAATAATTAATTGCGTCGATGGTCGACTACTGCTGTAATTAATGTAATCGGAAATTCCAATCCAATTACAATTGTCGACCAGATGTCATGTCATGTTAACCGATAAAATACGTAATACAACATTTTTTTCCAAGGAGGACTGATGATTCAACATGATGATATATGATCAAATGAAAATTTGGCTGACATTTAGTAAATTGGCCAGCTGTTGATTAGTGAAATACGAGCACAAGCCTTGTTGCATTTCATTAATTTTTCTGTGCCAGAGATTTCTTATTGAAAGTGCCAGAGATTACGTATTGCAAGAACAGTACGCTGCCACACTGGCAACGGAAAGTTGACATAATGCAGCAAGACTAAAATGAGTCAGTGACAGAGACTGACAGGAGTTACACCTTGCGAGGAAAGTTGGTCAATAGTAAATTTTGAAGCTTACATAAAATATATCGCTTAAAATTCCAGGTCCAGGAGGTGGGAAGGCCCTTATTTCAGGAGTTTTACTGGTCGCCTTAGAACGTGCAGCAAGACTACCCTTGGAGAGACCGGTTCCCCTTCAAGGTGTTTTTAAACATTACCAAAACTGTCTTTCGGCCTCAAGATCCGCCTATCAAGGCTTCTCCTTCCTATAAAGGTTGATGGGCATTTTTGAAAATATCATTGACAAAAGCTTTCACAAATTCTCCTGTATAATCATATTTATTTCAGTAAAGGATATAACACTCTCCCGAGGTTTTGGTTGAAAATGTAAATATGAGGGAGAGGGAGAACACGTGGGCTGAAGGAATGTTCCGAATGGCCTTGAACGGAGGTTTACCTGAGAATTACCTCCAAAAAATAGGTTCGAAATTGTTGATAACAAACACATAGTTTGAGTTCATGATAACTTTAATCTTCAATCATATCATGCTGCACCATGGATGCGTATATCAATGTCTCTTGTAGCCTTTTGGCGGCTTTTACATTTTTAATGTATGTATTATTGAAATATTTTTTAATGTAAGAGATGAGACAAAAATAAACAATTTCTCTCTCTCTCTCTCTCTCTCTCTCTCTCTCTCTCTCTCTCTCTCTCTCTCTCTCTCTCTCTCTCTCTCTCTCTCTCTCTCTCTCTCTCTCTCTCTCTCTCTCTCTCTCTCTCTCTCTCTCTCTCTCTCTCTCTCTCTCTCTCTCTCTCTCTCTCTCTCTCTCTCGCCATTAAGGTTCCCTATTAATACCAATGTTGTTCCCGTGACTTCTACTCAAAGGTGTGACGTCTATTAAGTCCAGTCTAGTTCCCAATGATTTATACCCGACGTTTTGACGTCATTAAGATTCCCTATGATGTTCCCGTGACTTCTACTCAACAATTTGCCGCACTTTTGTGAAAGTAAATCCACCATTTTTCTGTCAACGTTTCGTCTTGTCTCCAACATATCTAGAGTGGTCTGTCCATAGCGGTTCACATGGCAGGGTTCTGCTCCTTTGCATACAAGAAAGCAAACATCTTCAAAGGCCATGTCTTCATTCACAAGAAGGTACAGAAGTGGTGTCATCCCATAGCTGTCTGTCATGTTTACAGAAGCTCCAGAATCAACAAGCTTCCGTATGAGAGTGGTATCCTTCTGGAATTTGCACGCATAGTGAAGAGCAGTCTTTCCCCTTGTCTTCAATGAATTCGTGACCTTTTGCATTTTCTCGTACAATGTTTCAGAGTCAGATAACCTTTCAGCAAGCTTGTACTCTCTCCTCATGTTGGTATCAGCTCCCTTCTCAATCAGAAGGTCCAGAAGTGACAAATCATTCCCTTCTTTCATACAGACGTAGTGAAGGAGAGTTTTCCCTTCTTTGTCTCGTCTGTTTACATCAGGCCCGTAGTTGAGAATTTCTCTTAGTGTCTCAAGTCTTCCGTCATGGTAAGCTCTTTGCAGTACAGACAATCCCTCCTTGTCCTCAATGTTGACGTCACTCCCTTGTTTCAAAAGGACTGTGAACATAGCTGCATTATCTCTTTCATATGCATACTGGAGCGGAGTTTTACCCTTTCCATCTCTACAATTAACATTTGCTCCATTCTGAACAAGAAATTCAACCGCAGATACTGCTCCTGTCATGTTGTCCCGTTTTGCAAGAAAATGAAGAGGTGTCTTTCCATATGGTTTTTTTCGTGCCTTCTTCCTCTTTGCACTATTGACATCAGCTCCATGTTTCAGGAACAACTTGAGGAAATCCGGATCCAGATTCCCACTTAAACACTCATAATGGAGAAGAGTTTTGCCTTCCTTGGAGGGAATGTTCACGTCAGCACCTCGATCTAAGAGGAGCTCAATTCCTTCGTAGTTGCCAGAGTCATAGAGATAGTGAAGGGGGATGTTGCCGGAAGCATCAGCAGCATTCGGGTCAGCCTCATAATAAAGAAGCTCCTTGACAACCTGCAGGTTCTGCTGTCCACAAGCATAATGCAGAGGAGTTCGTCCCATGTTGTCCTCAATATCAACCTTTGCACCATTTCTGAGTAGCAGTCCAACCAACTTGATGTCACAATCTCCTGAACAAAGGTAGTGAAGAGCGCTTTTGCCACGCTTTTTCTTTGTCCAGGACTGCTTCCCATTTACACCAGCTTGTGGTTTTATCTTGTTGACATTTGCACCGTTTTCTAAAAGAACTTCGACGTGAGACAGACTACAACCATCTTTACACATGTGATGGAGCAACGTCTTGTTCTTGGTATCACACGTGTTAGGATCTGCGCCCTTGTACAGGAGAAATCTGACAAGTTGTAGCTCGCCAGTACGGTACAAATAATGTAATATTGGGTCCCCTGATGGCAAATGAAGTCTTAACTTTGCTCCTCCTTCAACCATTTGTCTGATGTGGTCTGTGTCTAATGGCTTTTCCATGCACGCCAGTTGGAAGTACGTAGATTGCTTCATCCCCCATCTCTCATTATAAATGTTGACATCAGCTCCTAGCTTGAGAAGGGTGTCTATAGCGGCCCTGTTGTGTCCTCTGTGTGCAGCATGTAGTAATGTGTACCCGCTTCGATCTCGTGAGTTGATGTCTAGTCGTCGTCCTTTCTGCAAAAGCAAAGATTTACATAGATTATAACTTATTTTATCTGCTTTGTTAATACTGGGTGTTTTCTCCCTCGAAAATGTGAATGGGCTTGACATATTAATATGCTTCGTTTCAACATGTTGGTTTCTTGAAACATGTGAAATTCGATATCTTTATATTCAATATTGATATCCATAATGTCATTGTTCTAGCAAGTAATATATGGAAATGTATTGTGAGCTCTATATATATATATATGAGCTTAAATGATTCATAAAAGCTAAACATGTGACAAAATATCAGTTTGGGTATTGACTATTATCTAACTGTCTCGAAGATCCAAACACACACTAATTTAATGAACCATTCCCATTTTATGTAGATATTGGTGTTTGAAAACCTGAAAGGGATATTGAAAAATACTTTAGACCTATTCCCATTTATCAGACGCTATGGCAGAATACATTGCACAAGCTAATCAGGATGTTATTGCCTGATCACTTACCTTGAAAAGAAGACGGCTTGTCAACTTGCTCACACAACTTTGGACTTCAAAACAATGTTGAAAAAGTTGTGCACACACGTCTTTCCTCTTGAACAAGTCATTCTGCAAAATACTGAAGTCAAGGTCCAGAAGTACTTGCCCAGCACGAAAACAGAAGAGTTGGATGATGTTTTCAGAGGGTGTGATGTGCAGAAACAACTCAGATTCCTCTTGTTCAACCTCCGTGAATTTCATTTTTTGTAACAGAAATGACATGTCGAAATGTTTCATGGCGAAAATAGGATCGTCCTTTCCCACGAAATGGGCAACACTCTCCTGAACCGACGGGTGTGAAAACTCGATGACGTCATCAGTCTGTATCAAGTAACACCCTTTCAGTTCATTGAAAACTTTCAGGAAGATGTATTTCTCCTTGTCATCAGTTATCGACTTTATTTCCAGTTTACCATTATGTTTCAGCATCGCTTTTAATAAGGCTTTAGTATCTGAGTTAGCAACAAGAACCTTTGTGGTCTGGGCTAAAAACTTGAGTGGTTTAGCAAAGAATGGTTCAATGTCAGGACAATCATCATTCCTTTGCTTTAACTCTGCAAATAGTCTGCAACAATATGCAAATCCGAATGGACAATCCCCTGATGCAAGCTTTTCCTTAACATCATCAGGTATCTCAATGGAATCTTTAAAGTACCAATCCAAGAGGCTACGCTTCTCTGCCACTGAGTCCTCTGTGACACGACTTAGATCCATAACAACATCCTTACCAAGAACTTCCGATTCATATGGACCAAGAGACACTCGAGCTCCCTCTAAGACATTCGTTCTGGACACAAACAAAACGGTTATGTCATTAGTGTCATGTTTCTTCGTCTCAAAGAAGTGATGGAGTACCGACTCCCATCTACTGAAAGCCAATGGATCAAAGGCAAAGGGCCCAAGGACATCGTTCATCAGAATGACGCAACTTGAGACTTTCCTGACAATGGTAAAGTAGTCTTCTGGAGTGTCCACGTGGAACACCAGCTGGCGGTTTTCCAGAAGCTCCTGGCACACCAGGTATCCAGTTGTTGTCTTCCCTTCTCCAGGATATCCGCTGATGGTCACCCATTGCTGCTTGCTACGGACTCGCATCAGTATTTCTGCGATTGCTCTGGTCTTCATCATGCCTTGGCACCGAGCTCTTGTTTCTTTAACTGTTTTGTCTGAAACATATTATCACGATTCAGCATGAATTACTGCGTGAGACTTCTGACAGATTACCAGTAGCGGTGTTCAATGAAAAGAGGAGCTTTAACATCACATAAAAGTGAAGTAAATGGACAATAGACCTAGCTTCTCTCTTTATAAGACAGGAACAAAAGACTGAGATGATCACTTTATGGTGATCAGATCACCAATGTTAATGTATACTAATCATAAGGTTATGCAGTGGTTAAACACTGATTTCATGTTGAGTATTTCTCCCAAACAAAAAGTGTTACCGAATCCCTGGTTGAACTCGAAACCCGACTTCGTGATCTGAGGGTCTTTTTTAAAAGCAAACTTTATCAATATTAACTTTATCTCCCATCCATAAAATCCTGATATTTAATATGAAACATCACTATTCTCAAATTTAAGAATATCGGAAATCTGGAATTTAGTAAACAGTAGCGAATGTCTACCATCAAGGTACCGAAACAATCTGAATACTTATGACGTCACATGACGTCGTTGGAGAAGAACTGGCTCAAAGTAACTCGGACATGTCGGGACAAAGCAAACTTCTGAATAATTTAAATACAACTTTAAATTGTTCCAATCATGGCATGTTAACGACTTCATTTTCTGGGAACGTTAATTTTAAATAGATTAATAATTTATGTTGCCAATATTAGCAGACATTGACACTTTTAACTGAGATATGGTTTACAGAATCGAAAACTCACCTTTCAATGATTTGAGCTTGAGGTCGCGTGGAACTGAAAGGACGAATCAAAGATCATGAAGATCATATCGATAGGATTGTTAATAGCAATAATTACTAAATCATAAAATGGCTGCTTGCGGTATCTACATGCACCATTTGTTTCCGATCGAATTTCCCTTAATGGTTTTCGACTAAAAGCAGTTCTCTGAAAGCAAAACTCTACCACTTCTAAAATGAACAATACATTTATAACCAACATGAGGTATATGACAAACTAATTCTGACACATTTTATTCAACATCATACAAAGAAATAATAATAAATATTATACCCATGATGTTGCCCTGTAGGTAGCCTATAGCAAACACAGTACCAGCTTCCCCGCCAGTGATTCCGGTAACGTTGATTGTTTGGTTGTCAACTGTAAAAAAAGACAGAATTTCGTTAAATGGCTTGTGATACTTAAATGGGCTTTTCGTTTTTGCTAGTGTCACATATGTCAACCGTTATGAATGTTGTTTTTATATTCAAAAGTACTGGCTATTTCCCAAAATGACCATTTTAAAGCAAGTCGATTCAGTATAGTGATAATATAAAGGTGGCAGCGATTCTGATCGAAAACCGGACAATGTAGCGCGACTGACACGCGTTAGTTAGTCAAACATAATTGTGTAATTAATCTATGATAGACGAAAAGAAAAATTTAATTGGTTTGGATTATGATTCATTATCTATTTGGGCAGGTAAGTGCGCCATACTATGTAGATGTATGTTCTATGTAAGTTCTATGTGAGTTATCATACAGCTGGTAGGGTTTAACAAAACATATCATGTCAATATCAATTATCTGATATATAAGATACCCACCGCAATAAAACAGAGGTCAGTGGGAAAGTGTGGTTTATGAGACAATAAAATAAAATCGTGATTCATGACGTCATATCGGTGATTGAGTGCCGACGAGGAAAGATGTCAACGACGCCCTTCGCGTTTTATGCTCTCTGCTATTTTTTATTGTAACATGATTTCGGTGTATCCTTGATTCTGATTGGTTGATTTGCCTATGTTGAATTACAATGAATACCCGCAAATTACTTGGGGCGAATCACCGCGAACATATACATCGTGTTCACAAGATTCGGCCCGACTCAAAATTTATTTTTTCTATTTCCCTAATATTTGCTCCTTTCTCAAATTTGACAGGTGGCATTGTCATTTTCTTACTTGTGTATAGCAGTATAGGTCACAAATAACTCTCAAAATTAATTAGTTTCAAGTAACTAAAATGTTTTAAACAAGTAAGATTTGTCCAAGTTTGACGCCTTCTTCCATGCAGCTGTGTTTACCGAATGCCGTTGCCATGGCATGACGTCATAGTGGTCAACCGTTTTGACGTCACAATGCTAGCGTCATTGTCACAATGGGTAAGGGCAAGTTTAAGATTTTTGTTCCTAGGTCTTTTACTGTGTTGATGTCGTAGATAAATGTTTATCGCCATCTAAAAGGATACGTGAATATTATGAAGTGAACATAGTTGAGTGACACTGTTTGAGCTTATGTGTAAATTGTTGCTAATGTACATATTACGCCGAGTATTTACATTTGTTTTGACCTGACCACACCTCTAAAAAAAATGGAACAGTCGCAAAGTCCTTTCCACTCAGAGCGTTTAAAACCTCCGGCTAACGCCGTCGGTTTTAAACTAAATTTGCGGGTATTGAATAGCAATGAATCCCGGAAATTTTACAAACGCAACTATTTATCTTATAATTCTACGATATTGGTCTAACATGAATTTTAGTCAATTTTCGCGCTATGGGCTTTGAGTACCAACTAAGGGGATTTTTAGTAATGAGGATGGACGAAAAGAACAAATGACAAACATACCTCCTCCAGACGACTTGACACCTATTTTCATGACACTGTTGATTTCATCTGCTACGGCTTGAGCATCTACAACTGAAGAACACATTTCTGATGTAGTAACATTTATATTTTACTCGACAAATATAAAGTTTATATAAATCCGTCCACTGCATTAATTATTGCAGTTTCTTCTTTATAATACATATATTGACCATTTTCCCATTTAGAATAATTAGAACATTTACAAAAAAGAGCACATTTAAAGTAGGAATGGTTATTACATGTAAGTCATAATATATTGAATTGATTGTGTCTTGTCATTTAGGCACTTAAAACTGCGTAATATTAAGAGATTTATACCCGAGGGAGTGTGTCATATGATTTTTACGAAGCTAAGATAATCCTCAGTCCCAAAACTAAACATTGGCATTTGTACTAAGATAATACTTTCTTAAGATGAAAATTAAAAGTGGTCAATGTGCCGCCACGTGAGTCTAAGATTCACTCACCTTCAAACTCTCCGTCCTCACTCATGTTTGCAGAACGTGTAATTCGAGTGTAATTCAAATGGATCACTAGAAATATGAACATTTTAACATATAATAAAGCATGTGTTAAATGGTAGGTAAAATAATCAAGAATGATATGTTGTTTCAAATGTCTTTGATAAGTTGGTAACATAGGGATTACAGTACACTTTAGTGATTTAGCATCGAAGATAGTTTACGAATAAACACAATGAGTAAACGATCCACATTGAAATTAATGCGTTGATCATTTATTCATTATAATACACCTCCGTATAGAAGGACACTGTGATAATTGCATTTCAGGCCTCATTTCATCATATCAGAAATATACTAAGACTGATCCCTTTGTGACGTTGTTCTTATTAAAAAAAAACACCGAATATATTTCTTAGAAACTCTTGACTATACGTTTACTTTAAATACAATCAAATTTAACTAACAAGATCGTCATTTTTTCTTCTTTTACTTACATTCTACTCATATATTACAAAAACACATCATAACTATGATTTCATAAATTAGGAAAATAAACATGTAATAAACAATAACAGTTCACAATCCATGATTAGGTTATGATTCAATGTTGCTAACATGTAAAATCAATAATTTATCATATTTTAACAGTACTTACATTGACTTTACGCTGTGTACAACTTCAAAAGTCTCCTTGTGTTTACAGAATGACTGTCGAACAGGAACTGCGTTGTTTTCTTTCATCATATAGGGTAATGCTGTGAATATTGGGAAGTACACTTCTATAAATAGAACGGGGAATCCAGCCTGACCGGAAATTGGATATGGATCTGACACAGGCGAACCGTGACGTGACGTCAGTGGGTAATTTTAGTCCCGATATACTCGCATTAAGGTGACAGGTGGTAGTCTTAATCGACTAGTGTTTGCTTTTGTGATTTCAAAACAGAATATCGACTGATCTTGTCAGTCTTGTAAATTGTAAAGGGACGAAAGTTAGGTTTCAGTTCCACATTTGAGTACAGTGCTGTTCAAGACGACGCGTTTATCATTCAAATATACAATTTACATCACTACATGTATGTATTTACAAGTTGTTAAACTACCAATTAAGTTTTAAAATGTGATGGTTAAATGGCGAATATTAAATTGTTATTTTACAGCTGCTTACAACTGTTACCATTTTTATTACTCAGGGAGTATACTAACATTTAGTCTCATGTTCTTACCAACACCATTGTACAAACAGTTCAAATAATTATACAAAATGGAGCTCCTAAAGATGCCTTAATTTCTGAGAGCTAGAGCTGAGTAAAACTAGATTTTCTAGACTTGGCTGACCGTCAATTGAATATTTTATTCAGGGTATGGATTACAGACTTTTCAAGGATAATCTGTTCTCGTTGACAAAAAGGGCAACTGTTTAGGATTGCGACAGAACTGATTAATATTGGTAATCTATAACAGTATAAGGATGTATGTTGATCAGTACGAACAATTGATTAATATTGGTAATCTATAACAGTATAAGAATGTATGTTGATCAGTACGAACAATTGATTAATATTGGTAATCTATAACAGTATAAGGATGTAAGTTGATCAGTACGAACAATTGATTAATATTGGTTATCTATAACAGTATAAGGATGTAAGTTGATCAGTACGAACAATTGATTAATATTGGTTATCTATAACAGTATAAGGATGTAAGTTGATCAGTACGAACAATTGATTAATATTGGTAATCTATAACAGTATAAGAATGTATGTTGATCAGTACGAACAATTGATTAATATTGGTTATCTATAACAGTATAAGGATGTTAGTTGATCAGTACCAACAATTGATTAATATTGGTTATCTATAACAGTATAAGAATGTATGTTGATCAGTACGAACAATTGATTAATATTGGTAATCTATAACAGTATAAGGATGTTAGTTGATCAGTACGAACAATTGATTAATATTGGTAATCTATAACAGTATAAGAATGTATGTTGATCAGTACGAACAATTGATTAATATTGGTAATCTATAACAGTATAAGAATGTTAGTTGATCAGTACGAACAATTGATTAATATTGGTAATCTATAACAGTATAAGAAAGTAAGTTGATCAGTACGAACAATTGATTAATATTGGTTATCTATAACAGTATAAGGATGTAAGTTGATCAGTACGAACAATTGATTAATATTGGTTATCTATAACAGTATAAGAATGTAAGTTGATCAATACGAACAATTGATTAATATTGGTAATCTATAACAGTATAAGAATGTATGTTGATCAGTACGAACAATTGATTAATATTGGTTATCTATAACAGTATAAGGATGTAAGTTGATCAGTACGAACAATTGATTAATATTGGTAATCTATAACAGTATAAGAATGTACGTTGATCAGTACGAACAATTGATTAATATTGGTAATCTATAACAGTATAAGGATGTATGTTGATCAGTACGAACAATTGATTAATATTGGTTATCTATAACAGTATAAGGATGTAAGTTGATCAATACGAACAATTGATTAATATTGGTTATCTATAACAGTATAAGAATGTATGTTGATCAGTACGAACAATTGATTAATATTGGTTATCTATAACAGTATAAGAAAGTAAGTTGATCAGTACGAACAATTGATTAATATTGGTTATCTATAACAGTATAAGGATGTAAGTTGATCAGTACGAACAATTGATTAATATTGGTTATCTATAACAGTATAAGAATGTAAGTTGATCAATACGAACAATTGATTAATATTGGTAATCTATAACAGTATAAGGATGTAAGTTGATCAGTTCGAACAATTGATTAATATTGGTTATCTATAACAGTATAAGAATGTATGTTGATCAGTACGAACAATTGATTAATATTGGTTATCTATAACAGTATAAGAAAGTAAGTTGATCAGTACGAACAATTGATTAATATTGGTTATCTATAACAGTATAAGGATGTAAGTTGATCAGTACGAACAATTGATTAATATTGGTTATCTATAACAGTATAAGAATGTAAGTTGATCAATACGAACAATTGATTAATATTGGTTATCTATAACAGTATAAGAAAGTAAGTTGATCAGTACGAACAATTGATTAATATTGGTTATCTATAACAGTATAAGGATGTAAGTTGATCAATACGAACAATTGATTAATATTGGTTATCTATAACAGTATAAGGATGTAAGTTGATCAGTACGAACAATTGATTAATATTGGTAATCTATAACAGTATAAGAATGTACGTTGATCAGTACGAACAATTGATTAATATTGGTTATCTATAACAGTATAAGGATGTATGTTGATCAGTACGAACAATTGATTAATATTGGTTATCTATAACAGTATAAGGATGTAAGTTGATCAATACGAACAATTGATTAATATTGGTAATCTATAACAGTATAAGGATGTAAGTTGATCAGTTCGAACAATTGATTAATATTGGTAATCTATAACAGTATAAGGATGTAAGTTGATCAGTACGAACAATTGATTAATATTGGTAATCTATAACAGTATAAGGATGTAAGTTGATCAGTTCGAACAATTGATTAATATTGGTATTCTATAACAGTATAAGGATGTAAGTTGATCAGTACGAACAATTGATTAATATTGGTAATCTATAACAGTATAAGGATGTAAGTTGATCAGTTCGAACAATTGATTAATATTGGTATTCTATAACAGTATAAGGATGTAAGTTGATCAGTACGAACAATTGATTAATATTGGTAATCTATAACAGTATAAGAATGTATGTTGATCAGTACGAACAATTGATTAATATTGGTTATCTATAACAGTATAAGGATGTAAGTTGATCAGTACGAACAATTGATTATTATAGGTAATCTATAACAGTATAAGAATGTATGTTGATCAGTACGAACAATTGATTAATATTGGTTATCTATAACAGTATAAGGATGTATGTTGATCAGTACGAACAATTGATTAATATTGGTTATCTATAACAGTATAAGGATGTATGTTGATCAGTACGAACAATTGATTAATATTGGTTATCTATAACAGTATAAGGATGTTAGTTGATCAGTACGAACAATTGATTAATATTGGTAATCTATAACAGTATAAGAATGTATGTTGATCAGTACGAACAATTGATTAATATTGGTAATCTATAACAGTATAAGGATGTAAGTTGATCAGTACGAACAATTGATTATTATAGGTAATCTATAACAGTATAAGAATGTATGTTGATCAGTACGAACAATTGATTAATATTGGTAATCTATAACAGTATAAGGATGTAAGTTGATCAGTACGAACAATTGATTAATATTGGTAATCTATAACAGTATAAGGATGTATGTTGATCAGTACGAACAATTGATTAATATTGGTTATCTATAACAGTATAAGGATGTAAGTTGATCAGTACGAACAATTGATTAATATTGGTATTCTATAACAGTATAAGGATGTAAGTTGATCAGTACGAACAATTGATTAATATTGGTTATCTATAACAGTATAAGAATGTATGTTGATCAGTACCAACAATTGATTAATATTGGTTATCTATAACAGTATAAGAATGTATGTTGATCAGTACGAACAACTGATTAATATTGGTAATCTATAACAGTATAAGGATGTTAGTTGATCAGTACGAACAATTGATTAATATTGGTAATCTATAACAGTATAAGGATGTAAGTTGATCAGTACGAACAATTGATTAATATTGGTAATCTATAACAGTATAAGAATGTATGTTGATCAGTTCGAACAATTGATTAATATTGGTAATCTATAACAGTATAAGGATGTAAGTTGATCAATACGAACAATTGATTAATATTGGTAATCTATAACAGTATAAGAATGTATGTTGATCAGTACGAACAATTGATTAATATTGGTTATCTATAACAGTATAAGGATGTATGTTGATCAGTACGAACAACTGATTAATATTGGTAATCTATAACAGTATAAGAAAGTAAGTTGATCAGTACGAACAATTGATTAATATTGGTAATCTATAACAGTATAAGAATGTATGTTGATCAGTACGAACAATTGATTAATATTGGTTATCTATAACAGTATAAGGATGTTAGTTGATCAGTACGAACAATTGATTAATATTGGTAATCTATAACAGTATAAGAATGTATGTTGATCAGTACGAACAACTGATTAATATTGGTAATCTATAACAGTATAAGAAAGTAAGTTGATCAGTACGAACAATTGATTAATATTGGTAATCTATAACAGTATAAGAATGTATGTTGATCAGTACGAACAATTGATTAATATTGGTTATCTATAACAGTATAAGGATGTATGTTGATCAGTACGAACAATTGATTAATATTGGTTATCTATAACAGTATAAGGATGTATGTTGATCAGTACGAACAATTGATTAATATTGGTTATCTATAACAGTATAAGGATGTTAGTTGATCAGTACGAACAATTGATTAATATTGGTAATCTATAACAGTATAAGAATGTATGTTGATCAGTACGAACAATTGATTAATATTGGTAATCTATAACAGTATAAGGATGTAAGTTGATCAGTACGAACAATTGATTATTATAGGTAATCTATAACAGTATAAGAATGTATGTTGATCAGTACGAACAATTGATTAATATTGGTAATCTATAACAGTATAAGGATGTAAGTTGATCAGTACGAACAATTGATTAATATTGGTAACCTATAACAGTATAAGGATGTATGTTGATCAGTACGAACAATTGATTAATATTGGTTATCTATAACAGTATAAGGATGTAAGTTGATCAGTACGAACAATTGATTAATATTGGTATTCTATAACAGTATAAGGATGTAAGTTGATCAGTACGAACAATTGATTAATATTGGTTATCTATAACAGTATAAGAATGTATGTTGATCAGTACCAACAATTGATTAATATTGGTTATCTATAACAGTATAAGAATGTATGTTGATCAGTACGAACAACTGATTAATATTGGTAATCTATAACAGTATAAGGATGTTAGTTGATCAGTACGAACAATTGATTAATATTGGTAATCTATAACAGTATAAGGATGTAAGTTGATCAGTACGAACAATTGATTAATATTGGTAATCTATAACAGTATAAGAATGTATGTTGATCAGTTCGAACAATTGATTAATATTGGTAATCTATAACAGTATAAGGATGTAAGTTGATCAATACGAACAATTGATTAATATTGGTAATCTATAACAGTATAAGAATGTATGTTGATCAGTACGAACAATTGATTAATATTGGTTATCTATAACAGTATAAGGATGTATGTTGATCAGTACGAACAACTGATTAATATTGGTAATCTATAACAGTATAAGAAAGTAAGTTGATCAGTACGAACAATTGATTAATATTGGTAATCTATAACAGTATAAGAATGTATGTTGATCAGTACGAACAATTGATTAATATTGGTTATCTATAACAGTATAAGGATGTTAGTTGATCAGTACGAACAATTGATTAATATTGGTAATCTATAACAGTATAAGAATGTATGTTGATCAGTACGAACAACTGATTAATATTGGTAATCTATAACAGTATAAGAAAGTAAGTTGATCAGTACGAACAATTGATTAATATTGGTAATCTATAACAGTATAAGAATGTATGTTGATCAGTACGAACAACTGATTAATATTGGTAATCTATAACAGTATAAGAAAGTAAGTTGATCAGTACGAACAATTGATTAATATTGGTAATCTATAACAGTATAAGGATGTATGTTGATCAGTACGAACAATTGATTAATATTGGTAATCTATAACAGTATAAGGATGTTAGTTGATCAGTACGAACAATTGATTAATATTGGTAATCTATAACAGTATAAGAATGTATGTTGATCAGTACGAACAATTGATTAATATTGGTAATCTATAACAGTATAAGGATGTTAGTTGATCAGTACGAACAATTGATTAATATTGGTAATCTTTAACAGTATAAGAATGTATGTTGATCAGTACGAACAATTGATTAATATTGGTAATCTATAACAGTATAAGGATGTAAGTTGATCAGTACGAACAATTGATTAATATTGGTAATCTATAACAGTATAAGGATGTAAGTTGATCAATACGAACAATTGATTAATATTGGTAATCTATAACAGTATAAGAATGTATGTTGATCAGTACGAACAACTGATTAATATTGGTAATCTATAACAGTATAAGAATGTATGTTGATCAGTACGAACAATTGATTAATATTGGTTATCTATAACAGTATAAGGATGTATGTTGATCAGTACGAACAACTGATTAATATTGGTAATCTATAACAGTATAAGAAAGTAAGTTGATCAGTACGAACAATTGATTAATATTGGTAATCTATAACAGTATAAGAATGTATGTTGATCAGTACGAACAATTGATTAATATTGGTTATCTATAACAGTATAAGGATGTTAGTTGATCAGTACGAACAATTGATTAATATTGGTAATCTATAACAGTATAAGAATGTATGTTGATCAGTACGAACAACTGATTAATATTGGTAATCTATAACAGTATAAGAAAGTAAGTTGATCAGTACGAACAATTGATTAATATTGGTAATCTATAACAGTATAAGAATGTATGTTGATCAGTACGAACAACTGATTAATATTGGTAATCTATAACAGTATAAGGATGTAAGTTGATCAATACGAACAATTGATTAATATTGGTAATCTATAACAGTATAAGAATGTATGTTGATCAGTACGAACAATTGATTAATATTGGTTATCTATAACAGTATAAGGATGTTAGTTGATCAGTACGAACAATTGATTAATATTGGTTATCTATAACAGTATAAGAAAGTAAGTTGATCAGTACGAACAATTGATTAATATTGGTAATCTATAACAGTATAAGAATGTATGTTGATCAGTACGAACAATTGATTAATATTGGTTATCTATAACAGTATAAGGATGTTAGTTGATCAGTACGAACAATTGATTAATATTGGTAATCTATAACAGTATAAGAATGTATGTTGATCAGTACGAACAATTGATTAATATTGGTAATCTATAACAGTATAAGGATGTTAGTTGATCAGTACGAACAATTGATTAATATTGGTAATCTTTAACAGTATAAGAATGTATGTTGATCAGTACGAACAATTGATTAATATTGGTAATCTATAACAGTATAAGGATGTAAGTTGATCAGTACGAACAATTGATTAATATTGGTAATCTATAACAGTATAAGGATGTAAGTTGATCAATACGAACAATTGATTAATATTGGTAATCTATAACAGTATAAGAATGTATGTTGATCAGTACGAACAACTGATTAATATTGGTAATCTATAACAGTATAAGAATGTATGTTGATCAGTACGAACAATTGATTAATATTGGTTATCTATAACAGTATAAGGATGTATGTTGATCAGTACGAACAATTGATTAATATTGGTAATCTGTAACAGTATAAGGATGTATGTTGATCAGTACGAACAATTGATTAATATTGGTTATCTATAACAGTATAAGAATGTATGTTGATCAGTACGAACAATTGATTAATATTGGTAATCTATAACAGTATAAGGATGTTAGTTGATCAGTACGAACAATTGATTAATATTGGTAATCTATAACAGTATAAGGATGTAAGTTGATCAGTACGAACAATTGATTAATATTGGTAATCTATAACAGTATAAGGATGTAAGTTGATCAATACGAACAATTGATTAATATTGGTAATCTATAACAGTATAAGAATGTATGTTGATCAGTACGAACAACTGATTAATATTGGTAATCTATAACAGTATAAGAATGTATGTTGATCAGTACGAACAATTGATTAATATTGGTTATCTATAACAGTATAAGGATGTATGTTGATCAGTACGAACAATTGATTAATATTGGTAATCTGTAACAGTATAAGGATGTATGTTGATCAGTACGAACAATTGATTAATATTGGTTATCTATAACAGTATAAGGATGTTAGTTGATCAGTACGAACAATTGATTAATATTGGTTATCTATAACAGTATAAGGATGTTAGTTGATCAGTACGAACAATTGATTAATATTGGTAATCTATAACAGTATAAGGATGTATGTTGATCAGTACGAACAATTGATTAATATTGGTAATCTGTAACAGTATAAGGATGTATGTTGATCAGTACGAACAATTGATTAATATTGGTTATCTATAACAGTATAAGGATGTTAGTTGATCAGTACGAACAATTGATTAATATTGGTTATCTATAACAGTATAAGAATGTACGTTGATCAGTACGAACAATTGATTAATATTGGTTATCTATAACAGTATAAGGATGTTAGTTGATCAGTACGAACAATTGATTAATATTGGTTATCTATAACAGTATAAGGATGTTAGTTGATCAGTACCAACAATTGATTAATATTGGTAATCTGTAACAGTATAAGAATGTACGTTGATCAGTACGAACAATTGATTAATATTGGTTATCTATAACAGTATAAGGATGTTAGTTGATCAGTACCAACAATTGATTAATATTGGTAATCTATAACAGTATAAGGATGTTAGTTGATCAGTACGAACAATTGATTAATATTGGTTATCTATAACAGTATAAGGATGTTAGTTGATCAGTACCAACAATTGATTAATATTGGTAATCTGTAACAGTATAAGAATGTACGTTGATCAGTACGAACAATTGATTAATATTGGTTATCTATAACAGTATAAGGATGTTAGTTGATCAGTACGAACAATTGATTAATATTGGTTATCTATAACAGTATAAGGATGTAAGTTGATCAGTTCGAACAATTGATTAATATTGGTAATCTATAACAGTATAAGGATGTAAGTTGATCAGTACGAACAATTGATTAATATTGGTTATCTATAACAGTATAAGGATGTAAGTTGATCAGTTCGAACAATTGATTAATATTGGTAATCTATAACAGTATAAGGATGTAAGTTGATCAGTACGAACAACTGATTAATATTGGTAATCTATAACAGTATAAGAATGTATGTTGATCAGTACGAACAATTGATTAATATTGGTAATCTATAACAGTATAAGGATGTTAGTTGATCAGTACGAACAATTGATTAATATTGGTAATCTTTAACAGTATAAGAATGTATGTTGATCAGTACGAACAATTGATTAATATTGGTAATCTGTAACAGTATAAGGATGTATGTTGATCAGTACGAACAATTGATTAATATTGGTAATCTATAACAGTATAAGGATGTTAGTTGATCAGTACGAACAACTGATTAATATTGGTAATCTATAACAGTATAAGAATGTATGTTGATCAGTACGAACAATTGATTAATATTGGTAATCTTTAACAGTATAAGGATGTTAGTTGATCAGTACGAACAATTGATTAATATTGGTAATCTTTAACAGTATAAGGATGTTAGTTGATCAGTACCAACAATTGATTAATATTGGTAATCTATAACAGTATAAGAATGTATGTTGATCAGTACGAACAATTGATTAATATTGGTAATCTATAACAGTATAAGGATGTTAGTTGATCAGTACGAACAATTGATTAATATTGGTTATCTATAACAGTATAAGGATGTAAGTTGATCAGTTCGAACAATTGATTAATATTGGTAATCTATAACAGTATAAGGATGTAAGTTGATCAGTACGAACAACTGATTAATATTGGTAATCTATAACAGTATAAGGATGTTAGTTGATCAGTACGAACAATTGATTAATATTGGTTATCTATAACAGTATAAGGATGTAAGTTGATCAGTTCGAACAATTGATTAATATTGGTAATCTATAACAGTATAAGGATGTAAGTTGATCAGTACGAACAATTGATTAATATTGGTTATCTATAACAGTATAAGGATGTAAGTTGATCAGTTCGAACAATTGATTAATATTGGTAATCTATAACAGTATAAGGATGTAAGTTGATCAGTACGAACAACTGATTAATATTGGTAATCTATAACAGTATAAGAATGTATGTTGATCAGTACGAACAATTGATTAATATTGGTAATCTATAACAGTATAAGGATGTTAGTTGATCAGTACGAACAATTGATTAATATTGGTAATCTTTAACAGTATAAGAATGTATGTTGATCAGTACGAACAATTGATTAATATTGGTAATCTATAACAGTATAAGAATGTATGTTGATCAGTACGAACAATTGATTAATATTGGTAATCTATAACAGTATAAGGATGTTAGTTGATCAGTACGAACAATTGATTAATATTGGTAATCTTTAACAGTATAAGGATGTTAGTTGATCAGTACCAACAATTGATTAATATTGGTAATCTATAACAGTATAAGAATGTATGTTGATCAGTACGAACAATTGATTAATATTGGTAATCTATAACAGTATAAGGATGTAAGTTGATCAGTACGAACAATTGATTAATATTGGTAATCTTTAACAGTATAAGGATGTTAGTTGATCAGTACCAACAATTGATTAATATTGGTAATCTATAACAGTATAAGAATGTATGTTGATCAGTACGAACAATTGATTAATATTGGTAATCTATAACAGTATAAGGATGTTAGTTGATCAGTACGAACAATTGATTAATATTGGTAATCTTTAACAGTATAAGGATGTTAGTTGATCAGTACGAACAATTGATTAATATTGGTAATCTATAACAGTATAAGAATGTATGTTGATCAGTACGAACAATTGATTAATATTGGTAATCTTTAACAGTATAAGAATGTATGTTGATCAGTACGAACAATTGATTAATATTGGTAATCTATAACAGTATAAGGATGTTAGTTGATCAGTACGAACAATTGATTAATATTGGTAATCTTTAACAGTATAAGGATGTTAGTTGATCAGTACCAACAATTGATTAATATTGGTAATCTATAACAGTATAAGAATGTATGTTGATCAGTACGAACAATTGATTAATATTGGTAATCTATAACAGTATAAGGATGTTAGTTGATCAGTACGAACAATTGATTAATATTGGTTATCTATAACAGTATAAGGATGTATGTTGATCAGTTCGAACAATTGATTAATATTGGTAATCTTTAACAGTATAAGAATGTATGTTGATCAGTACGAACAATTGATTAATATTGGTAATCTATAACAGTATAAGGATGTTAGTTGATCAGTACGAACAACTGATTAATATTGGTAATCTTTAACAGTATAAGAATGTATGTTGATCAGTACGAACAATTGATTAATATTGGTAATCTTTAACAGTATAAGGATGTTAGTTGATCAGTACCAACAATTGATTAATATTGGTAATCTATAACAGTATAAGAATGTATGTTGATCAGTACGAACAATTGATTAATATTGGTAATCTATAACAGTATAAGGATGTTAGTTGATCAGTACGAACAATTGATTAATATTGGTTATCTATAACAGTATAAGGATGTAAGTTGATCAGTTCGAACAATTGATTAATATTGGTAATCTATAACAGTATAAGGATGTAAGTTGATCAGTACGAACAATTGATTAATATTGGTTATCTATAACAGTATAAGGATGTAAGTTGATCAGTTCGAACAATTGATTAATATTGGTAATCTATAACAGTATAAGGATGTAAGTTGATCAGTACGAACAACTGATTAATATTGGTAATCTATAACAGTATAAGGATGTTAGTTGATCAGTACGAACAATTGATTAATATTGGTTATCTATAACAGTATAAGGATGTAAGTTGATCAGTTCGAACAATTGATTAATATTGGTAATCTATAACAGTATAAGGATGTAAGTTGATCAGTACGAACAATTGATTAATATTGGTTATCTATAACAGTATAAGGATGTAAGTTGATCAGTTCGAACAATTGATTAATATTGGTAATCTATAACAGTATAAGGATGTAAGTTGATCAGTACGAACAACTGATTAATATTGGTAATCTATAACAGTATAAGAATGTATGTTGATCAGTACGAACAACTGATTAATATTGGTAATCTATAACAGTATAAGAATGTATGTTGATCAGTACGAACAATTGATTAATATTGGTAATCTATAACAGTATAAGGATGTTAGTTGATCAGTACGAACAATTGATTAATATTGGTTATCTATAACAGTATAAGGATGTAAGTTGATCAGTTCGAACAATTGATTAATATTGGTAATCTATAACAGTATAAGGATGTAAGTTGATCAGTACGAACAACTGATTAATATTGGTAATCTATAACAGTATAAGAATGTATGTTGATCAGTACGAACAACTGATTAATATTGGTAATCTATAACAGTATAAGGATGTAAGTTGATCAGTACGAACAACTGATTAATATTGGTAATCTATAACAGTATAAGAAAGTAAGTTGATCAGTACCAACAACTGATTAATATTGGTAATCTATAACAGTATAAGAATGTATGTTGATCAGTACGAACAATTGATTAATATTGGTTATCTATAACAGTATAAGGATGTAAGTTGATCAGTTCGAACAACTGATTAATATTGGTAATCTATAACAGTATAAGGATGTAAGTTGATCAATACGAACAATTGATTAATATTGGTAATCTATAACAGTATAAGAATGTATGTTGATCAGTACGAACAATTGATTAATATTGGTTATCTATAACAGTATAAGGATGTTAGTTGATCAGTACGAACAATTGATTAATATTGGTAATCTATAACAGTATAAGAATGTATGTTGATCAGTACGAACAATTGATTAATATTGGTTATCTATAACAGTATAAGGATGTATGTTGATCAGTACGAACAATTGATTAATATTGGTAATCTATAACAGTATAAGAATGTATGTTGATCAGTACGAACAATTGATTAATATTGGTTATCTATAACAGTATAAGGATTTTAGTTGATCAGTACGAACAATTGATTAATATTGGTTATCTATAACAGTATAAGGATGTTAGTTGATCAGTACGAACAATTGATTAATATTGGTTATCTATAACAGTATAAGGATGTTAGTTGATCAGTACGAACAATTGATTAATATTGGTTATCTATAACAGTATAAGGATGTTAGTTGATCAGTACCAACAATTGATTAATTCAAGCTGGTTGACAATGCATTCTTTTGAACTACTGCGATGTTTGGACTAAACACTCATTGATTTACATGAGTATTGAACTTTAATCTTTCGCATAAGTTATATAAATCTTACAATCTCATTTCAGATCTATGAGAAAACGCTATTGTCTTAAGAGATAAAGGGTGGTAGTAAGCGAGGACTGTATACTCGTTTTTCTATACAATATAAAAACTTTCGAGATTGGAGCAAGAATAAATTAAACGATTTGTATTACAATGTTATCTGTAAACTATAAAACTAACAGTATGTAAATGAAATAGTACTTACGATATCCTGGGAAAGAAGGTGTGTTACAATGCAAATTAAATTATGTTCGAGTTGAAGATAAACAAGATGCTGATGTACTTCAACCCTAAAAGTACAAACACACGTTATCTCTAAGCCTGGGCCATGTTCAAGGGAGGTTTAAAAGTAATCGCTCATTGAGCGATTACTTTTAAACCTCTCTTGAACGCGCGTTTTGCTCAATGTAGCGCTACGTAGCAAGGCCGTGTCGTTCAAGAGAGAATGAGCTCTACTTGAGCGCTACTTGAGCGCTACATTGAGCAATCAATGAGCGATTATAAGCGCTCGCTGTTGTGAAACGGAGCCCTGTTGTATTGTTAAAGAGTAGATTACGGTTTACTTCTGGCTATTGTGAACTTATTTATAGTCCATCTGATACGGGGTCAAAAATTTATCTGTTTTCAACATCATGCTTGACCGAATAAGGACTGAACAACACTCATTGACTGCTTGAGAGCAAGACGATTATTTGTCCGTCCTATCATTGGTTAGAGTAAGATTTGGTCTCTGAAATTGAAATTAAATGTCAATATTTTTTTAAAAGTCAAAATTCAAATCAATAAAACAAATGAAAAGGGGAATCTCTGTTATCTTGAGTTCAGATACAGTTTAAGCCGTCTAGACTTGCTAAAATATGAGAGGCTAGTCTGGAAAGTAAACTGACGGGCAAAAGAAAGTATAACACTCACTTGTTTTCGATTAATTCAATATTTAAAGAAATGAGATGCATTTGATAATGTACGATACAATAACACCTTTCGGAAATAGTCTAAATGACTTAATTGGTGACTGTTTTATTTTAAAACTAAAATATTATTATTTAAAGTAGACAGGGGTAGGAAATGAAATTTACACCAACATGACCCCCATGTTCAAAATGTTGTAAATGTGTGCAGGACGAAGCACATTTATTGATTTTCACATAGAGTATGTGTTATATGTCGATGAACAGTTGTGTTCTATAGAAAATAATTTGGGGAAATTTCAAAATTTAAATTAAGTATTCTTTGACTGATTTAATGTTTTGGACTAATTTCACAAACTAGTCCGTTTTTGAATACGACGTCGAAAACTCGAGATATTTGACTTTAAAAATTATACATATGATAAATACAACTGATCCATATACTTTCTTTTGCCCGTCAGTGTAGATAGAATGTAGCGTTCACAGTATGTCACCCCTTAATTCTGTAAGTCCCTAGGCAAGTCTACAGCAAACTACAGAACTCTTAAAATAAACATATATCATAGGCCCCCCTTTTACTTTATTTAATTATTTTTCAAATTTTGAAAGTTAAGAAATAAATCATTTCAGAGGCTAAGTGTTAGACTTTAGAGTTCACTCGCTTGACTATTACTGAATCTTGTTTTCCGTAGACTATGAAAGCGCCATGTGGTGGCACGTGGTCCTGTGCATTGCTCAGTCAACCGCTATCAGTGAAGTTCAGGAACAATGGGCGCGGCTTGCCGAATGGGTGAGTACCCTATTCGTACCCTGATGTTAAATATTTTGCAAATTTTATTCATCGAAACAAGGTCGATTTTAATCCAACTGTAATGTGTCACAGGTCATATGAGGTTCAACTACTGACGTCAAAGGCGAAAAAGCTGAAGACTTTTTGAAATAATTATGCATTTCATGTATTACATTACATTTACTCAAGTGATTAAGTGTATGTGTGAAACTTTAAATTAGCTATATGGTCTCTTTGGTAACATATATATATATAAAAAGGAATATGAGATTGAAATTACCTATTGCCACACGTTTCGGAGATGTTCCTGTGACTTTCCAAATGCGAATTACCACTTTCAAATCGTGCAGAGTGTTAAAGAGCCATCACGGATGTTAGTGTTTCAATTTTTTGGAAAATATACTTTTAACGTCATTCGCCAGAGAAATCTTTTATCTACAACATGGCATATGTTAAATAATTTTCATATCAAGACAATGCATTGCAATTTGGTTTCAAAGAGAAGTATCACTTCGACTAGCGCGCGCTACGGGTATCTGACGTATATAATAAGAGTCCCCATTTTTGCGTAATACGTACTACACAAACAGCAAGCGCTTCCGAAGCGTGAAGGCTCGTCTCTAGCGCAAGTCGCCATAACAACCCAAGTGCTGCACGTGCTGCACGTGTCTCTCTTGCAAAGTTCCCTTGTTACACATTACTGAATGTGACGATTGCTTTACAAACTATGTTTCTAAATGTCCTGAGAATATACAAATTATTTCCTGTTTAATGCTTTTTTATTGAGATAAGACCAGCAAATTATGACAAATTTTTACTCTCATTAATTATAAAATTCAAGAAAAATAGCTAGTTGGGTAAAACAAGTATTCCAATATCTGTAGCAAATACATAATTAAATGAAATGGTAATAAATAAATAACCGTCAACCAATTATATATTTCGATTTCTTTCATTGCTCATTTTTGTTTGTTATTCTTTCGTGTCTTTGTTTACTGTGTGTGAGCTAGACCATAATGCTTTGCGCTTGAAAATAATAGACTGGATCTATATTTAGACTGGAAAACACCTTTACTAATTAATGCAATTTCTCGGTTTATTTTAAGTTGGAAAAATTAGGGAAAAATTAAGTGTATTTATTTCACGGAGATAGAATTTTGGAAAAATTTTGATATTTTCATCAACGTCCGTGATGGCTCTTTAACAGTGTCACTGGCATCCTAATGAAGCGCCATACAATCACTCGCATTCCCTCGCACAAGACTGAGCAGGGATCGCCAATAAATCAATTATTCAAGCAGCCGGAGCCGTCAAGCCTAATGGTTAGCAACTACCAACGTTGTAGCTATTCTTGTTATCTACCTTATAGAGTTTTAATGAACTGGGAAATAAATGGTATATTCAGAAAAACCTTATCAATCTTCAATTAAAGCTTCTTAAACACGCATAATAATATAGTAAATACGCCAAGATTTTAAAAGTTTGAGTACAGTACTCAAGTAGTTCAGAGTCTTCACTTCACTTACTGCAATGCAGTGCTCTATCGCTTCCAGTTTGACTATGTAAAGAGTAATAATAAACTCCATGCATCGTTATGTGGGATCTCTTTCAATGCAAAATACAGCCCCAGAATCTCAGCCTACTGTATGCTGTCCTTGTAGAAAAGTGGCGTAATTTGATCTTATTTGATCTGTGATCAGTAAATTCATACAAATTCTACCAAATAGGGGTGCTGCAACTTCCAAATGCAAGGCATAACTCTTGCAAGTCTCCATTACTGGCTGATTTAGGCCTTGCAGTATTTCCTTAAGAAATCTGTGTTTAGAAATCCAGGCCCGCAGTGCAGCGATTCACTGCCTCGACACAAGAAAGCTAGGGAAATACCGCAAGGGTTAAATCAGCCAGTAATGCAGGCTGACAAGAGTTATGCCTTGCGTTTGGAAGTTGGGGGTGGTGCAGCAATCAATAAACATGATACCGATCTAGGTTTCTGTGCCACAGCGTTCAAACCTCATGCAGTATCATTAAAACAATCCTCAGCTAATCAAACGTTCCCTTATTCATTTCTCTCAGTATATATTACCCATATGGGAAGACGGACACGGGGTTGTCTTATTTCTGTAAGTCACATGGGAGTTACACATTTTTCTGACGTATGATTGGCTGTTACAGAATAAAAACGATTCCATTGGTTGCCGGAACTACTTCATTCATCGTTATAACATTTTCCGACTGGTAACTTGACAAACTGTCTTCTGCTTTTAAACATGTTTTATTTGTTTCCCAAAGTCGAAATTAGCGTTACATGTGCCGAAGCATCAAAGCAGTTAAATTGTCCAAAAATTAAAGAAACTAGCGCATATAGCGATTACTGATTGTCTGTATAACCACGGAAAGCTTCAAGAGCGACGGCGATCGTTCGAATGCAATGACGTCACAGGCGCCAAATCTGTTGCAAATTGACAATATTACATACGTTTAATGCAACTCTCATTTTCATGTTACTCTCCTGCCTTTAAAATCAATCAAAATTCTTCGGAGTTCTCTCATTGAACACCAGCTTAAAAACACTTCCTTCACCATATACGATAAGAAATAAGCGCATGTTACTTCTTTCAGCAAAGTTCATCGGAGACAGCAAAACATTGTTCCTCAAATCAACAACATGGATCACGTTTCCAGTCAGAGTGAATTTGAGTGTTACAGCTGATTTGAGATACAAATCTTCCATCTTCGACACTATTTTTCCAAATCCCCAAGGACCATCCGATTTCTTTAGATAGAAGGCTACCACGGATTTGCCGTTTCCGGTTGATTTAAAATTAAAACGCGCCATAAATGACCCATTATCTCCTTGTTGTACACCATTCATTATCCAGGAGTAAGTTCTGTTCTCCAGGAAGGTCTGGACACTTCTTGCTCGACAAGCTGTTCTCATTCCAGTTCCAGGATTGGGTTCGATTATGTTTTTCTGTTTTCCAGAGGATTTGCAGTAATTTTTTATCGGAATGATAAAGCTTATGTTTGTGTCTGAGAACAAATGAACAGAATTATCTTATTTGAGACGTTTGACAGATGCGGATGAAATAATCAACGAATATTTTGCTCACCTGCAAATCATATCAAATATATGAAGAAATCTAATTTCATAAGCAAGATGTCTAAATATGTTTGATCATGTTTTTTAAAGACATGTATCAAAATAGTATGACAAAGAATTATGTGAAAATAAGAGAAATAAAACTCACCACCATCCCCGTTGGTCCCCAGACTGGATGCATCTATAAATATAAAGTGAAATTATCATGAACAAAATAATGTTCAGAAATGTAGAAAGATAATGACAACAAATCACCTCAATTCTAATAATAAGTGGTATTTTAAAAAAAGAGTTCATCTCCTTCACGGATTTTACAAACTTTTATTAATTTATCAAATATATATTAGATGGCAGCCTAATAACATAGATTGTGAGAATGTCATGACAATGCTGTATAATATGACAATGGTATAACGTGACAATGCTTATTGGAATGTGATGACAGTGTTGTGAGAAGTATGTAGCAATGATGTTGGGATGCTATGACAATGTTGTGGGAATGTGAGGCCAATGAGGTGAAAATTCTTATGACAATGTTGTGAGAATACTATAACAGTGTTCATTAGTTAATAGTGTAAATAGTGTATAATGCGTGAGTGAAAATGTCGTAAAACTAGAGTGAATATGATGCTGATAAATTTGTGGGATAATATTGGGGAAATTATATGCAAATTTGAGGGGATTTGTTTTTTTCGATAATTGTAGGGATACTATGACAATTTTGTTGGAATGTGATGACAATGTTGTGAGAATGGTGTGTCAATGGTGTGGGAATGATATGACAATGTTGTGAAAATACAATGGCGCTGTTGTTGGAATGATATGACAATGTAGTGAGAATGCTGTGATATAACCATGTTGTGGCAATACAATGACAATGTGTGAGAATGCTGTGACAACATTTTTAGTGTAAATCGTGTATAATACGTGAGTGAAAATGAAATTTGTGTGAGAATACTGAGTAAATACTTTTAGAATTCGAGGAGATTCGTTTTATAGTTTTTGTGAGAGTACACATGTGCATTGTGTGAACAATATTATACTGTGTTAGACCTCCTTGTCGTAGTGGGGCTGTCATCCATCTTTACCTTCATAGCTCCCCCAAACAGCAACACGTGGTCCCGCTCTTGTTTGAATCATCCGTTGAACACAGTGACCCGTCCCGCAGGATACAGCAGTCTAAAATAGGGTATTCACTGTTTGAGTACATTTCCATATATTTCAATTTAACAAAAAAACGCCTTGTACATATAATTGATATATCAATTTATCATCAAAAACTGTGTTCCACAGGTGATATCGCTTGAATGAGATCAAGTGATATCTCCTAGGAGATATCGTTTTGACAGTAGATTTTAAACAATGCCCTGTTGGCGTCAGCAACATGACATCAGAAAGATTTTGCATCGTCCAGTAATGACATCACAATGCCATGACGTCATAATCATGATGACGTCACAATGCTATGACATCACAGCATGGGAAGCCAAATGGCAGTTTTTTGTCCAGATATGTTCATTTTTCATTAAAAACTAATGAATAATGATTTTGGATGATAAATAGAATCTCAACCTCGTGTCTTCTGATATCAAATATATCAACACTCGTTGATAAAAGTCAAAATATCCTCGGCAAGCCTCGGATATTTGTAACTTTTATCAACTCGTGTTGATATATTTGATATCAGAAGACACTTGGGTGAGATTCTCTATATATATTGCTTAATGTAGTCTTTCTGGATATCACATGGAGAAAGGACCAGATCTTAATGTAGTCTTTCTGGATAGCATATGGAGAAAGGACCAGATATTATGAAAGCTTGCATGTTTACAGTTTGAAAACCCTTTTGGAAAATTTTAATTACATCTTGTTGGATAGGTTTAAAATCCTTTTCCTTATTGCTTCTTTTGAATAGCATTCGTGTTCTTACAAGCATAATCGCTTTTAAAGGGTTCTTTTCCCTAAACCCATATTCAGCAAATGAGTGGGATTTTCTTAAACTGCTTTGTTGCTTTGATAACGTTGCATAGCTGAAAGCCCAACCGTGTTCCACACAACATGCTGATGAGTTCCGAAAGACCGATTAACTGATCATAAATGTACGCTCAGTCTGATGGAAATCGTATTGCGATGAATTAATATCACACAAAAATACATCTACTGTAATACCAACTTATTTTGTTAGGACATTTCCTCTCAAAGCAGTCCATGTCCAGTCACAAGTGCTCTAATAAAACCTTTAGAGAGTCTAGGGGCAAGTAACTCCAGGCACCCATCCTTTCGTCTGTTTCCGTAACATTAGGAAGGTATTGACGAATCATTCCGAATGCGTTCGAAACAGCTCTGGTCATTACGCGATTGGTCAGTTAATGTCTGGGCTTTGTCAGTACTAAACTGTTAGAGAACACGCGTGTATAAGGGCCACTCCGAGACCCTGGGCCGAGGAATCTACATAACCAGTTCGTATCTTGGTAGAGACACCTTTAAATATGTTATTCCTCGGAGCAAAATCGGTTTAATCAGACTAGTGTACTCTTATCCACAAACATTTCCCATTTGGTTGGATTACTTACCGAGACGTTCAATAGTAGACTGCACCTCAAGGTGATTGGAGAATAATCCATGTCGAAGCATCCTCTCCTGTCTTCACATTGTCTTCTACATCCTTGATATCCTAATACATGCTTCCTTTCTACTTTATAGAAACTTGTTGCACTTTGCAAGCTATTATTTATCACCAGAAGCCAAATAAAAACCAAACGGATCATCTCCATGCCCCGGTTACAGTGCACGGAACTGTGAAATGAAGACAAATTATTCCTAGTCAGGAAATGTTCGTTTTTTAGAATATGGCTTTACATTTCACTTGAGTTGACTACTTACAGCGTTTCTAATGCTAACAATACCTAATTGAACATTTGAAGAGAGTGAGCCAAGTTGATGTGGGCTATCAAACTGTCTCTTATCAAATGGAACTCTACCCTATTACTCTCCGATATCCTTATCACAAAGCAAATTGTCTATGCATCTTTTGTAGTGCTAAATACACCATCAACAGAAAATAAATATGAAGATAGGACCCGACTGATTATATATTTGCAGAGATAAACGACTTTCGAAGAATATGTGTACAGTCAGGCCTCGATAATCCGAACGCATCCGTTTTTCATCAAAAACGTTTGGATAGTGAAATGTTCGGATTACTGAGTACTGAGGCCTACTAAAGAGATTAGTTTGGTTACATCTTCCTACCGTTCGGAAACTGCGAGATTCGGATTATCGAGGCTTGACTGTATAAAGACGATTACGTGGGGTTTTTGACTGAAAGGCAAGCACACTTTCCCTTATTTCTTATCATTTGTAAAATTCTAGGGGGCATTGGGATATAACAGTTACGCTTTTGATAAAAGAGACTTTATATATCCTATTACTCTTTATTACCCATAAAGTTGAAAATAACCGAGTTAGTAGTATTGATATGAGCACATGTGCACATATCACGTTTGCCTAGCAACCGTTGCGTCGCCGCGACTGTGAGGTCATAAAACGATTGTTCGTTACGTCAAAGTAGCTAGCCATCGGAAGAGAAGTGGGACGTTTCCTGACTTTTTTATTTGAATTAAATAGAAAAGAATAATTAAGAAAATGATTACACTCAAAGTGTGCCATATGACTTATACGAAACGAGTGTGAATTCTTTGTGAATTCTTTTATTGCAAGCGAGAGAAGTTAAAAGAGATAGTATCGCATTACCCTCCCTGAATACCCTTAATCTAGAGACAATATCTTATCATCCTTTCGAACAGACTAAAGTATAAGTAGGCCCTGCAATCACTACGTCAAGTAGTAGATGACATTTGAATTCGACAGTAGTGGATCCTGGTAATGGTAGTGGTTGGACAAGGTTTTCACTATTAGCAGGCTATATTTGTTTCTTTGTCGAGGCCGCATTGTGCCAAAATGCGATCCTGAAAAGATTCGTTTATGAAGAGATTTTTCTTATCATTTAGATTGCACGTAAATATTTATAGGACCTTGATTTGAACACATCAGGGGAAAAATACAACCAATTATTCCTATCTTCAGCATCAGGTAGATATATTATCAGTCATCAACAAAAAGTCATCTCCATTGAGTGTTTATACATTTATACCTAACTCATTCATTTATCAACCATTCATTTGCCAACACCATTAATACGTAAAATTCGATTTCAAATATATCACGAGCTGGGTGTTATCAGAGCCAAAGGGCATAATTATTATGAACATATTTTTGTCTCTTCAACTAAGTGCAGGTATATGTGGCCAATGTCCATAGACTTGTATACACATACCAGTTTATACCTCTTCGGAAATTCAAGTTCAAAATGAGTGAACACGGTTCGGTAAAGTCATGGGAATCGTATTTTGCTATTCGAAATAATAAGTAAATATTGGCACAAACTATCATTATAAATGGGAAATTTGAAAAAATAAAATTCCAACTTTGATTATAAATCATGCAAAAACTACTGACCTGCAGAGCTAATGACTCTATTTTGTGTTTCGCCAAATAGTTCAGTCTTTTTTTTCAGTCTCTAATTAAAACTGGTGTCGTTTTCTACACTTTGTATACCCTTTCAAATCACATATTACTCTCAATATGATTTTGCTTTCAATAACTTACAATTTTCAACTAGTTAACTAAATGTGTCCGGATGTGCCGCCTTGTTTACTGCGGACCATCTGCCGCACACATCGGGCCATATATGCACTTTTAGAAAATGCATACTGACCCTTGCGACAACTCGAAGGGATTTCTGAGACAGGGTCAGCGCCACCTATCGTCCAAAGAGAGTTACGTCCCCTCTACTGACCAAACAAATCGGTCGTTACCAACCCAATCGATCCAAAAGTTGGTAATGCGCCGACAGCTTTACAAATTCCTTATAATACTTTGGAATTTTTCATCTCGGATATTAAGCTCATTTGCATAATATAAGTTTCAAAACGGATTTCAACTTCAATGGGAAAATGCAAAAAGAGAGCTGTTATCAGATCTTGAATAAATTGTGGTTTGTTCCATTTACCCACACGTTGTGATTGAGTTTTATCACTAATTAATCGAGCGTAATCAGCGTAGTACGGGTAATTTAAATTAAAAGAAAAAACATTCATCCAACGTGTCAGTGCGTGATTTGTAAACGCGCATTTGATTGGTCTACACCATAGCTCAATAGTCGTGTTACTTCCTGTCTAAGAAATCCCTTCGAGATGTCGTGCGGAAGATGACTGCGGACATTTAAAAAAATATTTTTTTGACGGCATGACCTTAAAATGACGTCACTATGTCAACGTAACTGTCTAAGGCTTATGTTAAATTTGTCTAAATTGTGAAAGTTTCTCCTTAATGTGAAAACAATGTTTGTTTCACCTCAAGAACGTTTAAAAGTGATAAAACAATTAAGCATTGTATTAAGGTTTGTCTTACCTGTTTGTTTGTTTGTTTGTTGAATGAAGTCTTGAATCGAAGAATACACAACAGTGTTATTGATGAGTAAATAAGATCTAAACATGCTTGTCTGTCTTCACATAGTTCTGTACAGCCTAGAGAACCAGTTTGATGATCCATTTGTACTTCAAACATTGCCTTGTCAGCTGACAAGTATTTGTATAATATTGACAAGGAGCAGAATAAGATGAAACTGAACATGTTACTCGGTGCTTTCTGTCGTCTTTCCTGGCAACTTGTCAGTAGCAAATGATTGAAGATAGATCAACTATGTTATAGGTTTAATAATAGAAAGAAGACGAGTTATCGTAAAATAAAACATAGCAGGGAGAATAAAACACGCAGGGCACTGTTTTATGATGTTTGATACATTTTACTAACTACGTTCCTCCTCTAATGATGCTAAATCTAAAAACAATACAATTACTCTTTTCTACTCAGAATTTAAATCATAACTATCATATATTACACAAGCTTATCACGACTGATATACATCCCACGTGTTAATCACGACTGATATATGTTCCACGTGTTAATCACGACTGATATATGTTCCACGTGTTAATCACGACTGATATATGTTCCACGTGTTAATCACGACTGATATATGTTCCATGTGTTAATCACGACTGATATATGTTCCACGTGTTAATCACGACTGATATATGTTCCACGTGTTAATCACGACTGATATATGTTCCACGTGTTAATCACGACTGATATATGTTCCACGTGTTAATCACGACTGATATATGTTCCACATGTTAATAAGGACTGATATATGTTCCACATGTTAATCCCGACTGATATATGTTCCACATGTTAATAACGACTGATATATGTTCCACATGTTAATCACGACTGATATATGTTCCACATGTTTATCACGACTTATATACGTTGCACATGTTAATCACAACCTATATACGTTCCACATGTTAATCCCGACTGATATATCTTCCACATGTTAATCCCGACTGATATATGTTCCACATGTTAATCCCGACTGATATATGTTCCACAGGTTCATGTAGGCCTATATCAGTTGTATACACTCACCACAGTTTGATGATGATGCCACGTCCTGTCTCAGGGTATAACGTATGCTAATGCAACTTCATACCCTGGGTGCAGAGGCAACACATACTTTCGCGAGGTGACGTATGACCGAGGAACAATCTAAATATTGACATCCAATTAAATCACTTTAAAGGCGAGTCGGCTTCCGCCTTCATTCTTTGTGGTTTATCACTGCGGACATCATAACGATCTCGCTTACTCGCTTACGGTAACATTTTGCGACAACAATTTATTCTTGTGAATAAATCTCAAAATATATTGGTTACGTTGTTTTGGGCATAGGCTTATCCGTACACTAACGGGAACCGCTTAAATTTACCGTAACGCCTTAATTATTTATTGCCTAAGTCGTGAAATCAATGAAAATATACGAACTTTTAATCATAGGTCGGCAACGTCATAGACGTTAATGACGTCACGCCACCATTTTAGTGAGTCGATAATTGTATCCTTACCAATTTAGTAGAATACGTGTATATCATAATCTGCAGTTGTTTCTGTAATGCTGATTGCAGAATATAAAGGATGTAATATGAGTGGATGTGTCATACTTTGTTTACGACACGAGTGCCTGAATATTAGTATTTCCCGAGCACGGACGAGGGATAAACCGATTTTCAGACACGAGTGTCGTAAATATAGTATGATAAAGACACAAATATAATATGTTTATTATCGAAGTCAAGAGATTCATGCAAGATACACTAAAATCATCATTCAACCATAGCCGCGGTCACAACATTTAGAATTCAACGTCATAGACGAAACGTGACGTCATAGCAGTATGTATGACGTGACGTCCCAATGACAACGTGATAGTTTGCCCTAGGGCATCGTCTGAAAATATATAACTGCATATCCGATTGCCCTCTTAGGCAATAATAAGTAAAATATTTAGTTGCAAACTTGTCTTGTCTTGTCAATGTACGATTATGCCATAGACATACGTATATACCCTAAATGGACTTAATCGATGAATATAAATATTTTCATTAATAATGACCCCTTTCTGATTGACATTTTGCATATTAGTGACTTCGATATTGTCAATTTCACAAACCAAGCATGGTCGGTAATCGATTATACTCAAATCAAAGCCTGTTTGTCAATATATTCAATATAGAACGTACCAAGGTTTTCTATCCTATTTTTTATTTTAGTACACACGGTAAAGAACGACACCAAGACACCAGGAGAGATAACTCTCAATAGTTTATCTTCATCGGATAAAGTGTTATTCAATATAGAACATACCAAGGTTCCCAATCCGATTTTTAAAAATTTTATTTAAGATGGTACAGAACGACATTCGCTCAAATAAGTCGATGAAATGTATTTGAAAAATAATGTCACCAATATTAAAACACTCTCTCTCTCTCTTCGGAAATCAAGTTAAAAAGTGAGTGTACACGGTTCGGTAAAGCGATGGGGATCGTTTTTTTGCAATTAAGAAAAAGAAGACGAGTTGGCGTGCTTTATCGTTGAATACAACATAGTAGGGAGCATAAAACACGACACATATTAGTGTCTCCCGTCGTAGAACACATTCTCTAGCATTGAACAATCAAAGTGACGTAACATATGACATCATTTGCTAAGAGACGCTCAAACTGACGTCTAAAATCACGAGCATGTTTTACTGTCTCATAAGCACGCTGTCGATCCCATTGACCGCCTGTGTTTTATTGCCATGGGCATCTTATATTTCATAATAATAAAATGTGTTCACGTTAAAATGGCCGTCATGCAATTTTTGCTTTATACGCAATACTGTTAATACCACTACGGATAATTGGTTTGTGTAATAAGATGCTTTACCCTCTAAAGTAAATTAAAATGACATAAACTATCATTATAAATGGGTAATTGGAAAAATAAATTTTGCAAAACAGCCCCTTAAATATCACATTCTGTTAAGGGGTCTCACAACAGGTAGACAATAGACTGAGCTTGCAATCTTCCGTTTACACCAAATGATATCTTTCAAGCCTCATATTTCAAATGTTTTTATACAATTTCTTCTGAATATCATTTCAACAAATGGTCCTCAGATTTAAAGGTACATCCATTGTGTTGACGGGGGTCACATATTCCAAACGTTGTAAATGGTGTTACTTTATCGTGAAGTACCGACTGTTACCGAAAACTACAATTTTGATGATAGTCGATTTAGTATATTTACGATATGAAGGTAAAAGTAGTGATATCTGATCGAAAACCGGACAATGCATCGCGTCAAACGTATTTTTTTAATCTAATTCAAAACAGACAAAACAACAAATTTGGGTTGATCATGTTTAATGGGTCATATAACTACTGTTCATGTAAATGAGACGTGCAGTTTCAGTTTCTGCACATGCTTAATGATGTTAGTCGATTTTAATTGGAAACTAGTAATTATGATATATTTGGCGATTGGGGATGAGTATGAAACCTGGGTGAATTTATGTGTATTGTAAACAGCACATATGGTGAGTTGGAACGTATTAAAGCCAAATAAAACTTTATGAAACACAATGGATGCACCTTTAAGGATAACCTACATGTCACTCTGTAATGCTGCAGATGGAATTCTCTCGTTAAATACCAGTTTGAAGTCGCTTGTTCCTACAACGTGCATTTTGATGAACAGGCGAAGTTTCATGCCCTCTCCCCTAATCTTTATTGGCGACATTGTAACATTCATCTTCAAATCGACAACTTGCAAGGACTTGCTACTTAACGTGAATTTCAATGTTGCAACTGAGTCACATTGGAGATCTCCGATCCGGAAGTGTCCCTCTACGTACTTCAAAGGAATGGTAGCGATATTTGTGCGCTTAAACGTTGATTTCAAAATAAAAAACGCCATCGATGATGCGTTGTTGTTTTGTTGTACAGCGCTCATGACCCAGGAGTAGTTTCTGTTCTTCAGGAATGTCTGGACACTTCTTGCTCGACATGGAAACTGACCGGTAGCCTCTGGCTTGGGTTCAATGACGTTTTTCTTCTTTCCAAACGATTTACAATAGCGTTTGGTCAAGGGAAGGAACGACAGTATTGTCTCTGTTGAGAAAAGCAAATATGCGTTAAGTTTCCAGCAGACACAAAACGTTTTTAAAACGTTTCCAGAACGTTTCCTAGGAAAGAGGTTTCCGCAAAACGTTAACTTATGAAACATTTCTGGAAACGTTTTTCCACACCGTTTTTAAAGAGTATCGCAAAAACGTTTTTTAAAACGATGCTATTAAACTTTACAGAAACATTTCATGTTTTATTAATGTTTCTAAAACGTTTTGGTTACTGTCACGGGGACTATCTCTATTTCGTGAGATAAGTAATCCCTGACAAAGGTGTTTAAATAAACCCAAAATAACGACAGAGTAAGAAAGCCATAAAAGTGAATAAAAGTTTATTTACATAATATAATCCCTCGCTTATGATATTCAAAGCAAACTAAGGCAATCAAAAGAAGTACAAACCAAAGTACATGCCAAGCAACTAATCCGCTCGTGTCCTGCTAATTGACGGTGACGAGCTAAATAGCACTAAAACAGATAACCACAGCTGGAGACAAACTCTGATTACGTAAGGACAGCAAGATGATCAGGCGTTAGTTCCCAAAGGACTAAAAACCCGGACTGTTAACAATGGTCAGCACACGGTACTGCCAAAAGATACACTAGCTTAGTAGGACTAGTAATCAATCTTGAATAAGCAGCTAGATAGGTATAGCTAAACTTATAATAATGGGACATAGGACAAAGGTAAGGATTGGAAAAGCAAGGTAAGTAATTAAGCACTTCCTAACATAACATGAAAAGAGAAAAAAATACATCTCACCAAATCCTGCCAGAGTGTCCCATAGAAAGGTCCCAGTTTGTCACAGACAGCCAGTGTGGCTGGAGTCCCTGAACTTATAGTGAACTACTGATACTAGAACCGGTGCCACTATTTATACTGATAGTGTGGACGTCGGAGAAGACACCCTATCAAATGGAGTCCCTTGAGACAAGTTAGCTTAACAAGGGGATAATTTGTGTTTCTTTAGGTAAGTTTATTCTCGATAGATCACCAACTAAGTGGGTTACAACCAATATTGAGGTGTCAAAAGATAGGTCGTGAGCCAGTCTACAAACACATATAGCTGTTTATGACCTACGATTATAAGCAAGAACATCAGCTTCAGAACTAGGCAAAGTTGGGGCATGAATTTATAGTTCGGTCGCCCAAAATTATTCATATCGGCCGACAGACGATAATTATAATGTTAACCAGTATATGAAATGAAAATACATGTTCTAAGCTACATGGATATACATTTATTTGTGTCATAGGTTAATTTTGGAGTTATTTATGGGGCGTAGAAAATGCAACAAGCAAACAGCGTGACACTTCCCCCCTTAGATTTAGAAAATTTGCTATATGACAGACATGTAGAAATTTTCAACAACATAATGAAATGACAGTTTACATACTTGAATGAACACAAACACCAAAATAAGCACATGGTATGGCAATATCAATAAAGTGTTTATGTACAAAATCATCCTCGTGACAGAGCGTCAGCAACTACGTTGTCAGTGCCCCGGATGTGGCGCACTTCCATGTTGTACTGCTGAAGGAGCAGGCTCCAACGCAGCACACGCTGATTAGTGTCTTTAACACGGTGTATAAATGTTAAAGGGTTATGGTCCGTGAACACTTGCACTGGGGTTGATGTGTTCAGCAGGTACACTTCATAGTGTTTGAGTGCATGTACCAGTCCTAGGGCCTCCTTCTCAACAGTCGAGTAGTTGGCCTGGTGACGGTTGAACTTCCTGGAGAAGTAGCTGACAGGGTGGTCATAGCCAGAAGCATCTTCCTGGTAGAGTACTGCTCCACATCCACAATCGCTGGCGTCAACGGCGAGCTTGAATGGTTGGTCGAACTGGGGGCCGCTCAGCACAGGCTTAGATGACAACATCGTCTTCAGTGAAGTGATTGCGTCACGGCACTCATCAGTCCACTTGAAAGAGCTACTTTTCTGTAGCAGGGCTGTGAGCGGGGCTGCGACAGTGGCGAAGTTAGGGCAGAACCGTCTATAATATCCTGCCATTCCTAGGAAACGTCGGATCTCCTTCTTCGTCTTTGGTTCAGGGAAGTCGGCGATGGCAGCAATTTTGGCGTCGTTGGGGGCCACAAGCCCCTCTCCTACTGTGTGACCAAGGAAAGTCACTTTAGCATGGCCGAATTCACACTTGTCCAGATTGACTGTGAGGTTAGCCAACTGGAAACGGGTGAGGACAGTCCTGATGGTGTCCAGGTGCTTCTCCCAGGTGTCGGTGTAGATGACGACGTCGTCGAGGTAGACGTTGACTCCCGGGATGTCAGCTAGTACAACATTCATTAGTCGCTGAAATGCTGCAGGTGCCGTTTTTAATCCAAATGGCATTACACAGTACTGATACAGTCCATCTGGGGTAGTAATTGTTAGTATTCTCTTAGCTGCCTCGGTGAGGGGAATCTGGTAGTAACCCTTCAGTAAATCAAGCTTGCTGATGAACGTTGCATGGCCGATGCTGTCGATGCAGTCGTCAATTCTTGGAAGGGGGAACGAGTCTCCTCTCACAAGTAGGTTGATGCGTCTCAGGTCAGAGCAGACACGGAACTGGTTGCCAGGCTTTGGTACCATGAGACAGGGGGAGCTCCATGGGCTGTCACTCGGCTCGATGATTCCCTGATGTAACATGTCCTTAACCTCTGACCTCAGGATAGCTCTCTTGTTTGGGTTGAGTCGGTAGGGGTGCTGACAGACAGGTGCGGCGCTGCCCACGTCAACATCAAGCTGCATGGCATTTGTCACTCCAGGAGTGTCGGGAAACACTGGCAAATGTTCCTCGATTACAGCACGCATATCATCTCTCTGCGATGGGGGGAGATGACCAAGTTTTGTGTTCAAGTCACCCAAGATTTGGCTGTTAGGCAACTTCGTCTGGACAGCCTCAACTGGCTGGTCAGCAAGGTCAGGAAGGTCAGCAAACACCACGCTGACTGGACGTACTGTTTCCCTCACTTGGTACGCCTTCAGCAGGTTGATGTGACAGTATCTCTCCTTTCTAGTTCTGTTAGGCGTGCTTATTACGTAACCTACATCACTAACCTTGCTTTTTACAGTGTATGGCCCAAAGTACTTGGCCTTAAGTGAGGACTGGGGTATGGGGAGATAGAGTAACACCTGATCACCAGCTTGAAATTGTCTCAGCCGTGCCCTCTTATCAAAGTGTTGTTTAGCCCTGGTTTGAGCAGACAGCAAGTGCTGCTTAGCTAGAGTAGTTGCTTGCCAGAGCTTATCCTTGATTCTAGCCACATAGCCTAACAGATTCTCTGAGGAATGATCTTCTAGCCATTTATCCTTCACTAATTTCAATGGACCTCTAGGAGTGTGACCATACACAAGTTCAAATGGTGAAAATCCTAGTGACTCCTGCTTAGAATCCCTAGCAGCAAACAAGACATATGGGAGTCCCACGTCCCAATCTCTCTCATGTTCGAGACAAAAACATCTCAACATACTCTTCATACTCTGATGAAACCGTTCTAATGCTCCCTGAGATTCGGGATGATAAGCACTGGAACGAACCTGATGTACACCCAACAACTGCATCACTTGTCTGAACAGTTTGGACATGAAATTAGACCCTTGATCTGATTGAATCTCATTAGGCAAACCAGTCATAGTGAAGTACTTAACAAGCGCCTTGGACACTACTGCAGCAGTAACCTTACGTAACGGAATAGCCTCTGGAAAGCGAGTGCTTAAACACATTACTGTCAAAACATACTGATTGCCTTGAGCGGTGCGGGGTAAAGGCCCGACGATGTCAATTAACACCTTAGAGAAAGCTTCACCAACAACAGGCACTATCTTCAGTGGAGCTGGAGGTATAACTTGATTTGGTTTACCAGCTACCTGACATACATGACAAGTACTACAATACTTTTCAACATCTCTATACATCCCTGGCCAGTAAAAATCTGAACTGACACGTTCATGTGTCTTAGTTCTACCGAGATGGCCGGCAAATAAACTTTCATGAGCCAAACCGAGAATCTCCTCTCTGAATTCCTGAGGCACAACAATCTGTGATTTATCACTAAGGTCTAACACTTGAGGCAAACGTCTCATGAGGACACCCCTGTGCACATAAAAATCACTGCCCTCCTTATCTGACAAAACTTCAGTCCAAGCATGACTCAAAGATTCGTCTGACTTCTGAGCTTTAAGTAAAGCATCTCGACTCCAATTAACCTCTAATCTGGTATGAAGAGCCTTATCATCAATTGACAAACCATTACAATTAGCCGCCTTGGCCTCATTAACCAAAGTAGCCTTGCCACAAGTCCTGATCTGTTCATCACAATCTGAGTCCTCGAACGCAGCAGACACACAGGTGTCAGAGAGATCTATATCTTCTGGAAGTGTCTTAACCTTAGTCATAGATCTAGTGGTAACACACGCCGGGTACACATCTACTCCAAGGTCTACTTCGACTGAACCAGGTTCTATGGGTGAACTGTGAACCTTCAACACTGGGGAGCAATTATCCTGACAACAGCTATCAGTTAAATCGTTCCCAAGCAACACATCTACACCTGCAATTGGTAATGTGTCTACTACTCCGACAATTACATCACCTGTGACGAATTCACTGTCCAGCCAAACCTTATGTAAGGGGACTGACATAGCCTTTCCTCCTAACCAACTGACAACAACATATTCACCAGTAGCTGTCTGCACTAAATCTGGCACAGCAGAAGACAACATGAGTGTCTGAAACGCGCCAGTATCCCTGTAAATTGACACACTACATGAACCAACCTCATTAGTTGAAACCGACACTGAACCCTTGTGCACAAATTTATTGGATTTTGGTAGAGGCATAGCAGACTGGACAAAACCAATAGCCGAAGCGTTATCCCGTTTCCTCTTGAAACATCTATCAACTGAGTGATTGTTCATGTGACAATAACTGCACCTTGGTCTGCTCTCGGACTTATCAGAACTTGTCTCGCTACCTCGTTGACCTCCAGTTGGACCACCACCTTGACCAGCTGACTGACCTGGTAACTGACCCGAAGACTGAGTTTTACCCTTATCAGAGTTGACCCTGCCATTCTGACTGCACTGACCACTGGAGTTGCCATTGTTTCTCCCGCCGGAGAATCCCTTGGAATGTGAAGTATCCTTATGTGCAAGAACATAATTATCAGCCACCTCTCCTGCTTTAGTCAGACTTTTAACCTCTCGATCAGATAGGAGTAACTTTAGCCCTGGAGACATATGATTTCTAGCTTCTTCCAAAACTACCAATTCACGCAATTCAGGCAAGTTTGAGACGCTTGCTGATCTAATCCATTTATCAAAAATAGTCAACTTTTTAGAAATGAATTCTGCATAAGTTTCAGAGTCTATCTTTCTTAGAGACCGGAATTGCTGTCTATATGACTCCGCTGTCACCTCATATGCTCTAAGTATAGCCTCCTTGACCTGGTCATAGTCCCTAGCTTGCTCAGGACTCAAAGCCTTGTATGCTAGCGACCCCTTGCCTCTGAACCTTGACTGAACTATGATATGCCAGAATTCCCTGGGCCAGGATAGCTCTGTGGCTATCATTTCAAACTGTTGAAAGAAGCCTTCCACGTCTACCTCCTCAAAATTGGGCACTGAACGGTAACAATCATTAATCCTGAATCTATCTGATGAAGAATCGGTACTAGACTGCCTTAATTCCATTTGCCTCATCCTGTACTCGTGTTCTCTAATCTCCCTACTCTCCTCTCTCTCTATCTCAAGCCTTCTCTCTCTCTCCTCTCTCTCAAGCCTTCTCTCTCTCTCTTCTCTCTCTATCTCAAGCCTTCTGGCCTCTAACTCTAACTTCTTCAACTGGACCTTCTCCGAGCTAGACATAACTTCTAAAGACTCTTCTGTAGGTACCTCGTTAGAATACAAAGCATCGCTGATAATGTCTCTAATCTGCCTAACACTAACTCCTTCCTCTAATGTAATTCCATGCTTATCTGCGAGGGCTACTAAATCTTCCTTAGACAGCCGCTTAAGTTGGGCAACTGATGGCTTTTCTGAATCTGCCATTTTGAAATTACACTGCAACTTGACAATCTTGTCTGAAACAGTAAATTCAAATGAAACCCAGGCCGGTCAAAGAACAATAAGACCTAAGAACTGTAATGTAACAATCCCGGACGAGCCCCCAATTTAAAATCTTTCTGTCACGGGGACTATCTCTATTTCGTGAGATAAGTAATCCCTGACAAAGGTGTTTAAATAAACCCAAAATAACGACAGAGTAAGAAAGCCATAAAAGTGAATAAAAGTTTATTTACATAATATAATCCCTCGCTTATGATATTCAAAGCAAACTAAGGCAATCAAAAGAAGTACAAACCAAAGTACATGCCAAGCAACTAATCCGCTCGTGTCCTGCTAATTGACGGTGACGAGCTAAATAGCACTAAAACAGATAACCACAGCTGGAGACAAACTCTGATTACGTAAGGACAGCAAGATGATCAGGCGTTAGTTCCCAAAGGACTAAAAACCCGGACTGTTAACAATGGTCAGCACACGGTACTGCCAAAAGATACACTAGCTTAGTAGGACTAGTAATCAATCTTGAATAAGCAGCTAGATAGGTATAGCTAAACTTATAATAATGGGACATAGGACAAAGGTAAGGATTGGAAAAGCAAGGTAAGTAATTAAGCACTTCCTAACATAACATGAAAAGAGAAAAAAATACATCTCACCAAATCCTGCCAGAGTGTCCCATAGAAAGGTCCCAGTTTGTCACAGACAGCCAGTGTGGCTGGAGTCCCTGAACTTATAGTGAACTACTGATACTAGAACCGGTGCCACTATTTATACTGATAGTGTGGACGTCGGAGAAGACACCCTATCAAATGGAGTCCCTTGAGACAAGTTAGCTTAACAAGGGGATAATTTGTGTTTCTTTAGGTAAGTTTATTCTCGATAGATCACCAACTAAGTGGGTTACAACCAATATTGAGGTGTCAAAAGATAGGTCGTGAGCCAGTCTACAAACACATATAGCTGTTTATGACCTACGATTATAAGCAAGAACAGCAGCTTCAGAACTAGGCAAAGTTGGGGCATGAATTTATAGTTCGGTCGCCCAAGATTATTCATATCGGCCGACAGACGATAATTATAATGTTAACCAGTATATGAAATGAAAATACATGTTCTAAGCTACATGGATATACATTTATTTGTGTCATAGGTTAATTTTGGAGTTATTTATGGGGCGTAGAAAATGCAACAAGCAAACAGCGTGACAGTTACAAAAACCAAATAACGTTTTAGAAACGTTTATGAAACGTTTCACATGTTAAATGGGAAAACGTGTGCATGGGACATTTCTCATCTTGTATTTATGTTACGTGGATTTAAATTTTGGTTACATTATTTTGAATTACTTACACGATATTGTAAGCTATGATTTACAATAATCGTGCATGTCATACGACCGTGATTAGTCCCAATCGACTATAAGAGCAAATATGGTATTTTGTAAGGTAGATTTAGTACAATACTAAAGAAAGAAATTTTTAATAGATACCGTAAATCATTGAATAATTGTCTGGAGATAATTGATTATTCGGGAATTTGTACATCTTGTTTCTATTGATACAAATATCATAATGTTATACTGTAAAATACTTTATTGCCTTGTGGTTAAACGAATCATGGGCCGTGTTCAAGAGAGATTTCAAAGTAATCGCTCAATTAGCGATTACCTTTAAACCTCTCTTGAACGCGATTGCTCAATGTAGCGCAACGTAGCAAAGCGAGCGAGCTTTGAGGTTTTGCACCATGTCGTTCAGGACACAATGAGCGCTACTTGAGCTCTACATTGAGCAATCAATGAGCGATTATAAGCGCTCGCTGTTATGGAACGGAACCAAGGTTTGGTGTATAGGCCAGGTGTATTTGAACTTTGCTTACTTTTGCTAAATTAAAACCAAAAAATATTTAATGACCTGTAAATGTACTTCAGAAAGGGCTTGGAGTATGCAATTATTCAAGGATTTACGGTATTTGTATTTGTTTCTGCAAAGAACTTCTTGTGATTTAGTAAAAAAGAAATAAGACAGTATAAAAAATCATTGAAGGTTTGTACTGCGAATTAAATAGCTAGTGGTGTCCTTATTTATGGTTTAAGGTTTAAGGTTTAATGCTATAATCACCGTACCAGGTCGAACGTTTGCAAACGGTTTCCTATACGTTACATACGTTCCAGAAACTTGGTAGAAACGGTCCTGTGTGTGTTGATTTTTTCGATATTGCTGAGTTTACTTACAGTTTTACATTTTTCTGATTATTGTAACTAGAGTAACTTTATGAAACAAAAGAACAATAAGTATGTTAAGTGAATATTAACCACACAATTTCATAGTTTGTTATGAACAGTTGCACTGTTATAACTTTAAATATTTGTATGTCACTTCATATTCAGAAAACCTAAACTTCTTACCACGAAGCCCACTTCTCCCACATCCATCTACAAGTACAAAGTCAAAATATTAGTAACATATATAATGTTATTAATTAAGTCTTTCCGTATGACCCGGTTACAGGTCCGGGTCCGTTGTATTGGCACAGTTGAGGGTCAATACAACTGACCAACGATCTGTAATTCGGCCAATTTGCGGAAATACTTAATTAATGACAATTTTTTTAATTAACCTCTTTTCATTATATTTGCACAACACTTAACATCTCACTTATATTGAACTATTAAGTATAAACAAGATTGATGAATAGATATTATCCGTCAAAGTTGGGAAGCGAAAGCTTTGGGTTTTCACCAAATGTGCCACTGTGTATGCTCAGATTCATATTGAGTTACCATATGTGTACATGTGTATATAGATACAAGTCAGGTATAAGGTGTGGTATTACAGATCATTCATAAGGAGTAGATATGCATACGAACTTCATATGTGACCCACTACTGGTTTAGAATTTGATATTGAAATTCTACTACTGCTCTGAAAACTACATTGAGTCGTGAACAGTTTCTGTCACCCTTCTCTTCGTTCATTTAAGACAATGATTACTAAACAGCAGGGTCAATATTTTCGAAGCTCTCTTAGCGCTAAGATAGTCTTCGAAAATATGGGTCCTGAATGATAAACTTTGCAAAGAAATGTCATAATAAAAAATTAAGTATTGTTAAGTATCTTACACTTATCAAATAATTTACGAAACTCACAAGGCTATTGGTTTTGTATGTGTTCATTTTCAGAGAGTATTATGTATAAGAAAGTATATGCCAGTACGTTTTGTTTGAGTGAAGCCTTAAATTAACCTGATGGTTTCTTTGAAATGTTAACTACATTAAAGAATTATTTACCTTCACGTTTTTCTAAAACAGTCACACTTTGTCCTGATCTTGTTTTAATCCGTCTTTGAATATACTGACCCTGGAAATACAGTAATATACATATACAATGTATATATACAGTGTCATTAAATATATATGATTAAATCGAGATATTAGATCAAAGAAATAGTCAAAGCTTTTACAAGTAAGAACAAATTCAGCTGATAGTTTTTACATTTCCATACATATTAGGGGTAGCTTTTTGATATGTTGATTCGGAGATTGCACTTCAAAGTTAGTGTTCCCTGCAGGATTCGAACCCTCACCCTCAGAGTCAGGCACCAATCGCTGGCACTGACTGTACTAACACCTTATCCATTCGGCCTGACTCTTGTAGGATGTGGGTTCACAGGTATAGTTATGTGTTCTATTACAGATAGTGTGTTCTCGACTATATTAATCAAATGTCATATGAACTCACATGTTGTTCTGATTGGTCGCTTGTTGAAATGTTGAATCGGAGTATACACATGAAAGTGATTGAAGAATGTTTCACGTCAAAGCATTCTATTCTGTCCTCACATTGTTTCCTGCAACCTGCAATTCCAAATTTGTGTTTCATTTCCAGTTGGAATAACGCTGCATTAGCTAAGAAACATTTGTATGCAAGAAGCAAAACGAGGATTGAACTGTTCATGTTCAAGTTTTGAGAGTGTCTTTTGTGTTGTCACCTATACGTCTTGTCCAAACATTAACTTTTTCTAGATACACATGCATACAGTGTGTTTCTGATATATCTATATATCTGATAAATTCATCCGGTCTTTCACATCAATATATCCCATTAGTTTAATTGATATGTTTTTAAGCTGTCACTATTTCTGCATTTGATATGGATGATCTCTGGCAGATAAACCAATGGTCATCAATTCCATCAATCCATTTCTAATTCTAACGTCTTTTTTCACTTTAGCTTCATTTATAAAACAAGGTATTCAACCAATACACTTATGGTTGAAATACGCAATCACAGAATATCCCATTAACTTCCCTATTTCTAGCAGAAGAGTCAAAATATGTCTCCAAAGATAATATGACACTGACTTGATTTGAGTTGTTGAGGTTGTTATTCTCAAAATTAGATAAATCTCACTACTATGACACTGAAGGACAGATGGAATATCTCTTAAGAAAGTACAATTGGAGTTGAAATAGAAAATTGTCATTATATCTAAAAGATAGAGGACAGCTATCACACGAGTGTCATGATGTAAACCATTATAGTTAATAAATTTGAAACACAAATGGATATTGTGATGAATGATTTTCATGCTCTGGTGTTTTTGAAAGTGAAGAGTGAAATCAGCATCAAGAAGGTTAAAGGTCAACTGAAAGGGTCAAAGATGCACCAATTGTGTTTCATAAAATTGTATTTCGCTTAAATGCGTGCCAACATCCGATATGTGCTGATTTCAGTTGAAACAAGTTCACTCAACTTGCATATTTATCCAAAATCATGAACTATATCATATTTACTACTTTCCAATTAAAATCGAACAACATCGATCATTATACATGTAGTTTAGGAAATCCAGGGTCAAATAGGACAAATTGCAAGTAACTAAAGTAGGCTTATTTTGAAGATAAATATATGTACAATATCATATCTAAAATAAAGAAAAATATAATTAGTGAAACATTTTGTATTTTACGCTCAAAGACAGCTACCCTCAATCCCATTTTTGACCAATTTTGACCACATTCGTGAACACAATTTTACATTGAGGCACATTTTACATGAACAATTATTTGTATTAAACCATTAAACTGAAGAAGGCTTTGTTAAGGTTCATAACAACAATAATCAATAATCAATAATTACATATTTTCTTCAGAAAATGCATATCTTATATGAATCATACAATGCTATAATGTAGAAACACTATATAATTCAAGTTTAAAATTCGCAAAATGAAAACTGTTGCAATTAGTCCTAGGTCATATGCTATATTGACTGGACTAATGTGCAGAAACTGAAACTACACTCCCCATGTACATGCACAGTAGTTCTAAGACCTATTCAATTAATATCATCAACCAAAATTATTTTTGTTGGTCTGTTAGAAATAAGTTTCGAAAATTACGATTGACTACTGACGCGCGCCACACTCTGTGCATTGTCCGATTTCGATCAGAAATCGATATTTTTACCTTTATATTTTCGGCAAAAGTCAGTACTTCTCGATAAAATAACACAATTCATATATGTTGTAACGTTTGGCACATGTGACACCAAACAACACAATGGATGTACCTTTAATGTGAATGTGTAACTATCGTAAGCATCACATCGTACCATGGACTTAAAGCTATCTTAACGCTAAGTGAGTTTTGAAAAACCTGGACCTCTATTGCTGAAGCTCTCTTAGCGCTGAGATAGTCTCTATCTAACTTTATGTATGATAATAGCTATTATCTTGAATTAAACTACTCTTGTAACATCATCTCTTTGTTCTTTCACTCCATTATGTTTCAGTAATGGAAAGTTACACATCAATTCGAATTTTAATTTTTTTTTAACATTTTAAAGTAATTTTGATAAGTAAGCACTAATTTAAGTAGGTCAATGACCTCGTAACTCTCCAATCCTTACAAATAATGGGTCTTGGGTCTTTGGACCTGCGCTCAATTATTTTTAAGAATTACTCGGACATTGACCTTTACATAGCACCAAGAGAACTTAGAAAATAGAGGCCCTAGTCAAAAGAAAGTTATTGACATGAATGCCTACATTAGTTCATTTGTACCACAATATACATAATTCTGATGTGAGACTCGGAATATTGGAGACTACATGTCTCAACTCAACTGAGACGTCTCTAGATCAGCTGAGAGATATACAGTCTTTCAAGAAGCATCAGCGATGTACATGGCAAGTATTGATTGGACATTTTGAATCAAGAAACGGGTAGGTTTGAGAGGCATTCTGCAAGTCGGCGTAATAGATCGGGTGAAAGTAATAGTTGTGACAAGCATTTATGAAATATTATAAAATAGAAAATATTCTCTTATCTAGACATTTCCCTTTTTTCACAAATTATATTCTCCTTGACATTTTGATACTTACTTGTCATTTTTACATCATCTCTAGGTCTACATATTTGATACAAACCCGATATTCCTAGGTAAGGGTGTAGAATTCAATGACTATGAAACATTATGAATATGAAAACGTGCTTCTTGCTTACGCTAGAAGACACAATTTTCGGCCTAGAATTATAGCTTGCGCTATGGGGAAAAGGTACCAGGTCTTCACGCCTAAAATCAACACACAACAGCAGAATGGTCAGTCAAATATGAATCTTTATTTATAGGTATAATTAATCAATTGTCTGTCATTAACATATTTTAATAGTACATCATATTCAATACAAAAGGTGATATTTAAATGCATGATGATCCTTAGATTATAGAACAACTTCATCTCCATAAATAATAGTTACTTAAGTCCATTTTACAATATACATACATGATAGTCACTTATTCAAGTATACAACATTTGTAATACAGAATATCAATTCAACATTCATACGTTATAGTTAGAATTCACCTTAAGATATGAAATAGAAATAATAACATCATTCTTTAACAATGGTATTTTGATTACATTATGATTTAGCTGAATAAGACATGTTCACTGAAGGTGAACGACATGGCCGAGTGAGTTGAATCAATTATGCGACCAGCCGTGACGGATTAGGCTTTGCTTAAAGATTACCTATTCATTTGTGTTTATAGATAAATTATTTGAACATCATATTGTCTGATTTTTATAAACTATTCTACGACATATAAGATATACTAGACAATAACGTAGCGTCTATTTAACTTACATTAAAAAGACTTATATCACACAAGACAGAGCCTGATTGCATTGCATTTGTGAAACTTAATACCACATGGGTTTGTGTCTCTTATTAAATATGACTATTGCAAACGGGATAACTTGCTATGAATATAATTGCTACATATTGTCATATACACATAAAACATATACTGAGAATTGACAAACAACACTGAAGTACATATTAGAAGTAATATCTTATCATTTTCATGGTCATAGCAGGCGTCGACACATTGTAATAGAATATTTACTATTAACTTAATGACCTGTCTTTACAGGTAAACATATTGTCAAGTGTATTAAGGTTGGAAATATATCAAACCATTTTATCGGGAGTAACTCCGATATACATCAATAATCATAAACTGAAGTAAGTCTAGTTTCACATATACAAGCGGTAGTCTGATATAAATAAGCATACAACTCAAGCAGCGTAGATTTAATACAAATAAAACATTTACAAAGTGAATTAAGTCTAGGTAAACTTGCTTTGTTATAGGCTGATCATTTATAAAGTAAAGTTTATAAAGTGTTGGTAACGCTGATATATATAGATTACATTTAGGAATGGAAGTAACTGGAAGAACTAGCGCCGGTAGTTTTGCATATAATTTATCAATTATATACTGAGGTTAAAGTCTAGCTTTATATCATATTCAAGCGTCGATAGAGTTGGTTGATAAATATAGATAAACAACTAAATAGAAATACATTGTTCAAGCATGAATCAAACATTAAGACTTTGGTTATAAGTAATGTAAAATATAGCAGGAAAGTAACTTACCTAAAATCAACACACAACAGCAGAATGGTCAGTCAAATATGAATCTGATTTGAGACTGGGCGAGACCCATATTTATACTGACCACTGTGTTTAATGTTGATGCGGATATCTCATTACTGAGCGACAGGTTACAATAGAAATGGCTTCTGTTATATATTATATTACATAAGGTGCAGTGCACAACTGGTCACAGCATAGATATCTGGACGTTTGATTGCTATGGCTGTCCAGTGTTGGTAAGATATTATCTAATGTTAGCGACGCTAAGGAGAACTTGTGCAATGCTTTATGAGAGAGGCCGGTCGGCCACGGATTATTACTTAATGAACGGTCTCTGGGTATTAAACAATTGCCTATGTTGACTGTTTATAATGATGTAGTTTTCTAGGAGATATGGGGTGAAAATACACCGGTTTTTGCCCCGTTACAATACCCCTACGCTTCGTGAAGCTTTTGACCGCAAAAGCCTAAGGAATTATTCGTAAAAATAGAATAATACACAACAATAAATTCAATCACCAAAAACATAATGACATAATCACAAAAAATATACAATCAATAAAGCACACCAATAAACATTCACACACATAGATAAATAAGAGATAAGGATAAGTTGTGCTGGGATTAGACATTGCCCATTTAAGTATCAATGAGATGATTATATAAAGATGCAGACAGATTTGGCATGTGATACAATCCTTTGTGGATGTGTATCACATATGCTGCAAATGGTTGTTTAAATATTTTCTTAATTTTCCTAGCGGTAAAAATTGAAATTTTGACCTGATTAGGTACAGCCAAAGATTTCTTAGTGAGGAGGTTGGTGACAGTGAATGCCGGCCAATCAACACTTAGGGTAGGAAAGAAGTACCCAGTGATCCGGAAATTGTCCACAGAATCTGGAGCCAGAATGTGCCAGTAGGTAGGACAGAGCGTCAGAGAGAGAATGGGTACCACGACACATTCAGGACCATTTGTGAGTTCTATTGCAAGACCACTGTGTTGATTAGACTGGCGTTGATAGATGATGAGGCAAAGGATGGAAGTCACAGCGAGAGTAATGATGCCAAGTAATATAGAGACATGATAGTCCGCCAGATCAGTGATGACAAAGTCGGGTGAAGAGGTTGTTGGTGTTTGATAGTGGAAGGAAGGTGGTGGAATAGCCTTCACTGGGGTTACTCTGGTGACTAGAAGAAGTGCTGCCGAGAGTGTCCGAACTTTGAAGAACATCCAAACAAACAATATGAGTGATAGAATAGATGTAGCTGAGGCTGACATGGCTATTAGTGAATTTGTGTCAGGCCAAGAAGTTGGCAAAGTAATTTCACCATCAAGCAGAGGTTCCGAAATGGATTGAAAAATTGTTTTGGATTTTCGTGCAGCCTCTGCTACCCGTTTAAGGCTAAGATGAGCTTTGTGATCAGAGGCCAAAACATCTGAGATTTCGTGTGAATATAAATTGAATTTTGGAATGGTGAAATTGATGGGTTTCCGAAAGGTGGTATCTCCAGAGATAGTTGAGAGAACAGTGTCGTCAAAGAAATGTTGTAGTAAAGCAAGATTGACAGGATGGAGATGAGAGATCTGAGTCTGAGAGTGGCGACATGAGCCGAATGGAGCAGGATAGAAAAGTTCTTCTGTGGACAGAGAACAGTAGCAAGGAGTAGATACAAGACAGAAGTTACACCCAGGAATTACACGGTGTGATCCAGGACACGTGAGTGTGAGGAAGGGAACTTGATAAACAAGGACGTTTGAACTGTCGATAGGAAAAAGATTTGGAGGCTGCTGCTCTGTGATGTAGCGAAAGTCGCACAATGATTTTATTAGACTTTTGCTATTTTGAAAGAGAGCAAGACTGCATGAAGGTTTAGGAGTAGAGTGAAGTGGTACACGGAATGGACAATATATCGTAGTATCGTCGCCAGTGCACTTTTTCAAGAGGTCAGGATCAAAGTTGATGTGATACTTAGAATCCGAAGAAATAGCAAATGAAGATGGTAAAAACAGTTGTGTTGAGTGGGTTGATGTAGAGTTAACAGGGACAGGAAGGGATAGAATTTCGTACAGATGGAAGGGTTTACTTAAAGATGATAAAGGAAATTTGACAGAAATATACACATGTGACTTTGTGCGAGCAAAGATGAATTTTGCATGAGAATACACTGTAAAAATGGTGTTTAGGATGTAAACATAATACTAAGCGCGTATCTTGTCCTGTTTTTTTTACACGTTTAGACCCCTAAACACGTTTAGCTACATGAATGTGTTTAGGAATGTGTTTAGCACCTAATCACGTTTAGCTACATAAACACGTTTAATAATGTGCTTAGCAACTAAACACAATCCTTAACACATTCAGGTAGCTAAACGTGTTTAGGGGTCTAAACGTGTAAAAAAACAGGACAAGATACGCGCTTAGTATTATGTTTAGCTTTCAAACAAAACAAAACCATACAATCCAACACAACTGAAAATGAAAGCATTGCAAATGTACAAAATATTTCAATCAATGAAGACCAATTGTATATCTTGTAAATTAAAATGCTAGATCAAATCACCAGTGGCTGTTGAAAACAGTTACAAGTTTCAATGTTACACAGTCATCGCCAAAACATTCTACTACTAATGTAGTACTACTACTAAAAGTATATCAAACAAGACATAAATTTGGTCTGCATTAACCTCTTTTAAGAAAATAAAGACTCAAAATAGGAATTTCTCGAAAAGGTTTATTAAAAATTATGTATAAAATAACCATATACACCAAGAACACTCCTCCAAATTACCAAATATTGTATTTATAAGATAATCATTATTCTCATAATATAGATGGATAAAAGGTATCTAAAGATAAAATATATGCCTGGACAATGTTCACTTGGCAGTTAAATTTTCAGACACAAATATTTTAAAATTGGTTTTAGAATCAAGGCAATATAGCGACATTGTTTAACAAATGATTTTCTGTACATGAATTAATAACTAAATAAATCCTTTAAAATAGTTTGGGTGCTTTCTGGATGTTTTCCAACATAACATTTTCACAAGTTTTTTGTAGTTTACTCCCTTTAAAACATCTGTATTAAATCCAAGGATTTGGGAGGTATTTGAGATTCAGGAAGGTCGTTTGTAAACTGCATTTTATTTCCTTTGGCATCCTTCACCTGTAACATGAATGAATAAACTTTTAGTTTACCGTCGTAATGCAACATGACAAAAAATAACACATTTTATGAACATATCGTGTCTCCTGAAAACAGTTTTATAAAGGAAGTAAAGTGAAACATGTCATAGAGGAACTCATTTGGGTATATACAAATGGTTGTACAAAATTAACTGACATAAAACCCAGTGATCAAATCAGTTTAAAAAAACTTTAATGTAGTTTAGTGGGACTTCAACGTTTTGTAATAACTGATTCTGTCAGTTCTTGTTTCCTACAAAAAGGGCAAAAATTAATATAAAAAGGACAGAATAAAATGGCAGATACAAGCAAATCTTTTATCAAAGCATATTTATACAATAGTTGGTCTTTATAATGAAATGTAATAGTCTATATATTACTTAAATACAGTTCATTTGTGAAAGTCCTTACATAAAGGATTACATTACATTTAGTTTAATATTTACTCACCACAACTGAGTGAATGTTTACAGTTTCTCCTATTTCTCCATCACAGCATCTTTCTTTTCAAGGCAGAATGTCATCAGGAAAACGTCTTCTCCAACTGCATAACATAGATACATCTAAATATACTGGTCTGGTCCTAAATGAGCTATATGAGCATCAACCAAGTATTTAATGAACATATTGTCATATGCTTCTTTCAGAACTTATTTAGTAAATACAATTGTTAAACGACTATACCCTTATTACACATCTTAATTCAAGTAATTCAACACAACCAGTTACACTAATCAAACGTCACTACACTGGAATGTGATAGAAACATGTGGTTTATGGATATTACTTTATTTTAGATCTATAAACATTATCACAACCCTCATATATATCATTTATATAAATAACAAATATTACTTAAATATTTATGTTACTGTTGGTGCTAAGCATATAATAACAAATGAAAACAACATAGAAAGCAATCGGACGACGTTGTGAAATCTCAAATAAACCTACCTCAAAGTCTTGGTTGGAACCATAATTGTGTCGTTCAGGGAACATAGAGACATATATTCGCAGTAGCATCAACTTTTGGCTTCATGTGCACTTCGAATGACCAGAAACGTGTGCATCAACAACGTGTAAATAGACAAGAGGATGCTGGCGAAATATGGCGGCCACAGGGATACACATCTGTTCTTAATTAACTCTCCCGCCCAAACTGACCGATGTAATCCGACCCATTGGGGAAATTCTCAAACATGTTTAGGAAAGTGTTTAGCCACTGGTGCAATGTCTGTCTAAACACGTTTAGAAATGTGTTTAAAAGCTATTCATGTTTTAATAACATATGTAATATCGTTCTTGTGTTTCGCTATTAAGCACTATCCTAAACATGTATAGCATTAAACATGTAACGGTGGTGTTTAATTGCTAAACGCGATTTTTACAGTGTAGTAATAAGTTGGATTGGTTTGGAGGAGATGAAAATTTTGATATTTATCCGCCAAAATCCTAGATATATGATGAATGGTTTGCTCAATAATTTCAGGAGCAATGAGAAGGGGAGATAATTTATTTTTAGCTAAGTCGAGAATGCCCAATTTAAGCTCTTCAAGTTGATGTTCAACTGTGCTCGCTTTTTGTATCTGGTCAATTTGTCTTTAAGAGTATTGAAGGCTGTTTGACATTTGTCAGTCCAATTGAACTTAACATCCTTCTTGAGAGTGTCAAAGAGAGGTGATGCAATTCCAGAATAATTTGAAACAAACTTTCTGTAATAACCACAAAGGCCTAAAAAGTGACGTACGTCATGAACATTTTTAGGTTGTGGAATTTGCATTACAGCTTGAATTTTGGATTGGTCAACCTCAATGCCATTTTTAGTGAAGATGTGTCCAAGATACTGGACTTGTCTTGCTGCAAATTTACATTTGGTGGGTTTGAGTGTCAAGCCGGCTTGTTTGATCTTTTGGAAAACGCATTTAAGATGCTTCAAATGTTCTGAAAATGATTTGGAATAGACAATTATATCATCAACATAAATCAGAATGTACTTCCAATTCATCTCTTTGAGAGCTTCTGAAATGGTGCTTTGAAAGGCCATGGGGGCATTTTTAAGTCCAAAAGGGAGACGATTCCATTCGAAAATGCCATCAGGAGTGATGAAAGCAGATTTATGTTTTGTTTCAGGATGGAGTGGGATTTGCCAAAAGCCGCTTGCACAATCAAGGACGCTGAAGATTTTGGCATGGCTTTCACCAACAGCGTCAATGACATCTTCAAAACGAATTAAAGGGAAGAAAATAGGCTTTGTAACAGCATTAAGGCGCCTGTAGTCTACAGCAAAACGATAAGTGTTGTCCTTTTTCTTAACCATAACCACAGGCGAGTGCCATTCAGAAGAACTTGGTTCAATGATTTGAGCTTCAAGCATTTCTTTTACTTGCTTGGAGCATTCTTTCCGAATTTCAGCACTTTGACGATAAAAGGGACGCCTAACTGGCCTAGAATCTCCTGTTTCAATTCTATGTTGATGAAGATGGGTTTTTCCTAGTTCTGACCAGTTATGTGCAAAGACAGAATGCTGAGATTTGAGAAAAGAAAGAAGTTCGTGTTTTTCAGGTTCTGTGAGATCAGAATCAGAAAGATCAAATGATAGTTCAGGAGGAGGAGGTGGAGTAGGTTTGGAGGAAGAAGTGTTAGTTCTGTGTGTAGATGCATTATCTTTGTGATTGTGACTATGTTTGTGGGTAATGTGATTGGAAGTGGGGTGTGCACTGTTGACTGACGAGACCATTGGGTGAGAGAGTAAGGGTTGGTTGTGCTTAACCTGTGTTGACCCTATCTCTGAGTAAGATGTGTCTGACAGTACTGAGATGCTGGATGCCACCACTTCTGATGCTATACCTAACACACGCTTTCTATCAAGATGTACAGGAGAATCTGTGGGATTAAGAAGACGCATGCAAGTAGGATTTTTAGTCTTCTTAACAACACATCTACCACCTTGAAGTCTGCCTCCTGAAAGTTTTGGCACTGGCTCCAAGAGAAGAGTGGAGCCAAGAGGATAGCGTGAGACATGGACAGGAAGGTCTACCTGACAATTTGCAGGGATTGTGACAGGTCGAACTGATCTGACATAGCCAGCACTTGACTCAACCAGGCGAACTGAAAATAGTCCGTCATGGATGGATATGCACTTGTCTGCTAATGAGATAATGACCTTATTGTCAGTAAGAAAGTCCATGCCTAAGATGAGAGAGTGATGGAGATCATGAAATGCATAGAAGGTTTGAGAGATGAGAAGGTTGCCTATATTGATATCTAGAGATATTTGTCCTAGAACTTTGTGGATCTCACCACCTACACCTTTAACTTCCGGTATATCGGAAGGATGTAAATGGTTGAGATGATACCCTAGTTTTCTCAGGTAGCGCGTGCTGACACAAGAGACCGACGCTCCCGTGTCGACCAACGCTGTTGTCTTCATAAAACCGATCTTGACCAATATTGTATTTTTCACCAAGGGAGCAACAAATGAGACAACGGGAATGTCATGCCTGACGTCAGCTTTGTGACTGTCAGGCACGCGTCCCTATTGGCGTGGCATGTTATTCTTTGAATAATGTGCCTCTATGCATGCATATTCACAGTGACCAAACCTCTGACAAAAACTACACTGAGTGTTACGTTCTGGGCAATATTGTCTATCCGAACACAACTTACCACATCCTATGCAGCGGTTCCGAAGAAAATCTGGAAGGGGTCGTCTTTGGTACTGCTGAGGATGTCGGTTGGGTTGTTGGGGTGGCGGCTGGTGGTACTGCTGCTGAGTCTGTTGCTGTTGTTGATGAGATGGACTCTGCTGCTGCATCGGAGGCTGCTGATAGGCAGGACCCAACATTGGTTGTGGCGGCTGATAATGTTGAGTCGGAGGCTGCTGATAATGACCTTGCTGAGTTCCTGGAGGCTGATGATATCCAGACTGTTGCTGTTGCTGTTGCTGCTGGTACCTGCCCTGCCGGTGTCGTCGTTGAAGAGGCTGTGAAGGAGTTGCTGCAGCTTGAACAGCAGGTGGCTCTGGTTTACTGAGAAGTGTTGCCACTAGTTCCGTCAACCGATCAACCTGTTGTGACATGTCCAACGTTGTTGCTGACCCTGTAGACTGCTCTGCCAACTCAGCGTGTCGCCGGACATCTTCTAAAGTTGTTGGCTCCTTCATCATGACCAGCTGCCTTATATTTCCCTTCAGTCCATTCAAGGCCACAGCTACGACTACAGAGACAGGCAGCTGCCTGTTATGTGTTGCCTGCTGTAACCTGGAAATGAAGGCTGTTGCATGTTCAGAAGGCAGTTGGGTCATTTGTAGAACGCCAACATCAAACTGTTTACTGGCTGCAAAACGTTCTTTAAAAGCCGTTTCCAAAAGTGTGATGTCACTCTTTGTTTCCACAGCGAGCCCCTCAATCCAGAGTTTCGCTGTGCCCTGGCAGAACAATTGAATGGTCTGACATCTCTTGGTGTTGTCCAAATTGATCAATTTGGCGTAGGTCTCCATGTCTGACCACCAAGAAGATGAGTCCTCCAGTCCAGTGAAGGGCCTCATCTTGAGTCCTGGAACTGCCATTGGGACGGTGTTTTCCTGTAGTTGTTGTTGTTGGAGTTGTTGCTGTTGGAGTTGTTGTTGTTGATGTTGTTGTTGGAGTTGCTGTTGTTGGTGTTGTTGTTCTTGTTGATGATGTTGTTGAATTTCAAGTTGTAGAGATTCTGTAAGCGTACTGGCGCTGCTTGGCCTTGGCTCGGTCTGACGCAATTTCTGCTTGTATGCGTTGATAGGCGTGAATCCAGTCATCTAGGATCTGCTCCACCAATTGAAAACGTGCTTCTTGCTTACGCTAGAAGACACAATTTTCGGCCTAGAATTATAGCTTGCGCTATGGGGAAAAGGTACCAGGTCTTCACGCCTAAAATCAACACACAACAGCAGAATGGTCAGTCAAATATGAATCTTTATTTATAGGTATAATTAATCAATTGTCTGTCATTAACATATTTTAATAGTACATCATATTCAATACAAAAGGTGATATTTAAATGCATGATGATCCTTAGATTATAGAACAACTTCATCTCCATAAATAATAGTTACTTAAGTCCATTTTACAATATACATACATGATAGTCACTTATTCAAGTATACAACATTTGTAATACAGAATATCAATTCAACATTCATACGTTATAGTTAGAATTCACCTTAAGATATGAAATAGAAATAATAACATCATTCTTGAACAATGGTATTTTGATTACATTATGATGTAGCTGAATAAGACATGTTCACTGAAGGTGAACGACATGGCCGAGTGAGTTGAATCAATTATGCGACCAGCCGTGACGGATTAGGCTTTGCTTAAAGATTACCTATTCATTTGTGTTTATAGATAAATTATTTGAACATCATATTGTCTGATTTTTATAAACTATTCTACGACATATAAGATATACTAGACAATAACGTAGCGTCTATTTAACTTACATTAAAAAGACTTATATCACACAAGACAGAGCCTGATTGCATTGCATTTGTGAAACTTAATACCACATGGGTTTGTGTCTCTTATTAAATATGACTATTGCAAACGGGATAACTTGCTATGAATATAATTGCTACATATTGTCATATACACATAAAACATATACTGAGAATTGACAAACAACACTGAAGTACATATTAGAAGTAATATCTTATCATTTTCATGGTCATAGCAGGCGTCGACACATTGTAATAGAATATTTACTATTAACTTAATGACCTGTCTTTACAGGTAAACATATTGTCAAGTGTATTAAGGTTGGAAATATATCAAACCATTTTATCGGGAGTAACTCCGATATACATCAATAATCATAAACTGAAGTAAGTCTAGTTTCACATATACAAGCGGTAGTCTGATATAAATAAGCATACAACTCAAGCAGCGTAGATTTAATACAAATAAAACATTTACAAAGTGAATTAAGTCTAGGTAAACTTGCTTTGTTATAGGCTGATCATTTATAAAGTAAAGTTTATAAAGTGTTGGTAACGCTGATATATATAGATTACATTTAGGAATGGAAGTAACTGGAAGAACTAGCGCCGGTAGTTTTGCATATAATTTATCAATTATATACTGAGGTTAAAGTCTAGCTTTATATCATATTCAAGCGTCGATAGAGTTGGTTGATAAATATAGATAAACAACTAAATAGAAATACATTGTTCAAGCATGAATCAAACATTAAGACTTTGGTTATAAGTAATGTAAAATATAGCAGGAAAGTAACTTACCTAAAATCAACACACAACAGCAGAATGGTCAGTCAAATATGAATCTGATTTGAGACTGGGCGAGACCCATATTTATACTGACCACTGTGTTTAATGTTGATGCGGATATCTCATTACTGAGCGACAGGTTACAATAGAAATGGCTTCTGTTATATATTATATTACATAAGGTGCAGTGCACAACTGGTCACAGCATAGATATCTGGACGTTTGATTGCTATGGCTGTCCAGTGTTGGTAAGATATTATCTAATGTTAGCGACGCTAAGGAGAACTTGTGCAATGCTTTATGAGAGAGGCCGGTCGGCCACGGATTATTACTTAATGAACGGTCTCTGGGTATTAAACAATTGCCTATGTTGACTGTTTATAATGATGTAGTTTTCTAGGAGATATGGGGTGAAAATACACCGGTTTTTGCCCCGTTACAAATATAATAACAGTGGTTTTGCTAGATTGGCCCGCGTTCATTATATCAACAATATAGCTCTGTATCACTAACCATAGATTGCCAACCATCCGTATCCTGCCAGATTAGATAGATGTTTACGAGATAAAGGGGTCAGACAGTTCTCAGGAGTGACGAAGAAGAGACTGTACATGTATTACCGTGTCATGTATTGTTGCAGGCATTACAAACATGGCATATATATATATATATATATATATATATATATATATATATATATATATATATATATATATATATATATATATATATATATATATATATATATATATATATATATATATATATATATATATACATTGTAAAACATTTTTGCGTTTAAGTATTGTAGATAAAAAAAATACCTGGCCATATTATGCCCATGAGACACCACAATAAGTTGGTTCGTATTATAATATAAAATATAAAAATATATTGACATAAAATATTTGGTAAAAGGATTTAATAGATTAGTTTAAAAGTCTAGTTAAGCGCAGCCTCCGTCTATACGTCTATACAGAGGATAGTAATACCACCAACTTCCCAATGCAAGGCATAACTCTTGCCAGTCTCCATTACTGGCTGATTTACGCCTTGCAGTATTTCCTTTAAAAATATTTGCTTAGCAATCCAGGCCCGCTATGCATTTCTGGTGCAGCGATTCACTATCTAGGCACAACAAAGCGAGGGAAATACCGCAAGGCTTAAATCAGCCAGTAATGCAGACTTGCAAGAGTTATGCCTTGCGTTTGGAAGTTGTCTAACCACAATACAATAGTAATACAGCCTGGTCAGCTGCACTGAGATGTAGGGAGGAGATTCAGAGAGTCAAATGATATAAATTCTCATTTATCATCCAAAACTGGGTTCCACAGGAGATATCGCTTGTATGAGATCAAGCGATATCTCCTAGGAGATATCGTTTTGACAGTAGATTTTGAACAATGCCCTGTTGGCGTCAGCTTCATGACATCACAATGATTTTGCATCATCAAGTAATGACATCACAATGCTATGATGTCACAATCATAATGACGTCACAATGCTATGACATCACAGCACTGGAAGCCAAATGGCAGTTTTGTGTTCAGATTTGTTCATTTTTCACTAAAAACTAATGAAGAATGATTTTGGATGATAAATATAATCTCACCCTCGTGTCTTCTGATATCAAATATATCAACACTCGTTGATAAAAGTCAAAATATCCTCGGCAAGCCTCGGATATTTGTAACTTGTATCAACTCGTGTTGATATATTTGATATCAGAAGACACTTGGGTGAGATTCTCTATATACCTCAAATCTGAATAGATCTACAGACAGCCAGTGAGTGGTCATTATTCTAAATGCTATAACTGTTACAAAATTTACATATTCTCTGTTCAAGAGGCAGTTTAGACCGAGACGAATAATCAAGCTCTATTTCAAGGAGGGTTAATTAAGTATACTGAGGTGAGGATGCTAAAGAGAGTTAGAAACATAGATTTCAGTATTTGACGAAAGTTTAAACAAGCACCAAGTCCCAGCTTATTACTATTATATTGACCATTATCGGTCCATAAGTATTGATGAAGCGAATTGTCACTGTAGTGATAAGGTGATTTAGTTTCCTCCCAATTCAGACAACAGAAGTCTTAAAAGCGCTGCAGCACGTTTTCTAATGGAAATAAAGAATTTTTACAAAATGGGAAAACAATATTACCAACTATGAAAAAATCCCCCTCAATCAATTATATTAGAGTTCTAAAACAAACGATAATGGTTGGGTTAAGCAACGAGGGTTCATCCTCGAATTGTTGAAAGGACTTCACAACAAAATGGCCCCTTACAGGTTTTATTTATGTGACACGGTTTTCTACTATTACGGAAAATTGGCTCGCGTAAGACAAACTGCATAATTATTTTATTATAATTGACAAATCGGAACATATACAAAATGCAAAAAAAGTGCTTCATTGCCTTTAAAAGAACAACGTTTATGGTTTCACTGAGCTGCCTCAGTACATTTTAGCACAGCTACATATTCTTTTAAAATGTTAAAGGGGCAGTAGCACGTTTTTTGCAAAATTTATTTTTTCAAATTTCCCATTTATAATGATAGTTTATGTCATTTAAATTAACTTTAGAGGGTAAAACATCGTATTACACAAACCAATTATCTGTATTGGTAAAAACTATGTTGCGTATAAAGCAAAACTTGCCATTTTATTGTGAACACAATTTATTATTTTGTATTAAAAAACGATTCCCATGGCTTTACCGAAACATGTACACTCATTTTAAACATTATTTTCCAAAGAGAGAAGGATGTTTTACTTTTTGTGAAATTATTTTTCAAATACATTTCATCAACTTATTTGAGCGAAAAAACGTGCTACTGCCCCTTTAAGGACTTTTCCGATAATCAACTTGGGAGTTATTGATAAATTAAGTGATGATGCAGGATATACCAAAATGTCCAATATTGGAATGATTCATACCATTTTACGTTGAAACTCGATTTTTAAAACTTTAATTTAAAAAAATCACACACAAATAAACAAATAAATAGCAGCTTGATATCGTATAAGGGCCTGTGAACGAAAGAGTCATTATATCGATATTGGTATTCACCTTGTTAAATGTGTTTAGTAGACTTGATTTGGTTTGGTTTAGTATAAGGGTCTATATGGGTCAGACTATTGAACAACGTGGAAACAAAGCACGGTGTGTTAGGCACATGAATATTCAATCAATCACAGTTTTAATCAATAGCGTTCAAACCAGCACTGGTCGTCTTGACATGTTGCGGTGTTTGAGTCACACGAGAGATTCAGGCGTACAAAACAATATTGCTTTGAAATAACTCTCTAAGTGTAGGTTAAGCGAGACACTACTAGTATGCGTACATATGTTTGTTCAGTCAACTGTCTTTCTATTATTTGTTTGGGAACAATGTCATTACGTTATTATTCACTGTGTATACCTATCTACCTAGTTTGTCCCATGCCTATCTACCTAGTTTGTCCCATGCCTATCTACCTAGTTTGTCCCATGCCTATCTACCTAGTTTGTCCCATGCCTATCTACCTAGTTTGTCCCATGCCTATCTACCTAGTTTGTCCCATGCCTATCTACCTAGTTTGTCCCATGCCTATCTACCTAGTTTGTCCCATGCCTATCTACCTAGTTTGTCCCATGCCTATCTACCTAGTTTGTCACATGCCTATCTACCTAGTTTGTCACATGCCTATCTATCTAGTTTGTCCCATGCCTATCTACCTAGTTTGTCCCATGCCTATGTACTATTTGATTAAGAAGTCCACTTATTACCTGGTTGTTAAACTATGTCCTTGTCTACTACTTGTTTCTTCTATCTGTTTGGAACATTTCGTTATTATTAACTATAGCGACTGTCAATGCATGAACATGCATAAAGCATAATATTTTTTTAAAATCTCTACCCATAAACGTGCGACCGTATAGATACTTCTCGTGTTCCGGTACCCATTCAAACAGCTGGGTGGACTGAGTACAATGTTAATGGAGTAATTAACTTGCCAGGGACTCAAATCTGTAGACTAAAATTGAGTCTAGTATGGAATTTGTATAATTACTCTTCCTTCATCCTTATGATTATATTTTGTCTAATACGTTCAGTTCAAGTTTATCTAGACGTATTGAACAAGAATCTTTACTGTAGTAAATACTCTTATTTTGTACACTGTCATGGAACAGGACTAATATCCTGAATATAAAGCCAGGTCACAAATGTTGGTGTCTTATTTGGATTGATACGCTAGCATGCTAACCACCGCATCACTGCATATACTCTTTATATGCAGGAGTTCGTTCCACTCTCACAGGAAAGTACCGCTGACTACAATTGACAACACTACGTTTGAGACGACCCCCGTATGTAAGCTCACTTTATCGATGTCGGGTATATACCCAGTGCGTGAGATAATACCCCTTCCATGCTCCAATGCTCGGCCCACGGCTACTGGGGACAGAGACACTCGATATGATAGCACGGGCCGCTTGCTCTGCTTCAGGAGACAAACCCAGCTGGGCTTACTGTCTCTCCCCCTCAGGAATGTTACCTGACCCCTCGGTTTAGTCCCTCGTCCCTCGGGCATGTGAGGGCAAGTGATACACGTCTTGACAAATGTCACCACCGGATTTCGTTGAACGTAAGTGTTTACACATTCCTACATAAATTCATCACTGTATAACTATAGGTATGTTCAGTGTGTCACAGTACAGTTGTGATATACTGTAAGTTGGTTAGACGATGTGGAGTGTTATATCTCCGTCTAAATAGAACGTCTTGATTTCTATGTGTAGATCTAGCGCACTGTTTACATGTAGATAAGTTTGTATTTATCTGTATACAAGGCACGTATCTATATTTCCTCGTTGAAATGCTAAGCTGTGGTATACGTCTTCTTGTACCCGACTGAATGAGTGACGTGTTGAGCGTTAACAGTGTCAGGATGTTATAACTGTCATACTTAAACCATGGAAGAAGGGCAGTGAGTGTGTACAGAGTATGAATCTTATGTAGTTGGTTCTAACGTGGTTACTGCCAAACTTCCAACACATACTTCCCAAACAGCGTACGCTCGGTTATAGTAGGGCCTACTTGAGAGATTTTCAATAGCTTTACCTGACGGCGAGACCGGTAGTTTAGTCATATATAATAGCAGTACGTATGAATAGGTGAGTGATTGTCCTCAAACAAGGTTACAAATTCCTACATTTACATCCATTACCTCACTGTAATATTGTAACGTCATATTGGTATATATTACCAGTGAGTTTAGAATTTCATTCTCGGACTGACGTGTTAAGTGTAACATTGTTTTTTGTTTAGAATAACATTAAAGTATCAATATCGTACCTATCTTTACTTAATACGACACTTATTTCCTCAATGTTCAGTGACACTGCGATGTACTGGGGCTAGCTAATACAGTCAGACACGTTTAGTGTAAAACCGTTAGGAAGACATGTAAATGTACCTGTAACATTAATAGACAATTAAAGGTATGTCAAACCATCACGATACATGCCACAGACGGCCACTGTAGGAGACGTTCTGTTTCATAGGGGTAAGGATAGCGAATTGTAAACATGTGTATGTGTTAATTACATAGAAGGGAAAATATCTAGATTAATTTTTATTTTGTTCGACAATGCAAAAAGAGACAATGTCAAAAGACGTGACGTTTCATCTGTTAGATTGCGTCCTAAATGTGGCGCTGCCAACCATTATACTTGTGTCACTACTTCTGTTATAAAAGTGGTGTCATGAAAAAGGTATATGCAAATTTATTATGTGATTGCAGGTGAAATACCGGGATCTATCAAAGAAAATAAACCGTGTTATCAGTCACTAGTGAAATAACAATGCAACGTGTTATCAGTCACTAGTGAAATAACAATGGAACGTGTTATCAGTCACTAGTGAAATAACAATGGAACGTGTTATCAGTCACTAGTGAAATAACAATGCAACGTGTTATCAGTCACTAGTGACTCATATAACAATGAGGCGACAGGCTCATTCTGGAGTCGACTTAACGTAAATGCAAGTCGATTTCGGTGAATATGCAAAGATTTGGTCATACATGTATAATAAATAGAATATTATTTTGTCTTTTCTTGTCAAATATCATGTTTAGCCCATCTCGTGAGGTAGAAAAGTTAATCTTTCTACCTCACTCGATGAGATAAACATGATATTAGTCAAGAAAAGACAAATATCCTCTATAAATCCCTAAGGTTTTTAAAATCATTTTCAATTAGTTTGTTTCACTACATTTAAATTCATCAACTGTCAATATCAAGTGTCTGGGGTCGTTCACACGTTGAAAGGGAGTACAATGAATTCAGTCTCAATTTATTTTCTCATTTCAGAACTTCCAACAAAGTAGACACAGATAGATAAGGTGTATATGAGAAAGATAAAGTAAACAAGCTCTCACTACAGTTTATCATCGGGACAAATGTCTGTTTACAGAGCAACCACTACAAATTATCTCTCATGGGAGGAGATATTTGCTGGAGTAATGTGGATACTTATGTGGAGAGATTGAATTTATTGAATCTTATCTAGCGTAGATAATCGGTCCTCGTACATTTGAAAGGGGTTTATTGTGATTTCCCACGATCTCGCACCGATGTTATTAACCTACTGCCGTAACCTGGTCTATAGTTTGTTGTGTGTTGCATTGTGACAGATACGTATGAACTTAGAATGTGAATGGGGATGAATTACTATTTTAAACATGTTTTACAAATACATTTCTAAGTGTATTCAATGTATTTTTAATAATTAAATAGAAGATAAAGTAATACACAATGCAAAATTAATTAAATTGCACAGCACATGACCAAATATAAGCTCCAGAAATACAACAGCTCGGGTACTCTTGAAATAAAATAAAACTTACACAAGTATCTAGCGACGGAAACACACATATTGACAAATGCATTTGATATATATTTGGGGAGTAGGAAGATGCCTTTATACTATCTAGAGTGTTGTTTCCTTCGTCCTGAAAAGCATTAGCAGCTAGTCTACGATCTAAATGTTAATGTTTAAGAGGAGTTGTGTTTTACATTAGCCTTCGTGGGCAGTACAAGATGCTAATGGATTTTGATATGATGCCTCGGACAAAATTTATTACAAGACTATTTTGAGGTTTGTAACTTACTGTGATATATATGTTTTCTATTAATTAGTCCATAATGTAAATGTATTGATATCCAAAAATGCAATTTAGTTTCAGTCAGTTGAAGGCGTTTGTTGGCAAAATCAAATGCCGATTTAAAGTTTGACAAACATGTATTTATGTTCTTACCGAACATCAGTTTATTGGCTTCACGAAAGGCATGTGGAAGTTTTAATACAAAGAGAATGTAAAGCAGTATATGATACAGTGCAAATATGCTTATTTCCCTATCACTTGTAACAAGTAAAACTATTTTCATAATAACTTATCAAAAAATGAAAATGGTTTATCTGTCCGTGTGTGTTCTAAATCTATTTCATTTTTGTGTAACAGATACTTAAACGCACCATTATTTCTATATACACAGTTTAATAACACATTTAAGTCAAAGAATAACGTTTGTCCATAACCCTTCAGCACAGTTGTTAACTAAGAAAGGCTTTGTTTGTGGTCCATTTGATTCGCTCTACCATTACAATAGACACGGCTACTCTACTGACAGGGGTATTACCACATTGTCACATAGATCGATGAACTTTATATGAGTGTATTGATCTGATAATCCATGTAGAAGAATCAAAATAGAGGCATCGATCCTTTGTTACTTTGTAATTTATGCTACAGCTTACGCCAACAGACACAAGCCGATGAGGTGCTTGGGGTTCATGTGATTCAGTTTTTATTCCAGCCCATAGTATGAATATCGTTCCATTGACGTGGAATATAAATATCAATCAAAATCAAAACATTACAATGCAAACTGATGTTGTGTATTGATTTCATAATCCTTAAAAAGTAAACTTTATTCATACAGTTTAAGGCATGAACATATTACACTGCCAACTTCTAACAATTTTAAGACATAGACCGTATATGTGTAACTGTAAAGAGCTGATATAGGCCTAAACCAAGGGCGTGTTTTGAGTCGACTTAATTAATTTCAGTGTTTCAATGCAGCTTATACTGCAGACTCCATATTAAGTATACTATATAGGCTTCAGTCTAGGTGTTTTGTCAAACGAATAATTTGAACATGGATTCCCTAAAATGAGATTTAACCAGGCCAAATGAATAAAAACCTGATTTCCATGTATGAATTTCATAATCCCCACCTAGGTAATGCAATCTATGTCTTTGTGGGAGGTACTGGAGGAATGTGGTATGGTTATATGTCAAGCGAATCAACTGCAGTTTAAAGGACACATAGGGTGTGTATGGATTTGAGATCGAACTAGTTTATCAAGCGACTGCTGTTTCAATCGATATAGATTTATATATTTATATATATAGATTTTGGGTATTGTTAGAATTACATGTAAAGTATTTAAAGTTGACATGACCAAGTTAACAATATACATACCTCCTTCAGGATAAAGGTTATCACTTTTTAGCTCATCAGGCCTGAAAGGCCCGATGGGCTTATGGCATGGCATGGCGTCCGGCGTCCGTCCGTCCATCCGTCCGTCCGTCCATCCGTCCGTCCATCCGTCCGTAAACTTTGCGCTTTTTCGACTTTTCCCCCAGAACCAATAAGTCCACAGAGCTGAAATTTTATGTGCAGACTCCTTGGCCAATGGGGATTCTGAATTGTAGATTTCGTGACCCCACGACCCCAAATGAGGTCACAGGGGTCACATCCTTAAAAACCTATTTTCATCTTCTTCTCCAGTTCCAAAAGGTCTAGAGAGCTGAAAAGTTGTGTGCAGACTCCTTGGCCAATGGGGATTCTAAATTGTAAATTTCGTGACCCCACGACCCCAAATGAGGGGTCACATCCTTAAAAACCTATTTTCATCTTCTTCTCCAGTTCCAAAAGGTCTAGAGAGCTGAAAAGTTGTGTGCAGACTCCTTGGCCAATGGGGATTCTAAATTGTAGATTTCGTGACCCCGTGACCCCAAATGGGGTCACAGGGGTCACATCCTTAAAAACCTATTTTCATATTCTTCTCCAGTTCCAAAAGGTCTAGAGAGCTGAAATTTTATGTGCAGACTCCTTGGCCAATGGGGATTCTAAATTGTAGATTTCGTGACCCCGCGACCCCAAATGGGGTCATAGGGGTCACATCCTTAAAAACCTATTTTCATCTTCTTCTCCAGTTCCAAAAGGTCTAGAGAGCTGAAAAGCTGTGTGCAGAGTCCTTGACCAATGGGGATTCTAAATTGTAGTTTTCATGACCCCGTGACCCCAAATGGGGTCACAGGGGTCACATCCTTAAAAACCTATTTTCATCTTCTTCTCCAGTTCCAAAAGGTCCAGAGAGCTGAAATTTTATGTGCAGACTCCTTGGCCAATGGGGATTCTAAATTGTAGATTTCGTGACCCCACAACCCCAAATGGGGTCACAGGGGTCACATCCTTAAAAACCTATTTTCATCTTCTTCTCCAGTTCCAAAAGGTCTAGAGAGCTGAAAAGTTGTGTGCAGACTCCTTGGCCAATGGGGATTCTAAATTGTAGATTTCGTGACCCCACGACCCCAAATGAGGTCACAGGGGTCACATCCTTAAAAACCTATTTTCATCTTCTTCTCCAGTTCCAAAAGGTCTAGAGAGCTGAAAAGCTGTGTGCAGACTCCTTGGCCAATGGGGATTCTAAATTGTAGATTTCGTGACCCCGTGACCCCAAATGGGTTCACAGGGGTCACATCCTTAAAAACCTATTTTCATCTTCTTCATCAGTTCCAAAAGGTCTAGAGAGCTGAAAAGTTGTGTGCAGACTCCTTGACCAATGGGGATTCTAAATTGTAGATTTCATGACCCCGTGACCCCAAATGGGGTCACAGGGGTCACATCCTTAAAAACCTATTTTCATCTTCTTCTCCAGTTCCAAAAGGTCTAGAGAGCTGAAAAGTTGTGTGCAGACTCCTTGGCTAATGAGGATTCTAAATTGTAGATTCCATGAGCCTGTGACCCCAAATGGGGTCACAGGAGTCACATGTTTAAAAACCTATTTTCATCTTCTTCTCTAGTTCCAAAAGGTCTAGAGAGCTGAGAAGTTGTGTGCAAACTCCTTGGCTAATGGGGATTCTAAATTGTAGATTTCATGACCTCGTGACCCCAAATTGGGTCACAGGGGTCACATCCTTAAAAACCTATTTTCATATTCTTCTCCAGTTCCAAAAGGTCTAGAGAGCTGAAAAATTGTGTGCAGACTCCTTAGCTAATGGGGATTCTAAATTGTAGATTCCGTGACCCCATGACCCCAAATGGGGTCACAGGGGTCATATCCTATAAAACCTGTTTTCACCTTCTTCTCCAGTTCCTGTTTTCATCTTCTTCTCCAGTTCCCAAAGTTCAGAGAGCTGAAAAGTTGTGTGCAGACTCCTTGGCTAATGGGGATTCTAAATTGTAGATTTTGTGACCCCATGACCCCAAATGGGATCACAGGGCTCACATGTTTAAAAATCTATTTTCATCTTCTTCTCCAGTACCAAAAGGTCTAGAGAGCTGAAAAGTTATGTGCAGACTCCTTGGCCAATGAGGATTCTACATTGTAGATTTTGTGACCCTGTGATCCCAATCTAGGTCACGGGTCATGACCAAAAAACCTATTTTTATCTTCTTCTCCAGTTTATATGTAAAGCTCTAGAAAGGTGAAATGTTGTGTAGAGATACTTTGGTCAAAGGTGATTCTTTATTGTAGGATTGGTGACCCTGTGAGTCCAAATGTGGGTTACAGGGGTCATGATCTAAAACCCATATTATTTTGCTTGTTAACAATGTATTACTTGAGATAACTTAAGATAACCTAAGATAATAAATCAATGAAATTATGATGAGCTACAGAGCCCATGGCTCTATTTTTATAAATATCGATTGACAGGGAAACGTGCAAATCAGTACACTACCGGTACCACCACAGTAAACTATCTAAATTATTCAGAGATTCCAGTCTCAGTAAGGTCTAATTGAACAAGTAATTGATTAAGTAATGAAATATGGATGGCGGTTTCCTAGATTGCGTATTCTACCTATTCTCTCATTCAGAACTTTCAGTGTTTAACAGCCTAGGCATGTCTGCAACAACTACCATGCTCAGACAGAAACTCCTTTAATATGTTTGCATTTATTTGACACTATTTCGCTTGTTATCTTGTTCATAAATTAGGTACATTAAAGGGGCAGTATCATTTTTTTTTGCAAATTATATTTTTTCACATTTCCCATTTATAATGATAGTTTATGTCATTTATATTTACTTTAGAGGATAAATATCGTATTACACAAACCAATTATCCGTAGTGGTAACAACGGTGTTGCGTATAAAGCAAAAATTGCATGGAGGCCAATTTTTTTTGAACACAATTTATTATTTCGAATTACAAAAAGATTCGTATGGCTTTACCGAATCATGTACACTAATTGTTTAACTTCATTTTCCAAAGAGAGTAATGTTTTTTACTATTAGTGACATTATTTTTCAAATACATTTCATAGACTTATTTCAGCGAAAAAATATGTTTCTGCTCCTTTAAATTCGGCACACTAAATACAATTTTAAAGCGTCCCTACTAATATCTCCATTATATATGGAGAAAAGAAGGGAGTACCTTCTCATGATATATCTAAATGAGTATCGTCGTCAGCGCCTTAGTTTATCTAGTTTTACTTCAGAAGAGATACAATTATAGCATCGACTCTCACCTCTTCAACCCTTGTCAGTCAATTATCAAATCAATTATTGTTTCAATAGAAGGGTCATTGGCCCGTGTATACTAATCTTTCAAACAACATGTTTCATCCTGACAGTTTGATGTATTTGAATTCATATGAATTCACATTTTAAGATGTAATTTTCGCTTTGAAAGAAATTCCTTAATTAACATACATGTAGCACAATTCTTGGTTATGAATATTGAACAGGTGTCCAGGAAATTTAAATATTTGGATATTTGTATGATAATAAAGCAGGATATATTTCACTCTTAGTTTCTGTATGCATGACATATTACACGCAGATTATGTTTCATGTACATGTGCATCACTCTATCTAAATTCATCACTCTATCTGAATTCATCACTCTATCTGAATTCATCACTCTATCTGAATTCATCCCTCTATCTGAATTCATCCCTCTATCTGAATTCATCACTCTATCTGAATTCATCACTCTATCTGAATTCATCACTCTATCTGAATTCATCACTCTATCTGAGTTCATCACTCTATCTGAATTCATCAAATCCATTCGATTTGAATACGTGCATCAAATAAATACCCAACTTGACATTTTTTAAAAATGGTCGTCAATAGTTAATAGTTCTTTACTCAATGAAATGTTATGTTAAGGGAAGCATTTTATGTCTTCCCTTTTTCGTTTCTCTCAATCACATCTGCAAGGTATATATAAAACCATGTTTACCTCTACATCACCTGTGATTACTGTACATAGCAACGCGCTCGCACCTGTCAGGTATGTCTGAATAAACCGAGATGTAACAATAGAAACTCAGATATAGAGCAGGTACACAGGACTAAAATGGTGGAGTCCGCTTGCCGGATCCTTCCGGATTCTCCCAAAAATTGACGGATCCTGAAGAATCCGGCAAGCGGATTCCACCACTTTTTATCCTGTGGTACAGTGAACCTTATTTATTACCCATATGGTTGAAAATAACCGAGTTAATATTAACACATATCACGTTTGCTTAGCAACCATTGTTTCACCGCGAATTCCCGTCTGTGACGTCATAAAACGATTGTTCGTGACGTCACTGTAGCTTGCCGTCGAAAGAGAAGTTGGTCGTTTTCTGGCTATTTTTACGCGAATCAAATGGCATAAAATGGGTAATAAAGAAATTATTACACTCGAAAGTGTGTCATATGACTTTTACGAAACTCGTGCAAATTTATGTATAACCCTCGCTCTCGCTCGGGAAATACAAAAATTCACACTCGTTTCGTAAAAGTCATATGACACACTTCCTCGGGTAATAATCTCTATATATTACACTGGTATGGTATGTCATCTCTACATTAGAAGTAACAATGAACATTCGCAAATGTGTAACTGATTAAAGTGAAGTTGCAAAACAATCTTGCAATCCAAACCGTATACTTTCCACAGATAATATTTTATGACTTTCTGTCAAAGGAAGGAATATACCTCATATGATCTGCACCTGAATGTGTGACGACGAGAGTATGAAAAACGCCGTTTAGATAATCAAGGTTATATAAGTGGTTGAAGATATGTTGTGTAAACTGAGGAACAAAAAGAAAAGTCACCACATTTCAACAGATTAACACCAACAACTGCTGACGGAGAAAGTAGGTTTTGTATGTCTTTGATAAGTTTTTTTGTTGTAAAAAAAGTAGCCACAATTTTAGTCATCAGGGTATGCTAGTTTTTATATTTACGTATGTCCATACACAAGGGTTGCTGAAATCTCGCTTTGAAAATGGTTGTAGAAAGAAAGTTTGGCATTTAAAACGTAACTAATCAAATGTGGAAATCTAATCAATGAAAGCTTACCACATTACCACAACTAGGTTTTTGTTACAATGCATGTTTTTATCAAAACCATGAGCAGAAAAAGTATTAATTTAATTTACTTGGTATCTGGATTGTGTAACTCTTGTTACATGTATATGTTTTAAGTCTTCACTAATTTATCACTCGTGGGTAAAATATCATGTAATCTGTTTTGGTGACGTCTCTCTGCATGACAACGTTATTCATATGTGTCGAAACGTCGCCTATATAGAATAAAGAAGTTGTATATCCATTAAGATATATAGGAAGGTGAAGATAGAAGGTGAAAGTTTATGTTACGTTATGTATTGTCCACAAGGGTTATTCGGCCTAAATAAAGAAACACGTGGGTTTTGTTTTAAAAATTGATATAGAATGAATCGAATGGAGACCTGGAAAATCAAAGTAAATTAGAATAAACATTGAAAACACGAATCTGTAGATTTCAAAGGTGTTATAAATTTATGAAATGCCTTTGGCAATAACAAAAAAGCACAGGAACCAGTTTGAGTATCGGCTATATTTCAAAAAGGGTCATAAACCCTACATAAAGAAACGTGGGAAATATAAATGTCACAAATCTCAAGATATGCTGTATTGTGAATTGAATGATCAACGGGAATATGTATATCACACTATTGAGGTACCAATGGTACCGCTGTTCACTTTAATTATAGAGTCCACTCAGAATGATTTGTTATTAGGTCTTCAAGACGTATGTCTCGAAGACCTATTGTTATTATCCGAATTTTCCTTATTAGGTCTTCAAGACTACGTCTGGAAGACCTATTGTTATTATCCGTGTTCTTCATTAGGTCTTCAAGACTACGTCATATAAGATTATTAGCAAAGTTCAAAGGATCATAACTGCTTAACTAATTAAGATAGCTAAATTTACACCTTCCGATGCACACTTTCAAGAACAATAACTTTTCTGTTGAACCCTTTCATCAAAAAGTTGACAGTTAAACTCAGAACATCGCAAACGTTGTCTAGGGGTAAAACATTAAGCATTTTTGAGTATTTTCTTGAATATTCAGAAACAGATAACGCATTAATTATGTATGCACTGTAAATGATTATTACATCTACTTAAGTGGAAATTAAAGCACAATATTTTCTATGTTGCAACTTAGTATGAAAATATTAACCATTGTTGTCTTTATCGTGAGAAAGGTCATGTAGGGGTCCATTAATAAGCGAATTTCCATTTTCAGAGGGTTATTGTCTTTGGAGATTTTTTGTAAAATAACTATTGAAGATAGAGACATGTTTGATAGCTTATTTTAAAGCAGAGAAACTGGTGAATAACCGAGAGTCCAACATGGAGTTCAAGGTCAAGCAGAAGTCTTGAAGACCTAAGTATTGCCCGTGGCAATCCTAGTTTTTTTTATCATGTTATCACGAAATTTTAACAATTTCAAAGAGTAACGTGTTGTTCAACATTTTTCAAATCTAACCCTGTTCCACTCGAAACCATATTGACTGTGTATTGGTGAACCAGTATTTGTCTATGACATGGGTCGACTGCTCGCTATTGACTCCCTTGATACACGCTTGTGTACGCCTTATAGAGAAACACGTTAATCTATAAGTGTAACAAGTTGCGTGTGAGAGAGCAATCAGTTAGATAAAGCAATAATTGAGTCTCTTTCCTCCCGTTAATGCTCAACTGAGCACGCCATATGGGGACCGTATACAACGATTTTTTTCATTTTTATTTGGATGAAGTTTGAAATGGGTAAATCGTTGGAACAGTTTTTTCTTGAACTAGCGTCTGTTCAAAATAATATTTTGAGTGGATCTGTTTCCTCTACATTTATGTACAACAGAGTGTGTTTACATGTGAAGTTTCATTTCTTTTGTTATCATTCATATTTAGAGACAAACGAATGCAAAATCGATATGGTACTCATGGAAAAACAAATACAATGTTTCTGTCATTCATTTCCTGATTTCGAAAATAATATGTTCCATTGGTAAATAGTCTTTATTTATCGTTTTTCTCAAATCAAAATGTTTTGTTTTAATTTGCCGATATTTTTTTTATATTTACAAACAAAATGCAGATGTTTTCGATCCTTAAATTCTATCAAAAGATTATAGTTACTAGTTTAGGCATAGCTTTGATGTTAAGTTGCACTGTTTATATTACAACACACGTGTAAATGCATTTTGCACATGGAAAATATGTTTTGTCACTCGTTATGTCGCTAGTAAAAGTATGTTTTTGAATGTGTTGTCAATGTGCACAAATGTTTGCTACTTATTCCGATATAAATGATTTTCTTATGACGATGAATTCATTCAACAAAAAGGGGAGGATATTTATTTCTATTTTATTTATATTTATTATACACATAATAATCAGTTATAAAAAATTGCCCAAAAACATCTTTTTTCTATTTACATATTTCTATTTCTATGTACGCAGTTTGCTCTCAATGTACAAGTACGTGTCTGCGATCGAATGCAACTGGACCAAAAAATCAACACTATTTTGTAAGTGCACGAGCTGCACGTGCAACTCGATGTTCGTGTCAAGAACCCCTGTTTTCGCACGAGATTTGCATGCAAATTTGTTAAACAAGCTGCACAGGAATACATCGACTCGAGTTGATCATGACATTGAATTTGAAACACTGATTTGTTTTGGTCATTGTTTTAAGAAAATAAAGAATAAATGCTATCAAAAACCTATCTTATGACAATGTTTCTAAATCTGCATGCATTATCAAAACAGACGATTAAATTTTATAATTTTCCATTCCATTTTTCTGTGATCAGAAATCTAACAATTGACCCCAGCCATGAAAATACGGCGAGAAAACATAATAAGTAAATACTGTATAAGTCTGTTGTTTAAGCACAAAATATAAACATATGGCATGTTAAACGCAACAGACCGAGTTCCTCACAATCTAGTTTAAACAAACTGTAATGTTATAAGTCCCCGGACTTAGGCCACGTTAGGGAACGTATAACATTACAGCTGCTTTTAACTAGATTTTACCTTTTTCAAGTTCATTAAAATCAGATCATTGATTCGTTCCGTAGGCTTATTTGGTAATTTGAGTTGTCACTCGGTATTGATCCCGACGAATATCCTGTACGTTACATTTAGTATTCGCTAGGAAATGTTTTATTACTGGACATAGGGAATAATTGCATTACTGAATATTAATTACAAGTTGATTGATAATTGAATTTCCATTCAACTGAACAAGGAACTAATGAACAGACATTTTGTGTAAAGTAAGATATATTATATCAGTATGTACATTTATTGACATTGTAGAGCTTTTTAATATCATATTTTGTCACAAAAACTTTAATCCTATCATCCGCCTGGTATAAATATTCAGTTTCTGATATACGGGGCAAGGCACTAATATTACAGTCGACAGACATTTGGTAGAAACTAATAGCTAACCCGGCGTAAACGCGTCATAAAATTACTCTACTATTCTAGTTTTTGTGTGGCGTTCAGTTTTGTTACCTTCATGCAAATGCTTTAATGGTATACCTGGTGTCAATATTAAAATTTCTATTTCATGGATGAGGGAACGGATCTAGGAAACAATCGACGTATTCGCTGAATAATAAATAGCGAGCACACCGACTCACACTCTCGTGATTTTCATTATATTCAGTCATGCAGTTATTATTGCTTACAAACCATGCCCCACGTCATAGTTTGAATAAACTGGAGACGAGTGACAACTGACTCATATATAAACACATATCCAGTATATTCTATACACTCGACGTGCTTCAGTAATCTTATTTCATATACAATCAGTACTCCTTCTAAGTCAGATGAGTTGAGATTGGGTGTAACTCCGCTTTCGAGAGTTTTTCAACTTCTATTAAATTACACTTGTCACGTCATCCTATTGTTCTTTCACTCCATTATTTTCCAGTAATCGATAGTTGCACATCACATCATATTTTTTAAGTAGAAATTTAATTTCTTTAACCTTTTAAAGCAATTTTGAGAAAAGCAATACTTTGAGTTTAATTTAAGTAGGGTAATATCCTCATAACTCTCCATTCCTCCGGGGCCTCGGCTCCATTATTTTTAAGCAATGGAGAGTTTCTCTGACATTACCCCCTACGTACTATTGCAGGGGGAAATACAGCATCACTATTGTACGGAACCGTAGAGGGGGCATTTCACGAGAAAATAAAATTCCTTATTAAGTCGTGGCCACGAGATAATATGACGTAAGATGTCGTGTCCCCTCTACGGTTCCGTACTATTGCGATGAAACCTATCGGTAGGAATTAACTCATGGGAACCATGGGTTGAAAGTCAATAGAATATACTTAATTACTCATGGTGAAGTCATAATGTGAAATACAAGGACTCGAGACCTGACTCCCGAGGACGTCAGACCGGCGAGGGAGTCGGGTCCGAGAGTCCTTGTATTTCACATAATGACCTCACCATGAGTAATTAAGTGTTATATTATACCGACATTTTTGTTTTTCTTCTTCAGACTATAGTATGAATTTCTTATTTGTCAAATCGAACCCATCACCTGACGCCATCTTGAAAGCGAACGTCAAAACAAACAGTCACGTGACAAATCACGTGACGAGTCAATATATCAGGTCAGTGACAGAAATTTCTGTCACAAAACTTACCTCATCACTGAAATCGGAGGTCAATGTACTAATATATTTTTCGATCACGTGGTGTGAACTGGCCAATAATATTCTTACAAATTTAAAGGATGGATGAAATGACATATGGTCCAAATCGGATTCATTAAAATGGGATGTCAATTTGACAATTGCTCGATTTTAAATTTCTGAAATCGGTCCATAAATTACTTATATACGGCTTTTTAAAAAACCGCCTGATTTAGCCCCGGCGACCAGAATGAAAGTCTGCGGGGGTGTGACCCGTGAAGGGATGACTTCTGTGACGTATGTGGAGGAATTTGATTTTCAGCGATAGTCACAATTCAACGTAATTTCGCAACATTTTGATTGTTAATTTCACAAAGATATCTTCAATAAACCAACTTAAATTTCCCATATATCGAATGTTTAGTTATCCAACTAGGTAATTCCGCAGATGACAATTACACAATTATTACATAAACATGTCTTTTTGGCGATGTAATACACCTCATAAATTCATTTAGCGGCAGTGATAATTATCATTAATTAATTAACGAGACATCGGCGGAGAAGCTATCTAGCCGCCCCGTCTATCGCTTATCACAGTCACGCCTCAGTGAGCATTTTCAAAAGGTTTCGCCGAACAAATTGCGATGGTGTTAAAATGGGTGAATTAAAATCGTCTTAATTATCAATTGCAAGTGTATATTGTCTCGATTTTATGCTCAATTGATTCCGATATACAATATACGTAGAGGTAATCATCTGTCATTCTTGAGAAAAATGCATTTCATCTATCCTTTAATAGAGGTATAATATAAGAGTATAACATGCCCTGTCAACCAATGTTATTTGTTCCTCAATATTTCTGTATCATCCTAGAAACTCACTGAAACATACATACACATACACAGCATACTATGTATGTCAATACATTGATTGCTTCATATAGATTTACGTTTAATCCTTGAGAATAGTATCTAAAAAATGAAAAACTGCTCAAATGCTGAAATGGAAGTAAAATGAAAACAAGCCTCGCATCTGTGTTCACTCTCACTGAGCTGTCTAGACTTGCTTTAGTGTGACAGACTTATTTTGACTTGTATATCAACACATATGTCCCAATAATATATAGACATGGACTGCATATACTGTATAGTTACTACTTATATATAAACTGCTTCGCCTAGACTTACGTTTAGTCCTAAAGAATAAAGATGGGCCTCCAGATTCCTCCACTTACACTGAGCTGACTTGCTTTGACTTGTATATCAACAAATTTGTCCCAGGACCATCAACTCTGTTTAACCAAATATTCCAAGTAGTCCCTGATATGTAAATTATGATATTCGGACATTTTAAAAACCTCTTTTAATCACTGTTAAATATATGTTTTCAACATATTAGTTTCTAGTCGCACAGTCCCATAAATCGTCACTGAACAAGTCTCTAAAATAACATGTTTATATGTGCGTTTTAGCCTCGTATGTATGGGGAATACGTAGCCTTCATTACATTATACATTTTCTTGTGACTTGTCAAATCTTTTTAAAGGTTGACATGATAGGCGTTATGCTGTCATAAATGTCATTTTGTGAATAAACATGAAAACTTAATTCATTTTCAGAATAAATCCAACTATTCACAAAGACTGCCATCTTTAAACCGCCCAAGATGGCGATGGCCGACTTTAACATGGCGCCGACGGAGAAGGAATTGATTGGACAAAGCAACCCGGAAGCGATGCTGGGTAAGATAGCAGTCTCCATCACCACATCTTTCTTACTTGATCAATAATGATGTTCGCTACAATTTCAATATAAAGGTGAGGTGAGGTGATGTGAGGTATTTCACGGATGCTTGTATTATTGCAGGGAGAAAACCATCGTGACTATGCATTGTGGTGAAACCTCAATATAAAGTTTTATAATTATAAACCCTTTATTTCTCAAATAACAACATATCAATAGTGACAGTCCTGCTCGGAGACTGTTTAATAAAATAAGAACCTTATCACAGCATAGGACATTTGAAAGTGCAATACCAAACAAATGATGAAATTCAAACTCCGATTTAGTTTCAGTTAAAAATAAGGACAGCAAACATTAAAGGCGACCAATAAAGATATATCTACAAATCTCTTACTACAGTTTACGTTTTATGTCAACCCTATGAATTCTGCTTAATAACTATAAACAGTATGATATAACAATTTCCTTTTAAAATCTTACCTTAGTTGGCACTTCCTGCTCCATCCGGGTTCTTCGTTCCCCTGTTTAATTTGTTTTCGCGTTTGCCTCTTATGACGCTATAAATGCAACCCCCCCCCCCCCTTTTCATGTACAATTTTATAAATAAAGACCGATGTCGAGGCAAAAGCTACGAAATAAATCAGGGAATTGAAGTTGCCTAGTGGAAAATACCTTTTTTTGATGATGTAGACGGATGTCTTTGAGGATGTTTAAATTCTTTATTACTCAGTTGCAACGTTTTTCTGGTGTTCTTATACCGTTTTCAAACACGATTATATTTCTTTAATGTACAATTATTCATTACAGTTATTTTAAAATCAGTTCTCCGTATACCTTCAAGTTATATTTCCTCTGTATCCAGATGTGTTGACTATCCGCTCCATGACGTCTCGCTACATAGATCAGGACAGCATGAGTGTAGCCTCGGAACCCCTCATGTCACTGGAGCGAGATCTCGATATATTCGTACGAGACTTCCAAATCAATGACTCCATTTCGGACATCTTCTTAATGGAAGAGGAACCAAAGAAACAAAAGGCAAAGCAGGTAGAGTGGAACCGACTACAATAAACATCAATCATACGTCGCAGCAACTTCCCCTTGAGTTTTTTAAAGTTTAAAATTTAAAAACGTTCCCCTTCAACTACCGTTTGGCATTCACGGTGTACTCTTTACGGACCGTACCTTCCACTTTACTGGCGTATGTATACTGGAAACCCGCACTGTGGGCCAAATATTGATTCTGTGTTAATTTCCGAACCCCAAATAAGTGTCATATTACTAGGCACTATAATGCTTTCAGATCGCCTAAAGTACAAATAGGCAAGTCATGAAATCCGACATGAATGTTATTCATTATTCCCCTTATTACGAGCATCTTCGCACATTTATTGAAATCTCCCGAATTTTCTAAGTGAGAACAGTGACAGTCATCTAAACATTATTAACTGACGGGCAAAACACTCACTTGTTTTCGATTAATTCAATATTTTAAAGAAATGAGATGCATTTTATTATGGCACGATACAATAACACCTTTCGGCAGTAGTTTGAATGACTTAATTGGTTACTGTTTTACTTTATTAACTAAAATATCATTATTTAAAGTAGACAAGGGTAAGAAATGAAATTTACACCAACATGACTCCTACCATGTTCAAAATGCTGTAAATTAAATGTGTGCAGGACGAAGCACATTCTCTGATTTTCACACAGAGTATGTGTTATATGTCGATGAACAGTTGTGTTTTATCAAAATTAATTTAGGGTTATTTCAAATTTTAAATTTTTATATATTTTTTTAAAACCGCGTAGAGTTATACTTTGACCGATTTAATGTTTTTGGACTAATTTCACAAACTAGTCCGTTTTTTAATACGACGTCGAAAACACGAGATATTTGACTTTGAAAATTATACATATGATAAAAACAACTGATCCATATACTTTCTTTTGCCCGTCAGTGTATATTGTGTGGTTAGTTGGTTCTCTTCAATTGACACCAACTGATTATATTGCAGACTGTATCAGGTTCAACGAATAGCAGCAAGAACTCGAAGAAGTCAGGACGTCGAGCTCAGTCGGTGGACGACCTTCTTGAAGCGAGAGAAGAGCTAAATACCAACTTCAAGAAACCCAAAACATTCAGTAGCCTTTTTTCCAGAAAGGGGAAACCGAAATCCGAAAACCGGAAGGCAAAAGCAGTGACGTGGCACTCACAATTCAATGACGTAGTTCCAAACCCAAAGAAAACGAAACCAAAGGGAGACAACTCTGACAAACAAGAGGATACGGAAGGGGGTTACATGACAATGAACAAAGCCCCGATTTCTGGAGGAAACTCTAAACCTCTAAACATTTTAAGAGATACAAGGAGAGATAATAATGGGAACAGACAGCGTATTAGTCAAGATCTGGACGGAGAATATGCTGTTCTTCACTCGGTTTGTTCAGACAATACCAAGTTTGATCAACTGGTCTCGCATGTTGAAAGCGGAAACACCGATGAATTGGTAAGGAGGTTATCAGGAACAGGGAAAATGGGTGTAGATTATCAACATGCACCTTTACAAACATTTGTTAGAAACCTATTTATTTATTGTAATTTCATTCACCTCTGGGGATGTCTTGACATTACGATTCACTGTGATATATTCACAAATGACATGAGATGAGCTCATTGATTAGACATGACAACTTCAAAATAATCAAGACCACTTCTACGTGATCACGGGAAAGAAATATTTGTATTTTCTGAAATCTCTGAAAAGGAAAATAATAGATATTGCTATACTGTTTATATCTGTCATTGTCTCTTTTCCATGCTATGTTTTCTCTGTAGTTTCATGGTGTCTCCAAAGACTTACTTACAATGATGATGTGTCATGTTCTTCTAGATACACGACCTCAGCACCCTGTCTCCTGATTTCGTGAGCACTCTGTGTGATAACCGTGGCAACAACGTGCTGCATAAGTGTGTTATGAAGAACAAACCCTCCTTGTTAGCAACCACTGTGTCCATACAGCCCCACCTGGTGGACGTCGTCAACAAGGAGGAGATAACTCCAATGGAACTTGCAGTTAAGGTATACCGTTATCTGCATTTGAAGAAAAAATGTTTATCAATAATTGTATCAATATGAATCCAAAGCAAAGACTTATTGTCACTGATATACTATGTAGTATTACCAGCCTTGTCACCTTACATTCTCGGCGGTCTCTGCCTCTGGTATAACTAAAGATGTGACTTGGTCATAAGGTAATATTCTGTAATTCCACATGCATACATGTACCTATATACATATCTCTTAACGATATCACCTTGTTCATTTGAGTGACTTCACAGCTGACTTAATTACTTCTCTCCCAAAAGAAGACAGGCCTACTCTTCTCACTTTTGGTAACTTATATAGGTCTTTCAGTGTTGCTGCTGCCACAAAATGGAACTCAATTCCAGAATCCCTCAAAGATGCCAACTCTTTGGAACATTTTAAAAGTCTCTTAAAAACTAACCTGTTTCAGCTGTACTACTAAGCTTCTCTGTATAGAAAACCAGACTCTTGTATGCGCTATGAGCACGCTTCAGTGGAGTTTAGCGCCATATAAATGGACATTATTATATATTATATTATAACTTCTTTCATAATCTGGTCATTCTTCTGGCTTCTCACAACATACCTGTGCGACGAAAGTTTGTGGTGAAAAGTTGCTGTGAAGCTACGGATATGGTCCTTATTTATTCAAATCTCGTCTCACATAATGTCATTGTGTACATAGACTCCTGTCTCGTAAGAACTATGTGTTCACATGCATAGGAACACGGACGATTTCGGGAGCGGACTAATCATGCACAACGGTACTTGTTTGCATCGAATCAGGATTATCTATTGTTAGCACAAGCAAACTCTCGGATCATAACAGCGGTTACCTCTATGGGAAGATAATGAATACTGTCAATGGTCACAAAAATAATAGTTACTCCGGTCCCTCATTGGTTCAAATTGTGGTTCAAATGAACCAATCAGAAATCAGGTCCTATTGTTATTTAAGGAGTTCTGTACCCACCCTGCATGCAAAGCTTTTGCTGTAAAATCCTTGACAAATCTAAAATTTGTCTCAAAATATGTTAAAAGTATGTATAAGTACCATGGTTAGTGGGAACACAGGGACGTGTATCGCTTAGAAATAGCCTTATAATTATATACCTACCCTATTACTATATAAAAGGAGGGTCTATAGGCATGTATGTCTTACCAACGCTATTTCTCGATACATGTGCGCCCATGTGAGCTGTAAAGTATACCTTTATCGCTTGTTTCAGCTTGGACGCACTGCGTGTCTGAAGACCTTTCTACAGAGGTGTCTGACACCGGGGAAGGACACCAGTCTTGACACGGTGTCTTCTCTCCTGTCTTATGCTATTCAATGTCGCCAGGTGAGGACATCAGAGTCTTAGTCCTTGATCACAGTTCAGCAAATCAATGAAGTTCTTTAAGATAATCTTTTGAAATGTGATACACACTTTGTACACATACTCCTAGGGTTACTTTTTTTTTTATAAAAATACGCTGACCACCTGAAATCAAGATGGCTGCCATTTTTCAATATGGCTGCCATTTTCAAGATGGCGCCATATTCAATACCGAAATAATACCTTTTGCAATAACTGTAAAAAGATTTCTACATTATTGATGATTTTGGTAAGGAGAGTTTATTCTATTTAGGCCAACAGGCAACGTGCATATTTGATGAAAAATGAAATGTTGTATTAAGAGCGGAGTGTATAATCTGAGTAGATGTACAGCTTGGTTCCGTCAATCAATTAATTTTTAATATCAATACATATAAACTTACGGTGAAATACGGTGAAATCATAACTTCCTCTTAACATTAAAGCACAAATTATTAGGATTTAGTAATTATACTTAAATGAAAATAATAATACAAACAATACATAACTGATCATAGTTCAACCAGATACTTATATGAGATGTGGTCGATTTACTGTTACATTGAAATATGATTGAATTAAATGATGCAGCATTTCATACTTATAGAGCTGAAACGATCAGTTTCATGATTACCCCCGTTTCAATCAATATAATTAAGTAACCGTGACTACCTATGCCTTCTGTAGATAAGAACATGAGTTATGTTTATGTTTAAGGATAAATCATTGGGACTAATATTCGATCATCTGAAACTGCTGACATCCGGACTTCTACTTCAACTTCCTGCACGTGGAAACCGTGCAGCACCAAGTCACGTGGCAGCAGCACGTGATGACATCCACAGCCTTCAGGTTGGTCAAGATCAATTTCGTTCAGTAACACATTGGCTAATCTTGATCGGGTGGTACACCACTCTGACCTGCAGAAATGACCGCCAGACAGCATTCTATTTCAGACAGATCATTTACCTGCGACATTCAACAACTTGAATTTTTTTACTGGATAGCTTTTGACACTTGTTCAAACATAACTGATTTATATGAAATTAACATGTTTTTTTTCAAGCAATGTCACGACAATCATATGTTTATCCATGTTGCAAAACATATTTTTTTAAAATAATTGTTACATTGTTTTGTTGAAGCTAGTATGACGGATGTTGGTTTAGGACGTTGTCGAATCTTTCCCAGAACGGCGTACGCCGGTTACATGCCCATGGTCGGCGTATACCTTGATTGATTGAATGAATCAAGCATAACCTATGGAAATATCGTTTCGTATCTACTTTGTTTGAAATATTCTGTGCTCACGTGTAGGCTCTAATGGAAATTTCATGGTTAACAATTGTGACTGAAACAGCGATACTATCCTCCTTTAACTACCATATTGTCCAATATTTCATCTCTAAAATAAATTTTAAAAAATGAAATAAAATTTTAAAAAACGTCTCTGAGATGTGTTCATTTTCTTTAACCTGAGCTCTGTGGTTTTGTTGTAGACATGCCCAGGCGATTAATAAATTCTGGATGACAATCATAGTTCATTAGATCGAAGGATTTTGTTTCCATAAAATTACCAATTTAGTTAATGTAGTTTAGAATAATATTGAATAAAGAGATCTTAAACAAGAAAAGTCATTATATCGACAACGTCGTTATGTAATAGATATTTCTAACTGAGTTAAGTATGATTTTATTTTCATGTTGTAATTTGCGATAAACATAAAAAAAAAAACATTTGACGTCTACAGCGTCTTGTCGAAATGGGCTTTGACGTCACACAACCCGCCAATGAACCGGAAGTTGAACCTGTTGACGTCGCTTACAACAAAGGAAACATGTGCTGCTTCCGGTATCTGTTGCTGGTCCATTCCCTGCAAGCCGTTCTTCAAGAAACTCTTGACCTCGTGAACCGACAACATAGGTAGGCATTGAAGTATATATATATATATATATATATATATATATATATATATATAGATTTGGGTAAAACGAAGCTCCCATAACTGAATGTAGTTCATATTATTTTTGCTAAACATGTGAATGTCCTTTAACATTAAAACTTTAGGAAACACTTATAACAGCATCAATATGTAGTTTTATTTGGTAAGGTGAGCGATAATTTAGTTAAGAATTGACTGGGAGTTCATGGAGGTACCTCCACGAACTTAATACATTTTGAAGTCAATTCTCATAAATATATATATACTCATACTTAATGTTAACAATGTCTCCAATACACACATGTGCAACAATTAGAGCTGCACTATTTACATGTATGAATTCAAAGCTCAGACATGATGTCAATCAAAACGTCATTAGATTATTAGCCCCACCTAAAACTCGTTCATTACCCAATGAAAATCCACAACGCAACTGACCATGAACCTCACGTCATGGGGGCGTGGCTACATATGATGTGACGTCACGAAATTAAGTTTATTCAGGTATGAACTGTGTTTCTGTGTTAATGTTAAGCGAATCATGTACAAGCAAAGGAATAATTTTATTGCTATTTATTCATTACAGAATATTCAGTGAGAACTGCCGCTATCTGTAGTCTGTTTTGTGAAAGGCTATATGTAACTTGTATAAGTGAGAAAACGATTAATTGGGTTTTTTTTGTTTTCAGCGACCAACAGATTACAAACAAGGTAAGTTCATTTATGTAAAAGTAATTTGTTCATAACTACAATTATTCAAAATGTCAAAACCACTCATGCATGAATACTTGACATGTTACTCTGATAGAATAAAATATGAAATATTGTCAACAATAAAATCGGTTATCATCTGTTTACCCCTTTGACATCAAGTTGAAGTAAATCTTCTATTTCGGAAAGTTATGAAGTTGCCATGAATCAATCATATTTATTAAGCATAGGCGTGCTTTTCAATGGTTCTATAGACAGTTTACACTGTGATGTTTCAAAGAAGCTGTTGACACGATAGAAAACGCTACAAATATGTTGTTGTCTGTAATAAAGTTACAAGAGATCTGGCCCTGACTTAAGTTTGTTTCGAGAAACCCGGGTCTATTCTGCTAGGCTGTATAAAACCTGGAAACCACTCTTCTTTATTTCACCCATCTTCGTTTACAAAAATTACTTATCGAGGTGTACCGTAGACCTATCTGTAAATACACAATATTGTATAGAAAGAAGTTTGAGGATATGTCCATTATGTAAATCAGCTATAGATGATGAAATTCATTTTGCTTTTGCATGTCTAAATTATAATGACTTAAAGGGGCAGTAGCCATGTATAATGATAGTTTATGTCATTTAAATTAACTTAAGAGGGTAAAACATCTTATTACACAAACCAATTATCTGTAGTGGTAAAAACTATGTTGCGTATAAAGCACAAATTGCATGGCGGCCATTTTATTGTGAACACAATTTATTATTTTTTATCAAAAAAACGATTCCCATGGTTTAATCGAAACATGTACACTCATTTTAAACTTTATTTTCCGAAGAGAGAACGATGTTTTACAATTGGTGAATTTTTTTTTCAAATACATTTCATCAACTTATTTTTCAGCGAAAAAACGTGCTACTTCCCCTTTAAGACTACAATACATCCCCAATCATTACCTTTTAAAAGATCCTTCAACTGCCTTTGTTTCCATCTTGTCTTCAAAAATTAAAAAGTTATACTCAATTTAGCGCTCTTTTTAAAACATGCCGTCGACCTAAGAAGCAATTTATTATCAGAACTGTAACATGTTGTAATGTACATGTATGTATCATATACATAATATAAATGTTTAATACTTGTATATGAACCGGAGGCCTTAAGTACAATAAACATCTTTGACTTGACCGTTAAAATGCTCAGTTCAGCTCAGCGAAGTACAGTAGCCTGTTTTCGGCGTGTATAGAAACAGATACAATCAGTGAGACAGCTCCATGTAGTATGCCAAATTAAACAGAATCTGTCATATCGTTTCTACAGCTTGGCGAGAAGCTTACAGTTGTACAGACCGCGTCACGTCAGTATCAGAATCTTCTGGAGCATCAGAGAGCCACAGCGGGTCGATGTGTCCAGATGGTGGACGATATGCTGGAAAATAAGGAGAACGGGTATGTTGAACTCCACAACCGTTTTTAGTGCTGTACCCCTGTACCCCCTGGCATACTGGATGTCATGAAGACACTCTACAGCTACTTATAGATTGTTCTATTTGTTTGATGAGGTGTTTCCTGAATATTCTATTTCTACAATCTACAATTCCGATATTCTGACATAATGGTTATAATATGAAAGTGAAGATATGTCAAATTCACAAATTTGTAGCGCTGTATCCCAGTGTGCACTTCGGATGTTTGACAAACTCTTTACTTAAAGAATTGTTCTGTTTGTCTTGTGAGGAAATGGTTACTTAATACTATGTTTCTCTAAGTCCCTTCAGTACTCCTTATAAATCTTTAACTCCGATTTCCAGATACGTTTATTTCATCACTGTATGCATCGGGTGACCGGTAAAGAGTTAAAAGTTATAAATGAATTTTTATGTATGTTGATGAAAGAACAGAACCAAGTTAAACTTTGCTCCCCTTAGACTTAGGTTCCTTAATCCCATGGTAATGTCATTCTGTTCCAATCATCTTAGACTGAGTCTGATTTGTGCAAGTTGATCCATACTTCTTCCACTACCTTTATAAGTCCATGTACTCTATGAATGGCATTTCCAGACACAACAGTAAGCAACTAGGTCAACTTCGGCAGCACCTGGCGTCTATCAGTGAGATCAGACCAGGAGTGGACTTGTCCAGACAGATTGGGGAACTCGTAGCATTGTCACAGGGTTCCGGTCAGATGACGTCACAACCTAAGACCGATATCAAAGTAGAAGCCAAACGAACATCAAGGTGATTTACTGACTCCCCATAGCACGAACATTATTTTGGCTGAATTGGATTGGCGTGGGAAAATAGCTTTTAAATTGTTACACATTTTGATCATTCTTTGTGTTTGTGTCATGTTTGGTTATATTGATATCGAAGCAAAATAGGAATCACTTGTCCTAATGTTATTAATTGAAGGCGTTATTTTTAGGATGGTGTATGTCTTGTATAGCAATATGTCCATTTATTTCATTCACAGTTGCAACAAACTAACAGTTAATACATCTGATCCTCTTGTAAAATTGAGCCAACTTCTTTTCTTTAAGGGTACTTTTGAAAGAGATTCATGAATCATGGCCAAGAGAAGACTTTGACATAGACGACTTTGTGAGGAAAACACTGGTTAGTCGAGGTGAAGACATGCAAACTGGGACTGGATACACACCAGGGTCACAACTACCACCACCATCAACTACAAGGACAGTATCGCATCCTCATAACCCTCGTGTTCCCAACAAACAAGAACCACACCTGCCTCTACCATTCTCAACTACAAGGACAGTATCACATCCTCACTCTCGTGTTCCTTCAAACATAGTTCCTAACAAACCAGAGCCACAGCTACCGCCACCATCAACTACAAGGACAGTATCACAACCTCATAACTCTCGTGTTCCTTCTAACCCGGTTCCCAACAAACCTCAACCACATTTACCACCACCATCAACTACAAGAATAGCAACAAATAACCGAAACTCAGCACCCAAACCTTTAAAACCACTGCATGGCGCTGGGGGTGCTAGAGGATTGAGCTCATCATCAAATAGTTCGTCAGACTCTAGAATTCACCCTTTTCTGCAGAGAAAGATATCACACGAATATGCTTCCATTGATAAAGATTCGATAGAAAGTGCGAATTCCTCTGCAAAAGATTTTCAGGAAAAGAGGGGATCGTCCGTTGTGAAAGAGGGAGGGAAGCCTCTGCTTGTGCCAAAAACATCTCCCGATTATGCCACAATTCACTCAGAGGCTGGAGGCAGCAGTTTTTCAGGACAGTTTCGTCTTGGTGATATTGATGAAGTTTCGGAACTATCAGACGACACCATGTCAACCATATCTTCCCACAATTCCACACTTCAATCTGCTGTCGGTCACGTGATAAGAGAAAGTTTCTCAGATACAGACAGTTGTGAATCGGAGAGAGCCTATGGTGCTCGCCCTCGTACTCGTGGTAGTAGGAAACATTTCATTGGCCAGTTTGACGTCTCCGATTTCTCGACAGACGCGTCTTCTGATTGGTTGTCATCGTCCTGTTTTAGTCAAATGACAAACAGTCAGATGACGTCATACTACAGTGATGACGAGAGTGAACCTTACAATTGTGTCAGATTAAATCTGGAAAATGAAGATCTTCCAGATGAATTGCTTCGCAATCACCGTCTTAGTCGCCATCTTGAAGCTGTGAAGAGACTGAACACAGAAAATGATGACGTCATTGAAACAGTGGTGACAGCAACAGGGGAGAGAATCAGCTCCTCGACCTCTGAAGACGAGGAACTATACATCAATGTATCTGGTGCTACCCCAGACACGAAGAACGTGCCTCCAAAACAAGAAACTGGAAAGAAACGGAAAAAGCCACGAGTAAAACTCTTCGATCCTGGCGAACTTGTGTCCAAACGAGAGCTCAGCCAGTCAGAATTCATGGAACGGTATGACCGAACTGCTGACGTCAGCCACACTCAACGTTGTCATGACGACCTGAATCTTCCTTGGGATCAACTCCAGTTTTCGGTAGGATTTTTCATGTTCTGAGTTTTCTCTTCATAATTGTATCATCTGTTTGGTTAATAATGTAAGAATATAATGTTTACACTGTATTTTACTTGCAACAAATAATTTTCGTTTATGCTACATTTCAGGATATTGAAGAAGAAGCTCCGAAACATAAACCATGGTATGTCAATGATTTATTTTATTTCAATTGCTAAGAGTAACTATCCCATAAATTATCACGTCTGATTTTCCTTGCAAATAAATGCGATGCAACAAATGTTAAATCTCCAAAATAAGTAAGTTATAAACTATTTTCGAGTTTCCAGTGTCTTTTCCTAAACAGACCAAAATCACGATGAAGTCAAACATAAACAAATATAGATAGCATACTGACTCATTCTTGAGGTTCTCGAAATAGCTGAATCTTCTTGGGATATGTCTGAATATGTTGATAATACTTGAGATATGTCTGAATATGTTGATAATACTTGAGATATGTCTGAATATGTTGATTTTACTTGAGATATGTCTGAATATGTTGATAATACTTGAGATATGTCTGAATATGTAGATTATACTTGAGATCAACTTCCAACCGCAAGGCATTACTCTTGCCAGTTTGCATTACTGGCTGTTTTAAGCCTTGCAGTATTTTCCTCTCTTTGCACCTGAAATGCATAGTGGGTCCGGTTTTCTAAGCACAGATATCTTAAGGAAATACTGTAATGGAGATTGGCAAGAGTTATGCCTTGCGTTTGGAAGTATATTTGAGATATGTCCGAATATATTGATAATACTTCCAGGTATGACGTGTCTGAAGATGAGGAGAGTCTTGCGCATGCGTGGTCAAGTGACAGTGAAGCCTCAACCCTCTGTGACAGTTCCACTGAATAAACTCGAGGATATTCGGTCGATTTGAATGGAGGGAACTGATATTATTGTATTTGTATTTAAAAGTTGAGTCCAGGTATTGTGTTTCATTAATGGCGTGGCCAATAATTAGAAGAGGAAGAAACAAAGTTTATTCAGACCTGATGTTTTACACTCGCCGCTAATGGCTGCGATACTGCCGAAGCGGCGTTGAGCAATAACTCACTCACTCACTCACTCACTCACTGTTTTACACGACCATATGCCGCATGACTAAAATTGACACGAATATTTGAAGCGCACGTAAAATGTATCACCTGTGCTGATCTGCTGATTTGGTTCAATATTTAATCATTTCTGGATAACAATATCAAAGATTGTGGTGCGAATTTCTGATGAATACGGAGCAGTTGGAGATCAAGATATATTTTCAACTTGATGTTTTTGGTAGCATGTGATAAGATACAAATGTTGAAAAATTCAGATCAAAGCAATAACTTCTTACTTGTTCATTCGGACGTTTTAGAAGCTTTTGGTGCCCCTTACGCTAAATCGTTAATTACTGTAAACAGGTGTTGTCAAATGTTCATTAATGTGTAGGAAGGTTTTCGTCGATGAACAAGATGTTTTTCATAATTACAAGTCAGGACAAGGCCTTTCATAGTGAGATTCATTAACCACAGTGCTCAACCGCACGTGCTGAAACGGGATCAAATCAAAGGGTCTTCTTCAAGGACCTGAGTGCTGAGCAAAAAGGGTTCAAACACATGTTCAAATTGAAGGGTTAGTCGACTTGTCCAAGGACCAAAGTGCTGAATTTTTTTGTTTTAAACACAGGTTCAAATTGAAGGATCATTTCCAATGACCACAGTGCTGAACAGAAAGTGTTAAGCGCAGGTGCAAATTGAAGGGACATTTCCAATGACCACAGTGCTGAACAGAAAGTGATAAAACACAGGTTCAAATTGAAGGATCATTTCTAATGACCACAGTGCTGAACAGAAAGTGTTAAGCGCAGGTTCAAATTGAAGGGTCATTTTCAAGAACCAAAGTGCTGAACAGAAAGTGTTAAGCACAGGTTCAAATTGAAGGGTCATTTTCCAGAACCAAAGTGCTGAACAGAAAGTGTTAAGTGCAGGTTCAAATTGAAGGGTCATTTTCAAGAACCAAAGTGCTGAACAGAAAGTGTTTAGCGCAGGTTCAAATTGAAGGGTCATTTTCAAGAACCAAAGTGCTGAACAGAAAGTGTTAAGCGCAGGTTCAAATTGAACGGTCATTTTCAAGAACCAAAGTGCGAGCAGAAATTGAAGGGTCGTCAACCTTTCGGAGAAAAATCATACTTAACCTAAACAAAAGCTGGCCCTTGAAAAGGAGGAAATGTAGGTTTCCTTGGTGTTTTTATGTAACTTAAGATCAGACAATCATATATAGTCATTGATATTTGAAACATACATATACCATTGGGTACCTGAACAAGCTATAACTTGAACATAAATGCCTTATCATTGCCTTTAATAGTGATCGGTCGTATAAGAGAAATATACTTCATTATTCCATGTGTTTCTGCTGAATTGGCAAATATGAAAATACTGATATTGAAATCGGAAATCATGTAAATACATACCAAAACTGTGTTTATTAAACAAGTGTTGATGTTGTCTGTACGGTGTTACCAGGATGATGGACAACATAACCGTTATCTATAATAATAATAATATGGGCATTTATATTGCGTCTTCGTCCACACACTTGTGCATGCTCATGGCGCGAAGAAAAGTGAAATAGAGTCACTGGTAAACAGAGGAGAACGTGTGTTTTTAGATAAGATTTAAATGCTGCAAGCGTTTCTGAAGCTTTGATGTGGAGTGGCAGTGGATTCCATAGTCGCGGGGCAACATGGTGGAAGGATCGTTTGCCAAATGAGGATAATCTGAAAGAAGGGACGGTTAGTAGGAGATGGTTCTGAGATCTGAGAGTTCTGGGTGGTGCATATTCCATGTTGTATTTGTGCAGTTTACCAGTTGTCAATACTATATGATGTTGAAATAAATATATTTAATATGTATATATGTTGATATGTGTCATTGTTTAAGCACTTGCTCGCTAAACTGACGGGCCTTAAAATGACGGTTATGTCGGGGTATTGTTGTGTTAACGACATTCGAGGGGACACAATCTCGTTCACAACATTAAATTGTTGTGGCAAAATGTGACCCTAAGCGAGTTGAGTCTGGGTCCCATCTCTCCTAAACTGCCCCTTAGAGACATGACCTTGGCCGCATTAACATTGACTCGTTAAAATTAATTGAGTTCGTTTTTTGCTTCATTGTCAAACACGACATTGGATGAAAAAAGCAGGTTGTAGCTTTTCACTGCTGATGTTTGATTGTGAGTTTAAAGGGGCAGTAGCACGTTTTTTTGCTGAAATAAGTCGATGAAATGTATTTTAAAAAAATGTCACCAATAGTAAAACACCCTTCTCTCTTCGGAAAATCAAGTTTAAAAATGAGTTTACATGGTTCCGTAAAGCCATGGGAATCGTTTTTGTCATTCGAAATAATAAAATGTGTTCACAATAAAATGGCTGCAATGCAATTTTTGCTTCATACACAACACCGTTTTTACCACTACGGATAATTGGTTTGTGTAATAAGATGTTCTACCCTCTAAAGTAAATATAAAAGAAATAAACTATCATTATAAATGGATAATTTGAAAAAATTAAAATTGCAAAAAACGTGCTACTGCTCCTTTAAAGCAATAAGGATGAATGAACTTCGCGTTGCTGTTCCACAGAAATACATTCTCATGATGACCGCAGCATTGACGGTATTTGATGACTTCTTGGACAATAACAATAGTTCATATTTTCCTGCGTGATAGCCCAAGATTGTTATTTCAACAAGATTACGCCATCATATAGACTGCAACTCAAACTGTGGACTACTATGGACTCAGTGGCGGATCAAGAAGGGGAGGGGGGGGGGGGGGGGGGGGGGGGGGGTGTGATTGATCCCCTGGGTCCATCAACCCTTTTCATTCCTATGTACCTTCTGTAGTAGAGAAATTGAAACACTTGAACACTTATTTTATTCTTGTGAGAAAACTGAAAATCTTATTTCAAAATTAGAGAACTGGTACTATTCCAAGACAAATACCAGCCTTAACATAAATATTACAAAATTTCTACTTGGAGACCCTAAGGCAAATGTATTAACAAACCATATCTTTATTATTACAAAAGAGTTCATCAATAAAACAAGATTTAACTCTGATGACTTAAATTTTAATCACCTACTCCACTTCATAAAATATCACTTCCATATAGAAAAACACATATTTTCGAAAGACGACCCCAGTTTTCAAAGAAAATGGCCAAACCTTTTTAAAAAATGATTAAAATACCGTGAGTCCTCTATCCTTTCCTGCACCCTACACTATCAACTTCTTACTTCTCTTCTTTGTTTCATTACAGCTCGTAATTATATATGTACTCTTGATTGAATAATTGTATGATCCTTTTTGTAATAAAACAAAAACAAAAAACAAAAAAACAAAACAAAAAAAAGAAGGGGAGGGGGTGTGATTGATCCCCTGGGTCCATCAACCCTTTTCATTGTGTGAATCTCCGTGAACTCCTGTGGGTACACCTTCAGAATACCGGATACATCCAGCTCTATTGTAGCCACGTGACGTTCCTATATATACAGAAGCACGCGCAAGCGGGTTTATATCCGTTAGGAACAATATAGAAGAAAATTAAGGTCATTTTCGTGTTTCGTTCAATTTTAAACTTCGTCTATAGGACGAAGTTATAAACGCGATTTTTATTAAAATTGTCAAACATCAATCTATTTGTCTGCAATCAAGGGGAAATCCCGATGACATTCCTTTTTTGCATTGGTCAATTCATACAGCACGCGTCGAAACGGTATTTTGTTCTCAGTTTAAGTTCATTGTTGTTTATTCTCAATTAATAATGCTGAATTGATTGTTGTTTAATAATAGTAAGATGAGTAAATGTTTGAAATTACGACTGATATCTATTAGTAACTAAATCTCATGCTGTGTGCCTTCAACAGAAGAATGACATCGGCTGAGACTTGATAGCGTTAGAGCGAGCGTCCAATGTTTAGATTTGATAAAATATCCACTTCAAATGTTCAAATACATTATGGGACATTAGGTTTGCCTTTTCATTGTGAATAATATTATGTCTTATATTTATGTGGGTATCATTTTGTGTTCAAAACTCGAAAACAGTTCATGGGAATTTCCGACGGGTAAGTCATGTTTTCATTTACTCCAGAAGGTAAGTTCGTGTATTGGATCAATCATTCAGTAAATTTTAACAAACGTTTAAATGTTCATATCATCAATGAAACTTTCTTTGAAGTATTGCTTTTATTCCAAAATAATGGTATAGTATTTTCTGAAACCCCGGAAAAGTCCCAACAACCCGGGATATTCGCAAATCAACATTATGTAAACAAAGAAACAATAGGCCGATTTCGTACATAAAATAACTGTCAATATACATTAAAAGTGTATGTAAACCCTAATGCATTTACTAAGAAGGGGTCTAAGGGTTAAATAAGATGATCGAAATGTATCCAACTCAGTTTGCAATGCGATCTGTCAATCATGCAAACGGGAAACCCCGGTGTCGGGAAAACGCCTCTGCTTACTTTTGCAGAACATACCAATACTTCTTGGAAAACATGAATGTGACGACCCCTGTAAAATAAACCTAATCACAACGTATATATCTTAGCGTACGTCCTAGGGTTAAATAAGATCGTCGACTGGTTCCCAAGGGCTAAAAAAGAACGGTGACACCCGACAATCAAAATAGCGTCGGTTCTAACAAGTCTCGCTTCGAGGTCGAAATGTCAAATGCGCATGTCCGGTAAGGTAAAATTTCGCGTGCTTACAAACATTGCGGAATGTATATGTCTTTCCCTCCTGTTGAAAATTCCTGGATCAGTCAACTGTAAAGAAAGCATCTTTGTCGACCAGTAACTTTCAGGCGACATACGGACATTGGTGCAGGTAATACAGCCAGTATGGCTTCACCCATAAAAGAAACTATCTTATTTGGAATTTTGTTTTTAGTTTTTCTGATACAATTCTGACACTCTCTATTATAGATCGCTTATTTCGTTATAAAACTACATTTATGAAAAAGACACACTATAAAAGCCAAGATTAACACAAGACACAGATGCAAAATATGGGGTCACAAATACCCATATCGCATGAACACGTCAGGGAGTGAGTACCTGCAAGGAGTGAAACATCTCGGTAACACTGACAGGTGGACATGTCAGGGAGTGAGTACCTGCTAGGAGTGAAACATCTCGGTAACACTGACAAGTGGACATGTCAGGGAGTGAGTACCTGCTAGGAGTGAAACATCTCGGTAACACTGACAAGTGGACATGTCAGGGAGTGAGTACCTGCTAGGAGTGAAACATCTAGGTAACACTGACAGGTGGACACGTCAGGGAGTGAGTACCTGCTAGGAGTGAAACATCTCGGTAACACTGACAAGTGGACATGTCAGGGAGTGAGTACCTGCTAGGAGTGAAACATCTCTGTAACACTGACAGGTGGGCATGTCAGTGAGTGAGTACCTGCTAGGAGTGAAACATCTCGGTAACACTGACAAGTGGACATGTCAGGGAGTGAGTACCTGCTAGGAGTGAAACATCTCGGTAACACTGACAGGTGGACATGTCAGGGAGTGAGTACCTGCTAGGAGTGAAACATCTCGGTAACACTGACAGGTGGACATGTCAGGGAGTGAGTACATGCTAGGAGTGAAACATATCGGTAACACTGACAGGTGGACATGTCAGGGAGTGAGTAACTGCTAGGAGTGAAACATCTCGGTAACACTGACAGGTGGACATGTCAGGGAGTGAGTACCTGCTAGGAGTGAAACATCTCGGTAACACTGACAGGTGGACATGTCAGGGAGTGAGTACCTGCTAGGAGTGAAACATATCGGTAACACTGACAGGTGGACATGTCAGGGAGTGAGTACCTGCTAGGAGTGAAACATCTCGGTAACACTGACAGGTGGACATGTCAGGGAGTGAGTACCTGCTAGGAGTGAAACATCTCGGTAACACTGACAGGTGGGCATGTCAGGGAGTGAGTACCTGCTAGGAGTGAAACATCTCGGTAACACTGACAGGTGAACACGTCAGGGAGTGAGTACCTGCTGAAGTGAAACATCTCGGTAACACTGACAGGTGGACATGTCAGGGAGTGAGTACCTGCTAGGAGTGAAACATCTCGGTAACACTGACAGGTGGACATGTCAGGGAGTGAGTACCTGCTAGGAGTGAAACATATCGGTAACACTGACAGGTGGACATGTCAGGGAGTGAGTACCTGCTAGGAGTGAAACATTTCGGTAACACTGACAGGTGGACATGTCAGGGAGTGAGTACCTGCTAGGAGTGAAACATCTCGGTAACACTGACAGGTGGACATGTCAGGGAGTGAGTACCTGCTAGGAGTGAAACATCTCGGTAACACTGACAGGTGGACACGTCAGGGAGTGAGTACCTGCTAGGAGTGAAACATCTCGGTAACACTGACAGGTGGACATGTCAGGGAGTGAGTACCTGCTAGGAGTGAAACATCTCGGTAACACTGACAGGTGGACATGTCAGGGAGTGAGTACCTGCTAGGAATGAAACATTTCGGTAACACTGACAGGTGGACATGTCAGGGAGTGAGTACCTGCTAGGAGTGAAACATCTCGTTACACTGACAGGTGGACATGTCAGGGAGTGAGTACCTGCTAGGAGTGAAACATCTCGGTAACACTGACAGGTGGACATGTCAGGGAGTGAGTACCTGCTAGGAGTGAAACATCTCGGTAACACTGACAGGTGGACATGTCAGGGAGTGAGTACCTGCTAGGAGTGAAACATCTCGGTAACACTGACAGGTGGACATGTCAGGGAGTGAGTACCTGCTATGAGTGAAACATCTCGGTAACACTGACAGGTGGACATGTCAGGGAGTGAGTACCTGCTAGGAGTGAAACATCTCGGTAACACTGACAGGTGGACATGTCAGGGAGTGAGTACCTGCTAGGAGTGAAACATCTCGGTAACACTGACAGGTGGACATGTCAGGGAGTGAGTACCTGCTAGGAGTGAAACATCTCGGTAACACTGACAGGTGGACATGTCAGGGAGTGAGTACCTGCTAGGAGTGAAACATCTCGGTAACACTGACAGGTGGACATGTCAGGGAGTGAGTACCTGCTAGGAGTGAAACATCTCGGTAACACTGACAGGTGGACATGTCAGGGAGTGAGTACCTGCTAGGAGTGAAACATATCGGTAACACTGACAGGTGGACATGTCAGGGAGTGAGTACCTGCTAGGAGTGAAACATCTCGGCAACACTGACAGGTGGACATGTCAGGGAGTGAGTACCTGCTAGGAGTGAAACATCTCGGTAACACTGACAGGTGGACACGTCAGGGAGTGAGTACCTGCTAGGAGTGAAACATCTCGGTAACAGTGACAGGTGGACATGTCAGGGAGTGAGTACCTGCTAGGAGTGAAACATCTCGGTAACACTGACAAGTGGACATGTCAGGGAGTGAGTACCTGCTAGGAGTGAAACATCTCGGTAACACTGACAGGTGGACATGTCAGGGAGTGAGTACCTGCTAGGAGTGAAACATCTCGGTAACACTGACAGGTGGACACGTCAGGGAGTGAGTACCTGCTAGGAGTGAAACATCTCGGTAACACTGACAGGTGGACACGTCAGGGAGTGAGTACCTGCTAGGAGTGAAACATCTCGGTAACACTGACAGGTGGGCATGTCAGGGAGTGAGTACCTGCTAGGAGTGAAACATCTCGGTAACACTGACAGGTGGGCATGTCAGGGAGTGAGTACCTGCTAGGAGTGAAACATCTCGGTAACACTGACAGGTGGACACGTCAGGGAGTGATGCCTGCTAGGAGTGAAACATCTCTGTAACACTGACAGGTGGACATGTCAGGGAGTGAGTACCTGCTAGGAGTGAAACATCTCGGTAACACTGACAGGTGGACATGTCAGGGAGTGAGTACCTGGTAGGAGTGAAACATCTCGGTAACACTGACAGGTGGACACGTCAGGGAGTGAGTACCTGCTAGGAGTGAAACATCTCGGTAACACTGACAGGTGGACACGTCAGGGAGTGAGTACCTGCTAGGAGTGAAACATCTCGGTAACACTGACAGGTGGGCATGTCAGGGAGTGAGTACCTGCTAGGAGTGAAACATCTCGGTAACACTGACAGGTGGGCATGTCAGGGAGTGAGTACCTGCTAGGAGTGAAACATCTCGGTAACACTGACAGGTGGACACGTCAGGGAGTGATGCCTGCTAGGAGTGAAACATCTCGGTAACACTGACAGGTGGGCATGTCAGGGAGTGAGTACCTGCTAGGAGTGAAACATCTCGGTAACACTGACAGGTGGACACGTCAGGGAGTGATGCCTGCTAGGAGTGAAACATCTCTGTAACACTGACAGGTGGACATGTCAGGCAGTGAGTACCTGCTAGGAGTGAAACATCTCGGTAACACTGACAGGTGGACATGTCAGGGAGTGAGTACCTGCTAGGAGTGAAACATCTCGGTAACACTGACAGGTGGACATGTCAGGGAGTGAGTACCTGCTAGGAGTGAAACATCTCGGTAACACTGACAGGTGGGCATGTCAGGGAGTGAGTACCTGCTAGGAGTGAAACATCTCGGTAACACTGACAGGTGGGCATGTCAGGGAGTGAGTACCTGCTAGGAGTGAAACATCTCGGTAACACTGACAGGTGGACACGTCAGGGAGTGATGCCTGCTAGGAGTGAAACATCTCTGTAACACTGACAGGTGGACATGTCAGGGAGTGAGTACCTGCTAGGAGTGAAACATCTCGGTAACACTGACAGGTGGACATGTCAGGGAGTGAGTACCTGGTAGGAGTGAAACATCTCGGTAACACTGACAGGTGGACACGTCAGGGAGTGAGTACCTGCTAGGAGTGAAACATCTCGGTAACACTGACAGGTGGACACGTCAGGGAGTGAGTACCTGCTAGGAGTGAAACATCTCGGTAACACTGACAGGTGGGCATGTCAGGGAGTGAGTACCTGCTAGGAGTGAAACATCTCGGTAACACTGACAGGTGGGCATGTCAGGGAGTGAGTACCTGCTAGGAGTGAAACATCTCGGTAACACTGACAGGTGGACACGTCAGGGAGTGATGCCTGCTAGGAGTGAAACATCTCGGTAACACTGACAGGTGGGCATGTCAGGGAGTGAGTACCTGCTAGGAGTGAAACATCTCGGTAACACTGACAGGTGGACACGTCAGGGAGTGATGCCTGCTAGGAGTGAAACATCTCTGTAACACTGACAGGTGGACATGTCAGGCAGTGAGTACCTGCTAGGAGTGAAACATCTCGGTAACACTGACAGGTGGACATGTCAGGGAGTGAGTACCTGCTAGGAGTGAAACATCTCGGTAACACTGACAGGTGGACATGTCAGGGAGTGAGTACCTGCTAGGAGTGAAACATCTCGGTAACACTGACAGGTGGACATGTCAGGGAGTGAGTACCTGCTAGGAGTGAAACATCTCGGTAACACTGACAGGTGGACATGTCAGGGAGTGAGTACCTGCTAGGAGTGAAACATCTCGGTAACACTGACAGGTGGACATGTCAGGGAGTGAGTACCTGCTAGGAGTGAAACATCTCGGTAACACTGACAGGTGGACATGTCAGGGAGTGAGTACCTGCTAGGAGTGAAACATCTCGGTAACACTGACAGGTGGACATGTCAGGGAGTGAGTACCTGCTAGGAGTGAAACATCTCGGTAACACTGACAGGTGGACACGTCAGGGAGTGAGTACCTGCTAGGAGTGAAACATCTCGGTAACACTGACAGGTGGACACGTCAGGGAGTGAGTACCTGCTAGGAGTGAAACATCTCGGTAACACTGACAGGTGGGCATGTCAGGGAGTGAGTACCTGCTAGGAGTGAAACATCTCGGTAACACTGACAGGTGGGCATGTCAGGGAGTGAGTACCTGCTAGGAGTGAAACATCTCGGTAACACTGACAGGTGGACACGTCAGGGAGTGATGCCTGCTAGGAGTGAAACATCTCTGTAACACTGACAGGTGGACATGTCAGGGAGTGAGTACCTGCTAGGAGTGAAACATCTCGGTAACACTGACAGGTGGACATGTCAGGGAGTGAGTACCTGCTAGGAGTGAAACATCTCGGTAACACTGACAGGTGGACACGTCAGGGAGTGAGTACCTGCTAGGAGTGAAACATCTCGGTAACACTGACAGGTGGACACGTCAGGGAGTGAGTACCTGCTAGGAGTGAAACATCTCGGTAACACTGACAGGTGGGCATGTCAGGGAGTGAGTACCTGCTAGGAGTGAAACATCTCGGTAACACTGACAGGTGGACATGTCAGGGAGTGAGTACCTGCTAGGAGTGAAACATCTCGGTAACACTGACAGGTGGACACGTCAGGGAGTGATGCCTGCTAGGAGTGAAACATCTCGGTAACACTGACAGGTGGGCATGTCAGGGAGTGAGTACCTGCTAGGAGTGAAACATCTCGGTAACACTGACAGGTGGACACGTCAGGGAGTGATGCCTGCTAGGAGTGAAACATCTCGGTAACACTGACAGGTGGACATGTCAGGGAGTGAGTACCTGCTAGGAGTGAAACATCTCGGTAACACTGACAGGTGGACATGTCAGGGAGTGAGTACCTGCTAGGAGTGAAACATCTCGGTAACACTGACAGGTGGACATGTCAGGGAGTGAGTACCTGCTAGGAGTGAAACATCTCGGTAACACTGACAGGTGGACATGTCAGGGAGTGAGTACCTGCTAGGAGTGAAACATCTCGGTAACACTGACAGGTGGACATGTCAGGGAGTGAGTACCTGCTAGGAGTGAAACATCTCGGTAACACTGACAGGTGGACACGTCAGGGAGTGAGTACCTGCTAGGAGTGAAACATCTCGGTAACACTGACAGGTGGACACGTCAGGGAGTGAGTACCTGCTAGGAGTGAAACATCTCGGTAACACTGACAGGTGGGCATGTCAGGGAGTGAGTACCTGCTAGGAGTGAAACATCTCGGTAACACTGACAGGTGGACATGTCAGGGAGTGAGTACCTGCTAGGAGTGAAACATCTCGGTAACACTGACAGGTGGACACGTCAGGGAGTGATGCCTGCTAGGAGTGAAACATCTCTGTAACACTGACAGGTGGACATGTCAGGGAGTGAGTACCTGCTAGGAGTGAAACATCTCGGTAAAACTGACAGGTGGACATGTCAGGGGTGAGTACCTGCTAGGAGTGAAACATCTCGGTAACACTGACAGGTGGACACGTCAGGGAGTGAGTACCTGCTAGGAGTGAAACATCTCGGTAACACTGACAGGTGGACATGTCAGGGAGTGAGTACCTGCTAGGAGTGAAACATCTCGGTAACACTGACAGGTGGGCATGTCAGGGAGTGAGTACCTGCTAGGAGTGAAACATCTCGGTAACACTGACAGGTGGGCATGTCAGGGAGTGAGTACCTGCTAGGAGTGAAACATCTCGGTAACACTGACAGGTGGACACGTCAGGGAGTGATGCCTGCTAGGAGTGAAACATCTCGGTAACACTGACAGGTGGGCATGTCAGGGAGTGAGTACCTGCTAGGAGTGAAACATCTCGGTAACACTGACAGGTGGACACGTCAGGGAGTGATGCCTGCTAGGAGTGAAACATCTCTGTAACACTGACAGGTGGACATGTCAGGCAGTGAGTACCTGCTAGGAGTGAAACATCTCGGTAACACTGACAGGTGGACATGTCAGGGAGTGAGTACCTGCTAGGAGTGAAACATCTCGGTAACACTGACAGGTGGACATGTCAGGGAGTGAGTACCTGCTAGGAGTGAAACATCTCGGTAACACTGACAGGTGGACATGTCAGGGAGTGAGTACCTGCTAGGAGTGAAACATCTCGGTAACACTGACAGGTGGACATGTCAGGGAGTGAGTACCTGCTAGGAGTGAAACATCTCGGTAACACTGACAGGTGGACATGTCAGGGAGTGAGTACCTGCTAGGAGTGAAACATCTCGGTAACAGTGACAGGTGGACATGTCAGGGAGTGAGTACCTGCTAGGAGTGAAACATCTCGGTAACACTGACAGGTGGGCATGTCAGGGAGTGAGTACCTGCTAGGAGTGAAACATCTCGGTAACACTGACAGGTGGACACGTCAGGGAGTGAGTACCTGCTAGGAGTGAAACATCTCGGTAACACTGACAGGTGGACATGTCAGGGAGTGAGTACCTGCTAGGAGTGAAACATCTCGGTAACACTGACAGGTGGACATGTCAGGGAGTGAGTACCTGCTAGGAGTGAAACATCTCGGTAACACTGACAGGTGGACATGTCAGGGAGTGAGTACCTGCTAGGAGTGAAACATCTCGGTAACACTGACAGGTGGACATGTCAGGGAGTGAGTACCTGCTAGGAGTGAAACATCTCGGTAACACTGACAGGTGGACATGTCAGGGAGTGAGTACCTGCTAGGAGTGAAACATCTCGGTAACACTGACAGGTGGACACGTCAGGGAGTGAGTACCTGCTAGGAGTGAAACATCTCGGTAACACTGACAGGTGGACATGTCAGGCAGTGAGTACCTGCTAGGAGTGAAACATCTCGGTAACACTGACAGGTGGACATGTCAGGGAGTGAGTACCTGCTAGGAGTGAAACATCTCGGTAACACTGACAGGTGGACACGTCAGGGAGTGAGTACCTGCTAGGAGTGAAACATCTCGGTAACACTGACAGGTGGACATGTCAGGCAGTGAGTACCTGCTAGGAGTGAAACATCTCGGTAACACTGACAGGTGGACATGTCAGGGAGTGAGTACCTGCTAGGAGTGAAACATCTCGGTAACACTGACAGGTGGACACGTCAGGGAGTGAGTACCTGCTAGGAGTGAAACATATCGGTAACACTGACAAGTGGACACGTCAGGGAGTGAGTACCTGCTAGGAGTGAAACATCTCTGTAACACTGACAGGTGGACATGTCAGGGAGTGAGTACCTGCTAGGAGTGAAACATCTCGGTAACACTGACAGGTGGACATGTCAGGGAGTGAGTACCTGCTAGGAGTGAAACATCTCGGTAACACTGACAGGTGGACATGTCAGGGAGTGAGTACCTGCTAGGAGTGGAACATCTCGGTAACACTGACAGGTGGGCATGTCAGGGAGTGAGTACCTGCTAGGAGTGAAACATCTCGGTAACACTGACAGGTGGACATGTCAGGCAGTGAGTACCTGCTAGGAGTGAAACATCTCGGTAACACTGACAGGTGGACATGTCAGGGAGTGAGTACCTGCTAGGAGTGAAACATCTCGGTAACACTGACAGGTGGACATGTCAGGGAGTGAGTACCTGCTAGGAGTGAAACATCTCGGTAACACTGACAGGTGGACACGTCAGGGAGTGAGTACCTGCTAGGAGTGAAACATCTCGGTAACACTGACAGGTGGACATGTCAGGGAGTGAGTACCTGCTAGGAGTGAAACATCTCGGTAACACTGACAGGTGGACATGTCAGGGAGTGAGTACCTGCTAGGAGTGAAACATCTCGGTAACACTGACAGGTGGACATGTCAGGGAGTGAGTACCTGCTAGGAGTGAAACATCTCGGTAACACTGACAGGTGGACATGTCAGGGAGTGAGTACCTGCTAGGAGTGAAACATCTCGTTACACTGACAGGTGGACATGTCAGGGAGTGAGTACCTGCTAGGAGTGAAACATCTCGGTAACACTGACAGGTGGACATGTCAGGGAGTGAGTACCTGCTAGGAGTGAAACATCTCGGTAACACTGACAGGTGGGCATGTCAGGCAGTGAGTACCTGCTAGGAGTGAAACATCTCTGTAACACTGACAGGTGGACACGTCAGGGAGTGAGTACCTGCTAGGAGTGAAACATCTCGGTAACACTGACAGGTGGACACGTCAGGGAGTGAGTACCTGCTAGGAGTGAAACATCTCGGTAACACTGACAAGTGGACATGTCAGGGAGTGAGTACCTGCTAGGAGTGAAACATCTCGGTAACACTGACAGGTGGACATGTCAGGGAGTGAGTACCTGCTAGGAGTGAAACATCTCGGTAACACTGACAGGTGGACATGTCAGGGAGTGAGTACCTGCTAGGAGTGAAACATCTCGGTAACACTGACAGGTGGACATGTCAGGGAGTGAGTACCTGCTAGGAGTGAAACATCTCGGTAACACTGACAGGTGGACATGTCAGGGAGTGAGTACCTGCTAGGAGTGAAACATATCGGTAACACTGACAGGTGGACATGTCAGGGAGTGAGTACCTGCTAGGAGTGAAACATTTCGGTAACACTGACAGGTGGACATGTCAGGGAGTGAGTACCTGCTAGGAGTGAAACATCTCGGTAACACTGACAGGTGGACATGTCAGGGAGTGAGTAAATGCTAGGAGTGAAACATCTCGGTAACACTGACAGGTGGGCATGTCAGGGAGTGAGTACCTGCTAGGAGTGAAACATCTCGGTAACACTGACAGGTGAACACGTCAGGGAGTGAGTACCTGCTAGGAGTGAAACATCTCGGTAACACTGACAAGTGGACATGTCAGGGAGTGAGTACTTGCTAGGAGTGAAACATCTCGGTAACACTGACAAGTGGACATGTCAGGGAGTGAGTACCTGCTAGGAGTGAAACATCTCGGTAACACTGACAGGTGGCCATGTCAGGGAGTGAGTACCTGCTAGGAGTGAAACATCTCGGTAACACTGACAAGTGGACATGTCAGGGAGTGAGTACCTGCTAGGAGTGAAACATCTCGGTAACACTGACAGGTGGACATGTCAGGGAGTGAGTACCTGCTAGGAGTGAAACATCTCGGTAACACTGACAGGTGGACATGTCAGGGAGTGAGTACCTGCTAGGAGTGAAACATCTCGGTAACACTGACAGGTGGACATGTCAGGGAGTGAGTACCTGCTAGGAGTGAAACATATCGGTAACACTGACAGGTGGACATGTCAGGGAGTGAGTACCTGCTAGGAGTGAAACATTTCGGTAACACTGACAGGTGGACTTGTCAGGGAGTGAGTACCTGCTAGGAGTGAAACATCTCGATAACACTGACAGGTGGACATGTCAGGGAGTGAGTACCTGCTAGGAGTGAAACATCTCGGTAACACTGACAGGTGGACATGTCAGGGAGTGAGTACCTGCTAGGAGTGAAACATCTCGGTAACACTGACAGGTGGACATGTCAGGGAGTGAGTACCTGCTAGGAGTGAAACATCTCGGTAACACTGACAGGTGGACATGTCAGGGAGTGAGTACCTGCTAGGAGTGAAACATCTCGGTAACACTGACAAGTGGACACGTCAGTGAGTGAGTACCTGCTAGGAGTGAAACATCTCGGTAACACTGACAAGTGGACATGTCAGGGAGTGAGTACCTGCTAGGAGTGAAACATATCGGTAACACTGACAGGTGGACATGTCAGGGAGTGAGTACCTGCTAGGAGTGAAACATCTCGGTAACACTGACAGGTGGGCATGTCAGGGAGTGAGTACCTGCTAGGAGTGAAACATCTCGGTAACACTGACAGGTGGAAATGTCAGGGAGTGAGTACCTGCTAGGAGTGAAACATCTCGGTAACACTGACAGGTGGACATGTCAGTGAGTGAGTACCTGCTAGGAGTGAAACATTTCAGTAACACTGAAAAGTGGACATGTCAGGGAGTGAGTACCTGCTAGGAGTGAAACATCTCGGTAACACTGACAGGTGGACATGTCAGGGAGTGAGTACCTGCTAGGAGTGAAACATCTCGGTAACACTGACAAGTGGACATGTCAGGGAGTGAGTACCTGCTAGGAGTGAAACATCTCGGTAACACGGACAAGTGGACATGTCAGGGAGTGAGTACCTGCTAGGAGTGAAACATCTCGGTAACACTGACAGGTGGACATGTCAGGGAGTGAGTACCTGCAAGGAGTGAAACATCTCGGTAACACTGACAGGTGGACATGTCAGGGAGTGAGTACCTGCTAGGAGTGAAACATCTCGGTAACACTGACAAGTGGACATGTCAGGAAGTGAGTACCTGCTAGGAGTGAAACATCTCGGTAACACTGACAAGTGGACATGTCAGGAAGTGAGTACCTGCTAGGAGTGAAACATCTCGGTAACACTGACAGGTGGACATGTCAGGAAGTGAGTACCTGCTAGGAGTGAAACATCTCGGTAACACTGACAGGTGGACACGTCAGGGAGTGAGTACCTGCTAGGAGTGAAACATCTCGGTAACACTGACAGGTGGACATGTCAGGGAGTGAGTACCTGCAAGGAGTGAAACATCTCGGTAACACTGACAGGTGGACATGTCAGGGAGTGAGTACCTGCTAGGAGTGAAAACATCTCGGTAACACTGACAAGTGGACATGTCAGGGAGTGAGTACCTGCTAGGAGTGAAACATCTCGGTAACACTGACAAGTGGACATGTCAGGGAGTGAGTACCTGCTAGGAGTGAAACATCTCGGTAACACTGACAAGTGGACATGTCAGGAAGTGAGTACCTGCTAGGAGTGAAACATCTCGGTAACACTGACAGGTGGACATGTCAGGGAGTGAGTAACTGCTAGGAGTGAAACATCTCGGTAACACTGACAGGTGGCCATGTCAGGGAGTGAGTACCTGCTAGGAGTGAAACACCTCGGCAACACTGACAGGTGGACATGTCAGGGAGTGAGTACCTGCTAGGAGTGAAACATATCGGCAACACTGACAGGTGGACATGTCAGGGAGTGAGTACCTGCTAGGAGTGAAACATCTCGGTAACACTGACAAGTGGACATGTCAGGGAGTGAGTACCTGCTAGGAGTGAAACATCTCGGTAACACTGACAGGTGGGCATGTCAGGGAGTGAGTACCTGCTAGGAGTGAAACATATCGGTAACACTGACAAGTGGACACGTCAGGGAGTGAGTACCTGCTAGGAGTGAAACATTTCGGTAACACTGACAGGTGGACACGTCAGGGAGTGAGTACCTGCTAGGAGTGAAACATCTCGGTAACACTGACAGGTGGACATGTCAGGGAGTGAGTACCTGCTAGGAGTGAAACATCTCGGTAACACTGACAGGTGGGCATGTCAGGGAGTGAGTACCTGCTAGGAGTGAAACATATCGGCAACACTGACAGGTGGACATGTCAGGGAGTGAGTACCTGCTAGGAGTGAAACATTTCGGTAACACTGACAGGTGGACATGTCAGGGAGTGAGTACCTGCTAGGAGTGAAACATCTCGGTAACACTGACAGGTGGACATGTCAGGGAGTGAGTACCTGCTAGGAGTGAACATCTCGGTAACACTGACAGGTGGGCATGTCAGGGAGTGAGTACCTGCTAGGAGTGAAACATCTCGGTAACACTGACAGGTGGACATGTCAGGGAGTGAGTACCTGCTAGGAGTGAAACATCTCGGTAACACTGACAAGTGGACATGTCAGGGAGTGAGTAACTGCTAGGAGTGAAACATCTCGGTAACACTGACAGGTGGCCATGTCAGGGAGTGAGTACCTGCTAGGAGTGAAACACCTCGGCAACACTGACAGGTGGACATGTCAGGGAGTGAGTACCTGCTAGGAGTGAAACATATCGGTAACACTGACAGGTGGACATGTCAGGGAGTGAGTACCTGCTAGGAGTGAAACATATCGGTAACACTGACAGGTGGACATGTCAGGGAGTGAGTACCTGCTAGGAGTGAAACATATCGGCAACACTGACAGGTGGACATGTCAGGGAGTGAGTACCTGCTAGAAGTGAAACATCTCGGTAACACTGACAGGTGGACATGTCAGGGAGTGAGTACCTGCTAGGAGTGAAACATCTCGGTAACACTGACAGGTGGGCATGTCAGGAAGTGAGTACCTGCTAGGAGTGAAACATCTCGGTAACACTGACAGGTGGACATGTCAGGGAGTGAGTAACTGCTAGGAGTGAAACATCTCGGTAACACTGACAGGTGGCCATGTCAGGGAGTGAGTACCTGCTAGGAGTGAAACACCTCGGCAACACTGACAGGTGGACATGTCAGGGAGTGAGTACCTGCTAGGAGTGAAACATCTCGGTAACACTGACAGGTGGACATGTCAGGGAGTGAGTACCTGCTAGGAGTGAAACATCTCGGTAACACTGACAGGTGGACACGTCAGGGAGTGAGTACCTGCTAGGAGTGAAACATATCGGTAACACTGACAGGTGGACATGTCAGGGAGTGAGTACCTGCTAGGAGTGAAACATCTCGGTAACACTGACAGGTGGACATGTCAGGGAGTGAGTACCTGCTAGGAGTGAAACATTTCGGTAACACTGACAGGTGGACACGTCAGGGAGTTAGTACCTGCTAGGAGTGAAACATCTCGGTAACACTGACAGGTGGACATGTCAGGGAGTGAGTACCTGCTAGGAGTGAAACATTTCGGTAACACTGACAGGTGGACATGTCAGGGAGTGAGTACCTGCTAGGAGTGAAACATCTCGGTAACACTGACAGGTGGACATGTCAGGGAGTGAGTACCTGCTAGGAGTGAAACATCTCGGTAACACTGACAGGTGGACATGTCAGGGAGTGAGTAACTGCTAGGAGTGAAACATCTCGGTAACACTGACAGGTGGCCATGTCAGGGAGTGAGTACCTGCTAGGAGTGAAACACCTCGGCAACACTGACAGGTGGACATGTCAGGGAGTGAGTACCTGCTAGGAGTGAAACATCTCGGTAACACTGACAGGTGGACATGTCAGGGAGTGAGTACCTGCTAGGAGTGAAACATCTCGGTAACACTGACAGGTGGACACGTCAGGGAGTGAGTACCTGCTAGGAGTGAAACATATCGGTAACACTGACAGGTGGACATGTCAGGGAGTGAGTACCTGCTAGGAGTGAAACATCTCGGTAACACTGACAGGTGGACATGTCAGGGAGTGAGTACCTGCTAGGAGTGAAACATTTCGGTAACACTGACAGGTGGACACGTCAGGGAGTTAGTACCTGCTAGGAGTGAAACATCTCGGTAACACTGACAGGTGGACATGTCAGGGAGTGAGTACCTGCTAGGAGTGAAACATTTCGGTAACACTGACAGGTGGACACGTCAGGGAGTTAGTACCTGCTAGGAGTGAAACATCTCGGTAACACTGACAGGTGGGCATGTCAGGAAGTGAGTACCTGCTAGGAGTGAAACATCTCGGTAACACTGACAGGTGGACATGTCAGGGAGTGAGTAACTGCTAGGAGTGAAACATCTCGGTAACACTGACAGGTGGCCATGTCAGGGAGTGAGTACCTGCTAGGAGTGAAACACCTCGGCAACACTGACAGGTGGACATGTCAGGGAGTGAGTACCTGCTAGGAGTGAAACACCTCGGCAACACTGACAGGTGGACATGTCAGGGAGTGAGTACCTGCTAGGAGTGAAACATCTCGGTAACACTGACAGGTGGACATGTCAGGGAGTGAGTACCTGCTAGGAGTGAAACATCTCGGTAACACTGACAGGTGGACACGTCAGGGAGTGAGTACCTGCTAGGAGTGAAACATATCGGTAACACTGACAGGTGGACATGTCAGGGAGTGAGTACCTGCTAGGAGTGAAACATCTCGGTAACACTGACAGGTGGACATGTCAGGGAGTGAGTACCTGCTAGGAGTGAAACATTTCGGTAACACTGACAGGTGGACACGTCAGGGAGTTAGTACCTGCTAGGAGTGAAACATCTCGGTAACACTGACAGGTGGACATGTCAGGGAGTGAGTACCTGCTAGGAGTGAAACATTTCGGTAACACTGACAGGTGGACATGTCAGGGAGTGAGTACCTGCTAGGAGTGAAACATCTCGGTAACACTGACAGGTGGACATGTCAGGGAGTGAGTACCTGCTAGGAGTGAAACATCTCGGTAACACTGACAGGTGGACATGTCAGGGAGTGAGTAACTGCTAGGAGTGAAACATCTCGGTAACACTGACAGGTGGCCATGTCAGGGAGTGAGTACCTGCTAGGAGTGAAACACCTCGGCAACACTGACAGGTGGACATGTCAGGGAGTGAGTACCTGCTAGGAGTGAAACATCTCGGTAACACTGACAGGTGGACATGTCAGGGAGTGAGTACCTGCTAGGAGTGAAACATCTCGGTAACACTGACAGGTGGACACGTCAGGGAGTGAGTACCTGCTAGGAGTGAAACATATCGGTAACACTGACAGGTGGACATGTCAGGGAGTGAGTACCTGCTAGGAGTGAAACATCTCGGTAACACTGACAGGTGGACATGTCAGGGAGTGAGTACCTGCTAGGAGTGAAACATTTCGGTAACACTGACAGGTGGACACGTCAGGGAGTTAGTACCTGCTAGGAGTGAAACATCTCGGTAACACTGACAGGTGGACATGTCAGGGAGTGAGTACCTGCTAGGAGTGAAACATTTCGGTAACACTGACAGGTGGACATGTCAGGGAGTGAGTACCTGCTAGGAGTGAAACATCTCGGTAACACTGACAGGTGGACATGTCAGGGAGTGAGTACCTGCTAGGAGTGAAACATCTCGGTAACACTGACAGGTGGACACGTCAGGGAGTGAGTACCTGCTAGGAGTGAAACATATCGGCAACACTGACAGGTGGACATGTAAGGGAGTGAGTACCTGCTAGGAGTGAAACATCTCGGTAACACTGACAGGTGGACATGTCAGGGAGTGAGTACCTGCTAGGAGTGAAACATCTCGGTAACACTGACAAGTGGACACGTCAGGGAGTGAGTACCTGCTAGGAGTGAAACATATCGGCAACACTGACAGGTGGACATGTCAGGGAGTGAGTACCTGCTAAGAGTGAAACATCTCGGTAACACTGACAAGTGGACATGTCAGGGAGTGAGTACCTGCTAGGAGTGAAACATCTCGGTAACACTGACAGGTGGGCATGTCAGGGAGTGAGTACCTGCTAGGAGTGAAACATATCGGTAACACTGACAAGTGGACACGTCAGGGAGTGAGTACCTGCTAGGAGTGAAACATTTCGGTAACACTGACAAGTGGACATGTCAGGGAGTGAGTACCTGCTAGGAGTGAAACATCTCGGTAACACTGACAGGTGGGCATGTCAGGGAGTGAGTACCTGCTAGGAGTGAAACATATCGGTAACACTGACAAGTGGACACGTCAGGGAGTGAGTACCTGCTAGGAGTGAAACATTTCGGTAACACTGACAGGTGGACACGTCAGGGAGTGAGTACCTGCTAGGAGTGAAACATCTCGGTAACACTGACAGGTGGACACGTCAGGGAGTGAGTACCTGCTAGGAGTGAAACATATCGGCAACACTGACAGGTGGACATGTAAGGGAGTGAGTACCTGCTAGGAGTGAAACATCTCGGTAACACTGACAGGTGGACATGTCAGGGAGTGAGTACCTGCTAGGAGTGAAACATCTCGGTAACACTGACAAGTGGACACGTCAGGGAGTGAGTACCTGCTAGGAGTGAAACATATCGGCAACACTGACAGGTGGACATGTCAGGGAGTGAGTACCTGCTAAGAGTGAAACATCTCGGTAACACTGACAAGTGGACATGTCAGGGAGTGAGTACCTGCTAGGAGTGAAACATCTCGGTAACACTGACAGGTGGGCATGTCAGGGAGTGAGTACCTGCTAGGAGTGAAACATATCGGTAACACTGACAAGTGGACACGTCAGGGAGTGAGTACCTGCTAGGAGTGAAACATTTCGGTAACACTGACAGGTGGACACGTCAGGGAGTGAGTACCTGCTAGGAGTGAAACATCTCGGTAACACTGACAGGTGGACATGTCAGGGAGTGAGTACCTGCTAGGAGTGAAACATCTCGGTAACACTGACAGGTGGACATGTCAGGGAGTGAGTACCTGCTAGGAGTGAAACATCTCGGTAACACTGACAAGTGGACACGTCAGGGAGTGAGTACCTGCTAGGAGTGAAACATATCGGCAACACTGACAGGTGGACATGTCAGGGAGTGAGTACCTGCTAGGAGTGAAACATCTCGGTAACACTGACAAGTGGACACGTCAGGGGGTGAGTACCTGCTAGGAGTGAAACATTTCGGTAACACTGACAGGTGGACATGTCAGGGAGTGAGTACCTGCTAGGAGTGAAACATCTCGGTAACACTGACAAGTGGACATGTCAGGGAGTGAGTACCTGCTAGGAGTGAAACATCTCGGTAACACTGACAGGTGGACATGTCAGGGAGTGAGTACCTGCTAGGAGTGAAACATCTCGGTAACACTGACAAGTGAACACGTCAGGGAGTGAGTACCTGCTAGGAGTGAAACATATCGGCAACACTGACAGGTGGACATGTCAGGGAGTGAGTACCTGCTAGGAGTGAAACATCTCGGTAACACTGACAGGTGAACACGTCAGGGAGTGAGTACCTGCTAGGAGTGAAACATCTCGGTAACACTGACAGGTGGGCATGTCAGGGAGTGAGTACCTGCTAGGAGTGAAACATCTCGGTAACACTGACAGGTGAACACGTCAGGGAGTGAGTACCTGCTAGGAGTGAAACATCTCGGTAACACTGACAGGTGGACATGTCAGGGAGTGAGTACCTGCTAGGAGTGAAACATCTCGGTAACACTGACAAGTGAACACGTCAGGGAGTGAGTACCTGCTAGGAGTGAAACATATCGGCAACACTGACAGGTGGACATGTCAGGGAGTGAGTACCTGCTAGGAGTGAAACATCTCGGTAACACTGACAAGTGGACACGTCAGGGGGTGAGTACCTGCTAGGAGTGAAACATTTCGGTAACACTGACAGGTGGACATGTCAGGGAGTGAGTACCTGCTAGGAGTGAAACATCTCGGTAACACTGACAAGTGGACATGTCAGGGAGTGAGTACCTGCTATGAGTGAAACATCTCGGTAACACTGACAGGTGGACATGTCAGGGAGTGAGTACCTGCTAGGAGTGAAACATCTCGGTAACACTGACAGGTGGACATGTCAGGGAGTGAGTACCTGCTAGGAGTGAAACATTTCGGTAACACTGACAGGTGGACATGTCAGGGAGTGAGTACCTGCTAGGAGTGAAACATCTCGGTAACACTGACAAGTGGACATGTCAGTGAGTGAGTACCTGCTAGGAGTGAAACATCTCGGTAACACTGACAAGTGGACATGTCAGGGAGTGATGCCTGCTAGGAGTGAAACATCTCGGTAACACTGACAGGTGGACATGTCAGGGAGTGAGTACCTGCTAGGAGTGAAACATCTCGGTAACACTGACAAGTGGACAAGTCAGGGAGTGAGTACCTGCTAGGAGTGAAACATATCGGTAACACTGACAGGTGGACATGTCAGGCAGTGAGTACCTGCTAGGAGTGAAACATCTCGGTAACACTGACAGGTGGACACGTCAGGGAGTGAGTACCTGCTAGGAGTGAAACATCTCGGTAACACTGACAAGTGGACATGTCAGGGAGTGAGTACCTGCTATGAGTGAAACATCTCGGTAACACTGACAGGTGGACATGTCAGGGAGTGAGTACCTGCTAGGAGTGAAACATCTCGGTAACACTGACAGGTGGACATGTCAGGGAGTGAGTACCTGCTAGGAGTGAAACATTTCGGTAACACTGACAGGTGGACATGTCAGGGAGTGAGTACCTGCTAGGAGTGAAACATCTCGGTAACACTGACAAGTGGACATGTCAGTGAGTGAGTACCTGCTAGGAGTGAAACATCTCGGTAACACTGACAAGTGGACATGTCAGGGAGTGATGCCTGCTAGGAGTGAAACATCTCGGTAACACTGACAGGTGGACATGTCAGGGAGTGAGTACCTGCTAGGAGTGAAACATCTCGGTAACACTGACAGGTGGGCATGTCAGGGAGTGAGTACCTGCTAGGAGTGAAACATATCGGTAACACTGACAAGTGGACACGTCAGGGAGTGAGTACCTGCTAGGAGTGAAACATTTCGGTAACACTGACAGGTGGACACGTCAGGGAGTGAGTACCTGCTAGGAGTGAAACATCTCGGTAACACTGACAGGTGGACATGTCAGGGAGTGAGTACCTGCTAGGAGTGAAACATCTCGGTAACACTGACAGGTGGACATGTCAGGGAGTGAGTACCTGCTAGGAGTGAAACATCTCGGTAACACTGACAAGTGGACACGTCAGGGAGTGAGTACCTGCTAGGAGTGAAACATATCGGCAACACTGACAGGTGGACATGTCAGGGAGTGAGTACCTGCTAGGAGTGAAACATCTCGGTAACACTGACAAGTGGACACGTCAGGGGGTGAGTACCTGCTAGGAGTGAAACATTTCGGTAACACTGACAGGTGGACATGTCAGGGAGTGAGTACCTGCTAGGAGTGAAACATCTCGGTAACACTGACAAGTGGACATGTCAGGGAGTGAGTACCTGCTAGGAGTGAAACATCTCGGTAACACTGACAGGTGGACATGTCAGGGAGTGAGTACCTGCTAGGAGTGAAACATCTCGGTAACACTGACAAGTGAACACGTCAGGGAGTGAGTACCTGCTAGGAGTGAAACATATCGGCAACACTGACAGGTGGACATGTCAGGGAGTGAGTACCTGCTAGGAGTGAAACATCTCGGTAACACTGACAGGTGAACACGTCAGGGAGTGAGTACCTGCTAGGAGTGAAACATCTCGGTAACACTGACAGGTGGGCATGTCAGGGAGTGAGTACCTGCTAGGAGTGAAACATCTCGGTAACACTGACAGGTGAACACGTCAGGGAGTGAGTACCTGCTAGGAGTGAAACATCTCGGTAACACTGACAGGTGGACATGTCAGGGAGTGAGTACCTGCTAGGAGTGAAACATCTCGGTAACACTGACAAGTGAACACGTCAGGGAGTGAGTACCTGCTAGGAGTGAAACATATCGGCAACACTGACAGGTGGACATGTCAGGGAGTGAGTACCTGCTAGGAGTGAAACATCTCGGTAACACTGACAAGTGGACACGTCAGGGGGTGAGTACCTGCTAGGAGTGAAACATTTCGGTAACACTGACAGGTGGACATGTCAGGGAGTGAGTACCTGCTAGGAGTGAAACATCTCGGTAACACTGACAAGTGGACATGTCAGGGAGTGAGTACCTGCTATGAGTGAAACATCTCGGTAACACTGACAGGTGGACATGTCAGGGAGTGAGTACCTGCTAGGAGTGAAACATCTCGGTAACACTGACAAGTGGACATGTCAGTGAGTGAGTACCTGCTAGGAGTGAAACATCTCGGTAACACTGACAAGTGGACATGTCAGGGAGTGATGCCTGCTAGGAGTGAAACATCTCGGTAACACTGACAGGTGGACATGTCAGGGAGTGAGTACCTGCTAGGAGTGAAACATCTCGGTAACACTGACAAGTGGACATGTCAGGGAGTGAGTACCTGCTAGGAGTGAAACATATCGGTAACACTGACAGGTGGACATGTCAGGCAGTGAGTACCTGCTAGGAGTGAAACATCTCGGTAACACTGACAGGTGGACACGTCAGGGAGTGAGTACCTGCTAGGAGTGAAACATCTCGGTAACACTGACAAGTGGACATGTCAGGGAGTGAGTACCTGCTATGAGTGAAACATCTCGGTAACACTGACAGGTGGACATGTCAGGGAGTGAGTACCTGCTAGGAGTGAAACATCTCGGTAACACTGACAGGTGGACATGTCAGGGAGTGAGTACCTGCTAGGAGTGAAACATTTCGGTAACACTGACAGGTGGACATGTCAGGGAGTGAGTACCTGCTAGGAGTGAAACATCTCGGTAACACTGACAAGTGGACATGTCAGTGAGTGAGTACCTGCTAGGAGTGAAACATCTCGGTAACACTGACAAGTGGACATGTCAGGGAGTGATGCCTGCTAGGAGTGAAACATCTCGGTAACACTGACAGGTGGACATGTCAGGGAGTGAGTACCTGCTAGGAGTGAAACATCTCGGTAACACTGACAAGTGGACATGTCAGGGAGTGAGTACCTGCTAGGAGTGAAACATATCGGTAACACTGACAGGTGGACATGTCAGGCAGTGAGTACCTGCTAGGAGTGAAACATCTCGGTAACACTGACAGGTGGACACGTCAGGGAGTGAGTACCTGCTAGGAGTGAAACATCTCGGTAACACTGACAGGTGGACATGTCAGGGAGTGAGTACCTGCTAGGAGTGTAACACCTCGGTAACACTGACAAGTGGACATGTCAGGGAGTGAGTACCTGCTAGGAGTGAAACATCTCGGTAACACTGACAAGTGGACATGTCAGGGAGTGAGTACCTGCTAGGAGTGAAACATCTCGGTAACACTGACAAGTGGACATGTCAGGGAGTGAGTACCTGCTAGGAGTGAAACATTTCGGTAACACTGACAGGTGGACACGTCAGGGAGTGAGTACCTGCTAGGAGTGAAACATCTCGGTAACACTGACAAGTGGACATGTCAGGGAGTGAGTACCTGCTAGGAGTGAAACATTTCGGTAACACTGACAGGTGGACATTTCAGGGAGTGAGTACCTGCTAGGAGTGAAACATCTCGGTAACACTGACAGGTGGACATTTCAGGGAGTGAGTACCTGCTAGGAGTGAAACATCTCGGTAACACTGGCAGGTGGACATGTCAGAGAGTGAGTACCTGCTAGGAGTGAAACATCTCGGTAACACTGACAGGTGGACATGTCAGGGAGTGAGTACCTGCTAGGAGTGAAACATCTCTGTAACACTGACAGGTGGGCATGTCAGGGAGTGAGTACCTGCTAGGAGTGAAACATATCGGTAACACTGACAGGTGGACATGTCAGGGAGTGAGTACCTGCTAGGAGTGAAACATTTCGGTAACACTGACAGGTGGACATGTCAGGGAGTGAGTACCTGCTAGGAGTGAAACATCTCGGTAACACTGACAGGTGGACATGTCAGGGAGTGAGTACCTGCTAGGAGTGAAACATCTCGGTAACACTGACAGGTGGACATGTCAGGGAGTGAGTACCTGCTAGGAGTGAAACATCTCGGTAACACTGACAGGTGGACATGTCAGGGAGTGAGTACCTGCTAGGAGTGAAACATCTCGGTAACACTGACAGGTGGACATGTCAGGGAGTGAGTACCTGCTAGGAGTGAAACATATCGGTAACACTGACAGGTGGACATGTCAGGGAGTGAGTACCTGCTAGGAGTGAAACATTTCGGTAACACTGACAGGTGGACATGTCAGGGAGTGAGTACCTGCTAGGAGTGAAACATCTCGGTAACACTGACAGGTGGACACGTCAGGGAGTGAGTACCTGCTAGGAGTGAAACATCTCGGTAACACTGACAGGTGGACATTTCAGGGAGTGAGTACCTGCTAGGAGTGAAACATCTCGGTAACACTGACAGGTGGGCATGTCAGGGAGTGAGTACCTGCTAGGAGTGAAACATCTCGGTAACACTGACAGGTGGACATGTCAGGGAGTGAGTACCTGCTAGGAGTGAAACATCTCGGTAACACTGACAGGTGGACATGTCAGGGAGTGAGTACCTGCTAGGAGTGATACATCTCGGTAACACTGACAGGTGGACATGTCAGGGAGTGAGTACCTGCTAGGAGTGAAACATATCGGTAACACTGACAGGTGGACATGTCAGGGAGTGAGTACCTGCTAGGAGTGAAACATTTCGGTAACACTGACAGGTGGACATGTCAGGGAGTGAGTACCTGCTAGGAGTGAAACATCTCGGTAACACTGACAGGTGGACATGTCAGGGAGTGAGTACCTGCTAGGAGTGAAACATCTCGGTAACACTGACAGGTGGACATGTCAGGGAGTGAGTACCTGCTAGGAGTGAAACATCTCGGTAACACTGACAGGTGGACATGTCAGGGAGTGAGTACCTGCTAGGAGTGAAACATCTCGGTAACACTGACAGGTGGACATGTCAGGGAGTGAGTACCTGCTAGGAGTGAAACATCTCGGTAACACTGACAAGTGGACACGTCAGGGAGTGAGTACCTGCTAGGAGTGAAACATCTCGGTAACACTGACAGGTGGACATGTCAGGGAGTGAGTACCTGCTAGGAGTGAAACATCTCGGTAACACTGACAGGTGGACATTTCAGGGAGTGAGTACCTGCTAGGAGTGAAACATCTCGGTAACACTGACAGGTGGGCATGTCAGGGAGTGAGTACCTGCTAGGAGTGAAACATCTCGGTAACACTGAAAGGTGGACATGTCAGGGAGTGAGTACCTGCTAGGAGTGAAACATCTCGGCAACACTGACAGGTGGACATGTCAGGGAGTGAGTACCTGCTAGGAGTGAAACATATCGGTAACACTGACAGGTGGACATGTCAGGGAGTGAGTACCTGCTAGGAGTGAAACATCTCGGTAACACTGACAGGTGGACATGTCAGGGAGTGAGTACCTGCTAGGAGTGAAACATCTCGGTAACACTGACAGGTGGACATGTCAGGGAGTGAGTACCTGCTAGGAGTGAAACATCTCGGTAACACTGACAGGTGGACATGTCAGGGAGTGAGTACCTGCTAGGAGTGAAACATCTCGGTAACACTGACAGGTGGACATGTCAGGGAGTGAGTACCTGCTAGGAGTGAAACATCTCGGTAACACTGACAGGTGGACATGTCAGGGAGTGAGTACCTGCTAGGAGTGAAACATCTCGGTAACACTGACAAGTGGACACGTCAGGGAGTGAGTACCTGCTAGGAGTGAAACATCTCGGTAACACTGACAGGTGGACATGTCAGGGAGTGAGTACCTGCTAGGAGTGAAACATCTCGGTAACACTGACAGGTGGACACGTCAGGGAGTGAGTACCTGCTAGGAGTGAAACATCTCGGTAACACTGACAGGTGGACATGTCAGGGAGTGAGTACCTGCTAGGAGTGAAACATCTCGGTAACACTGACAGGTGGACACGTCAGGGAGTGAGTACCTGCTAGGAGTGAAACATCTCGTTAACACTGACAAGTGGACACGTCAGTGAGTGAGTACCTGCTAGGAGTGAAACATCTCGGTAACACCGACAGGTGGACACGTCAGGGAGTGAGTACCTGCTAGGAGTGAAACATCTCGGTAACACTGACAAGTGGACATGTCAGGGAGTGAGTACTTGCTAGGAGTGAAACATCTCGGTAACACTGACAGGTGGACATGTCAGGGAGTGAGTACCTGCTAGGAGTGAAACATTTCGGTAACACTGACAGGTGGACATGTCAGGGAGTGAGTACCTGCTAGGAGTGAAACATCTCGGTAACACTGACAGGTGGACACGTCAGGGAGTGAGTACCTGCTAGGAGTGAAACATCTCGGTAACACTGACAGGTGGACATTTCAGGGAGTGAGTACCTGCTAGGAGTGAAACATCTCGGTAACACTGACAGGTGGGCATGTCAGGGAGTGAGTACCTGCTAGGAGTGAAACATCTCGGTAACACTGACAGGTGGACATGTCAGGGAGTGAGTACCTGCTAGGAGTGAAACATCTCGGTAACACTGACAGGTGGACATGTCAGGGAGTGAGTACCTGCTAGGAGTGATACATCTCGGTAACACTGACAGGTGGACATGTCAGGGAGTGAGTACCTGCTAGGAGTGAAACATATCGGTAACACTGACAGGTGGACATGTCAGGGAGTGAGTACCTGCTAGGAGTGAAACATTTCGGTAACACTGACAGGTGGACATGTCAGGGAGTGAGTACCTGCTAGGAGTGAAACATCTCGGTAACACTGACAGGTGGACATGTCAGGGAGTGAGTACCTGCTAGGAGTGAAACATCTCGGTAACACTGACAGGTGGACATGTCAGGGAGTGAGTACCTGCTAGGAGTGAAACATCTCGGTAACACTGACAGGTGGACATGTCAGGGAGTGAGTACCTGCTAGGAGTGAAACATCTCGGTAACACTGACAGGTGGACATGTCAGGGAGTGAGTACCTGCTAGGAGTGAAACATATCGGTAACACTGACAAGTGGACACGTCAGGGAGTGAGTACCTGCTAGGAGTGAAACATCTCGGTAACACTGACAGGTGGACATGTCAGGGAGTGAGTACCTGCTAGGAGTGAAACATCTCGGTAACACTGACAGGTGGACATTTCAGGGAGTGAGTACCTGCTAGGAGTGAAACATCTCGGTAACACTGACAGGTGGGCATGTCAGGGAGTGAGTACCTGCTAGGAGTGAAACATCTCGGTAACACTGAAAGGTGGACATGTCAGGGAGTGAGTACCTGCTAGGAGTGAAACATCTCGGCAACACTGACAGGTGGACATGTCAGGGAGTGAGTACCTGCTAGGAGTGAAACATATCGGTAACACTGACAGGTGGACATGTCAGGGAGTGAGTACCTGCTAGGAGTGAAACATCTCGGTAACACTGACAGGTGGACATGTCAGGGAGTGAGTACCTGCTAGGAGTGAAACATCTCGGTAACACTGACAGGTGGACATGTCAGGGAGTGAGTACCTGCTAGGAGTGAAACATCTCGGTAACACTGACAGGTGGACATGTCAGGGAGTGAGTACCTGCTAGGAGTGAAACATCTCGGTAACACTGACAGGTGGACATGTCAGGGAGTGAGTACCTGCTAGGAGTGAAACATCTCGGTAACACTGACAGGTGGACATGTCAGGGAGTGAGTACCTGCTAGGAGTGAAACATCTCGGTAACACTGACAAGTGGACACGTCAGGGAGTGAGTACCTGCTAGGAGTGAAACATCTCGGTAACACTGACAGGTGGACATGTCAGGGAGTGAGTACCTGCTAGGAGTGAAACATCTCGGTAACACTGACAGGTGGACACGTCAGGGAGTGAGTACCTGCTAGGAGTGAAACATCTCGGTAACACTGACAGGTGGACATGTCAGGGAGTGAGTACCTGCTAGGAGTGAAACATCTCGGTAACACTGACAGGTGGACACGTCAGGGAGTGAGTACCTGCTAGGAGTGAAACATCTCGTTAACACTGACAAGTGGACACGTCAGTGAGTGAGTACCTGCTAGGAGTGAAACATCTCGGTAACACCGACAGGTGGACACGTCAGGGAGTGAGTACCTGCTAGGAGTGAAACATCTCGGTAACACTGACAAGTGGACATGTCAGGGAGTGAGTACTTGCTAGGAGTGAAACATCTCGGTAACACTGACAGGTGGACATGTCAGGGAGTGAGTACCTGCTAGGAGTGAAACATCTCGGTAACACTGACAGGTGGACACGTCAGGGAGTGAGTACCTGCTAGGAGTGAAACATCTCGGTAACACTGACAGGTGGACATGTCAGGGAGTGAGTACCTGCTAGGAGTGAAACATCTCGGTAACACTGACAGGTGGACATGTCAGGGAGTGAGTACCTGCTAGGAGTGAAACATCTCGGTAACACTGACAGGTGGACATGTCAGTGAGTGAGTACCTGCTAGGAGTGAAACATCTCGGTAACACTGACAAGTGGACACGTCAGGGAGTGAGTACCTGCTAGGAGTGAAACATCTCGGTAACACTGACAGGTGGACACGTCAGGGAGTGAGTACCTGCTAGGAGTGAAACATCTCGGTAACACTGACAGGTGGACATGTCAGGGAGTGAGTACCTGCTAGGAGTGAAACATCTCGGTAACACTGACAGGTGGACATGTCAGGGAGTGAGTACCTGCTAGGAGTGAAACATATCGGTAACACTGACAGGTGGGCATGTCAGGGAGTGAGTACCTGCTAGGAGTGAAACATATCGGTAACACTGACAGGTGGACACGTCAGGGAGTGAGTACCTGCTAGGAGTGAAACATCTCGGTAACACTGACAAGTGGACATGTCAGTGAGTGAGTACCTGCTAGGAGTGAAACATCTCGGTAACACTGACAAGTGGACATGTCAGGGAGTGAGTACCTGCTAGGAGTGAAACATCTCGGTAACACTGACAGGTGGACATGTCAGTGAGTGAGTACCTGCTAGGAGTGAAACATCTCGGTAACACTGACAAGTGGACATGTCAGGGAGTGAGTACCTGCTAGGAGTGAAACATCTCGGTAACACTGACAGGTGGACATGTCAGGGAGTGAGTACCTGCTAGGAGTGAAACATATCGGTAACACTGACAGGTGGGCATGTCAGGGAGTGAGTACCTGCTAGGAGTGAAACATCTCGGTAACACTGACAGGTGGACATGTCAGGGAGTGAGTACCTGCTAGGAGTGAAACATCTCGGTAACACTGACAAGTGGACATGTCAGGGAGTGAGTACCTGCTAGGAGTGAAACATCTCGGTAACACTGACAGGTGGGCATGTCAGGGAGTGAGTACCTGCTAGGAGTGAAACATCTCGGTAACACTGACAGGTGGACATGTCAGGGAGTGAGTACCTGCTAGGAGTGAAACATCTCGGTAACACTGACAGGTGGACATGTCAGGGAGTGAGTACCTGCTAGGAGTGAAACATATCGGTAACACTGACAGGTGGACATGTCAGAGAGTGAGTACCTGCTAGGAGTGAAACATATCGGTAACACTGACAGGTGGACACGTCAGGGAGTGAGTACCTGCTAGGAGTGAAACATCTCGGTAACACTGACAGGTGGACATGTCAGGGAGTGAGTACCTGCTAGGAGTGAAACATCTCGGGATTGATAAAGCAGTATGACCTATGATTGACTTGTTAATTTTATAAAATGAACTGGAATATATTCAAAATATAGACAGTCATGTCACCATTACAGCAATGCTCACAGCTTCATCATGATGCTGTCAGTGAACCTGATGTTTTTTGTGAGTCTTTGAAATAACAAGTTATCTATTGACATACTTTGTGAAATATCTTTATTGGTTTATAAAGCTAAACGGCAGCGTTTATTCAACCCCTCGGGGGATTGGAGCGTATTTAAGTCAATGTATACTTGCAATAATCATCTACGTGTCATTGGTGAAATATATTCTAGCATTAAGTTCGCGCCATTATCACAGGATTCACGACACTCGAGCCTCGCTCTCGCTCGGATAATACCTGTACCTAACGTGCAATACCAAAAGTTTCACATATTTATCATGCGAAATCTATACCTTTATTATATCTTTAACACCATTATTTCTATAAATCTATATAAAATAATTTATCTTAACAGCCTCGCATTGAGTTGATTGTATGTTAAGACTTCTGTATATAATTGAAATAATGGAAGTTCGTGTGATCTATCACTGATTTATCAAAACATAATGCCATGTGAGAAAGATAAGATAACAATAATAAATATAGTAACTTTAATATTTTCTGAAGACAGAAATGATGCGGATAATGTGATAGTCTGTGATTGGATTTTTAAATTGAAACATAATATGTGTAAATCTTCTTGATTGTTTGAAACAATATTACAATCATTAATGTGAAATTTTTTTAAAAATGAAATAGATAACATGGTTTTATATTTGATCTGTCTGATAGTGTCACACTTCGACAACCCCAGATCAGATCAGAAGTTTTCTATTTCTAAGTTTTTAATTTGAAGTTATATGTTGTTTGTATGATTTAATTTTGTTCCAAAACGGTTAGAGATAAATGCAAAACAATTTTGATCACAACAAATTGTACATTAGTGTACACTTGTACATGCTTATCATCACTCGTAGTTATTGCTGAAATAACAAAAATATTAATTTCTTGACTCTTGTCTGATAATATTGTAATAAGTAATAAAGCGAATACTGAATGCTTCAGTTAAGCCAGAGTTCTAACCTATAAGTAACATAAATAGTCGAGAGGTGCATGAATGTTTATCATTCAGTGTTGCACGCGGTCCTGTCAAAAGCTCAGTTGACCACAATCAGTGAAGTTCAGCAACACTGAGCCCGGCTAGCCTTAAGGGTGACCCAATTCATGGCCGGATAACCTGAGAGTTTGAAAGGTTGAGTACCTGTCCCACGCAGAGACAGGTGTTGTGGAGTTTGTGGTGGTACCTTGTACAAGTGATTTTATTCAAAGTGCGCATCTGTTCACCCATCAGTACAAGTGGGTACCTGGTATGGAAGCGAAGGCAGTGTGAGCGGTGAATTTTAAATTGCCTTAATTGCCTGCTAGGTTGTTGAGTACTGAGATTAGAATGGAAAAAGAAGGATGTTGGTCCCGACACCAGGGTAATAATGTTTGTGCACCTTGACCCTTACCTTCGTCGTGCCATCCTCGGTTACCCATGGTTATGTATATATGCTCCGTTACTCTCCATGATATAGTGGAGAGTAACGGAGCATATCTAAAACCATGGGTAACCGAGGATGTCGTCATGTGGAGTTCAGTGCGATATAAGTTTCTTTATTATTAAGAAAGTTGCTTAAATACAGAAACCATACGTTCAGTGGTTATCATATTGCAAGGAAATGTAATAACTAGTCGTTGTAAGAAATCAATATACTACAATCAATTCGACCTCATATTACACCTTATCTTGAATCAAGACGACTGGTATATTCAAATTATCAGGTGACCACACTATCTGACTGATAACGGTACTTTATTGACAATAATAAAAAAAATAATAATAATTGCGTACTTATATTACGCCTTTTCCACCCCCTGAGGTATGCTCAAAGCGCTACAATTATTACCCTGAAGGTAATGTAATTTCAGAGCTGCTACTAAGCGCTTCATCAGTTCTTCCCGTATTCAGGTACCCATTTGTAAAGCTGGTACTCAATGCAATGTGGATTAAGTGCCTTGCCCAAGGACGGCTTGAGAGGCCAGCGTGCTAACCACTACACCGCCGTGCTCGACTATCAACTGTAACAAGGTTGTAGAATTCTTCAAAACGTAAAATATTCTAACGTGTATTGTTTGTGTTTAACAGAGACAAAACTAACGTTCCTCGCCATGTCATTTTGTAAATCATTTGGAAAGAAGAAAAACATCATTGTACCCACGCCCGAGTCTACTAGTAAATTGCCATGTCGAGCAAGAAGTGTCCAGACATTCCTGAAGAACAGAAACTACTCCTGGGTCGTGAGTGCTGTACATCAGAACAACAACGCATCATCGATGGCGTATTTTAATTTGAAATCATCGTTAAAAGTGCATAATATACTACATTTCTTTCTGAAGTTTGAGAGATCATTCCATTTTGGACGCTACCATATGACAGATCTTCAATGTGATTCAGTTGCTACATTGAAGTTCACTTTAATTAGTAAGTATTTGCATGTTGTTGATTTGAAGAAGAACATAACCTTGTCGCCAATGATGCTTGATCAAAGAAATAGCAGATCTTTTCGCCTCTTTATCAAAATATATAATCCAGGTACAAGCGAATTCAAACTGGTATTTAACGAGAGAGATCCACTTGCCTCATTACACAATGAGATATAAGTTCTCCTTAAAGGCGTTGTAGCACGATTTTCTTACTGAAATACATTACTCTCACAAAAATATAAAAAGGTGTTAGCCATGGTTAAATCAAACTCCTAAATCAATTTTAAAAATAGTTTTAAACAAATGTACATGGTTCGGTTAAGCCATGCGAGTTCATTTCCCATCGAGCGACCACGTTAATGTTTTTACATTAAAATGGTAGCTATAATGGAGTTTAAGTGTTCTGACTGATGTTACGATACCTATTTGAATAGAGTTTTAAGCACGGTACAGTGATGGAATTATCATGAAACATACAAATCTACCTCTCACACTGAAGACTTCCACACAAGTCGCTTTATACTGCGTACTATGAATAGAGATAGCAGTTTTCTTTAAACACGGTTTATCGGGTCTTGTCATGTTTTACCCACTAATCTACCAATATACTGTATAAACTTTAATAATGAATGGCAAATTTAAGAACACATTACGTTCAGAAAACGTGCTACAGCGCCTTTAGTACTGCAGAAGATCAAGGTTTTTAATTATCTCAATACCTCATTTGGTCGCCATATTTGTAAAATAATTCAAGAGGAGTTTCCAAAGTGACCAATATATTGCAATACAGAGTTGTGTAATACACGTATTGCAATACGATTTTCATATCGCAATATATTGCACCAACAAATCGAATTTAATTTATTTATCTTGTAAAAGGCACATTTACAGGCTTAACCTGCATTAAGACTTCGTCATTTGCAGCGGTGGGTTATTTCTGATAAGATAGTGTTATTAGTTAGTGTGATAATGGTATAGCTAATAGCGATGAGCGACCTTAGCAGTGACAGGCATACATCTTATGACGTCATATACATACACGTATATCCCTGCTCTTGGTTGGTGTCAATTTTAGAGTGAGTGAGTGAGTTAGTGTTTAACGCCGCTTTCAAGAGTATTTCACTTATATCACGGCTGCTAGTATTATGGCAGGGAGAAAGCCCGCAACGCCATGTGGCTATGCATTGCGGTGAAACCTGCGAGCAACGGCTGGAACTAGCGAACCATGGGTGGTACTGCACTGAAATTCAGTGTAGCATTGCTACCAAACCTGACTGCGTGTAGAACAGTTCTCTACTGCAGACAAAGTTGCCGTGCCCCTGGCGGGATTCGAACCACGGACCTCTTGATCCGAACCCGAACGCGCTAACCACTGCGCTATCCCGCCCCCTCAATTTTAGAAACGTACAAACTAAGGCTGTGCAATATTATTGCAATACCAATATATTGCAATACAGAGTTATGCAATACACGTATTGCAATACGATTTTCATATCTCAATACAATCCACCAAAAAATTTTAAGTCAAATTTATTCATTTATCTTGTAAAAGGCACATTTACTGAACCTGTATTAAGAACATTATAAGTACTAGAATGTGTGTTGGACTGTATTACAAATGATTTTTTTAAAGATCTGAAAGTCATTTTCTCAAATGTATCATGTTGAAAGTGCAAAAGGAAATAAAAAAAAGTGTAGAGTTCATTTAGCATGTTGTAATATCATTGGCACTAGTTAAAATGGTGTCTAGAGAAATATCTCATTGTCAGAGGATCTTGCAATATATTGTGGTACGTATTGCAATACATTACAGTTCAGCAATACTATCGCAATACAAAAAATGAGGCAATACACAGCCCTAGTACAAAGGTTATTTATTTTTCAAACGGATACTTTAAGCAGAAATGCAACATAATGGTGCATCTTTAGGCATTGTAAATAAATAAAATATACTTGGGATTTCTTGACGAATACCATGCATATCTCATCAAGTGAAGTAGAAACACATATTTTCAGGAGTGGCGCAGTAAAGAGTTTCACTATATTATTTCTAACATATGTGATGTAATATACGTGGTGATGGATGAGAAAGGCCACATTTTCTATTTCTATTTAACAAGTTATGCGTAGTTCGTAAATACTGTTCATTTAACGAGTCTAACATCCACAATTGCCTTCCTTTTCAACGATCATCTTATGACGTCATCCTAGTGTGACGAAGACGTCATATGATTTATAGATGGTGTATGTCTTTTCTTGACAAATACCATGTTTATCTCATCGGGTGAGGTAGAAACGTAGATATTTCACCAGTGGCGCAACGCAGCCGTTATATTACCTAAGTAAAAACAAATATTCTATATTTATTATATCATTATTTCTGTTGTTTATGTTCAAGTGGAGTGATTTCACTGCAAACGTACATTTTTCGTAAGCTGACACTATTACGTCATAATATTGTCCCGATGAGGTCACGCGAGTGGCGATACAATGTATCACCACTCAGTAGAGTGACGATAAAGGATATCGCCACTGTAGCTTGATAGAGGGTTTATTTCACTGATATGAATGAGTATCTCACTCCAAATTATATAATAAAAAGTGTTATCTCTCATAGAGTAGAATAACATTTTATTTCACTCAGTGAAAATACGGAATATATATTTAAGTGATAATTGCCTTATTCCACAACTGAAAGTATAATGTATGTGTGTGTGTGTGTGTGTGTGTGTGTGTGTGTGTGTGTGTGTGTGTGTGTGTGTGTGTGTGTGTGTGTTGGTGTACTCTCCGCTGGTAGTGTTCGGTTCGTTAGAGAAATCATACATTGTAAACAAGCTGTAAAAAAGAAATGTTTCTTACTTTCACAAGCATTCGTCAACTTGATATCCCAATAGACTGCAAACTGAAGTTAGTGCATAATCTTGTCAACTTTACGGAGCCGAAGTTCGGATTTTTGGTTTCTGAAAATGTTTCAATTTTGTAAATGTTGAATTCTATGATTTGAGGTGAACTAGATATATTATACCCTATCAGAGTATTCGTAAAGTTAGAATTATAGCAATCTTGGCTAAATTATATACTGTAACAGTAAATTAAGTACCATTTTTGATAGCGTTATATACAATCTGTATTCTTCAAATTTTGTTAATTTTCCATTATTGTCAAGTGTCTGGCGTATTCTTCAGGATAACTGGATTTTATTATTTTTCTCACTCCCAGTTAGTATCTGGCATTGTTTAGCTTAAAAATAACGAACAACTCATTGAATCAGATGGATCAGTTGTGATCTTCTATTGGCTCGTGACCATTTTTGTTAAAGGGACAGTAGCACGATTTTTCGCCAAAATAAGTCGATGAAATGTATTTGAAAATAATGTCAGTAATAGTAAAACACCCTTCTCTCTTTGGAAAATGGAGTTAAACAATTAGTGTACATGATTCGGTAAAGCCAAAGGAATCTTTTTGTAATTCGAAATGATAAAATGTGTCCACATTAAAATGGCCGCCATGCATAGTTTGCTGTATATGTAACACCGTTATTACCACTACGGATAGCTGGTTTGTGTTATAATATGTTTTGCTCTCTAAAGTAAATATAAATGACATAAGCTATCATTATAAATGGGAAATTTAAACAAATACAATTTGCAAAAATCGTGCTACTTAAGAAATAAAGTTCGCTGTACCCCAATGTGTTTTGTAATAAAGTATAGTTTTGCCCTGAACTATTATAGTTAAAGTACGAGGACGGTAGTCCGAGAACTTTGACGTTATAATAGTTCAGGGCAAAACTATACTTTATTACAAAACACATTGGGGTACAGGGAACTTTATTACTTTTCTAAGATAACCCATAACACAACATTCTACTTTGAGTAATTTTGCAATAAAAATAGAGTTTACTTCCTTAATATTAATAATCCATGATCAGGGCCAACTGACGAGCCGTGCGACACCAGCGACTATGACGTCATTGTTCTGTTGTGACGTCATAGTGGTTCCTGAGCTTGCCTAATGCGGATTTCGTCGTTTTGGTTCAAGTACAAATGTAGCTTAAAATTTAAGACTAATTCGGATCCAAAAGAACACATTCCTTCAAAAATTGTTATAACAACGCTACCGTTGTTTTAGGACATTATCATTTGCAGAAAAACACGGTCTTTTCAACTGCCCTCTTTCGTTGGGTAACCATGGGCACACGTGACTACGAGGGGAGCGGAAACGTCATTCAATTGTTACGTCATCACAAAAACTATACCTTAATCGTCTGATAAAGTACTTTTATTTCGATTGTTCTAGCCGCTAGGCATCTTAGAATGTCCCTTTAAATTAGGTACTACTACAGATACTGATTAACTTAGAACTTGCACATGGTTTATAACAATCATCTGTCTGCGATGAACTTCACTATTTAGTGCATTGTCCATCTGACACCAAATTCTTAACATCCTAATATTGATAATTAGAATTATTTACCACTGGACTTTGTACAATGTTTTATTATGTATTTATATAATTATGTCCTCTGTGTAACTATATGTGGTTTTAATTCTGTATTATGTCCTGTTCTTGGTTTAAACATGTTTTATTCACAACGACCAGGGTTGGAAACTAAACCTACGTGCAAAAGAAACGTCTCCATACAAAATACAAGATAACGTGAAGTACAATAGAAAGTACACACCTCAGTTGGTTTTGTCAAATGTAATATTTTCTATTACAAATATCTTATAAAGTGTTCGACGTCGTACACTGAAACCTAATTGCGCAGGCGTGTAGTCATCAGTCAAAGATAACTTGTATGGGGTTTCTATTTTTTTATTTCTTTTAAAATACGTTTTAGATTTGTAAATTCTATTCAATCTTTAAAACTGTTCATCGATATATAAGACGTATTCTATGTGAAAACCAATCAATGTGTCTCATTCCGAACGCATTTACAATATTTTAAACACGGTAGGGTCATGTTGGTGTATATTTCATTTCTAACCCCTGTCTATTTCAAACAAGGATATTTAACTACAAATTAACCAGTCACCAGTATATTCATTCAAACTACTTCAGATATGTGTTATTGTAATGTTACTACTATCAAATACATTTTAGTCCTTTTAAAATAATGAATAAATCGAAACCACGTGTGTACCTTTTTTGTTTGTTTCAGTCCGAGAGCAATTATACATCCGAATGAAACTGAGTTACATAATGTCTTCAGAAGCTAAATAAAATAAATTCAATTTTTTTAAAATGAAATCGTGGTTTTGGAATCTCCTTAACTAGACGAGAAAGTAAAAAAGTTAAATGACGTCATGAGAATAATGACGTCACAAAGTCGACAAAGTCCAAGAAGATATTTATATCAAAAACATATTGTTTTATATCCTCGACCAACGGTCCGGGCTACATAGTAATACCAAAGATTCTGTCTGTTTGTCTGTCTGTCCGTCCGTCCTTCCATCCGTCCCTCGGAATATACTTTTTGACCGACCACTTGCAGAAAAACTATTTCTCCGATTTTTTAAAAAGAATTGCTCAAATATTACACACCACGAGTAGAGGTGCAGTGCCGAATTACAAGCGATTTCGTGATATTTTAATTTTTTTAATGAAATGACGGGTCGGGGGTAAGAATGAACCTCGCTCACATTTTTGTGAAATTTTAACTTGAATGCTAAACATTCTGGTCGAAAACCATGTAAAAAAGCGTTTTCAGCATTCCAAGTGTAGATGATGAGACACAAAAATCATACTCATCATACTTAAAAAAAACATGTTCCTGTCAAATCCATTTAAAATCTACTTTCTTTACAGCAATATTTCATTTTATACTCTCTTATTAACGTGGGGTGTTTCTTTTGCACCTGAGAATAGTTATTCACCTTTTTTTGCACGATATAGAATTACATTTATTCCGCTACAGTTTTAGTCTTTAAAATGTTGAGAGTTTTCTTCCGTGCCGTCTTCAATGAAGCATCTATATTCAGTCTTTCCCGCTTTCCTTGGTACATACCATATAGTATAACATATATCCAGGTGAAGACGGAATGAACTGAACAGTCCTTGTCTTATATATTGAGAGTTGTCTAACCTGATGTAACGATTTATAGCTGCAACTTGCAGTACCAGAGCCGATAACCTGATAAAATGTAGCACTTTCTTTAATAAAACATTTGCGTCTCAGTCTATGGTTTGTTGAACTATTATCTCTTGTTTGAACAATGATGAAGGCCTAGACCATGTTTCTCAGGGTGTATATGTTCATAAACATAATGATCTCCACACAGAAATTATTGTTCCTGTATATTGACTGAGGGAATATTTCTGTAACATTCCCAATAGGTTCATCATTGGTAAAATGGGGATTAGCAATTGTTTCACCGCAACGTCCCGTATTTCGTCGTCTGTGACGTCATAAAACGATAGTTCGTGACGTCACTCTAGCTTGTCGTTTCCTGGCTAATTATACTGGAGACAAACGGAATAGAATTGGTAATAAATAAATTATTACACTCGAGTGTGCCATATGGCATTTACGAAACTCGTGTTAATTAATGTATAACCCACGCTCTCGCTCGGACAATACAAAAATTCACACTCGTATTGTAAAAGTCATACGACACACTTTATCGTGTAATAATCTCTATTTATTCAACTTTGTTATTCACCAGCGGCAACGTTTCGGAATTGAACCTTTTACCATTTTGAAGCAAAGTTATAACAATTACACCTGCAACAGTATGTATTCCTTAATAATCAACACAATCTGTACACTAAAGTTATCCCTACTGACAGCTTTTAATATTTCACTTAAGCTACGGCAGTGTTTTAAGGTCGCCCTTTAGTTTCGTGCAACTGGACCTATGCTTTATCTCTTATATCAAGACGTCAGACAGAGCTGAACAAAAACTCGACCTGCCTTCTCATAGAGCAAACCTAGTGAGTGAGTGAGTTGGGGTTTAACGCCCATTTCAAGAGTATTTCACTTATAGCGCGGCTGCTAGTGTCATGGCAGGGAGAAAGCCCGCAACGCCATGTGAAGTCCTATGCGTTGCGGTGAAACCTGCGAGCATCGACTGGAACTAACGAACCATGGGTGGTGCTACGCTGAATTTCAGTGTAGCATTGCACCCAAACCTTACTGCGTGTAGAACAGTTCTCTACTGCAGACAAAGTTGCCGTGCCCCTGGCAGGATTCGAACCCTGGACCTCTTAATCTGAAGCCGAATGCGCTAACCACTGCGCTATCCCGCCCCCAAACCTATAGAGAAGCGCATATTATGTGCGTAATCTTTCCCTTTTAACCAGGTCACAATTTGTTATTGTGATATTGAACGGTGTGTAATAATACGTGTAAATATGTTAAATAAATAAACAGATTACATCAAAGTATTTGACATGGGTATTTCTCAGTTGACAAACCACAATATTTTGGAACAAATCAAAACTCTTTAACACAAAGTACACAACCAAACGGCCCGTCTTTTACTATGTTCAATTTGAAACAAGATATATACATTAACATCAAACGGTCACCAACATATTTTGATTGCAATAAAATCTGTTTGTATTAATGATATCAACCTTTGACAATATTGAGCGCTTTTAAAAATGCTCTTTAGATTACAATACACACGATCTGCTTCAGACGGTCATCACAGTATTTTATTGTTAAAACATTCATGTTTCTATTAGTGTAAGTGATACACTTTTTGTGATATTGATTTATCACCCGAACTGGCTCTCACAGTGGATATCGCTTGTGTGAGATAAAGTGATATCGACAACCAATATCTACATTGTAGATATCGCTACAATAAAATCGTCACAATCCTATTACATCATCAGTCAATGACATCACAATGCTTTGACACCACTGAGAGCACTGCTGACAATGGATGGTATGACGTCACAAAGTTGATGACGTTACAACGTTTTGATGCCATAATTCTCATGACGTCGCAATGCTATACCTCAGTGACATGAAGAAGCTAAATGGCAGTTTTGTATTAAGGATGTGTTCATTCTTTTGACAATAACTGTCTGAGAAAGATTTTGAATGGTAGATAAAATCTCACCCTCGTGTCTTCTGATATCAAATGTATCAACACTCGTTCTTAATACTAATATCCGAGGCTTTCCGAGTAAAATAATCAACACTGTTCAATGTTAAACACATGTCAAATCATACAAATCTTACGATCATTAAACAATTGTTGATTGCAGGGAAATCTGTTTCCATTTATAACATTAATGTGTTTACATCAATATGACCCCATAAGGGATATTGATATAGTCACAATGGATAGATAAACGCTATTTGAAACCCCTCTCTAAAAGACACGATATATACATTTATTCTCTTCAAAAGACAAGCAAACACATTTGAGTGTAAGAAAATCCATTAGCGAGATACAACATGAGATACAATATTAATTTTCTAGCTTTGAGCAAATCAAGTCATTAAAATTTAATTCTGTAAGATTGTGATCGTACTACGAACACCAGATTTGAAATATACTGACATTTATCAATTTACCGCTATAGGGTGTTTATGAAACAGTGCTATGACTAGTGGCTTTTGGAACCAATGATTTTACCGATTATCAACATACTCGGCTGGTCTTGGCCAACAGAAAAATTCCTATTTCATCCATCAATACAGAAAGCTTTCGATTAGGGTACATGTATTCTAATCTAAAATGATACGATCTCAGTTTTGACTCAAAGTCAACGACAAAGTCCATACCATTCACAAAGTCTATACGGAGGGCGTCAGTAGGTCTCTGGATCCTGTGTCTGTTAAAGACGTCTGGTAATGGTCATTCAATCATAACTCTGGAAATACTTATTTCTAATTGGCAAGTGAGAAAAATCAGATACGATATAATTTGGTATTATGGATTGCTCAAGAAACGATGGGAACGCCGACGCCGATGGAAACTCAACCAAAAACAATAAGTCTCACGGCCCTTTTAGGGGGAGACATAATTTCATGAAACTAATTTACAACAAAAATATTAAAGGCGTCGTGATATGAAGAAAATAATTCATACAACTGCCGTAGTGTCAGTGTCGAACATTTGCTATAATTGTCGATTAGTTTAACTGCTCATTCATGTCACAAGGGCTTAAGATCCTCTCTTGATATACAAAAACAGTGATATTGTTTAAATGATATCTACGCCATAATGGATCGAATTTTCTTGAATCCATTATCTTGGTAATTGTGATGATATTAACATTTGATATACGTTGAGAAAAGTACCTACTGTAACATATTATCAAGAGATCAATTCCATCACAAAACAATTAATGAGTTCTAATCTATTTATCTCTCATCAATTAATTCCAACTGATAGAAAGCTCGAACTGCCAGAAAACACTCGACTTAGATCATTTGTAAAGACGACAGAAAGCACAGAGCACCATGTTCAGTTTCATCCTAATCTGCTCCTTGTCAATGCTAGGCAAATACTTGTCAGCTGACAAGGCAATGTTTGAGGTACAAATGGATCATCAAACTGGTTCTCTAGGTTGTACAGAACTATGTGAAGACAGACAAGCATGTTTGGACCAGAGTTACTCACCAATAACACTGTTGTGTATTCTTCGCTTCAACTCTTCCATCGATCCTTCAACAAACAAACAGGTAATATACCTCATTATAATGTTGTATTCTAACAGTTGATCCTAAATATTTTAGCCGTTAAACAATCTTTCTCTGTTTAAGGAAGTTGAAACATACATATTTGTGAAACTGTCTTACGTATTCGTAGCATCATATAAAAATAGCCACTAATAAATTCATAGAAATTGATTGTTACTTTTCACAATGTTATGTATTTCGATTCAAAACTTCAAATACATCAATCAACAAAAAAGGGGAAAGAGAGTAAGAAAAATATATATTGGATTAAACTTATTTATTCTATGTTGGGGACATATATATGTATTTCAATGTCGTTGTCAAACATGTGATAATGATATCAGAAACTATGTCGAAACGTCGGCAACATAGAATAGATCTAGACTCTGGCTATTGATATGATATTAATGATACGGAAACACACGAGGTTAATAATCTCTTTATCATATATGTCATTATTAAAATAAGCGTGTTTTTGTTGTAAAAGTGGAAAGAGAATTGACCTTGTTTTAGCGGAGTAATATCACAGACGGTACATCAAAGTGATGGTCACGACATCGGCTGTGAAGTGCCTAAAATAGTTCATATTTAAAACAATTTAAAAACACATGTGCGTAATTCTTTAAAAAATCAACAGTTGGTCCCTGGTTTCTTGTTCATGGAGATATTTTCATTCAGTTCATAAGCATCTATCTAAAGCACTCATAAATAATTTGGTCACGTTGCTAGAACAAGGGAAGTAACGCTAGTTTCAACGTTTTGGAAGCTGCGTTGCCGGGTTGATTCGGATTGCTGCATAACAGTATCTTAAACGGTAAACTTAAACGGTAATTATGTGTGAGGTGGGGTTGTTTCCTTTGTTTATGACAATAAGTACCTATTAAAGTACCTAATACCGTATGCTCAGCCCTCAAGGACTGCTAAAATGCTAGTGCGATCGACGAGGCGCGTCGGTAGGTCACACACTGACACATCAAGATTCATTTTGTACACAGGACACTGCAGCTACTTGCTGATCCTGTTGGTTAACGCACTGAAGTTTTGAATGATTTTTAAAACAAATCTACAATTATCTTGACTTTGTTAAAGGAGCAGTAGCACGTATTTTCGCTCAAATAAGTCGATGAAATTTATTTGAAAAATAATTTCACCAATCGTAAAACACCATTCTCTTTTCGTAAAACCAAGTTATAAATGAATGTACATGACTAAGAAAAGCCATTGGAATCGTTTTTGTCATTACAAATAATAAAATGTGTTCACAATAAAATGGCCGCCATGCGATTTTTGCTTTATACACAACACCATTATTACCACTACGGATAATTGCTTTATGTAATAAGATGTTATACCCTCTAAAGTAAATTTAAATGGCACAGACTATCATTATAAATAAGAAATTTGAAAAAATAAATTTTGCAACAAAACGTGCTACTGCCCCTTTAACACTATAAATGCACATAGTGTACCATATCAGATGATTTCGTGTTTTTGAATATATCCATTATTTCAAGCGGAAATACTCGGGTAAACTCCCGGTTACGGTTTTCAATGATACGTAAACAGTTTTAGGATTCGCATGAAAAGAGTGGAATTCTGCGAAAGTAGTTCGTGTATTTGACCTTTGACCTGTTTTGCATATTTATCAGATTTGGATACCAAGTTTATCAGATTACTTTATTGCACCGATAACACCCTCCATTATATGATAAAAATTGTTATCCATTAAATTTGCCCTCAATCTTCACCATCTCAACTTCAAGAATGCTAATCAAAGAAATAAAATAGAACACAAACCATTCGAACATTTTGGGGGAACCGCGTTATTTACACATAGGATCACAAACGTTCTTACCTACTTGTAACGAGTTATAAGCATTGCACATTTATTACGAAAAACCCTATCCTGAACATGTGTTCAGATCCTGGACCTGTACGGATTTATCCCATCTTAAGATCAGGTATAGTAATTCTCCAGAAATAGATATTATATAGGTTTTATTGTTGTAATATGTCAGTATCTGACCATAAACATGTTCAAATAAGAAATATCGCATAATAATGTATAATAATCTCGTTGTAACTTGTAAGATATAATCTTCTGACCGTAATCAAATTCCAGGAAGTGAGAGACTGTGGAACTGGCGTCTGTGTTCAGCGTTCAGTCCGAACAAGATCAGGACGAATTGTGACAGTTTGGGAGACGTATGTTGGCAGTGCTCAGAAAACTGACCAGAACAAATATGGTGGTAATATTATGATAAAACCATTCCCGACAGTTCAATTGCTCTTTGATTATTAAGTTAGTTAAGGTGTGACTGTGACAGTTTGGGAAACTTACGCTGTTATTCCGCAGATCACATATGATGGTAAATAAATTAATTCATCCACAACGTAATATATCTACCTATATATTGTTTGATTGAATCACTTTAAAAAATTGTCAAAATCCATCGAGTGACATTAAATAACAATTCAATCTATAATTGAATGACTCAAAAGCAATGCAATACAAGTTGTTTAACAGAGACAATGATAAACTTTACAATACAATTTGTTTGACAGAAACCAAAATTGTGGTTTAAACTAAAAACAGTATAATACACTTAGTTTTGTAGAAATTAAGTTCAGATTTGAACCCAAAGCAAAGCATAACAATTTGTTTTACAGATACCAAGCTGAGCTTCATTCTCATAAGAAAGGGCTCTTGCAAAATGAGTGGAAAACTGAACAACGTCATCGCTCCCGATCCAGATACTTCAAACAGGTCTCCATGCAAGGCAAGAGGTGACAAGATATTCCTGGATAATGGCAACTACTCTTGGACAATGAGTGTGACACAGACGGATAATGTGTCTTCCATGGTACTATTCCGATTAAAATCAGTTCAAGATGGCAAATCCTTTTTTGCCTTCTGTTTGGCAAAACAAGATGGTTCATTTCAATTTGGAAAGTCGAACATGAATAATCTATATTGTAAATCAACTGCACTGTTGAAATTCACTTTAAGCAATGGAGCTTTGCGTGTTATCGACTTGAACACGAATGTTACAGTGTTACAGGAAGGACTTAAGCACGTGCCTGGAAACAAGTTTTACCTCTCTTTTAGAATCTCTATAGCAGACAGAAGTGATTTTAAACTGGTACTTAATGAGAAAAATAGAAAATTGTGTCATCGAATGATAAAGGATCGTTCTCACACGAACATATTATAGCTGCAACTTGTAGTACCAGAGCCGATAACCTGATAAAATAAAGCACTTTCTTTAATAAAACATTTGCCTCTCAGTCTATGATTTGTTGAACTATCATATCTTGTTTGAACAATGATGAAGGCCTAGATCATGTTTCTCAGGGTGTATATGTTCCACAGGAACTCGATATTGTAATTGAAACGTAGATAAAACGTAGGTTTGAAAAAAACTACCCCCTATATAACATAGAATAAAGAAGCAAGGGCAGTCATAATGTAGATCTAAGGGTCCATTCAACATTAAGTCAATATTTTAGCTAAGAATTGGTGACATTCACAAATGAACGTACGTACCAATCATCTATACATTTCTACTCAAAACCCGGCTGATTTCCACCATATGTCAACCCTGATAAGTTTAATAGCTCTTCAAACTCGAAAATCCCGTGAACGTTACTCCGCATTCGACACCCATTCATACAACCTGATTGGTCCTTTGAGCTGGCTCTGTAAGTTCACATTTCAAAGCTTTTCTCTGACCAAGTGTTGAATTCATAGCGAAGCAATTTTCGAAACATCTAACCGTTCTCATCATGCTGTCGTGTGTTAACTGATATTATATTAATAGTTCCCCTCAACGGACTTATCACATCAATCGAATGTGTATCGGCTGCAGAGTAACGTTCACGGGAAATGTTTTTGTGGTCGATTTTCGAGTTTGGAGAGCTATCAAACTTATCAGGGGTGACATATGGTTGAAATCAGCCGGGTTGTGCGGAGAAATGTAAAGGTGATACGTACGTACGTTGATCTGTGAATGTCACCAATCCTTAGCGTAAATTTTGATCTAATGTTTAAATGGACCCTTAGATCGGCAATATGGCTGCCCTTGCTCCTTTACTCTAAGGGGTAGGATTTTTTTTACCAACGTTTTTTCAACGTTTCAATTACTGTATCGAGTTCCTGTGTTCATAAACTGCATGATCTCCACACACAAAAATTATTGTTCCTGTATATTGACTGATGGAATATTTCTGTGACATTCCGAATAGGTTCATCTTTGGTAAAGTGGGGGTTAGCCATTGTTTCATCACGACGTCCCGTGTTTCGTCGTCTGTGACGTCATAAAACGATAGTTCGTGACGTCACTGGAGCTTGTCGTTTCCTGGCTAATTATACGGGAAACAAATAGAATAGAATTATTACACTCGAATGTGCCATATGGCATTTACAAAACTCGTGTAAATGTATGTATAACCCTCGTTCTTGCTCAGACAATACAAACATTCACACTCGTTTCGTAAAAGTCATAAGACACACTTCCTCGTGAAATAATATCTATTCAACTTTGTTATTCACCGTTTCGGAATTGAACCTTTTACCGTTTTGAAGCAAAGTTAGAACAATTACACCTGCAACATCATTTATTCCTTAATACTCAAAACAATCTGTACACTAAAGTTATCCCTGCTGACAGCTTTAAATATTTCACTTAAGCTTTCGCAATGATTTAAGGTCGCCCTATAGTTTCGTGCAACTGGACCTATGCTTGATCTCTTATAACAAGACGTCAGCCAGAGCTGGACACAAACTCGACCTGCCATCTCAAATTTGGATTTCTATCGTACAATAAAAATAGATGTAGATTTTGAATGTTTTCATCAATAGTGTCTGTGTGAGGCAGTTTCGTATTTTTCTAAGTAGATTTCGTTGATCAAATCATAATTTGATAAATAAATAAATTTAGGTCTTAAAAGGGAGGATCGCCTTTGCCCACTTTGTATCATACCTTATATAGAGAATGACTATCACTTTTGCCTGGTATGTCCCTTCTTTAAGAAATTAAGAAATGATATTCTTCCAAAATATTATCACATATATCCCTGTGAAGTAAAGCCAACCCAATTGCTTTCCTCAAAGAATACTTTTGTCATCAATAATCTAGCAAAATATATATTTCTATCCATGAAAAATAGAAACAAATTTATTGTAACCACAAAAGACATAATGCTGTAATCTTCATGATTTTGTACGGTGCTCTATGTATGTATTATATTATGTACTGTAATCTGATGTATAATGGGCCTGTGGCCCCTTTACTGAATAAACTCTCTCTCTCTCTCACATAGAGCAAACCTATAGAGAAGCGCATATTATGTGCGGAACCTTTTTACCGGGTAACAATTTGTTATTGTGATATTGAACGTTGTGTTATAATACGTGTAAATATGTTTAGTAAATAAACAGACTACATCAAAGTATTTGACATGGGTATTTCTCAGTTGACAAACCACAATATTATGTAACAAATCAAAAATCTTTAACACAAAGAACACAACCAAACGGCCTTATAGTCACACATATTCCATGAGTAATATTAAAGCAATTCCCGTCTTTTACTATGATCTATTTGCAACAAGATATATACATTGACATCAAACGATCACCAACAGTTTTGATTGCAATAAAATATGTTTGTATTAATGATATCAATCTTTGACAATGTTAAGCGCTTTTAAAAATGCTCTTTAGATTACAATACACACGTTCTGTTTCAGACGATCATCAAAATATTTTATTGTTAGAAAAATCCATTAGTGTAAGTGATAAATTGGAAATACTTAGCTATTTTCAATGTGAACTTCGAAATTTAAACTTATCTTTAGATGTAAAGATACACATATCGAAATAAGATGATCATCAAAAAAGTGTTCCATTAGTTATATTGAATTTACAATTTCATCCAAACTTTTTGTGATATTATTCATATTGATATGTATCACCCAAACTTGCTCCCACAGTTGATATCGCTTGGGCATGTGAGATAAAGTGATATCGCGAGCAATATCTACATTGTAGATAAAATAAAATCGTCACAATCCTATTACATCATCAGTCAATGCCATCACAAGGCTTTGACAGTGAGAACACTGCTGACAATGGATGTAATGATGTCACAAAGTTGATGACGTGACAACGTGTTGATGCCATAATGTTCATGATGTCGTAATGCCATACCTAAGTGACATCACTGCTGAAGAAGCTAAATGGCAGTTTTGTATTAAGGATATGTTCATTCTTTTGACAATAACTGTCTAAAATAAATTTGAATGATAGATAAAATCTCACCCTCGTGTCTTCTGATATCAAATGTATCAACACTCGTTCTTTTAAGTTACGTTACTAATATCCGAGGCTTTCCGAGTAAACTAATCAGCTCTGTTCAATTTTAAACACATATCATGATGACATGGTATCAAACTCTGAAGATCATTAAACAATTGTTGATTACAGGAAAATCTGTTTCCATTTGTACCATTAATGTGTCTACATCAATATGATCCCATAAGGGATATTGATATAATTACAATGGAAAGCTAAAAACTATTTGAAACTCCTCTCTTATTCTCTTCAAAAGACAAGCAAACACATTTGAGTGTAAGAATATTCCATTAGCGAGATACAACATGAGATACAATATTACTCAATCAAACTTAATTCTGTAAGATTGTGATCGTATTACCAACACCAGATTTGAAATATACTGACATTTATCAATCTACCGCTATAGGGTGTTTATGAAACAGTGATATGACTAGAGGCTTTTGGAACCAATCATTTTACCGATTATCAATATACCCGGCTGGTCTTGGCCAACAGAAAAATCCCATAGTACATCCATTAATACAGAAAGCTTTCGATTAGGGTACATGTATTCTAAGTAATAGATAGAGAACTCGTAGCAGTACATTATCGGGATATAAGTGTACAGGTTCAAACATGTACATTTATATCCCGATAATGTACTGCTACGAGTTCTCTATCTATCTTCCTCGTGTAATAATCTCTATTTATTCAACTTTGTTATTCACCGGCGGCAACATTTCGGAATTGAAACTTTTACCGTTTTGAAGCAAAGTTATAACAATTACCAATCAGTACATTATCGGGATATAAATGTACGGGTTCAAACCCGTACATTTATATCCCGATAATGTACTGCTACGAGTTCTCAATCTATCTTAGAGCACAGTCAAATGCTTGAGTCGTCAAGAAAAAGTCTTAAAATTAATATATTTCAAATGAATTGTCAACAAATTTGGGAAACATTATCTCGAACACAACATGCAAAACATTGACATTTCTCATTTTCATATGCAAATGTTAGGGACATTGACGTCATCATCAGCACTGTGAGCACTGAATTTCTTAAATTGTCCGTGGTGCATGAGGCGTACAATTTATATAAAGCATGCGAGTCGTGCTACAGCATAAGCGTTGTGCTTGAATCACTGACATGCATGATTTAAGCAAGTTTTTATTCAGCAACATTGAGCAGTAATACATTTCATTGCCTATAAAGACTGGACAGTCCAAGGACAAGTACACTATTCATTCAGGAAAGGTAACTTTACTTTTTTACTCTTTACTTTTCAGAATGTGTATTCAAACTAATTTTCATTAAATTGTTTTTTTTAATAACTGTTATTTTTTGTTTGTATTTCAAATATTTTCCCATCACGTTAAGTTGTTTGTTCAGCAGTATTTATCAATATGCGAGTTATAATATCTATTGTTGCATATGCTATTGTGCATCGGGTTTATATTGCATATCAATTATTTCAGGTTACTACAGCAACGAAATTGTACTCGAACTGTCTATGGGAAAGAATGTAACGTCGTATTGGACATCGCTCGGAGGCTGCGTGACGATACAGGGGTTTCAGTGAGACGACAATGCAGCCTCCATCCTCTAACACTCCAATAAGGTAATTTTGTATCACTTTCTTCTAATGTTTATGTCGTTTTATATAACATATGTCATGGTTGAAAATATATAAAACATTGATAACATGTTTTGATGCTTGTCATTGTTTCACTTACTCGTGATATAAATGAAATATTTCAATTGACCAATTGACCAATTGAACTCACATTACTTGCTTTATGTACATGCTTTTATTCTTCTTCCAGGATTATCAAGCTCCTAAACATAGATGACCCCCATCGACGGAAGTGACTTTATCCTTTCGAAAAGGGTACACAGCAGATCATTTGTCAATGTAATAAGTGTTTAATTGTGTATTATCCACATAAATAAAACAATCAGCTGACATTGTTTTTTGTTTTAATGGAAGTCTGTGAACCAGTTTAATGAGCAATGATACCCGAACGCAACCAGACAACCATACATCTATCAGGATATAAATGTACTCCACGTGACCACCATACAATCATATGATTGGACGAAAGCATTTGACTGTGCTCTAATCTAAAATGATACGATCTCAATTTTGACTCAAAGTCAACGACAAAGTTCATACCATTCACAAAGTCTATTCTGAGGGCGTCAGTAGGTCTCTAGATCCTGTGTCTGTTACAGACGTCTGGTAATTGGTCATTCAACCATAACTCTGGAAATACTCATTTCTAATTCGCTAATGAGAAAAATCAGATACGGTATTATTTCGTTACATTGAGCTCTATTTACGTAACCTAGTGCGCAAGAATACATGTGTTGAGCACTTGCTTGATAACGGTGCTAGTATCTGCATCGAAACGTCGCACTCATATCAATAAAGAAGTTGACTATCCATAGAACTTGTTCTTATTCATCAAACCAGCTTCTAAAATGCCTCTCAAAGAAATGTAATAATTAGCATCAGGTGCGGTTCTCACTCTTTGTCAAGTCATCACAGGATGTAGATGCAGCTTCAGATTTTAATTTCACTGTTACCTTACCTGGAGGAGAGTATTAACGGCGATTCAAGAACATATGGTACGTCATCTGTGATTAAAACTAGAACGTGTTTTTCTCGTCACCAAGGAACCCCAAACCATTACGTTTTTAGAGTAATCACACTTCAAAATGACAAACTGCAAATTGTTGCCACGGAAACAGAAAAAACAATTCAGAAAAAGTTCAAACCCCCAAAGGCAATGAAAGGTCAAAGTCATTGCCATGGAAACAGAAAGGAAGCTTAAACCACTAGAAGGTACTTTCTCATGACATGGAGAAACAGTATAAAAAGTTGGTGAGGATTGGTCTGGATTGCTCAAGAAAAGATGAGAACGCCGACGCCGATGGAAACTCAATCAAAAACAATATGTCTAACGGCCCTTTTAGGAGGAGACATAATTTCATGAAACTAATTTACTACAAAAATGTTAAAGGCGTCGTGATATGAAGAAAATAATTCTATAATTGTCGATTAGTTGAACTGATCATTCACATCACAAGGACTTAAGATCCTCTCTTGATATACAAAAACAGTTATATTGTTTAAATTATATCTACGCCATAACGGATCGAATTTTCTTGAATCCATTATCTTAGTAATTGCGAGAAAAGTACCTACTGTAAAATCTTTTCAAGAGATCAATTCCATTACTAGAGAATTAATGAGAGAATTAATAATCTATTCATCTGTCTTCAACTAATTCCAACTGATAGAAAGCTCGAACTGCCAGAAAACACTCGACTTACATCATTTGTAAAGACGACAGAAAGCACAGAGCACCATGTTCAGTTCAATCTTAATCTGCTCCTTGTCAATGTTACTTTTAGGCAAATACTTGTCAGCTGACAAGGCAATGTTTGAGGTACAAATGGATCATCAAACTGGTTCTCTAGGCTGTACAGAACTATGTGAAGACAGACAAGCATGTTTAGACCAGAGTTACTCACCAATAACAATGTTGTGTATTCTTCGATTCAACTCTTCCATAGATCCTTCAACAAACAAACAGGTAAGACAAATCTTAACACAATGCTGTAGTCTAAGTTGATCCTATACAGTTTAGCCGTTAAACAATCTTTCTCTGTTTAATCAAGTTGAAACATATATAAGGGAAACAGTATTACTTATTCGTAGCATCATATTAAAAAAAATACTTATAAACCCATATAGCTACTTCTCAACCTGAACTAAATATATTCTCCAGCTGATTGTTACTTTTCAATCACAATGTTATGTATTTCGATTCAAAATTTCCAATACATCATTCAACAAAAAAATATAAAGAGTGTAAGGCAAAATATATACTATGGATAAAACGTCTTTGTTCTATGTTGGGGACATATATATGTATTGTCAAACATGTGATAATGATATCAGAAACTATGTCGAAACGTCGCCAACATAGAATAGACAACTTGTTATCCATTACATTTGCCCTGAATCTTCACCATCTCAACATCAAGAATGCTAATCAAAGAAATAAAATAGAAAACAAACCATTCGAAAATATTGGGGGAACGGCCTTATTTACACATAGGATCACAAACTTTCTTACTTACTTGTACCGAGTTATCAGCATTGCACATTAATTACGAAAAACCGTATCCTGAACATGTGTTCAGATCCTGGACCTGTACGTATTTATCCCATCTTAAGATCAGGTATAGTAATTCTCCAGATGTAGATATTATATAGGTTTTATTGTTGTAATATGTCAGTATCTGACTGAAATATCGAATAATAATATATGACATTCTCGTTGTAACTTGTAAGATATAATCTTCTGACCGTAATCCTATTCCAGGAAGCGAGAGACTGTGGAACTGGCGTCTGTGTTCAGCGTTCAGTCCGAAAAAGATCGGGACGAACTGTGACAGTTTTGGAAACTTACGCTGTTATTCCGCAGATCACATATGATGGTAAATAAACTAATTCATTCACAACGTTATCCACCTATATATTGTTTAGTTGCATCACTTAAAAACATTGTCAAAATCCATCAAGTGACATTTAATAAGTTGAACAATTAAATCTATAATTGAATGACTCAAAAGCAATGCAATACAAACTATTTAAGAGAGACAATGATAAACTTTACATAACAATTTCTTTGACAAAAACCAAATTTGTGGTTTAACAGTATAATACACTTTGTTTTGCAGAAATTAAATTGAGATTTTAGCCCAAAGCAAAGCATAACAATTTGTTTTACAGATACCAAGCTGAGCTTCATTCTCATAAGAAAGGGCTCTTGCAAAATGAGTGGAAGACTGAACAACGTCATCTTTCCCGATCCAGACACTTCAATCAGGTCTCCATGCAAGGCAAGAGGTGACAAGATATTCCTGGATAATGGCAACTACTCTTGGACACTGAGTGTGACACAGACGGATAATGTGTCTTCCATGGTACTTTTTCGATTAAAGTCAGTTCAAGATGGCAAATCCTTTTTTGCCTTCTGTTTGGCAAAACAAGGTGGTTCATTTCAATTTGGAAAGTCGAACATGAATAATCTCCATTGTAATTCGACTGCAACATTGAAATTCACTTTAAGCAATGGAGCTTTGCATGTTATCGACTTGAACACGGATGTTACAGTGTTACAGGAAGGACTTGGACACGTGCCTGGAAACAAGTTTTACCTCTCTTTCAGAATTTATGTAACAGACAAAAGTGATTTTAAACTGGTACTAAATGAGAAGAATAGAGAATTGTGTGATCCAATGATAAAGGATCGTTCTCACATGAACGATTTGTAGCTGCAACTTGCAGTACCAGAGCCGATAACCTGATATAATGTAGTACTTTCTTTAATAAAACATTTGCGTCTCAATCTATGGTTTGTTGAACTATTATCTCTTGTTTGAACAATGGTGAAGGCCTAGACCATGTTTCTCAGGGTGTATATGTTCAACAGGAACTCGATATCGTAATTGAAACGTAGATAAAACGTAGGTTTAAAAAACCTACCCCCTATATAACATAGAATAAAGGAGCAAGGGCAGCCATAATGTTGATCTAAGGGTCAATTCAACATTAGGTCAAAATGTATGCTAAGAATTGGTGACATTCACAAATGAATGTACGTACATAACGCTGTAATTTTCATGATTTTGTACGGTGCTCTATGTATGTATAATACTATGTACTGTAATCTGATGTATAATGGGTCTGTGGCCCCTTAACTGAATAAACTCTCTCTCTCTCTCTCATAGAGCAATTCTGTAGAGAAGCGCATATTATGCGTGGAACCTTTTAACCGGGTAACAATTTGTTATTGTGATATTGAACGTTGTGTTATATAACGTGTAAATATGTCTAATAAATAAACAGACTACATCAAAGTATTTGACATTGGTATTTCTTAGTTGAGAAACCACAATATTTTGTAACAAATAAGCTCGCGAAAAGGGGTCTATGCATTACGCTGAAACCTTTGAGCAACGGCTGGAACTAACAAACCATGGCTGGCACTACGCTGAAATTCAGTGTAGCATTGCACCCAAACCTTACTGCATGTTGAACAGTTCTCTACTGCAGACAAAGTTGCCGTGCCCCTGGCGGGATTCGAACCCCGGACCTCTTGATCCGAAGTTGAATGCGCTAACCACTGCGCTATCCCGCCCCCAAACCTATTGAGAGGCACATATTATCTGCGGAATCAATCCCTTTTAACCAGGTAACAATTTGTTATTGTGATATTGAACGGTGTGTTATAATACGTGGAGATATGTTAAATGAATTAACAGACTACATCAAAGTATTTGACATGGGTATTTCTCAGTTGACAAACCACAATATTTTCTAACAAATGAGCTCGCGAAAAGGGGTCTATGCATTACGCTGAAACCTTTGAGCAACGGCTGGAACTAACGAACCATGGCTGGCACTACGCTGAAATTCAGTGTAGCATTGCACCCAAACCTTACTGCATGTTGAACAGTTCTCTACTGCAGACAAAGTTGCCGTGCCCCTGGCGGGATTCGAACCCCGGACCTCTTGATCCGAAGTTGAATGCGCTAACCACTGCGCTATCCCGCCCCCAAACCTATTGAGAGGCACATATTATCTGCGGAATCAATCCTTTTTAAACAGGTAACAATTTGTGATTGTGATATTGAACGGTGTGTTATAACACGTGGAGATATGTTAAATGAATAAACAGACTACATCAAAGTATTTTACATGGGTATTTCTCAGTTGACAAACAACAATATTTTGTAACAAATCAAAACACAAAGAACACAACCAAACGGCCTTATAGTCACATATATTCCATGAGTAATATTAAAGCAATTCCCCTCTTTTACTATGTTAAATTTGAAACAAGCTATATACATTTACATCAAACGATCACCGACAGATTTTGATTGCAATAAAATCTTTTTGATTTAATGATATCAATCTTTGACAATATTAAGCGCTTTTAAAAATGCTCTTTAGATTACTATACACACGTTCTGCTTCAGACGATCATCAAAATAGTGTTTTGTTAGAAAATTCATATTTCCATTTGTGTAAGTGATAAATTAGAAATACTTAGCTTTTTTCAATGTGAACTTCGAAATTTAAACTTATCTTAAGATTCCAAGATACACATATCGAAATAAGATGATCATCATAAAAGTGTTTTATTAGTGATATTGAATTTACAATTTCATCCAAACTTTTTTAATACTAAAATATTCTGATACTTTTTCTGATATTGATTTATCACCCAAACTGGCTCCCACAGTGGGTATCGCTTGTGTGAGATAAAGTGATATCGACAACCAATATCTACTTTGTAGATGTTGCTACAATAAAATCGTCACAATCCTATTACATCATCAGTCAATGACATCACAATGCTTTGACACCACTGAGAATACTGCTGACAATGGATGTTATGACGTCACAACATATAATTTTGATGCCATAATGTTCATGACATCACTGCTGAAGAAACTAAATGGCAGTTTTGTATTAAGGATATGTTCATTCTTTTGACATAACTGTCTAAGTAAGATTCTGAATGATAGATAAAATCTCAACCTCGTGTCTTCTAATATCAAATGTATTAACACTCGTTCTTAATACTAATATCCGAGGCTTTCCGAGTAAAATAATCAGCACTGTTCAATTTTAAACACATATCAAATCATACAAATCTAAAAATCATTAAACGATTGTTGATTGCAGGGAAGTCTGTTTCCATTTGTACCATGAATGTGTCTACATCAATATGACCCCATAAGAGATATTGATATAGTCACAATGGATAGATAAAAGCTATTTGAAACCACTCTCTAAAAGGCAAGATATATACATTTATTCTCTTCAAAAGACAAGCAAACACATTTGAGTTAAAGAAAATCCATTAGCGAGATACAACATGAGATACAATATTATTGTTCTAGCTTTGAGCAAATCAAGTCAATCAAATTTAATTCTGTAAGATTACCAACACAAGATTTGAAATATACTGACATTTATCAAGCTACCGCTATAGGGTGTTTATGAAACAGTGCTATGAGTAGTGGTTTTTGCAACCAATGATTTTACCGATTATCAATATACTCGGCTGGTCTTGGCCAACAGAAAAATTCCTAGTTCATCCATCAATACAGAAAGCTTTCGATTAAGCTACATGTATTCTAATCTAAAATGATACGATCTCAGTTTTGACTCAAAGTTCATACCATTCACAAAGTCTATTCTGAGGGCGTCAGTAGGTCTCTGGATCCTGTGTCTGTTAAAGACGTCTGGTAATGGTCATTCAATCATAACTCTGGAAATACTTATTTCTAATTGGCAAGTGAGAAAAATCAGATACGATATAATTTGGTATTATGGATTGCTCAAGAAACGATGAGAACGCCACCAACCACCAAACTCAATCAAAAACAAAAAGTCCCACGGCCCTTTTAGGGGGAGACATACTTTCATGAAATTTATATACAAAAAAATATTAAAGGCGTCGTGATATGAAGAAAATAATTCATACAACTGCCGTAGTGTCAGTGTCGAACATTTGCTATAATTGTCCATTGGTTTAACTGCTCATTCATGTCACAAGGACTAAAGATCCTCTCTTGATATACAAAAACAGTGATATTGTTTAAATGATATCTACGCCATAATGGATCGAATTTTCTTGAATCCATTATCTTGGTAATTGTGATGATATTAACATTTGATCTACGTTGAGAAAAGTACCTACTGTAACATATTATCAAGAGATCAATTCCATCACAAAACAATTAATGAGTTCTAATCTATTTATCTGTCATCAATTTATTCTAACTGATAGAAAGCTCGAACTGCCAGGAAACACTCGACTTAGATCATTTGTAAAGACGACAGAAAGCACAGAGTACCATGTTCAGTTTCATCCTAATCTGCTCCTTGTCAATGTTAGGCAAATATTTGTCAGCTGACAAGGCAATGTTTGAGGTACAAATGGATCATCAAACTGGTTCTCTAGGCTGTACAGAACTATGTGAAGACAGACAAGCATGTTTGGACCAGAGTTACTCACCAATAACACTGTTGTGTATTCTTCGATTCAACTCTTCCATAGATCCTTCAACAAACAAACAGGTAACATACCTCAATATAATGTTGTATTCTAACAGTTGATCCTATATGTTTTAGCCGTTAAACAATCTTTCTCTGTTTAAGGAAGTGGAGACATACATATTTTTTAAACTGTCTTACGTATTCGTAGCATCATATAAAAATAGCCACTTATACATTCATAGAAATTGATTGTTACGTACTTTTCACAATGTTATGTATTTCGATTCAAAATTTCAAATACATCAATCAACAAAAAAAAGAGAAAGAGAGTAAGAAAAATATATATTGGATAAAACTTCTTTGTTCTATGTTGGGGACATATATATGTATTTCAATGTCTTTGTCGAACATGTGATAATGATATCAGAAACTATGTCGAAACGACGCCAACATAGAATAGACAAATTGTTATCCATTAAATTTGCCCTTTCTCTTCACCATCTCAACTTCAAGAATGCTAATCAAAGAAATAAAATAGAACACAAACCATTTGAACATTTTGGGGGAACCGCCTTATTTACACATAGGATCACAAACGTTCTTACCTACTTGTAACGAGTTATCAGCATTGCACATTTATTACGAAAACCCTATATGTGTTCACATACTGGACCTGTACGGATTTATCCCATCTTAAGATCAGGTATAGTAATTCTCCAGAAAGAGATATTATATAGGTTGTATTTTTGTAATATGTACGTATCTGACCATAATCATGTTCCAATGAGAAATATCGAAGAATAATTATACGATATCTAACGAGCTTTCCCTTTCATATCAAGTTTATGTCCCCAGTGAAATAATTTTGCTTTGTCTCGAGCCTAAACGATTATTTCACGAGGGACATAAACTTGATATGAAAGGGGAACGAGTTCTGCATCCTATTTATTACCAACATGTATTTCATACGATTTATTATGTTTTAAAATATACTTCTATTGTCCCTAAAAAGGAACGGAACAGCGGAGTAATATCAACCCTGTCACAGCATATTGCGACTTTAAATATTCATGCTTTTAAAATCAAACCGTTCTATAATCCGTGTTGTTCGGTATGGCTGAAGGAAGCGTACATAATATAACATCTCCCTGCTCGAGAACATGAGATGAGAGTTATCCGTCCTTAGAATGACGTCTTGTCATGACGTTTCTCGTCGTCAGACTAATTAAATGTAACTTAAATGTAAGTTTTAGATGAACTTCGCCGTTGAAAAGTCTTTCCTTTCGGTAATTTGTGCCTTGTGAGTAAAAATTCAATGTGCAACGTTACAACACGTTATTTTCACCGAGATACTGAGCGTTTGTTGCAATGTCAGTTCCAACGCTAAGATTGAGAGCAATAACTCTTGCTGCATTCTAAACTTTGTGCTTATTAGCTCTGCTCTAGTCATGGTTTGGTTTTTAGTTACTCATTAACATCAATCATTGGGTGACTGCGAGTTCCTGAATTAACCGAAGAATGAGATAAATATAAATTATAAGTGTTGTCGTAAAAAACTTATAATTTCTTGAATGAATTCACGTTCGTTTTATGAATGAATAAAGTAGTCCAGGCAGTCATCGTTAGTCGATCTAATTACTTGAAAGTGTAACAGTTTGTTATGAAACCCCTTTACGAAGTACCACGAGGGTAATAATGTATAATATTCTCGTTGTAACTTGTAAGATATAATCTTCTGACCGTAATCCAATTCCAGGAAGAGAGATTCTGTGGAACTGGTGTCTGTGTTCAGCGTTCAGTCCGAACAAGATCAGGACGAACTGTGACAGTTTGGGAGACGTATGTTGGCAGTGCTCAGAAAACTGACCAGAACAAATATGGTGGTAATTTTATGATAAAACCATTCCCGACAGTTCAATAGCTCTTTGATTATTTAGTTAGTTAAGGTGTGACTGTGACAGTTTGGGAAACTTACGCTGTTATTCCGCAGATCACATATGATGGTAAATAAATTAATTCATCCACAACGTAATATATCTACCTATATATTGTTTGATTGAATCACTTTAAATGTCAAAATCCATCAAGTGACATTTAATAACAATTCAATCTATAATTGAATGACTCAAAAGCAATGCAATACAAATTGTTTAACAGAGACAATGATAAACTTTTCAATACAATTTGTTTGACAAAAACCAAAATTGTGGTTTAAACTAAAAAGAGTATAAAACACTTTGTTTTGCAGAAATTAAATTGAGATTTGAACCCAAAGCAATGCATAAAAAACTGTTTTACAGATACCAAGCTGAGCTTCATTCTCATAGGAAAGGGCTCTTGCAAAATGAGTGGAAAACTGAACAACGTCATCGCTCCCGATCCAGACACTTCAAACAGGTCTCCATGCAAGGCAAGAGGTGACAAGATATTCCTGGATAATGGCAACTACTCTTGGACAATGAGTGTGACACAGACGGATAATGTGTCTTCCATGGTACTATTCCGATTAAAATCAGTTCAAGATGGCAAATCCTTTTTTGCCTTCTGTTTGGCAAAACAAGATGGTTCATTTCAATTTGGAAAGTCGAACATGAATAATCTCTATTGTAAATCAACTGCACTGTTGAAATTCACTTTAAGCAATGGAGCTCTGTGTGTTATCGACTTGAATACGAATGTTACAGTGTTACAGGAAGGACTTGGACACGTGCCTGGAAACAAGTTTTACCTCTCTTTCAGAATTTATGTAACAAACAAAAGTGATTTTAAACTGTTCCTAAATGACAAAAATAGAGAATTGTGTGATCCAATGATAAAGGCGATTTGTAGCTGCAACTTGTAGTGGTGAACGGAAAAAAGTCACAGAAAAAAAGTCACAGTAAAATAGTCATAACTTTGCCTAGGAAAAAAAGTCACAGGTAACAAGGTCACACTATGTTATTAATCACAAATTCAATATAAAGAGAAGGAAAAACATACATATTGTTCATCTCATTATACATCTTTACTGTAAATAAAACAATAAAATAAATATTTGACACTTGAAACAGGTCACAGGTCATTGGGTTTAAGCAAATCATGTGTACTGGTCATTGACTGTCACATAACAGCAGCATGCACTAGCTTCTTAATAGTTTAACACTACCAATGCAATGGACTGGTCATTTTAAGTGACGTCAGATCAACTGTAACTGTTTTCCTGTGACTTTTGTCCAACACTCCAAGAGGTAGCAGAGCCGTGAGAGGAAGAGGTGTGTTTGATTAAGTTCAACGTAACTACTAAGTTCAAATCAGAACTGTCTTTGGCATTGATGGTTCAATAGATAATTACACGGTTATATATTTTGTTCATTTTCATTAAAGACAAGCATTCTAGAATGTATTAAACATTTCACACTTCAGAGTTTGGGTTAACATAGAAAGTTTCAAATGACAATTACCTACATAACGTTTCTGAGTATATACGCTTACTCCTTCTCCTTGAATTCTATGGAAATGTTTGTCTTTGTCATGCATTATTAATTAACTATCAATGTTATGGCACGGTATTTACGGCCTAGACCATATGATTCGACAACTTGGCCAATACGGGCAAACTGGGCCAATACGGGAAAAACTGGGCCAATATGAGTCTGAGCATGCGCAGTCGCACATTTCGTGAAAGCCCGAAGCTGTCGCTTCACAACTTTGACCCATGGTATCTGTTCACCAATCTTGTTTATAATTGTTATTTCAATATAAATAAGATGTTTAGTGTTGTGCAAATAGAATGGAAAGATGTCAATTAATAAAATTGTCATTAATTACGTATTTCCGTATTGACCGAGACGGATCTCGGACCTGTAACTCGGCCAATACGGAAATACTTAATTAATAACATTATATTATAGACCTGCAGTCTTCTGACTAAATGGGCCATGCTGTAGACAGATCAACAACCGAGTAAACCGCCTTTCATATTACCTACCAAATGTCCATCTCTCTTTTGGCAAGATTTGGAACTTTTTCTAAATATTCATCTTCAATGTGATAGTACTTTTACAAAATTTATAATCATGTTTGGACTTTGCTCAAACAGTGAAATACTTAATCATACCATTCTTCTAGCCAAAATATTTATTTATGTTTCAAATATTAAGCAACATACTTAATCTTCTGAAGGTTTCCTTAAACAACTTAAGCTAACATGCACAATAGAAAGTTGTATAGCCAGGCAAAATAACAGATTAGGTCCTAGTGGAAAAATCTTACGCTCATACTCAATAAGGAGTGAAGCGCTCATAAAATACATTAACCAATTTGTCCATCTTGCAACAATATTGCTTATATATTGAACTTTATTTGTATTGATATAAACTACCATGATCATCATTATACATTGCTTGTACTCTACCTCTCAACGTGTCCTGTACTTCTGAATTGAAATGGAATAAACAATAAATAAATAAATAAATAAATAAATATAAAAGAAGAAAACAAATTTCCATCTCTGGCTTCCCTAACTTAACCTAATGTCAACTCTTTTTCTGTTTTCGCTTACTCGCTTTGTAACCTGTACATCTATACCCCCACCAGCATTTGTCCATCTGTTTGATAACGGCACAGTGGCAATATTCTGCATCGAAACTCTGCATTGCCATATAATTAAAGAATAAGTTTATATCCATTTACGTGTAGTCCCTTCCAGTCTCATTTTCACGGTTTTAACCTACTGGCTTGTTTCTTTTTCTATATCATTTATTTTCATTTCGTCAATGAGAGGAAACTCTGTATTGTCAATAATTTTAATACTTAGTAATGATAAACACATCTGATTTATCAATAGAATGGTCAACAATATAGATACACAGGATGTATCATTAGACTGAGCAACAATATAGCGTCATGCTGTATCGTGGAAATTAGTGTCAAAATCATTTTTTTAATTATTTTATTGTAAAACTTAAGTGGGATGGCTATTAAAGAGCCAGGGCAGAACTTATCTGTTAATCATTGTGAACATTTCTTAAACTGTGGAGCACAGTGGTGTAGTGGTTAGCGTGCTGGCCTCTCACGCCAGAGACCCGGGTTCGAATCCCGGTGCGGACACCAAAATGTTTAGACCTTGGTCTGTGTTGTGCCCTTGGGCAAGGCACTTCATCCACATTGCACTCAATCTACCCAGCTGTTTATATGGGTACCTGGACACGGGAAAGTACGGACCTATCCGGTCGCGCGGAGCGCTTAGTAGCAGCCTTAAAGTACTCTTCCTTCAGGGTAATATATGTGTAGCGTGCTAAGCATGGCTTTCGCGCATTGTAAATATGAAATTATTATTATTATTATTATAAGAGGTTCAGTGTCGTCAAGGTATTGTTATTATTAAGTTATTATATGTAGTAACAGAGGGCGCACTACGTCACAATGTAATGACAGTATAAGTGACATGTTCACACGTCCGCATATACTATTTGTGAATCATTACATTAAGATGGCAACAGTCTGAGCTATACTCCATTATCATTTTCTCTTTAGGACTCGTTTGTATAAATGCACATTCTATCTTTGGTCAGAAAGTGTAATCTGCATGAGTGTGTCCATAACGCTAATCATCAATTCATCTAACTGCTGTCGCCCTTAACGATTGCATCAGACCAAAACTAATTTTCTCTATTTCTATATATGTAATACTAAATCAGGTGATTTTGAAAACATAAGGTGTGATAATGTTACCTGACTTCTATGATAACGTTTCTTTAGCTACCAGATGGATGAATCACAAACTAATAAATATTGTAAGATATATAATGTCTTAATAGCAACCGATAAAAGAATGACCGTTAGCGTTATTACATTAATACAAGTTCCTTTGTGAGATTCAGTTGCAATTCTTCCTCTGTTAGATGTCATATTGGCATACGTCAGTATACCTCAGTATACGCCAGAAACTGTCCGCACACGTCGACACCTATTGGCATGGTAGTACGTATGTATAAATCAGCAAACATCGTCAGTACGTCAGCTTAGAGCGGCATACGTCGTCATACATCGTCAGACGTCAGCAAATTAGGCATACATCGTCAGACGGCAGCATAGAGCGGCATACGTCGTCATATAACCTCAGACGTCAGCAGAGATCGCCTTACGTCGTCATATAACCTCAGACGTCAGAAAAGATCGCCATACGTCGTCACATAGCCTCAGACGTCAGCAAAGATCGACATACATCGTCAGAAGTCAGCATAGAGCGGCATACGTCGTCATATATCCCCAGACGTCAGCACAGATCGCCATACGTCGTCATATTACCTCTGACGTCAGCAGAGACCAACATACGGCGTCATATAACCTCTGACGTCAGCAGAGATCGCCATACGTTATCATATAACCTCTGACGTCAGCAGAGATCGCCATACGTCGTCATATAACTTCCGACGTCAGCATAGATCGGCATACATCGTCAGACGTCAGCGTAGATAGGAATACGTCGTCAGGCGTCACCACAGAGCGGCATAATGACGTCATACACCGCCAGACGTTAGCAGCGATCAGTAAACGTCTGAAAACGACAGTCACGATGATGATCTTGATTACAAAAAGTGTACTTTTTATTGGTCTCATTGGCCTTTCAATGGTCGAGACAAGTTTCTCTACCAATAGGATGTTATTTGCTTATGAGATGAATCAACCCTTTGGAATTCGAGGATGTAGGAAACATTGTGAAGACAGACATGCATGTATTGAGGTGAACTATACTGCAAACACAATGTCATGTGTTCTTAAACTCAATACCTCCACAAACTTAAAGGTAAGTAGAGATGACGGTAGTCTTTGTAATATTCTGGTAATGGTTGACTTAATACTGATCTGATAATAATGATCCTATTATGATATGCTTGTTAAAGGTATGATAATGATTGACTTGGTAATGGTCCGATAATGATATACTTGTAAACGGTCTGATAATAGTTAACTTGATAATTGTATTCCAGGAAACAAGGTTCTGTGGAACTGGTGTCTGTGTTCAGCGTTCAGTCCGCACAAGATCAGGACGAACTGTGGCAGTTTGGGAGACGTATCCTGGCAGCACCAAGAAAACTGACCAGAACAAATATGATGGTAATATTATGATACAGCCATTCACGACAGTTCAATAACTCTTTGATTATTTAGTTAGTTAAGGATGGGAACTGTTTTGTTTGTTTGTGTGTTATAAAACGGACATAACAACATCGAATCTAAAATGTGTCATAAAGAGATTGGTTGATATGTCGAATGTTCTATTATCATACCGCATTCCAATTGCCCCGATCAGCTTTGCTACATGTGGTTTTACAATAACATGAAAACAAACACATGAGATGTAAAAGATTAAAATTAATGTATTATACCTTCCTGTTACAAAGTAGACTGTAATTAAATTATAAAGATAACAAACAGAGATATCACAATTACAACTGTCATAAAATAATCAGTTTTGCAAATATTCTTGTTGTATGAACTCGAGCAACTGAAGCATTTTTGTTTACAGAAACAAACCTCAGAGTTAATCTGATAAGCAAAGGCGTCTGCAAAGTAAGTGGAAAAGAGAAAAACATCATCGAACTCAAACCAAAAGGTGTTTGGCGTTCTCCGTGTAAGGCGAAAATTTTCAAGACATTCAAAGGAAATGTTAACTACTCCTGGACTGTGAGTGTAATACAAAGAGACAATGTACATTCCAATGTAATGTTTTATTTCAGATCCACTTTTAAACATAAATCAATAGGATCACTATCCCTGACTAAACGGGACGGATCATTTCGGTTTGGGAAGTATATGAATTCAGTAAAACTCTTTTGTAAATCAGTTGCCACGTTGAAATTCGCTTTAAGTAATTGGGCTGTATATGTAACCGACTTGAACACGAATGTTGCAATGTTACCATTAACACTTCTACGGGTACCAGAAAATAAGTTGTACCTCCTCTTGAGGATCCAGGTGCAAGGATCAAGTGATTTTAAACTGGTGCTGAATAAGGGAGAGAAAGAGAATTGTTCGGTTAAATTGTAAAGGCCGGGTTTCACAGTAGATATGCGGTTGCAACTTGAAGTATCAACTTGTTGTATCTACATGGCCTGTATATAAATCAATTTATAAGTTGATACGACTTGGATAATCTCACAGTGCAACTAAAGTTTAAAACCACAAGTCCTAACTCCAAATTGTATGATGAGAATCGTATTTTTCATTGAGCTTCAATCTGAATTGTATGTACTAGTAAAATGTAGTATGAGAGAAATACAAGACTGTGTAAACGTATTTCATTGACCCTTGAAAGATTTCGAAAATTTGATGTGAGGTTTTACTTGTTGAATTTTATCCAGGTGCAAGGATTAATTAAATCACAACCATCGAAAACAAACCAGTTTAAAAACATGGACATTTGACGGTTTCTAAGTTAGAGAACCCACTGCTTCTCGATCTTCTATGTATAAGAAAACAACCTCAAGGGCTTTTCTTATATACTAAAGACTTCGGAGCCGTATTTTCTCCTTCACGTTAAATATACTATGAGTGTGTAGTGTGATTTGGTGTTTGTGTGCGTATGTTGTCTAAACGATGTGCAGACAGGAATGTATGCTTGAATATGCTGGAACATACTCGCAGCTTCAGTACGTAAAACACATCTTAAAGGGGCAGTAGCACGTTTTTTGCAAAAGTTATTTTTTCAAATTTCCCATTTATAATGATAGTTTATGTCATTTAAATTAACTTTAGAGGGTAAAACATCTTATTGCATAAACCAAGTATATGCAGTGGTAAAAACTATGTTGAGTATAAAGCAAACATTGCATTGCGGCCATTTCATTGTGAACACAATTTATTATTTTGTATTACAAAAACGATTCCCATGGCTTTACCGAAACATGTACACACATTTTAAACTTTATTTTCCGAAGAGAGAGGGATGTTTTACTATTGGTGAAATTATTTTTCAAATACATTTCATCAACTTATTTGAGCGAAAAAACGTGCTACTGCCCCTTTAAGTTTCAATTTGAATAATTTGTAGTTAAATGTATCATTAGAGAAACACAGGTCTGTACGCTTGATTAGTTAAACACCTAGCTTCAATCTGAATTCTATGAAGTAAGAAATTACAATGCATCATAACCTTTAATCTGAACAATATGCTGTAAAACTCACTGTTTTATGTGAAGTAAATGTCGTGCATTAAATAAGTGAACTTCTTTGTGCATTTATGTGATAAAATACAGTATCAGATACATCCAAAGATATGATTTGAATTATGTACTATCTATTAAAGAATTAAAGGAATGTATGGTTGAATTATTGTAAAACATGTCATAAGCTTCAATCTGAATTGTTCTTAGTAAAATATGGTATTGGAGAAATACAGGTCTGTACTCTTTATTAGTGAAACCCCTAGCTTCAATCTGAATTCTGTGAAGTAAGAATTACAAAGCATGTCATAAGCTTCAATCTGAACAATATGTTGTAAGACTCACTGTTTTATGTGTAGTACAATGTTGTGCATTAAATGATTGTACTTCATTTGTAAACTGTTTTTAATTTAAGACAATTTTTGTGAAGGTCACAAATATCACAAGAAGAGAGTTAAAACAAAAAATTTAATAGGTGTAATTTAAAGTGGTCTTTGTTTTGGTTTTACACCTCTTTATGTATATCACTTATATCACAGCTTCTGGTATATTGCAGGGAGAAAGCCCGCAACACCAGTTTGCCAACACATTGCGGTAAACCCTAGGGTATTGGTTCCAAACAGTGAGTGATACTGCATTGACATATATCATTGACATATATCATGCATTGCACCCAAACCTTACCAAAACGTTCTCAGACAGGGTTGCCGAGGCTACGGCATACATATTTGGTTTAGAGTTTTGAACAACTGTCATCAGATCTTCGTAGTCATTGATTGAGATAAATTTATTTTAAAATGTTTTCAACTTAATGTAACGCAGACCTGACTGGTCTGACGAATGGCTGTGTCGACAGTATGCTTAGACAAATAATAAAAGTGTCATGATAAACAAATATTGGGTTGTTTCAAGAAATCATTAATTGTGCCGCAATTATAACATCGTCATAATTATGAAGTCATACATGCAGCGGAATTACACACATCAGTATAAAACGAATACTTAACATTTCGGTTCCATCATCTCATTCAGCACCATCCTTCATTTTGTCTCACTGGTAGAACTGAGCTGACAATGGTATGACATCACTGTCAGAATTAAACTGACAATGCTATGACATCTTTCCAAAATTATTCTTGCCAGTAAGAGATTGCTGTAACATCAGTAAAGTTGGATTTCTAAGAAATACATATGTTGATGAAATGGTGGTGTACGTACTACATTTAGGTGATGGCAATAATACAGGATATCTCTATAAAGTAGCTCGAATGTGTATATGTAGCATGTTAATATATACAGAAAAAAACAAAAAATATAAAATTTCACTTGAGTTGGTAAATTTCTGCACGAACATTTTCACATGTTAATTGTAGGAAAGTTTTGAATCAAATATACATTAAACAAATTTAAAATCACTATCATGAAAAATTAAGAAACGTAAACTTAAGCTTAAGATAAACCAATGTCTGTCATTTGACTTTTACAAAACAACTTTTCTATTAAATTTAGCAGCCTTATTGCTAATATGTCTGATTTGAAAGCATAATGATATAAGGATAGTTGGACAATCTTGATAGAATCAGCGCTCATCACTGGTGTCCAGCTCACTTATAACTGATTGAAGCGTCCCGTAAATCCAAACTCTATCATTGCAGTATCAACCTCTTAAATCAGTACGCTTCATGAAGTAACCATCGAAGCGCTAAGACAGTTATGTATTTAGTTCAGATAATCTAAACATTGGTTTCTGATGCACCAGGACCCCGTTTCACATGCAGATTTACCTTTACGTGTGAAAAACACTCATAAACTAAGTAACGATTGTTTGTGAAACTGGATCAAGGCGTAAAGTTTGGCAGGAAATTAAGGAAAGTAAGTGAAATCCTATTTCGTAGAATAACTGCAAACCATGCACACTATCAAATTCATCGTTTGCCAATAGTAGTTTTATGTCTATACCCAAAAGGGTTTTAAATTTTTTCTTTTAAACGTAATAAGAACTTTATAACCATCATATGAAATCTGATTTTAACACAGCCGCAAGTTGCTGTTTTAGGATGTGCTACGTGACAGCAACTAGGACAGAAGATGGTTTTGTTTGACAACGTTTAGTATCGGTCTGGGTTCAAAAGAAATGAGCTCCAAATATGCTTTGGTTTATCAAGCTACAAACTTATCCGTGTGACTTCAGTTTCCCATTGCACTCTACATTTCTAAATTATGAATTTATATTCGGTCTTTACAGAGATGTTGTGTCATAGCATTACTTTCCTCACGCTCAGTGGCCATCAATGGCTCAACTTCTCATTGTTTTTACTTTGGAATAAAAACCTAAATTGCAAGATTCGTTTTGATTTCCAAAGTGAATACAAGTCTTAGTAAAGACCGTTTGTTCGGATAGATCGTGACGTCACAAGGTATGGGGGCATTAGATGTGAATGCTCAGTTTTATCGGTGTTCAATTGAACGACCAATCGAAATCGCAGAAATTAGTATCAAAAAACAGTTTTCAATTATTATATTGTAAACCTTAGGTGGTTTGGCTATATAGGTAACAGGGCAGAACATGTATATTTGTTACCGTTAACATTTCTTTACTTTCTGTTTTAAAACATAGTCGGTGTCGTCACCATTCAAAGACAATATAGGGGGCGGAATAGCGCAGTGGTTGGCGTTTATAGCTTTGGATCGATCGATCGAATCCCACCAGGGGCAGAGAACTGTTCTACACGCAGTAAGGTCTGTGTGCAATACTCCACTGATTTCAGCGTAGTACCACCCATGGTTCGCTAGTTCCAGCCGTTGCTCGCAGGTTTCACCACAATGCATAGCCACATGTCATTGCGGGCTTTCTCCCTGCTATTATATAAGCAGTTGTGATTAAATACTCTTGAAAGTGGCGTTACCACCCAAATCACCTCGCCTCAAAGCCAATATAAGTGTTATGTGCACACACATATTTATGACACTAGCTATGTTTTATGAATTAATATAAGATACCCACGGCAATAAAACACAGACGTGACTGGGACCGACAGCATGCTTTATGAGACAATAAATCATGCTCGTGATTTTAAACGTCAGTTTGAGTGTCGCTTAGCAAATGACGTCATACTTTACGTCACCTTGATTGTTCAATGCTAGTGAATGTGTTCTACGACGGGAGGCATTAACACTTAAAAAAATAGTTCATACAAACAACATAAAAGCGAGTAACTATTTAAGGTCATTTCATATAAGAAATAGAAAACTCGTTGCATCTTGTTGGCGTGCTTTACCGTAGAATATAACATAGCAGAGGGCATAAAACACTCAGGGCTGCGCCCTTCGCGTTTTATGCTCCCTGCTATGTTTTATTCAACGAGCACGCCAACTCGTCTTCTATTTCTAAATTACATTAAGATGACAGCAGTATGAGCTATACTCCATTATCAGTTTCACTTCAAAATTCGTTTGTATTAATGCACATTCTATCTTTGGTCAGAAAGTGAAATCTGCACGAGTGTCCATTACCTTAATAGTCCAGTTATCTAACTTCATCTAAAGATTGCATCAGACCAAAACTCATTTTCTCTATTTCGATATTTGTAATACTAAATCAGGTGATTTTGAAAACATAAGGTGTGATAATGTTACCTGACTTCTATAATAACGTTTCTTTAGCTACCAGATGGATGAATCACAAACTAATAAATATTGTAAGGTATATAATGTCTTAATAGCAACCGATAATAGAATGACCGTTTGCATTATTGCATTAATACAAGTTCCTTTGTGAGATTCAGTTTCAATTCTCCCTCTGTAAGATTACATATTGGCATACGTCAGTATACCTCAGTATACGCCAGAAAATGTCCGCACACGCACACATATTGGCATGGTAGTACATATGTATAAGTCAGCAAACATCGGCAGTACGTCAGCATAGATCGGCATACGTCGTCATATAGCCTCAGACGTCAGCAGAGATCGACATACATCGTCAGAAGTCAGCATAGAGCGGCATACGTCGTCATATATCCCGAGACGTCAGCAGAGATCGCCATACGTTGTCATATAACCTCTGACGTCAGCAGAGATCAACATACATCGTGAGGCGTCATCATAGAGCGGCAAACGTCGTCGTATATCCCCAGACGTCAGCAGAGATCGCCATACGTCGTCATATAACTTCCGACGTAAGCATTGATCGGCTTACATCGTCATATATCTTCAGACGTCAGCGTAGATAGGCATACGTCGCCATACACAGCCAGACGTTAGCATCGATCAGTAAACGTCTGAAAACGTCAGTCACGATGATGATCTTGATCATAAAAAGTGTACTTTTTATTGGTCTCTTTGACCTTTCAATGGTCAAGACAAGTTTCGCTACCAATAGGATTATATTGGATTTGGAGATGGATCGACCCTTTGGAATTCGAGGATGTAGGAAACATTGTGAAGACAGACATGCTTGTATTGAGGTGAACTATACTGAAAACACAATGTCATGTGTTCTTAAACTCAATACCTCCACAAACGTAAAGGTAAGTAGAGATGACGGTAGTCTTTGTAATATTCTGGTAATGGTTGACTTAATACTGATCTGATAATAATGATCCTATTATGATATACTTGTTAAAGGTATGATAATGATTGACTTGGTAATGGTCCGATAATGATATACTTGTAAACGGTCTGATAATGGTTAACTTGATAATTGTATTCCAGCAAGAGAGGTATTGTGGAACTGGTGTCTGTGTTCAGCGTTCAGTCCGAACAAGACCAGGACGAACTGTGACAGTTTGGGAGACGTATGTTGGCACTCCTCAAAGAGCTGACCGGAACAAATATGATGGTAATATTATGATACATCCATTGACGACAGTTCAATAACTCTTTGATTGGTTAGTTAGTTAAGGATGGGAACTGTTTTTTATTACTCAACCGTGGTGAGATCACTCATTAGATAACAATGAGTTGGTTACACACATGTGTGATACCACCGCGTGCTGCCGTAACGTCACAATCGACCCGTGACGTCACAATCGTTTTTGGTGGACGTCACAATGTTAGCCGCTCGACTGCAATAGTGACTGCAATTTGCAAGTGAGCGTCACTAAAAACGACTTTCTTGCAATTCAGCGCTATTTAAATCATTGAGTAATAAATAAAATACTAAACGATGTCCCGTTTGATAACATGTTTATGAAACTTGTGAATGACATCGGTATTTAACTCGCTTTCGCTCGTTAAAATACCAAATCATTCACTGGTTTGATAAACATGTTATCAAACGGGACATCGTTTAGTATTCTCTATGTTTGTTTGTGTGTTATTAAATGGACATAAAAACATCGAATCTAAAATGTGTCATAATAATAATAATAATAATGGATACTTATATTGCGCAAGTTATCCACAAACGAATGCATGCTCAATGCGCTTCACATTATTACCCTGACGGAATTGTACTTTCGAAGCTGCCGATAGCGCTAGACGAAGTCATGTACACCCGCTTTTCAGGTACCCAATTTTACAGCTGGGTGGACTGAGTGCAATGTGGATGAAGTGCCTTGCCCAAGGACACAACACAGCTTGAGACCCAGGTCACAAATGTTTGGTGTTTCCACCGGGATTCGAACCCGGGCCTTTGGCGTGAGAGGCCAGCACGCTAACCACTACACCAATGTGCTCCATGATAAAGAGACTGGTTGATATGTCGAATGTTTTACTATCATACCGCATTCCAATTGCCCCGATCAGCTTTGCTACAGGTGGTTTTAAAATAACATGAAAACAAACACATGAAATGTAAAAGATTAATGTTAATGCATCATACCTTCCTTTTACAAAGGAAGACTGTAATTAAATTATAAAGATTACAAACAGAGAAATCACAATTACAACTGTCATAAAATAATAAGTTTTGCAAATATTCTGGTTTTATGAACCACTAAAGCATTTATTTTTACAGAAACAAACCTCAGAGTTAATCTGATAAGCAAAGGCGTCTGCAAAGTAAGTGGAAAAGAGAAAAACATCATCGAACTCAAACCAAAAGGTGTTTGGCGTTCTCCGTGTCGGGCGAAAATTGTCAAGACATTCAAAGGAAATGTAAACTACTCCTGGACTGTGAGTGTAATACAAAGAGACAATGTACATTCCAATGTTATGTTTTATTTCAGATCCACTTCTAAACATAGATCAATAGGATCACTATCCCTGTCTAAACGGGACGGATCATTTCGGTTTGGGAAGTATATGAATTTAGAAAAACTCTTTTGTAAATCAGTTGCAACGTTGAAATTCGCTTTAAGTAATTGGGTTGTATATGTTACCGACTTGAACACGAATGTTACAATGTTGCCATTAACACTTCGACGGGTACAAGAAAATAAGTTGAACCTCCTCTTGAGGATACAGGTGCGAGGGTCAAGTGATTTTAAACTGGTGCTGAATAAGGGAGAGAAAGAGAATTGTGTGGTTAAATTGTAAAGGCCGGGTTTCACAGTAGATATGCGGTTGCAACTTGAAGTATCAACTTGTTGTATCTACATGGCCTGTATATAAATCGATTTATAAGTTGATACGACTTTGATAATCTCACAGTGCAACCTACAGTCTCAACATGATTTGTATTTCTCAAATTAAAAGTTAAAAGTTGTTCACGGTGCAACTACAACTCCTTACTATAAATCGTATTGTGAGAATCTTCTCATTCTTCTTAACTATATGTATTGTCATCTCTCCTCTTCTCAATATAATGTATAATGAGGAAAGGCATAATCTTGAAAAATATGGACATTTGGCGGTTTCTAAGTTAGATAAAACACTGCTCGTCGTGCTCATTCTCATATATGAAAAATTAACATGTTTTCTCCTTCTCATAAAATATGCTATTAGCTTCAATCTAAGTTGTATATAGTTTGTTTTGTGTGTGTAATGTAGTATTAAAATATTCAACAGGAATGTATGCTTCAATAATGGAATACTCGAAACATCAATCTGAATCGTAATACAATTTAGTTTAAAGGAATACGGGACTGTATGATTGAATTGTGAAACATAACCCCAGTTTCAATCTGAAAAGAATGTAGTAAAATGTAGTATAAGATACAAACAAAATGTATGCTAAAATTGTGAACCATTCACTGAGCTTCAATCTAACGTGCATGCATTAGGATTTAGTGTTTGCGTATGTAGTAAAATGTAGTATTATATATACACACTGCAATAAAAGAAGCGAACAGGTGAAATATTTCGATATTTATTGGACAGAGTAAATTCTGCATAAATCGATTATAATTGAATACAAGTGACTGAAAATCGGCGCACATTCAATTTAATGTACAATGTTTAGTTAGAGTCATGTCCAAGTCACTTCACTGTTCCCTGAATGACACAAGGGGGCGTTAAAGTCAGTACCTAGTTACACCACTTTTTGCAGCAGCAGCAGCTCTGCAACTTCTAGGAACTGATTCCACAAGTCTGCGGATGTTTGCCTGGGGAATTCTTTGCCACTCCTCCTGCAACGCGTTGGCAACCTGTGCAACTGTCTTAGGAGGTTGTCGACGTTGTCGCAAACGTTTATCCAACATAACCCATAAGTGTTCTACAGGACTGAGATCCGGTGATTTAGAAGGCCAGGGGTGAACACTGACGTTCTCATTCGCTAGATAGGCACTTGTCACGCGTGGTGTATGAGGATGGGCGTTGTCGTGCTGGAACAACTCCCTCTGGTGGCCAGTAACTGGAAGGACGTAGGGTCTCAGAATCTGGTCGATGTAACGATTCGCCGTTAGGTTGCTCTGGACAATCACCAGTTGACTTTTTCCAGCGTAGAACATTGCCCCCCACACCATAACACTGCCTCCAACAAATCGATCGACCTGTCGGACGCAATTTCGGGAGAAACGTTCATTTCCACGTCTGTAAACACGTTGTGTCGACGGAACCTCGACCCATCACTAAACAAGACACGTCGCCAGTTCCTCAGGTCTCATGCTCGCACTCTGGTACACCACTGAACACGTCATCGTTGGTACAGACGTCGTAAACTGGTCCAACTTTGGGTCGATAAGGACGAATGCCTGCTTCACGGAGATGGTTCCTGATGGTCTGAGATGTGATTCGACATATTCCGGGCACTTGGTTGACCAAATGAGAGGCAACCGCAAACCAATGACGTAGGTGATATACGCGGATGAAGCGATCCTGCGCGGGAGTAGTCACCCTTGGCCTGCCACTCCTAGGACGGTCTTTCGTCGTGTTGAAGCTGTTGTAGCGGTCCCATAGCCGAGATATGGTGCTGTGCTGTGCTCTGGCGTTTCTTATTTTGACGAATGTGTGTGTATATATATATATATATATATATATACATACAGGAGTGTATGATTGATTTGAGAAACATATCATAAGCTTTAATCTTAACTGGTTGTAGTACAATGTAGTATTAGAATTATACGGAATTGTATGATTGATTTGAGAAACATATCATAAGCTTTAATCTTAATCGTTTGTTGTAAAACGTAGTATTAGAAATATACGGGAGTGTAAGCTTGATTTGAGAAACATATCAAAAGCTTTAATCTTAATTGTTTGTAGTACAATGTAGTATTAAAAATATACGGAATTGTATGATTGATTTGAGAAACATATCATAAGCCTTAATCTTAATCGTTCGTTGTAAAACGTAGTATTAGAAATATACGGGAGTGTATGCTTGATTTGAGAAACATATCATCAGCTTTAATCTTAACTGTTTGTTGTAAAATGTAGTATAAGAGATATACGGGATTGTATGATTGATTTGTGAAACATATCATAAGCTTTAATCTTAATTGTTTGTAGTAATATGTAGTATAAGAGATATACGGGATTGTGTGATTGATTTGAGAAACATATCATAAGCTTTAATCTTAATTATGTGCAGTAATATGTAGTATTAGAGATATACGGGATTGTGTGATTGATTTGAGAAACATGTCAGAAGCTTCAATCTTAATTGTTTGTAGTAATATTTAGTATTAGAGATATACGGGATTGTGTGATTGATTTGAGAAACATGTCAGAAGCTTCAATCTTAACTGTTTGTAGTACAATGTAGTCTTAAAGATATACGGTATTGTATGATTGATTTGAGAAACATATCATAAGCCTTAATCTTTATCGTCGTTGTAAAACGTAGTATTAAAAATATACGGGAGTGTATGCTTGATTTGAGAAACATATATCATAAGCTTTAATCTTAACTGTTTGTTGTAAAATGTAGTTTAAGAGATATACGGGATTGTATGATTGATTTGAGAATTATATCATAAGCTTTAATCTTAACTGTTTGTTGTAAAATGTAGTTTAAGAGATATACGGAATTGTATGATTGATTTGAGAAACATATCATAAGCCTTAATCTTTATCGTCGTTGTAAAACGTAGTATTAGAAATATACGGGAGTGTATGCTTGATTTGAGAAACATATCATAAGCTTTAATCTTAACTGTTTGTTGTAAAATGTAGTATTAGAGATATACGGGATTGTATGATTGATTTGTGAAACATATTAAAAGCTTTAATCTTAATTGTTTGTAGTAATATGTAGTATTAGAAATATACGGGATTGTATTATTGATTTGAGAAACATATCAAAAGATTTAATCTTAATCGTTTAATGTAAAATGTAGTATTAGAGATAAACGGGATTGTATGAATGATTTGAGAAACATGTCAGAAGCTTCAATCTTAATTGTTTGTAGTACAATGTAGTATTAGAGATATACGGGATTGTGTGATTGATTTTAGAAACATGTCAGAAGCTTTAATCTTAATTGTTTGTAGTAATATGTAGTATTAGAGATATACGGGATTGTGTGATTGATTTGAGAAACATGTCAGAAGCTTCAATCTTAATTGTTTGTAGTACAATGTAGTCTTAAAGATATACGGGATTGTACGATTGATTTGAGAAACATATCATAATCTTTAATCTTAATAGTTTGTAGTAATATGTAGTATTAGAGATATACGGGATTGCATGATTGATTTGTGAAACATGTCAGAAGCTTCAATCTTAATTGTTTGTAGAAAAATATAGTATTAGAAATATACGGGATTGTATGATTGATTTGTGAAACATATCAAAAGCTTTAATCTTAATTGTTTGTAGTAAAATGTAGTATTAGAGATATACGGGATTGTGTGATTTATTTGAGAAACATATCAAAAGCTTTAATCTTAATTGTTTGTTGTAAAATGTAGTATTAGAGATATACGGGATTGTGTGATTGATTTGAGAACCATATCAAAAGCTTTAATCTTAATTGTTTGTTGTAAAATGTAGTATTAGAAATATACGGGATTGTATGATTGATTTGTGAAACATATCATAAGCTTTGATCTTAATTGTTTGTAGTACAATGTAGTATTAGAAATATACGGAATTGTATGATTGATTTGAGAAATATATCATAAGCCTTAATCTTTATCGTCGTTGTAAAACGTAGTATTAGAAATATATGGGAGTGTATGCTTGATTTGAGAAACATATCAAAAGCTTTAATCTTAATCGTTTGTTGTAAAATGTAGTATTAGAAATATACGGAATTGTATGATTGATTTGAGAAACATATCAAAAGCTTTAATCTTAATCGTTTAATGTAAAATGTAGTATTAGAGATATACGGGATTTTGTGATTGATTTGAGAAACATGTCAGAAGCTTCAATCTTAATTGTTTGTAGTACAATGTAGTATTAGAGATATACGGGATTGTGTGATTGATTTGAGAAACATGTCAGAAGCTTTAATCTTAATTGTTTGTAGTAATATGTAGTATTAGAGATATACGGGATTGTGTGATTGATTTGAGAAACATGTCAGAAGCTTCAATCTTAATTGTTTGCAGTACAATGTAGTCTTAAAGATATAAGGGATTGTACGATTGATTTGAGAAACATATCATAATCTTTAATCTTAATAGTTTGTAGTGATATGTAGTATTAGAGATATACGGGATTGTATGATTGATTTGTAAAACATGTCAGAAGCTTCAATCCTAATTGTTTGTAGAGAAATATAGTATTAGAAATATACGGGATTGTATGATTGATTTGTGAAACATATCAAAAGCTTTAATCTTTACTGTTTGTAGTAAAATGTAGTTTTAGAAATATACGGAATTGTATGATTGATTTGACAAACATATCAAAAGCTTTAATCTTAATTATTTGTTGTAAAATGTAGTATTAGAGATATACGGATTGTATGATTGATTTGAGAAACATATCATAAGCTTTAATCTTAATTGTTTGTAGTTCGATGCAGTATTTGAGATATACGGAATTGTATGATTGAACAGTAATACATACAAGGTTCGATCTGAAGGGAATGGTGTAAAACTCGTTGTTTTATTTATGTGTAGTAAAATGTTGTGCATTAAACAATAAATTAAATAATTGTATTTACTATTAAGTGCTTATTTCAAATGTTAAACCCTTATATCACAGCTTCTAGTATATTGCAGTGAGAAAGCCCACAAAAGTTTGTTAACACATTGCGGTAAAACCTAGAGTGGTACTGCACTGACATATACGCATTACGCATTGTACTCAAACATGGGTACCATGCGTAATCCATGTCAGTCCAGTTCTCAAACTGAAGAGTTCTCAGACAGAGTTACCGAGTCCCCGGCATACAAATTTGTTCTTGAGTTTTGAAACAAATGTTATTGGATCTTCTAATAAGTAGTTCATGATTGAGATATAATCATTTTAAAATGTTTTCTGCTTAATGTAACGCACGTCTGACTGGCCTGACGAATGATTGTGTCGACAGTTTACTTAGAAAAAACGTTCTGTGATAACAACAATATTTCTGGTTTCAAGAAATCATTTATTGTGGCGCAATTACAACATCATCATACTTATGACGTCATATGTGCAACGGAATAACACAGATCGGTATGAAACGAATACTTTTGACATTTTGGTTCCATCGTCTCATTCAGCACCATCCTTCATTTTGTCTCACTAGTAGAAGCTGACAATGCTATGACATCACTATCAGAACTAAGCTGACAATGCTATGACATCACTATCAGAACTAAGCTGACAATGCTATGACATCACTATCAGAACTAAGCTGACAATGCTATGACAACACTATCAGAACTAAGCTGACAATGCTATGACATCACTATAAGAACTGACATGACAATGCTATGACATCACTATAAGAACTGACATGACAATGCTATGACATCGTTATAAGAATTAGGCTGATGATGCTATGACATCACTATAAGAACTGACATGACAATGCTACGACATCACTATAACAACTAAGCTGACAATGCTATGACAATGTAAGAACTACGCTGAAAATGAGATAACATGGGAACTAATTGAATTAGTATTGGAACTAATTGTTTTAATACAACATCAAATGTCAATAAATAATTTTTGTGTTATATTGTATGATATATATATTTTATATAACCAGAAGACAATTAGGTGATATGTAAAGGAGAAAACATGATTCCGAGGTTACCTGCTCTAAGAAAAAGCTAAAGGGAGTAATCAACCGAGGGCTTTAGCTCGAGGTGTTATCACGGCCTTAAGATTTTTCTTAGAGCAGAAGACCGAGGAGGAGTGTTTTCTCCAATTTATAAACCGTTTAATGTCAATATATACATTTTATAATGTTTGGAATCCTTATCCTGCGTTATAAAGAGTATAAAGTAGTCCGGACTAGCGTTATATTGAGTTAGAGAAGGTTGACTATAAGTAGATTAATTGAAGGCTCAACCTTCAACAACCCCCGTGGTCTAGAGGTAGAGTCACCGAGTTAAGAGCAAAGGAATTCAAGTTCGAATCCCACCATCTCCAGGCTGAAAAATATATTTGTGTACTGTTCGAAAAAATAATTGAGAAGAGAGTTGTGATAAAAATGTATCTTTGTCCAAATCATTCAATGTATCCTTAATCTACAAAACAGTAGACGAAACCAGACCTAGGTTTATAAACTCGATGTAAAAAAAACATCAGGTAGCATCATCTATATAAATGTAAATATATTCGATTGGTTAACGTTCGGTGATGAATTCAATTATCATTTTCATTTCACACACTTGTGATAAATACATCGTTATTTATTATTTTTCATTTAATCAAAGCACATATTAATCACCTTACACGAAGCGTGTCTAGCGAACAGCGGTACCGGTAAGAGCCTTTAATAACTTGAGCTTTACTTAACTAATCAATGGTTCAATCAATCAAAGCTTATACTACATGCATATTTGGGACCACACTATAGGTTATTAACTAAATGACATTTTTCTGATTTAAATATATTCTAATCGAAGCATGGTTGATTAGCAACGGTTTGTGTGTACCGTATTTGTTTAAATAAGCATCCTGGTTCTAAATTTCGGTGCTCGTTCAGTGCTTAACTAATGACAATACGTATATGCTGCTCACGACTATCTTAGTGCAACGTGAATCTAACAATCAAGTCCTAGGGTTATATTCATTTCGGCTACTGCTTTGCCGGAATCTGTTGAGAAGGTTCTAGCTCTAGTCTGATTAAAATCAACCCTGTTCCGAGGAAAAAATTCCCAAAATAGTGCATCTACCGAGATATATACAAACTGGTTCGATACATTCCAATCTAGAGTTAATTTGGTTGAAACCCCCGAGTTTCTATCTCGGTAGATGCACTATTTCACTTTTATTCCTCAGATTAGGTCGATTTTAATCAGACTTCACTACTATTAAACATGGTGTTATTATTTTCAAACGGTTACTTTTTGCGCTTGCTATACAACCTTATTACCTACGAGGGCAATCATATCGGGGTTCATATTTTTCATACGATGCCCTAGGGCAAAATATCACTTTGTCATGGTGACGTGACGTCATAAACAATACTATGACGTCACGCGTCGTCTATGACGTTGCATTCTAAATCCGGCGAAGGTGGGTCGTCAGCCTATGGTTGAACGTGGATTTTTAGTGTATTTTCATTAGTTTCACGACTTCGGTAATAAACAGAATATCATATTCGTGTCTATGTCATACTATGTTTACGACACTCGTGCCTGAATATCGGTATATCCCTCGCTCTCGCTCGGGAAATACTAATATTCAGGCACTCGTGTCGTAAACATAGTATGACATAGACACTCATATAACATCCTCTATATATTTCCCTGCAGGTCCTAACTTGTGCCACTCTACATCACTGGCTAATTTAAGCCTTGCTGCATTTCGTCAACTTTCTGTTCCAGCATAGCAGCGCCCATAATGAAATTTAGATGTAGCACACTGCTACGCTCGCACACAAAAAGTTAATGAAATGCAGTAAGGCTTTATTTAGGCAGTGATGGAGACTGGCGCAAGTGGCGGAAAGTTTCTTTACACTTGTATCACCAATACGTTCATTACATTTAATACAATTTCAGATTCGATTGTTTCAAATAGAATCCGCTTACTTTTCATTTTCAATTTTGAAATTCCGCCAAATTAATTTTGATAAAACACAACTCTTCATCGACATATAACACATACTTTATCTGAAGACAGATATTAGTGCCTCGTCCTGCACACATTTTCAACATTTTGAACATGGTAGGGGTCATGTGTGTGTAAATTTCATTTCTTACCCCTGTCTACTTTAAATAATTATATTTTAGTTAAAAATTAAAACAGTCACCAATTAAGTCATTCAAACTACTGCCGAAATGTGTTAATGTATCGTGCCATAATCTCATTTAAAAAAAATATCATTTAATCGAAAACAAGTATGTGTTATACTTTCTTGTGGCCGTCAGTTTAGAAAATACGGTAAAACCATACTTCACAGAGATCGTGGTGTTTATAAATCACTGCTTGAAATAAGGTATTTAAGAACGGGCCGTCCCTTGAAAGAGAGTAGATACTTCGATATGGACGTTAACATCATGGTCGCCACGAGCGCTGGGAACAGAGGGGTGGGTTACAAGGGGAGACTATCCTGGCCCTTCCTCAAGTGAGTGAACATCTCAACTGTTGTTTCGATGTCTATTAAGAATGGAAAATATTGAAAGTTAAAAAACGAACACACACACATTCTTTCATGGTGTTCAGTCAAGTGAAAATGTAAATGTATGTACATAGGAATATATATATATGTGCAGACAACACCCATGTAACACAGCTTTACATGTTTTATTTGTTTGCCATTATTATCTCACCTTCATGTTTTTGTCCCTCATGATCATACCTATTATCTTGTTTATAGCTTCCCGTAATGTCAAAGTTTCGGAAATTCCCATATGTAGGGGTGACTATTGGGGTAATATAACTATTGCGAATGTGAAATATCTGAATTAGGATGATTGTGATAATAGTGATTATAGTGATTTTAAACATCATCCCTTCATTTGTTTTGAATAGTAAAAATGAAATTTGTATATTTCATCAAACTCAATGCAATTATTTATTGTTCTTCAAACTTGTGTTTGTATATCTTACCTTGCGATGGTGCGACGTGAAAAGCAACACTTGTCTAGAACTCTTCATTGTCAGAGGAAGATGTTTAGGTCTTGTGAGAATTTGTGAGATCAGATAGCAAAATCGTTGAGAGTTCCATATTTAAATCTACTGTGTGTTTAGGTATCACTGTATCAGTAACATCACTACCTTCTTGTGAGAACGCTTTATTTCAGTAAGAACGGTTCCTTTAAGTAAAAACGGAAGCTGATAAACATTATATTCATATAGAAATAAAATATGAAAATGTAGATAAACATCATAACTAGCTCTTTCATCTTGCAGGGAGGATGTGGATCACTACCACGGGATGATAAAGCGAAGAGTCAATGAAGGTACTGCTACTGTTAAACAATATTGGATTAAGTGAACTATTTGTTAACCCCTCCCTGTATTCTACACCCTGGCTGGTCTCTAGAGCAGGACAAATTCTAACTGATCAGTTTTATCAAAAATTTAGAGAAAACATTGAATGCAGCTCTAAGGGCATCCTTTATAAACATAATAAAAGATCACTTCAATTTGAACGATATTTATTACTACCAGAAGGGATATCTATCCCATTTTAAAAATTCCGCACTATAAACCATAACCTACTCATAGAGACTGGCCGGTGGCAGGGAATTATCAGGGAGGAACGTTTGGTAATTTATGCAACCAAAATGTAATGGGAGATGAGTTCCATTATATCTTTTGATGTGAATCGCTTCTCCCAGACAAAATTTTATATATCCCAAGCTCTTTTCACCTGTATCTTAATGTATATAACCTATGTAAAAATTTCACACCTAAATGTACAAAAGAATTGAAAAGAATGTTCAAATTTATAAATATCTTACAAAGTTTGTTAAGAAATAGTTAAGGCGCATGCAAAAATGTATATTATGTTATGTTTGTTTTTCTGCACTTGGTGGTTTTTGAGTGAACTAAAGATTGATTGATTGATTGATTGATTGGCTAGAGGAAATATGCTTATTTCTCCCAATCCATTATTATTTTTTACTATACTGCACTCTTGTCTCAAAAAGCACGTTGTCACATTGACCGCCTTTGTTCTATTGCCGTGGGTATCTTATGTTTGTATACTTGGTTAAACTATAACACATTTCTCTAAACGAGTGGGTGTTGTCCAAGCTATTCCGACTAAGACTTAGAATAGTGAAACATTATATCTAATAATCCTTCACGGATATACAGTGGGAGATCGTGAGGGGAATTCGTCACCTTTTTGAAGAAATGAACAAAATTATGACTCCATTTAACAAAGGTGTAATTCTGAAAATTGCAGCTTTCTATGTCGATAGTCTATACCATAGGCCCAGTTGGTCTTTCGTGCCTGATGAGCTTGTGCTTATATATATATATATATATATATATATATATATATATATATATATATATATATATATATATATATATATATATATATATATATATATATATATATATATATATATATGCGATAGGAGATGTTTGAAAGTGGCAGTATATTTATAGGAAGATATTAAGAATATGATTATTATAATACTGATTAAGTAGGTTGTGGGTGGGATGTGGTCTAATTATACATTTTACAGAGAAATATGTTTCTGAAGTTATTTTTAAAATTGGATTATTTACATTGACATCAATCTAAATACAACATAAGAGTGCCGGAGTCCGGAATGGACAAAGGACTGTTTGTGGAACAACTTACTAATGATATTGCTATCGAGTTCTGCAGGGACCAAAAGTCTGTGCCGTTTAAGGCAGTGTGCCGGTTTTAACGAAGAGCTGTTTGAGCAGGGTCCATTGTATTTACAGAGAAGAAGAACGTTCTTATAGCGGGACGGAAGACATGGCAGAATATATCAAAGGACAAAAAGAGTGACCTAAGGTTCATCTGCATCGTCATCAGCAGAACCTTCGAGTATGTACCGGATATTGTTAACCTTCGAGTATGTACCGGATATTGTTAACCTACCGGATATTGTTAACCTTCGAGCATGTACCGGGTATTGTTAACCTACAGGATATTGTTAACCTTCGAGCATGTACCGGGTATTGTTAACCTACAGGATATTGTTAACCTTCGAGTGTATACCGGGTGTTGTTAATCTTCGAGCATGTACCGGGTATTGATAACCTTCGAGTATGTTCCCGATATTGTTAACCTTCGAGTATGTACGGGATATTGTTAACCTTCCAGTATGTACCGTATAGTGTTTACCTTCCGGATATTGTTAACCTTCCAGATATTGTTAACCTTCGAGCATGTACCGGATATTGTTAACCTACCGGATATTGTTAACCTCCGAGTATGTATCGGATATTGTTAACTTTCGAGCATGTACCAGGTATTGTTAACCTTCGAGTATGTTCCGGATAGTGTTAACCTCCGAGTATGTACTGGGTATTGATAACCTTCGAGCATGTACCGGGTATTGTTAACCTTCGAGTATGTTCCGGATATTGTTAACCTTCGAGCATGTTCCGGATATTGTTAACCTTCGAGCATGTTCCGGATAGTGTTAACCTCCGAGTATGTTCCGGATATTGTTAACCTTCGAGTATGTACGGGATATTGTTAACCTTCCAGTATGTACCATATAGTGTTTACCTTCCGGATATTGTTAAACTTCCAGATATTGTTAACCTTCGAGTATGTACCGGATATTGTTAACCTTCGAGTATGTATCGGATATTGTTAACCTTCGAGCATGTACCGGGTATTGTTAACCTTCTAGTATGTTCCGGATAGTGTTAACCTCCGAGTATGTACCGGGTATTGATAACCTTCGAGTATGTTCCGGATATTGTTAACCTTCGAGTATGTACGGGATATTGTTAACGTTCGAGTATGTACCATATAGTGTTTACCTTCCGGATATTGTTAACCTTCCAGATATTGTTAACCTTCGAGCATGTACCGGATATTGTTAACCTACCGGATATTGTTAACCTTCAAGTATGTACTGGATATTGTTAACCTTCGAGCATGTACCGGGTATTGATAACCTTCGAGTATGTTCCGGATATTGTTAACCTTCGAGTATGTACGGGATATTGTTTACCTTCCGGATATTGTTTACCTTCCGGATATTGTTAACCTTCGAGTTTGAACCAGATATTGTTAACCTTCCGGATATTGTTAACTTTCCGGATATTGTTAACCTACCGGATATTGTTAATCTTCGAGTATGTACGGGATATTGTTAACCTACCGGATATTGATAACCTCCTAGTATGTACCGGGTATTGATAACCTTCGAGCATGTACCGGGTATTGTTAACCTTCGAGTATGTACCGGATATTGTTAACCTTCCGGATATTGTTAACCTTCCAGATATTGTTAACCTTCGAGCATGTGCCGGATATTGTTAACCTACCGGATATTGTTAACCTTCGAGTATGTACGGGATATTGTTAACCCTCAAGCATGTACCGGATATTGTTAACCTACCGGATATTGTTAACCTTCGAGGGTGTATACTGGGTGTTGTTAATATTCAAGCATGTACAGGATACTGTTAACCTCCGAGTATGTATCGGATAGTGTTAACCTTCGAGGATGTACCGGGTATTGTTAACCTTCGAGTATGTACGGGATATTGTTAACCTTCGAGGATGTACCGGGTATTGATAACCTTCGATTATGTTCCGGATATTGTTAACCTTCGAGTATATACGGGATATTGTTACCCTTCCGGATATTGTTAACCTTCCGGATATTGTTAACTTTCGAGTTTGAACCAGATATTGTTAACCTTCCGGATATTGTTAATTAACTTTCCTGATATTGTTAACCTTCCTGATATTGTTAACCTTCCGGATATTGTTAACCTTCGAGTATGTACCGGATATTGTTAACCTACCGGATATTGTTAACCTTCGAGTATGTACGGGATATTGTTAACCTTCGAGCATGTACCGGATATTGTTAACCTACCGGATATTGTTAACCTTCGAGTATGTTCGGGATATTGTTAACCCTCGAGCATGTACCGGATATTGTTAACCTACCGGATATTGTTAACCTTCGAGCATGTACTGGATATTGTTAACCTTCGAGTGTGTACTGGGTATTTTTAATATTCAAGCATGTACAGGATATTGTTAACCTCTGAGTATGTTCCGGATATTGTTAACCTTCGAGCATGTACCGGGTATTGTTATCCTTCGAGTATGTTCCGGATATTGTTAACCTTCGAGTATGTTCCGGATATTGTTAACCTTCGAGCATGTTCCGGATATTGTTATCCTTCGAGTATGTACTGGATATTGTTAACCTACCGGATATTGTTAACCTCCGAGTATGTATCGGATATTGTTAACCTGCGAGCATGTACCGGGTATTGTTAACCTTCGAGTATGTTCCGGATAGTGTTAACCTCCGAGTATGTACTGGGTATTGATAACCTTCGAGTATGTTCCGGATATTGTTAACCTTCGAGTATGTACGGGATATTGTTAACCTTCCAGTATGTACCATATAGTGTTTACCTTCCGGATATTGTTAACCTTCCAGATATTGTTAACCTTCGAGCATGTACCGGATATTGTTAACCTACCGGATATTGTTAACCTTCGAGTATGTAAGGGATATTGTTAACCTTCGAGCATGTACCGGGTATTGATAACCTTCGAGTATGTTCCGGATATTGTTAACCTACCGGATATTGTTAATCTTCGAGTATGTACGGGATATTGTTAACCTACCGGATATTGATAACCTCTGAGTATGTACCGGGTATTGATAACCTTCGAGCATGTACCGGGTATTGTTAACCGTCGAGTATGTCCCGGATATTGTTAACCCTCCAGTATGTACCGGATAGTGTTTACCTTCCGGATATTGTTAACCTTCCAGATATTGTTAACCTTCGAGCATGTACCGGATATTGTTAACCTTCGAGTATGTATCGGATATTGTTTACCTTCGAGCATGTACCGGGTATTGTTAACCGTCGAGTATGTCCCGGATATTGTTAACCCTCCAGTATGTACCGGATAGTGTTTACCTTCCGGATATTGTTAACCTTCCAGATATTGTTAACCTTCGAGCATGTACCGGATATTGTTAACCTTCGAGTATGTATCGGATATTGTTAACCTTCGAGCATGTATCGGGTATTGTTAACCTTCGAGTATGTTCCGGATAGTGTTAACCTCCGAGTATGTACCAGATATTGTTAACCTTCGAGTATGTTCCGGATATTGTTAACCTACCGGATATTGTTAACCTTCGAGTATGTAAGGGATATTGTTAACCTTCGAGCATGTACCGGATATTGTTAACCTTCGAGTATGTATCGGATATTGTTAACCTTCGAGTATGTATCGGATATTGTTAACCTTCGAGTATGTTCCGGATATTGTTATCCTTCGAGTATGTTCCAGATATTGTTAACCTGCGAGGATGTACCGGATATTGTTTACCTTCCGGATATTGTTAACCTTCCAGATATTGTTAACCTTCTAGCATGTACCGGATATTGTTAACCTTCCGGATATTGTTAACCTTCGAGTATGTAAGGGATATTGTTAACCTTCGAGCATGTACCGGATATTGTTAACCTTCGAGTATGTATTGGATATTGTTAACCTTCGAGCATGTACCGGGTATTGTTAACCTTCGAGTATGTTCAGGATATTGTTATCCTTCGAGTATGTTCCAGATATTGTTAACCTGCGAGGATGTACCGGGTATTGTTAACCTTCGAGTATGTACCGGATATTGTTTACCTTCCGGATATTGTTAACCTTCCAGATATTGTTAACCTTCGAGCATGTACCGGATATTGTTAACCTACCGGATATTGTTAACCTTCGAGTATGTATCGGATATTGTTAACCTTCGAGCATGTACCGGATATTGTTAACCTTCGAGTATGTATCGGATATTGTTAACCTTCGAGAATGTACCGGGTATTGTTAACCTTCGAGTATGTTCCGGATATTGTTATCCTTCGAGTATGTTCCAGATATTGTTAACCTGCGAGGATGTACCGGGTATTGTTAACCTTCGAGTATGTACCGGATATTGTTTACCTTCCGGATATTGTTAACCTTCCAGATATTGTTAACCTTCTATCATGTACCGGATATTGTTAACCTTCCGGATATTGTTAACCTTCCTGATATTGTTAACCTTCCGGATATTGTTAACCTTCGAGTATGTACTGGATACTGTTAACCTACCGGATATTGTTAACCTACTGGATATTGTTAACCATCGAGTATGTACCGGGTATTGTTAACCTTCGAGTATGTTCCTGATATTTTTAACCTCCGAGTATGTACCGGATATTGTTAACCTACCGGACATTGTTAACCTACCTGATATTGTTAACCTTCGAGTATGTACGGGATATTGTTAACCTTCGAGTATGTACGGGATATTGTTAACCTTCGAGCATGTACCGGATATTGTTAACCTACCGGATATTGTTAACCTTCGAGTATGTTCGGGATATTGTTAACCCTCGAGCATGTACCGGATATTGTTAACCTACCGGATATTGTTAACCTTCGAGCATGTACTGGATATTGTTAACCTTCGAGTGTGTACTGGGTGTTGTTAATATTCAAGCATGTACAGGATATTGTTAACCTCTGAGTATGTTCCGGATATTGTTAACCTTCGAGTATGTTCCGGATATTGTTAACCTCTGAGCATGTTCCGGATATTGTTATCCTTCGAGTATGTTCCGGATATTGTTAACCTTCGAGCATGTTCCGGATATTGTTATCCTTCGAGTATGTACTGGATATTGTTAACCTACCGGATATTGTTAACCTCCGAGTATGTATCGGATATTGTTAACCTGCGAGCATGTACCGGGTATTGTTAATATTCAAGCATGTACAGGATATTATTAACTTTCGAGTATGTACCGGATATTGTTAACCTTCGAGTATGTACCGGATAGTGTTTACCTTCGAGTATGTACCGGGTATTGTTAACCTGCGAGTATGTTCTGGATATTGTTATCCTTCGAGTATGTTCCGGATATTGTTAACCTTCGAACATGTTCCGGATATTGTTATCCTTCGAGTATGTTCCGGATATTGTTAACCTTCGAGCATGTTCCGGATATTGTTATCCTTCGAGTATGTACTGAATATTGTTAACCTACCGGATATTGTTTACCTTCGAGTATGTACCGGATAGTGTTTACCTTCGAGCATGTACCGGGTATTGTTAACCTACGAGTATGTACCGGATATTGTTAACCTGCGAGCATTTACCGGGTATTGTTAACCTGCGAGTATGTTCCGGATATTGTTATCCTTCGAGTATGTTCCGGATATTGTTATCCTTCGAGTATGTACCGGATATTGTTAACCTTCGAGTATGTTCCGGATATTGTTAACCTCTGAGCATGTTCCGGATATTGTTATCCTTCGAGTATGTTCCGGATATTGTTAACCTTCGAGCATGTTCCGGATATTGTTATCCTTCGAGTATGTACTGGATATTGTTAACCTACCGGATATTGTTAACCTCCGAGTATGTATCGGATATTGTTAACCTGCGAGCATGTACCGGGTATTGTTAATATTCAAGCATGTACAGGATATTGTTAACTTTCGAGTATGTACAGGATATTGTTAACCTCCGAGTATGTATCGGATATTGTTAACCTGCGAGCATGTACCGGGTATTGTTAACCTTCGAGTATGTTCCGGATATTGTTAACCTTCGAGTATGTTCCAGATATTGTTAACCTTCGAGTATGTTCCGGATATTGTTATCCTTCGAGTATGTTCCGGATATTGTTAACCTTCGAGCATGTTCCGGATATTGTTATCCTTCGAGTATGTACTGGATATTGTTAACCTACCGGATATTGTTAACCTCCGAGTATGTATCGGATATTGTTAACCTGCGAGCATGTACCGGGTATTTTAATATTCAAGCATGTACAGGATATTGTTAACTTTCGAGTATGTACCGGATATTGTTAACCTCCGAGTATGTATCGGATATTGTTAACCTGCGAGCATGTACCGGGTATTGTTAACCTTCGAGTATGTTCCGGATATTGTTAACCTACGAGTATGTACCGGATATTGTTAACCTTCGAGCATGTACCGGGTATTGTTAACCTCCGAGTATGTACCGGATATTGTTAACCTCCGAGTATGTATCGGATATTGTTAACCTGCGAGCATGTACCGGATATTGTTAACCTGCGAGTATGTATCGGATATTGTTAACCTTCGAGTATGTACCGGATATTGTTAACCTACGAGTATGTACCGGATATTGTTAACCTTCGAGCATGTACCGGGTATTGTTAACCTACGAGTATGTACTGGATATTGTTAACCTTCGAGTATATACCGGGTATTGTTAACCTTCGAGTATGTATCGGATATTGTTAACCTCCGAGTATGTTCCAGATATTGTTAACCTACGAGTATGTACCGGATATTGTTAACCTTCGAGCATGTACCGGGTATTGTTAACCTACGAGTATGTACCGGATAATGTTAACCTCCGAGTATGTATCGGATATTGTTAACCTGCGAGCATGTACCGGGTATTGTTAATATTCAAGCATGTACAGGATATTGTTAACTTTCGAGTATGGACCGGATATTGTTAACCTCCGAGTATGTATCGGATATTGTTAACCTGCGAGCATGTACCGGGTATTGTTAACCTTCGAGTATGTTCCGGATATTGTTAACCTACGAGTATGTACCGGATATTGTTAACCTTCAAGCATGTACCGGGTATTGTTAACCTCCGAGTATGTACCGGATATTGTTAACCTCCGAGTATGTATCGGATATTGTTAACCTGCGTGCATGTACCGGATATTGTTAACCTCCGAGTATGTACGGGATATTGTTAACCTGCGAGTATGTATCGGATATTGTTAACCTCCGAGTATGTTCCGGATATTGTTAACCTACGAGTATGTCCCGGATATTGTTAACCTTCGAGCATGTACCGGGTATTGTTAACCTACGAGTATGTACCGGATATTGTTAACCTACGAGTATGTACCGGATATTGTTAACCTTCGAGCATGTATCGGGTATTGTTAACCTACGAGTATGTACCGGATATTGTTAACCTTCGAGCATGTACCGGGTATTGTTAACCTACGAGTATGTACCGGATATTGTTAACCTGCGAGCATGTACCGGATATTGTTAACCTACGAGTATGTACCGGATATTGTTAACCTGCGAGCATGTACCGGATATTGTTAACCTTCGAGCATGTGCCGGGTATTGTTAACCTCCGAGTATGTACCGGATATTGTTAACCTCCGAGTATGTATCGGATATTGTTAACCTGCGAGCATGTACCGGGTATTGTTAATATTCAAGCATGTACAGGATATTGTTAACTTTCGAGTATGTACCGGATATTGTTAACCTCCGAGTATGTATCGGATATTGTTAACCTGCGAGCATGTACCGGGTATTGTTAACCTCCGAGTATGTACCGGATATTGTTAACCTGCGAGTATGTACCGGATATTGTTAACCTGCGAGTATGTATCGGATATTGTTAACCTCCGAGTATGTACCGGATATTGTTAACCTGCGAGTATGTACCGGATATTGTTAACCTACGAGTATGTACCGGATATTGTTAACCTTCGAGCATGTACCGGGTATTGTTAACCTACGAGTATGTACCGGATATTGTTAACCTACGAGTATGTACCGGATATTGTTAACCTACGAGTATGTATCGGATATTGTTAACCTGCGAGTATGTACCGGATATTGTTAACCTGCGAGTATGTACCGGATATTGTTAACCTACGAGTATGTACCGGATATTGTTAACCTACGAGTATGTACCGGATATTGTTAACCTTCGAGCATGTACCGGGTATTGTTAACCTACGAGTATGTACCGGATATTGTTAACCTGCGAGTATGTACCGGATATTGTTAACCTGCGAGTATGTATCGGATATTGTTAACCTGCGAGTATGTACCGGATATTGTTAACCTACGAGTATGTATCGGATATTGTTAACCTGCGAGTATGTACCGGATATTGTTAACCTGCGAGTATGTACCGGATATTGTTAACCTACGAGTATGTACCGGATATTGTTAACCTTCGAACATGTACCGGGTATTGTTAACCTACGAGTATGTACCGGATATTGTTAACCTACGAGTATGTACCGGATATTGTTAACCTACGAGTATGTATCGGATATTGTTAACCTGCGAGTATGTACCGGATATTGTTAACCTTCGAGTATGTACCGGATATTGTTAACCTTCGAGCATGTACCGGGTATTGTTAACCTACGAGTATGTACCGGATATTGTTAACCTGCGAGTATGTACCGGATATTGTTAACCTTCGAGCATGTACCGGGTATTGTTAACCTACGAGTATGTACCGGATATTGTTAACCTCCGAGTATGTATCGGATATTGTTAACCTGCGAGCATGTACCGGATATTGTTAACCTACGAGTATGTACCGGATATTGTTAACCTTCGAGCATGTACCGGGTATTGTTAACCTCCGAGTATGTACCGGATATTGTTAACCTCCGAGTATGTACCGGATATTGTTAACCTACGAGTATGTACCGGATATTGTTAACCTACGAGTATGTACCGGGTATTGTTAACCTCCGAGTATGTACCGGATATTGTTAACCTCCGAGTAAGTACCGGATATTGTTAACCTACGAGTATGTACCGGGTATTGTTAACCTCCGAGTATGTACCGGATATTGTTAACCTCCGAGTATGTATCGGATATTGTTAACCTTCGAGCATGTACCGGGTATTGTTAACCTACGAGTATGTACCGGATATTGTTAACCTCCGAGTATGTATCGGATATTGTTAACCTGCGAGCATGTACCGGATATTGTTAACCTACAAGTATGTACCGGATATTGTTAACCTTCGAGCATGTACCGGGTATTGTTAACCTCCGAGTATGTACCGGATATTGTTAACCTTCGAGCATGTACCGGATATTGTTAACCTACGAGTATGTACCGGATATTGTTAACCTTCGAGCATGTACCGGGTATTGTTAACCTCCGAGTATGTACCGGATATTGTTAACCTCCGAGTATGTATCGGATATTGTTAACCTTCGAGCATGTACCGGGTATTGTTAACCTACGAGTATGTACCGGATATTGTTAACCTCCGAGTATGTATCGGATATTGTTAACCTGCGAGCATGTACCGGGTATTGTTAATATTCAAGCATGTACAGGATATTGTTAACCTCCGAGTATGTATCGGATATTGTTAACCTGCGAGCATGTACCGGATATTGTTAACCTACGAGTATGTACCGGATATTGTTAACCTTCGAGCATGTACCGGGTATTGTTAACCTCCGAGTATGTACCGGATATTGTTAACCTCCGAGTATGTATCGGATATTGTTAACCTGCGAGCATGTACCGGGTATTGTTAATATTCAAGCATGTACAGGATATTGTTAACTTTCGAGTATGTACCGGATATTGTTAACCTCCGAGTATGTATCGGATATTGTTAACCTGCGAGCATGTACCGGGTATTGTTAACCTCCGAGTATGTATCGGATATTGTTAACCTGCGAGCATGTACCGGATATTGTTAACCTACGAGTATGTACCGGATATTGTTAACCTTCGAGCATGTACCGGATATTGTTAACCTTCGAGCATGTACCGGGTATTGTTAACCTACGAGTATGTACTGGATATTGTTAACCTTCGAGTATATACCGGGTATTGTTAACCTTCGAGTATGTATCGGATATTGTTAACCTCCGAGTATGTTCCAGATATTGTTAACCTACGAGTATGTACCGGATATTGTTAACCTTCGAGCATGTACCGGGTATTGTTAACCTACGAGTATGTACCGGATATTGTTAACCTCCGAGTATGTATCGGATATTGTTAACCTGCGAGCATGTACCGGGTATTGTTAATATTCAAGCATGTACAGGATATTGTTAACTTTCGAGTATGGACCGGATATTGTTAACCTCCGAGTATGTATCGGATATTGTTAACCTGCGAGCATGTACCGGGTATTGTTAACCTTCGAGTATGTTCCGGATATTGTTAACCTACGAGTATGTACCGGATATTGTTAACCTTCAAGCATGTACCGGGTATTGTTAACCTCCGAGTATGTACCGGATATTGTTAACCTCCGAGTATGTATCGGATATTGTTAACCTGCGTGCATGTACCGGATATTGTTAACCTCCGAGTATGTACGGGATATTGTTAACCTGCGAGTATGTATCGGATATTGTTAACCTCCGAGTATGTTCCGGATATTGTTAACCTACGAGTATGTCCCGGATATTGTTAACCTTCGAGCATGTACCGGGTATTGTTAACCTACGAGTATGTACCGGATATTGTTAACCTACGAGTATGTACCGGATATTGTTAACCTTCGAGCATGTATCGGGTATTGTTAACCTACGAGTATGTACCGGATATTGTTAACCTTCGAGCATGTACCGGGTATTGTTAACCTACGAGTATGTACCGGATATTGTTAACCTGCGAGCATGTACCGGATATTGTTAACCTACGAGTATGTACCGGATATTGTTAACCTGCGAGCATGTACCGGATATTGTTAACCTTCGAGCATGTGCCGGGTATTGTTAACCTCCGAGTATGTACCGGATATTGTTAACCTCCGAGTATGTATCGGATATTGTTAACCTGCGAGCATGTACCGGGTATTGTTAATATTCAAGCATGTACAGGATATTGTTAACTTTCGAGTATGTACCGGATATTGTTAACCTCCGAGTATGTATCGGATATTGTTAACCTGCGAGCATGTACCGGGTATTGTTAACCTCCGAGTATGTACCGGATATTTTTAACCTGCGAGTATGTACCGGATATTGTTAACCTGCGAGTATGTATCGGATATTGTTAACCTCCGAGTATGTACCGGATATTGTTAACCTGCGAGTATGTACCGGATATTGTTAACCTACGAGTATGTACCGGATATTGTTAACCTTCGAGCATGTACCGGGTATTGTTAACCTACGAGTATGTACCGGATATTGTTAACCTACGAGTATGTACCGGATATTGTTAACCTACGAGTATGTATCGGATATTGTTAACCTGCGAGTATGTACCGGATATTGTTAACCTGCGAGTATGTACCGGATATTGTTAACCTGCGAGTATGTACCGGATATTGTTAACCTACGAGTATGTACCGGATATTGTTAACCTTCGAGCATGTACCGGGTATTGTTAACCTACGAGTATGTACCGGATATTGTTAACCTGCGAGTATGTACCGGATATTGTTAACCTGCGAGTATGTATCGGATATTGTTAACCTGCGAGTATGTACCGGATATTGTTAACCTACGAGTATGTATCGGATATTGTTAACCTGCGAGTATGTACCGGATATTGTTAACCTGCGAGTATGTACCGGATATTGTTAACCTACGAGTATGTACCGGATATTGTTAACCTTCGAACATGTACCGGGTATTGTTAACCTACGAGTATGTACCGGATATTGTTAACCTACGAGTATGTACCGGATATTGTTAACCTACGAGTATGTATCGGATATTGTTAACCTGCGAGTATGTACCGGATATTGTTAACCTTCGAGTATGTACCGGATATTGTTAACCTTCGAGCATGTACCGGGTATTGTTAACCTACGAGTATGTACCGGATATTGTTAACCTGCGAGTATGTACCGGATATTGTTAACCTTCGAGCATGTACCGGGTATTGTTAACCTACGAGTATGTACCGGATATTGTTAACCTCCGAGTATGTATCGGATATTGTTAACCTGCGAGCATGTACCGGATATTGTTAACCTACGAGTATGTACCGGATATTGTTAACCTTCGAGCATGTACCGGGTATTGTTAACCTCCGAGTATGTACCGGATATTGTTAACCTCCGAGTATGTATCGGATATTGTTAACCTACGAGTATGTACCGGATATTGTTAACCTACGAGTATGTACCGGGTATTGTTAACCTCCGAGTATGTACCGGATATTGTTAACCTCCGAGTAAGTACCGGATATTGTTAACCTACGAGTATGTACCGGGTATTGTTAACCTCCGAGTATGTACCGGATATTGTTAACCTCCGAGTATGTATCGGATATTGTTAACCTTCGAGCATGTACCGGGTATTGTTAACCTACGAGTATGTACCGGATATTGTTAACCTCCGAGTATGTATCGGATATTGTTAACCTGCGAGCATGTACCGGATATTGTTAACCTACGAGTATGTACCGGATATTGTTAACCTTCGAGCATGTACCGGGTATTGTTAACCTCCGAGTATGTACCGGATATTGTTAACCTTCGAGCATGTACCGGATATTGTTAACCTACGAGTATGTACCGGATATTGTTAACCTTCGAGCATGTACCGGGTATTGTTTACCTCCGAGTATGTACCGGATATTGTTAACCTCCGAGTATGTATCGGATATTGTTAACCTTCGAGCATGTACCGGGTATTGTTAACCTACGAGTATGTACCGGATATTGTTAACCTCCGAGTATGTATCGGATATTGTTAACCTGCGAGCATGTACCGGGTATTGTTAATATTCAAGCATGTACAGGATATTGTTAACCTCCGAGTATGTATCGGATATTGTTAACCTGCGAGCATGTACCGGATATTGTTAACCTACGAGTATGTACCGGATATTGTTAACCTTCGAGCATGTACCGGGTATTGTTAACCTCCGAGTATGTACCGGATATTGTTAACCTCCGAGTATGTATCGGATATTGTTAACCTGCGAGCATGTACCGGGTATTGTTAATATTCAAGCATGTACAGGATATTGTTAACTTTCGAGTATGTACCGGATATTTTTAACTTTCGAGTATGTACCGGATATTGTTAACCTCCGAGTATGTATCGGATATTGTTAACCTGCGAGCATGTACCGGGTATTGTTAACCTTTGAGTATGTTCCGGATATTGTTAACCTACGAGTATGTACCGGATATTGTTAACCTTCGAGCATGTACCGGGTATTGTTAACCTCCGAGTATGTACCGGATATTGTTAACCTCCGAATATGTATCGGATATTGTTAACCTGCGAGCATGTACCGGATATGGTTAACCTGCGAGTATGTATCGGATATTGTTAACCTACGAGTATGTACCGGATATTGTTAACCTTCGAGTATGTATGGGATATTGTTATCCTTCGAGTATGTATCGGATATTGTTAACCTGCGAGCATGTACCGGGTATTGTTAACCTTTGAGTATGTTCCGGATATTGTTAACCTACGAGTATGTACCGGATATTGTTAACCTTCGAGCATGTACCGGGTATTGTTAACCTACGAGTATGTACCGGATATTGTTAACCTACGAGTATGTACCGGATATTGTTAACCTTCGAGCATGTACCGGGTATTGTTAACCTACAAGTATGTACCGGATATTGTTAACCTTCGAGCATGTACCGGGTATTGTTAACCTCCGAGTATGTACCGGATATTGTTAACCTTCGAGCATGTACCGGGTATTGTTAACCTACAAGTATGTACCGGATATTGTTAACCTTCGAGCATGTACCGGGTATTGTTAACCTCCGAGTATGTACCGGATATTGTTAACCTTCGAGTATGTAAGGGATATTGTTAACCTTCGAGTATGTACCGGATATTGTTAACCTGCGAGTATGTATCGGATATTGTTAACCTGCGAGTATGTATCGGATATTGTTAACCTGCGAGTATGTACCGGATATTGTTAACCTGCGAGTATGTATCGGATATTGTTAACCTGCGAGAATGTACCGGATATTGGTAACCTACGAGTATGTACCGGATATTGTTAACCTACGAGTATGTACCGGATATTGTTAACCTTCGAGTATGTATCGGATATTGTTAACCTGCGAGTATGTACCGGATATTGTTAACCTGCGAGTATGTATCGGATATTGTTAACCTGCGAGTATGTACCGGATATTGTTAACCTGCGAGTATGTTCCGGATATTGTTAACCTACGAGTATGTATCGGATATTGTTAACCTGCGAGTATGTACCGGATATTGTTAACCTCCGAGTATGTTCCGGATATTGTTAACCTACGAGTATGTATCGGATATTGTTAACCTGCGAGTATGTACCGGATATTGTTAACCTGCGAGTATGTACCGGATATTGTTAACCTGCGAGTATGTTCCGGATATTGTTAACCTGCGAGTATGTACCGGATATTGTTAACCTGCGAGTATGTACCGGATATTGTTAACCTGCGAGTATGTATCGGATATTGTTAACCTGCGAGTATGTACCGGATATTGTTAACCTCCGAGTATGTTCCGGATATTGTTAACCTACGAGTATGTACCGGATATTGTTAACCTACTAGCATGTACCGGATATTGTTAACCTACTAGCATGTACCGGGTATTGTTAATATTCAAGCATGTACAGGATATTGTTAACTTTCGAGTATGTACCGGATATTGTTAACCTCCGAGTATGTATCGGATATTGTTAACCTGCGAGCATGTACCGGGTATTGTTAACCTTCGAGTATGTTCCGGATATTGTTAACCTACGAGTATGTACCGGATATTGTTAACCTTCGAGCATGTACCGGGTATTGTTAACCTCCGAGTATGTACCGGGTATTGTTAACCTACGAGTATGTACCGGATATTGTTAACCTTCGAGCATGTACCGGATATTGTTAACCTCCGAGTATGTACCGGATATTGTTAACCTCCGAGTATGTATCGGATATTGTTAACCTGCGAGTATGTTCCGGATATTGTTAACCTACGAGCATGTACCGGGTATTGTTAACCTACGAGTATGTACCGGATATTGTTAACCTACGAGTATGTACCGGATATTGTTAACCTTCGAGCATGTATCGGATATTGTTAACCTCCGAGTATGTACCGGATATTGTTAACCTACGAGTATGTACCGGATATTGTTAACCTACGAGTATGTACCGGATATTGTTAACCTACGAGTATGTACCGGATATTGTTAACCTTCGAGCATGTACCGGGTATTGTTAACCTTCGAGTATGTATCGGATATTGTTAACCTACGAGTATGTATCGGATATTGTTAACCTGCGAGCATGTACCGGATATTGTTAACCTACGAGTATGTACCGGATATTGTTAACCTTCGAGCATGTACCGGGTATTGTTAACCTACGAGTATGTACCGGATATTGTTAACCTACGAGTATTTACCGGATATTGTTAACCTTCGAGCATGTACCGGGTATTGTTAACCTTCGAGTATGTATCGGATATTGTTAACCTCCGAGTATGTACCGGATATTGTTAACCTACGAGTATGTACCGGATATTGTTAACCTACGAGTATGTTCCGGATATTGTTAACCTACGAGTATGTACCGGATATTGTTAATATTCAAGCATGTACCGGGTATTGTTAACCTACGAGTATGTACCGGATATTGTTAACCTTCGAGCATGTACCGGGTATTGTTAACCTACGAGTATGTACCGGATATTGTTAACCTTCGAGCATGTACCGGGTATTGTTAACCTACGAGTATGTACCGGATATTGTTAACCTACGAGTATGTACCGGATATTGTTAACCTTCGAGCATGTACCGGGTATTGTTAACCTACGAGTATGTACCGGATATTGTTAACCTTCGAGCATGTACCGGGTATTGTTAACCTCCGAGTATGTACAGGATATTGTTAACTTTCGAGTATGTACCGGATATTGTTAACCTTCGAGTATGTAAGGGATATTGTTAACCTTCGAGTATGTACCGGGTATTGTTAACCTTCGAGTATATTCCGGATATTGTTAACCTTCGAGTATGTACCCGATATTGTTAACCTTTCAGTATGTACCTGATATTGTTAACCTTCGAGTATGTACGGGATATTGTTTACCTTCCGGATATTGTTAACCTTCCGGATATTGTTAACCTTCGAGTATTTACCGGATATTGTTAACCTACCAGATAGTGTTAAACTACCGGGTATTGTTAACCTTCGAGTATGTACCGGATATTGTTAACCTTCGAGTACGTACCAAGTATTGTTAACCTTTGAGTATGTACCTGGTATTGTTAACTTTCGAGTATGTACCTGGTATTGTTAACCTTTTAGTATGTACCGGGTATTATTGACCTTCGAGGTTGTTCCTAGCAGCCGCTCGGCCTGAAAACGACCCTTTTCGGACGTAATTACATGGATAATATCATATCATTAGTAGAATATCCGTCAATTCTTGACAAATACCATGTTTATCTCATCTCGTGAGGTAGAAAAGTTATATATTTTCACTCGTGGCTGCGCCAATCGTGAAAATATAACCTTCCTACCTCACTCGATGAGATAAACATGGTATTAGTCAAGAAAAGACAGATATCATCTATATATAGTATTGCTGGCTTTTGGAGATGCATATATTCTACTCTCCTGTGTTCCAGTCCAAGCACTGACCCCCACCAGCCTACAGTGGTCACATCCCTGGACGAAGCTTTCTCCCGAGTCTCGGAGCTACGGCCCCAGGTGGAGACTGTCTGGATCCTGGGTGGGGAGGGGGTTTGGCAGGTGAGTGCTGATGTGGGGAGGGGTGTGGCAGGTGCGTGGTGATGTGGGGAGGGGGTGTGGCAGGTGCGTGCTGATGTGGGGAAGGGTGTGGCAGGTGCGTGCTAATGTGGGGAGGGGTGTGGCAGGTGCGTGCTGATGTGGGGAGGGGTGTGGCAGGTGCGTGCTGATGTGGGGAGGGGTGTGGCAGGTGCTTGCTGATGTGGGGAGGGGTGTGGCAAGTGAGTACACGGTGGTGAGAGGTTTTCTGACAGATGGGTGCATTGAGCTTATGTGTGGTGATACCACTAAGATAGCTATTAGTATCACATGTGCACATTTGCCAGAGTTTAGAAAATCTGGGTCTGGGTATCTTGGCATATGTACACGACATTGGCAGAGCAGAGCGTGATGAAGTCTCCAAATTTAAAAGTCCATTCGCTTTCGTTGTTTCAATTAAGTTATCCTAACCAATCGCGATGGTTATATGTCTATCAAGGTATATGTATCTACAGTGCTATATTTCTATCCCCTGACTCCATAAGCACCTTATATCTCTGATCTATTTAATAGGAATAACTGGCCAATATATTTACTTAAATCAAGCAATAGTGGTAGTTTCCAGATCAAAATACCGATGAGCGACCAAATGCAAGCTATACATAGCGATGAGGAACCAGCCTTCAGTAATACGAGGTCGATGCTGTTTATGAGATCAGGGGATAGACTTATCCTCACGGATACGATTAGCCTGTTGAGCAGGATTTTAAACGATTCAATCTTATTCTTCAGTCTGATTAAAATCGATCCTGTTCCAAGGAATAAAATCTGTAAAATAGTACATCTACCGGATACGAACTGGTTCTATAGACCCCCTACCAGAAGAGCAACCCTCAGATATATGAATTCGTATCTCGGTAGATGCGCTGTTTGGAAACTTTTATTCCTCGGAAATCTGTCGATTTTAATCAGACTTTTTTGGTTATTGTTGTCCATCTTTATCACATTGACATGCGTGGCTACCTCTGCAGGAGACCATAGACCACCCTCTCTGCAAGCGGATCTATCTTACCAGGATCTTCCATGATTTCCAGGCTGATGTCTTCTTTCCAGCTTTCGAGGACAAATTTGTGAAAATGAGGTAAACTGTCAAAATTACAAGGCAATGTGTATTTTGGAGAGGAGTGTGCATTTTGGAAAGAAGTAAGAAATTTTTATTTTGGACAGAAATTTTTATTTTAGACAGAAATTTTTATTTTGGAAAGATAATTTTATTTTGGACAGAAATGTGTATTTTAGACAGGAATGTATTTTGGACAGGAAAGTGGACGTGAATGTGTATTTTGAACAGGAATATTAAGTGTATTTTGGACGGGAATGTGATATCAATAAATCAAATAGTGTGAGGATTCAGCAATCCTTAAATACATTTTGAAACTTCAAATCCGGGACCATTTTTCTCCTATTTTGTACCAATTCTATTGTTGGCATGGATAAGGTGAGAAACTACGATAGTGTCAATTATGAATTTTTTAGACCATTTCATTTATTCACAATTTCAATGACATGGTGTTATTTAGTTTTATTGTATTGTTATAATTGAATACGGTAAACAATTCAACCTGTTTATATTTGGGAAACAAGAAATGTAATATTCAGAAACTTTCCTTCTATTTTCCAGCGATCCACTGGTTGATGGCAAACTGAAAACAGACGAAGCTTCCGGAGTCAAACTCCAGTTTGAAGTTTATAAAAGAAAACCTTAGAATATGTCATCTCTTTAGGTTCCAAATGTTACAAACAGTATATCCTGGTTTTAATACTTCCTCAGTTAAAACCCAAGAATAGATATCCGAACATAAACATGATTGGCAACGGAACTAGGAATTTTGAAGGAGGGAGGGTCCAAAATCTCCCCCCTTCAAAAATGTTTGCCTCCCCGGGATCTGCATTTGGGAAAGTAATGCATCAGATGACCCATTCTCTTCCCGCAAATGTTACTCACACTGTCCCACTCTGAAAGAGGTCGATTGGGGTAAGATCTGTTTGGAGAGAATGGGAACGGCATGGGCCACACCAATCCTTAAAAAGTAATTTTCATTTAATTTATTTTAAGTGAATTTTAAAATTCATCCTGGCAAGCTGGGATGAAGCTTGAATTGGTTAAAATAGCTGAAAAGTGTTGTCCTTCCTTTTGGTACATTTACTTTTAATTATGTTTAAATATTTGAATGTGAAATTGGATTTGATGGTTTGTACTATCTTCTTTGAATAAAGATAAAGACAAGAAATATAATATTAGAAATACTTGCCATTTAGATAGTGAGAAACATAACATGGTTATATTTGGGATAACACTACCTTCAATAGTACAACTTTAATCCCAAATATAACCATGTTAAGAAAAATAATGTTTTGGTTATTCGTAGTATTTGCAGTGTTGAATGTACCACAGGGGAAGTTTAGCGCAAATATGTTGCGCAACAGATATGAACGACCAGTTTTTCCTATGTGCGAACATATTTCAATAAACTTCACCTGTGCATGTACATGATCTGGTGATTGACAATGCAGTGACCGAGGTGAGGTGATATCAACGCGGCTTTCAAGAGTGTTCCATGGCTGCTATTGCCATTGCAGGGAGAGTCCCGTAACAACAGTGTGCCTATGCATTGCGGTGAAACCGGCAAGCAGCGACTAGAACTAGCACACAAGACCTTTCTGCGTGTAGAACACTTCTCCACAGCAGACAAAGTTACCGAGCCCTTGGCGGGATTGAACCCCGAACCTCTTAATCCGAAGCTGAACGTGCTGACCACAACACTGTTCATAAGAATAAATGTTAAATGCGTGTCTCTTCAGTACCTAAATAAAGATAGAGTTTGACTACTATATAGTTTGTACACACACAAGACACCAACGCGTATACACCGGCAATGTTCAGAGAAAGTAGAATTGGAGTTTAAAACACATACTGGGTCCTGTTATCTTGGACAAGACATAGGTAAACCATTTAACTATTGTATATATGTATGTATTCACTCAACCGCAAAATAAACGTTTCCATACAAAATAGTGTAATATACAAAATATTTCAGTAAACGAGTGATAAACACGACTGAAAAAGATACATCACATGGATACACGTTTTAAAAATCATCGTTTTCGAATCTTTCTCTTTGTGTAAACGAGGATATCCTCTCGAATTTCGTTTCCACATAATTACCCCGATAGAACCCTCCTTTTAGCTACACGAAATGGGACAGTCAAAAGTGGCTTTTTGGCTTGTTTTGTGACGTTCTACAATAATGACGCGTCAACAAATGCAAGTCCAAGAATATTATTTATATCGACAGCATTAATTACAGTTATACCTTTTATGAACAATTGTTAACTCAAATGCCAAAAATTATGGCCAAAAATCATTTGAAAAAGCGATTTTAACAACAAACCTACTTTCTCCGTCTGCAGTATTTCGTGTTTTACACTGTTGAAATTGTGGTACGTGACGTTTCTTTTGCGGTTGAGTTTATATGTCCGTCCGTCCGTCGACCTGTCCTTTACACTCTTCTTCCGAACCTTGCATATCTGAAATATGAAAACCAGTCTGATTATGTAATAGTTAGAACCTATGAAGTGAAATCTTTGTGATTAAGAAGGGGCGGAGCGAGCGTAGCGAGCGAGCCCCTTCTTAATCACGAAGATTTCTCTTCATAGGTTCTAACTGACTTAGAACTCCACCTACTTTTGATTGACAGGTTCGTTGACGTCACTGTTTCCGTGAGTTCCTACGTAATCGTTTCATATGACGCGATGTCGCCAAGCTGTATGGACGTGTTTTTATGAACTCTCTTTCGAAAAACGTATATGATCGTAACATTTGTTGTGGTAAAACTAGAGATAATCTTCCGTCTGTCTTTGAGGTGAGCTCATTTTCCTCTGTTCATTGTATTCGGAAATATGTTATTTTTAACACTGTAGAGACCGTTGTCTAAATCAAATTGTTGAATGTGCGAGTCATTAAAATTAACATTGTTGTTTCATAATTTAATGCAAATGGAAGTATTTATCTATTTAGTTATTAGTGTTTGTTGTTTAGATTACAGAAAAAAACAGAATATAATTAATTCATAATTTTATAATTAAATGAAAGTCGGCTGTTTTGGCTTTAGTTCGTTAAAAGACTGAACGTTTTTGTTTGTAAAACGACTTTAACAACAACTCTAACTAACAAATGCATGCTGCATGCAAAATATTTCGAAACTCATTTGCCAGTATCTTTATACCGCCTGTGTAGCGTAGTGTCGAGGCCGTGTTAACTTCGAGTCACGTGGGGCACATGTCAAATAAAATGTTGTAAAACATTGTTGTCATTTGTTTTTGACCAATCAGACACAGAGAGGGCGTGTCATGAAGAGCGTTTTAGCGTTGATTTCTTAATCATTAAGAGTCTATTTTGTCAGGAAAATACGACCGTCTGATTGGCTGAGAAAGTAGGTCATGGAGACAAAGGAGTTGTTTTGCCTATATGATGATGACATAGATGGTCATCAGTAATAGCAGGAGTAGGGATATCTTTCAGAAACAGAAGAACGATGTTGTTCAAAATTTCACAAATGAACAACGGATAGAAAACGTTAGAATGTCATACTAGAGGATATGATGGTTGTGCAAGACGAGTAATTTTTCCCTCCCTCCCTCTATGTTGCACATTTGATATCGTGAAGGGATAGGTTGTACCCAAAAGTGGGCCTGTTCATTCCAAATCAAATAAAGGAATAGGCACTAGTTCACAATCCAGCCAATAGCAGAACTATAAACCGGGACTTAGTTCCTCTATCTTCTGAGTTTGACGTAGAAGTGTTTTAGATATGTCTGTTTGTCACGCGTGTGCGATTAAAGCATGGGAAATGTCAACTGCTTATTTGTATAAAAGTAGTTCTTACATTGGTCCATAGTTATTCAACATGAAGGCTGCACTGTTTCTCGTACTTGCGTCTGTTCTGCTTCTGGGAGCCATCAGTGAGTTTGCTTTCAGTGTTCTCATTATTTGAGATGTTATGTTTTTATCCCACCGGTATGTTATACCGTGGGATATAGTCGTCGCCATGTCGGTCTGTCCGTCCGTAATCATTTCGTTTCCGGAGCAGAACTATAGAAAACCGTTCATGACATCTTTCTGAAACTTTCCATGTGTATTACCCACCAACCTTTTGATATTTTCAGATTTCTGATTTTTTTTTAGTTTTTTTCATTTCCATAGAAACGTGTTGAATTTGGACTTTGTTCAGAGACAGGTTCTTTTCTGGAGCACAGCTCCAAAATCGTTCATCATATATTACTGAAACTTTGCATGTGTATTACCCACTAATTGAAGTGGTGCCTTCAGATATTTTCAGATTTCTGAAAAAAAATTTCGTTTCCATAGAAACGTGTTGAATTTTGACTTTGTCCAGAGACAGGTTCGTTTCTGGAGCAACAAAAACAAAGGGTAAAAGCGAATATTTTACGAGAGCTTCATCTATATCAAGGCGATTCCTCGACGTGTTTTGTGGTAGTTACAAAACAAGTTAACAACTGAAGTGGTGCCTTTTGATATTTTCAGATTTCTGAAAATTTATTTTTTTCTGTTTCCAAAGCAACGTGTTTGATTTTGACTGCTTTTGGAGCAGAAGTCCAAAACCCTTAACATACCTGAAACTCAGCATTTGTAATATTAACTAACGTACGGTGTGTTTTACAAATTTTGTGGGACCGGTGGGATATGTCATCTTCTGACGACTCTTGTTTTAAATATTAAGCAGTGAAAATATATAACAGGCATGTTTTGCAGTAGTCTTTGTACCGTTCTTTGGTCAACAGTGCTTATTTTCAAAGACTTACACTAAGCCATTTTCTTCGCACAGACGTTACTACCTTTATGTTTCTGATCCTAACGTTAGGATAGGAAATCTGAAGGGAGTAACCTCTGTTGGAATAGAATAAATAAACACTGATTGAATGATTATTAAGTATATTTTGAAATGACACTTCACTGTTGCATTCGGAGCGATATCTCTGAGATAGTGTGTCAGGAAATATGTTGTATTTTAATGAACAATTACATTGGCGACATGCTACAAATCGCCTTTCCGCCACCGTCATTCAGACCCTTCTAACACTCTGATATTATTGTTATTTTTATTAAATACAACTACACTTTGATCCAATTGACACAATCAGTTACCACTGCCTTACTCAAAATGATCTTTTTACATGTTTGCGGCCGAGCGTCATTAAAAGAAGTTATCAGAATTGATCTGTTGGGCCTACTTGTCATATACAGTTAAACAAGAAACAAAGCACCATGTTTCTAGAACTTCCATGGACATTTCTAATAAGTATATATAGAAAGTGTCCATTGTGAATCATCCTGTGTCATTGGTTTAGTAGCGTATAGATTCCCGAAGAACTTAAAACAAATGATGTCTGTTTAGTTAAAGACCAACACTTATCTAGGAAGCTCCACTGTCGATACTGTCAATTCAAATAATTTCACTAAGTATACATATATCATCTCCCCATTTAATATTGTCATATCACAAGGCATATTTCAGTTTACATGTTCAGAATAAATTTATAAATTCTATCACTCGAACAGTTAAGGCAATTGGCCTGATGGTATAAAACACACAATGAATCTATACATCAAATTATTTTTAAATAAAGTATGTTCACTTACTTTCAGTGTTTATTCATTCACGTACTATATTATTTGTTTTTTGGAGGAATAGTTGAAATAAGTCTTATTTTTTGCTTTACTATCCTGTTAACATTGGGCGTGAAAACAAAACAATTTTTAAGACATCATTTGAATACATCAAGTATCATGGATTGACCCTAAATGTAAAAAAAGAAAGAAAAGAAAAACAGCTGAAACAACTGTTTCCCTTTCAGTGCCCGCTACTCTCATGTGACAATATATCAGTTAAGAAAAAATCGAAACTGTTTTGTTTCATTATGAGTTTTTTTCGGCAGGTATTCCTACATACTCAACAGTCATCTGTGCTCTTGGGCCCGCATTTTCAGATATGAAATTTTAAACCTGGCATTGTTTTGGATTGATTGATAGTTGTTAGAAATTATCGAGAGTAAATAATCTTCCTTTGAGGACCTTTTACTGAATAATACCCTGTTTTGATGGCAATATACTGTATAAGGCCCTCTCAGGGGGTATTGTCCAGTGTTAGGGCCTCTCAGCGGGGTATTGTCAAGTGTAAGGCCCTCTCAGGGGGTATTGTCCAGTGTTAGGCCCTCTCGATAGGGTTCGCAGGGGTTCTTCCAGAAAAGGCCTGGAAGAGTGATCAGTGGTAAGTTGAGGCATATACGGATTCGGATCACATCTCTCACGTTCTCTTCTAGCTGAGGTGGCCGAAGCTTCCTGCAGTGGAACCTGCAGTTCGGGATCGGACTGCAACCACTGTACCTGTACTGCCCACTGCAACAGAAATGCTGACAGTACTGTTGGTCATTGCCAATGTACCGGCAACTGGTGAGTCATTTTATAAACTGGGACTTTTTAACATGTTACGAGGTCGACATGGGGTTTGGAGAATGTGCGACATTTGACTCCATATCTTGATTGAAAATCAAAGACTTTTTAATGTTTTACGAGGTCGACATTTGTTCTCCATGACATATTTTTTCAACCATCTATCTCATTTTTTTATTGATGTATTACTACTTGTTTTAATATTATTTGTTTATATACTCATTAACTAGAAATAATCGAATATGTCGTTTATATTAATTCTCTAATCATAACTATTTTCAGGCCTGAAATGGATACAAATGTTAATAATTTCGTTGGCAGATTATTTCTTTATTCATGTTTGTTATTTTTTAAAAATACTATTAAGTTTGCTAAGTAACTATACAAAGAACCATTTTTCTTTTCAGATAACAAGCAAGTGTCCATCCCCAAAAAGAAAAAAATAAAGTACTAAGCAAAGGATGTCGTTATTGTCTTTGTTGAGAGAAATTTAAATTATTTATTTATTTATTATTTATATTTATAAATTATATTTATAAATAATGAAGACCTTTGCTGTTTATTGTTTTACTTCTTATTTTTATTCTGGAATTATTATTATAATGAAAAAGAGCACCTATTTGTTTCTAAAAATCCTGTTTCTCATAGGCTCATAGTTGCATAGGCTCCTTTTCAATATTTAATTAATAAATGCTATTGAGCATCTGAGTGTAAGACTAAATCAGTAACACAGCAGAGAAGTAACCTGAAACCTCCGTGTATTAGCTGCTGTTTGCATCTCTGCCAGGGAGTGGTCACTCCCAAGGTCAACACCTGCAATTACACAACATGCAGACCCTGGACTCACAGCCAGTAAATTATATATTTTAAATGTTGTTTTCCCCATCTTTATTTATTTTTGTTTATTGAACAAGATGATGTGGTATCACAAACTCATGTAGCTAGTTTTAATAGTCTTATCTTACTTCATCACCAGTCATATTTAGTTCACATATCTAATGTAAAATAAAACATTTCTTAACCCTTTTTAAATGTTTTCCTATGCATCCTGCATGCTATGCTCACAGGCTATTCAATAGTTCTAATTTCACATTGATTACATCAAACATGTCCATAATGAAGTATTACTCTTAAGCTGACAGATGAAGTGCACATAAAATCTCGTTATCTTTACAGCTCATTAAAACAGCTGTTTTAAGTGGTTACTCCTGTGATCCATATTTGGGGTGACAAGATCACCAAATTTACAATTTAGAATCCCCATAAGTAAAAGAGTCTGTACATAACATTTCAGCTTTCTAGAGCTTTTGGGACAGGAGAAGAAGATGAAAATAGCTTTTTAGGTAATGACCCCTGTGGCCCTTATTTGGGGTCACAGGGTCACCAAATCTACAATTTAAAATCCCCATTGGCCAAGGCGTCTGTACATACAATTTCAGCTCTCTGGAGTCATTGGTTCCGGAGAAGAAGATGAAAATAGCTTTTTAGGTTATGACCCCTGGGGCCCTTATTTGGGGTCACAGGGTCACCAAATCTACAATTCAGAATCTCCATTGGCCAAGGAGTCTGTACATAAAATTTCAGCTCTCTAGAGTCATTGGTTCTGGAGTAGAAGTCGAAAAAGTGAAAAGTTTACGAACGGACGGACGGACGGACGGATGCCATCCCATGCTTTCAGGCCTGATGAGCTAATTATAACATTTCATGCACAGGAACTCAATATCGTAAGTAAAACATAGTTAAAACATAGGTAAAACAAACCCACCTCCTTTATAACATAAATACTCCATGTTATGTAGTGGGTAGGTTTGTTTTTACCTATGTTTTACTTATGTTTTACTTACGATATCGAGTTCCTGTGATTTCATGATATCCAGCGATGACAGTAGGACTAGGCTTTCCCAAAGTCGGACATGTCATCAGTTCTGTTCTGAAGAGATCATGAATGTCAAAGACCAATTGCAAGTCTTTGGGTGATGTGCCCTTGAATTTGCAATTTTGTATGTTTTTAGCTCCACAGGCCTTGGTAAAGGCTATCAATCTACAAGTTTCGTTGCATTTACTTCATCCGTTTGAGTTGAATCTTTCTGTCAAGGGGGCAGTATTTGCGTTCATGTGCCAAATTTGCATACTGTGTAAAATTGCACATGTGCAAAAATACATTTTCACTACCTCTTGACTCGGTGCAAATGTGCATACCATGCAAATATACACATTTATGCAATTGCGTTCATACGCCATATTTACATACCCATGTAAATATACATATATGTGTATTTTTGCAGAGGCGCATGAACGGGGCTACACAAGTTATACAATATAAGATGAAATTTATTATACATACGGAACAATGTGTGAACTGATGCCTATTGGTGGCTTACTTGTTAAAAAAAAACCCATTCTGGATGTTGTTAGTCAATAAATTAGGGAACTGAGGTTTCGTTTCTTTACCATAATTTTAAACTGGTTCAGAAATATAATTATGAAAGCAGATAGTAATCAAAATCCTCTGCCCTAGTGAATGCTGCCATTAGAGGGAAAATACTCTGCAGGAAACAATACACTTGGTACAAAAAGAAACAGCGCATCTTAAACATCCCTATAGATATTTAAGAAAAGAATGAATTATAAAATTATATGAAAAACTTATTATCACAACATTGAATGTTATGTGTTATGCATTTCCCGAGAAAATAAATCATGCCCATGCATAGTTTCCTTTTGTAACTAGTACATTTATGAAAAGTGACGCAGAGTGGTAAAAATATAATTTCTCTTTTGAAATATTCTTTTAAAGAATAATTTATAAACATTATGATACATTGGTACACATCAAGCTCAGGGAATTTTTACCGACGCACTGGCATTTTCCCTGAAACATTGTAAACATTGTAAATATATATATACAGATTATATGAAGTTGAACCATGATGGATCGAGATACCTTTGTGACGTCATAATCATGACGCGACAGATGACAACACGGAAATGACGTCATTGTTTCAGTAGCCGGAATAACGGAAAGACGTTGTTTTAGCTGAACCGTCAGTGTAAGTGCAAAAATTATCATGATTCCACGGGAGGCGTATGTAAAGATCATCTCAACACGGTCAGTAAACTTTATTAATTAATAATTTGGAAAACTATCACAGTTGTATCGCTAATGTAGATTAGTAGCCTAATGTAGCCTAATAACGACTTTGCAAACGGTAAACCATCGTTTGAATAATGTTGAAAATATATTACGGCATGAAGATTCATTTATTTAGACGAGTCATTTCTCCCTCCCTCCCTCTATGTTGCACATTTGATATCGTGAAGGGATAGGTTGTACCCAAAGTGGGCCTGTTGATTCCAAATCAAATAAAGAAATAGGCACTAGTTCACAATCCAGCCAATAGACCAATAAACCGGGGCTTAGTTCCTCTATCTTCTGAGTTTGACGTAAAAGTGTTTTAGATACGTCTGTTTGTCACGCGTGTACGATTAAAGCATGGGAAATGTCAACTGCTTATTTGTATAAAAGTAGTTCTTACATTGGTCCATAGTTATTCAACATGAAGGCTGCACTGTTTCTCGTACTTGCGTCTGTTCTGCTTCTGGGAGCCATCAGTGAGTTTGATTTCAGTGTTCTCATTATTTGAGATTTTCTGTTTTTATCCCACTGGTATGTTATACCGTGGGATATAGTCGTCGCCATGTCTGTCTGTCCGTCCGTAATCATTTGGTTTCAGAACTATAGAAAACCGTTCATGACATCTTTCTGAAACTTTCCATGTGTATTACCCACCAACCTTTTGATATTTTCATATTTCTGAATTTTTAAAAGTTTTGTTCGTTTCCATAGAAACGTGTTGAATTTGGACTTTGTTCAGAGACAGGTACTTTTCCGGAGCACAGCTCCAAAACCGTTCATCATATATTACTGAAACTTTGCATGTGTATTACCCACTGACTGAAGTGGTGCCTTTAGATATTTTCAGATTACCGAAAATTTAATGTTTGTTCGTTTCGATAGAAACGTGTTGAAGTTGGACTTTGTTCAGAGACAGTTTCGTTTCCGGAGCACAGCTCCAAAACTCGTCAACATATCTTCCTGAAACTTTGCATGTGTATTACCCACTGACTGAAGTGGTGCCTTTTGATATTTTCAGATTACCGAAAATTTAATGTTTGTTCGTTTCGATAGAAACGTGTTGAAGTTGGACTTTGTTCAGAGACAGTTTCGTTTCCGGAGCACAGCTCCAAAACTCGTCAACATATCTTCCTGAAACTTTGCATGTGTATTACCCACTGACTGAAGTGGTGCCTTTTGATATTTTCAGATTTCTGAAAATTTATTTTTTTCTGTTTCAAAAGCAACGTGTTTGATTTTGACTGCTTTTGGAGCAGAAGTCCAAAACCCTTAACATTCCTGAAACTCAGCATTTGGAATACTAACTAAAGTACGGTAGTAGATACACAAGCATCTCTCAAAGATGTGTTTTACAAATTTTGTGGGACCGGTGGGATATGTCATCTTCTGATGGCTCTTGTTTTAAATATTAACCAGTGAAAATATATAACAGGCATGTTTTGCAGTAGTCTTTGTACCGTTCTTTGGTCAACAGTGCTTATTTTCAAAGACTTACACGAAGCCATTTTCTTCGCACAGACGTTATTACCTTTATGTTTCTGATCCTTACGTTAGGATAGGAAATCTGAAGGGAGTAACCTCTGTGGGAATAGAATAAATAAACACTGATTGAATTATTATTAAGTACATTTTGAAATGTCGCTTCACTGTTGCATTCGGAGTGATATCTCTGTGATAGTGTGTCAGGAAATATGTTGTAGTTTAATGAACAATTACATTGGCGACATGCTACAAATCACCTTTCCGCCACCGTCATTCAGACCCTTCTAACACTCTTATATTATTGTTATTTTTTATTAAATACAAATACAATTTGAGCCAATTGACACAATCAGTTACCACTGCCTTACTCAAAATGATCTCTTTTACATGTTTGCGGCCGAGCGTCATTAAAAGAAGTTATCAAAATTGATCTGTACTTGTCATATACAGTTAAACAAGAAACAAAGCACCATATTTCTAGAACTTCCATGGACATTTCTAATAAGTATATATAGAAAGTGTCCATTGTGAATCATCCTGTGTCATTGGTTTAGTAGCGTATAGATTCCCAAAGAACTTAAAGCAAATGATGACTGTTTAGTTAAAGACCAACACTTATCTATAGGAAGCTCCACTGTCGATACTGTCAATTAAAATCATTTCACTAAGTATACATATATCATCTCCCCATTTAATATTGTCATATCGCAAGGCATATTTCAGTTCACAAGTTCAGAATAAATTTATAAATTCTATCACTCGAACAGTTAAGGCAATTGGCCTGATGGTATAAAACACACAATGAATCTGTACATCAAATTATTTTTTAAATAAAGTATGTTCACTAACCTTCAGTGTTTATTCATTCACGTACTATATTATTTGTTTTTTGGAGGAATAGTTGAAATTAGTCTTATTTTTTGCTTTACGATCCTGTTAACATTGGGCGTGAATACAAAACATCTTTTAAAACATCATTAGAATACATCAAGTATCATGGATTGAACCTAAATGTAAAAAAAAAAGAAAAGAAAAACAGCTGAAACAACTGTTTCCCTTTCAGTGCCCGCTACTCTCATGTGACAATATATCAGTTAAGAAAAAATCGAAACTGTTTTGTTTCATTATGAGTTTTTTTCGGCAGGTATTCCTACATACTCAACAGTCATCTGTGCTCTTGGGCCCGCATTATCAGATATGAAATTTTAAACTTGGCATTGTTTTTGATTGATTGATAGTTGTTAGAAATTATCGAGAGTAAATAATCTTCCTTTGAGGACCTTTTACTGAATAATACCCTGTTTGGATGGCAATATACTGTATAAGGCTCTCTCAGGGGGTATTGTCCAGTGTTAGGCCCTCTCGATAGGGTTCGCAGGGGTTCCTCCAGAAAAGGCCTGGAAGAGTGATCAGTGGTAAGTTGAGGCATATACGGATTCGGATCACATCTCTCACGTTCTCTTCTAGCTGAGGTGGCCGAAGCTTCCTGCAGTGGAACCTGCAGTTCGGGATCGGACTGCAACCACTGTACCTGTACTGCCCACTGCAACAGAAATGCTGACAGTACTGTTGGTCATTGCCAATGTACCGGCAACTGGTGAGTCATTTTATAAACTGGGACTTTTTAACATTTTACGAGGTCGACATGGGGTTTGGAGAATGTGCGACATTTGACTCAATATCTTGATTGAAAATCAAAGACTTTTTAATGTTTTACGAGGTCGACATTTGTTCTCCATGACATATTTTTTCATTTGTTATTGATGTATTACTTCTTGTTTTAATATTATTTGTTTTTATACTCATTAACAAGAAATAATGGAATATGTCGTTTATATTAATTCTCTAATCATAAATATTTTCAGGCCTGAAATGGATACAAATGTTAATAATTTCGTTGGCAGATTATTTCTTTATTCATGTTAGTTATTTTTTAAAAATACTATTAAGTTTGCTAAGTAACTATACAAAGAACCATTTTTCTTTTCAGATAACAAGCAAGTGTCCATCCCCAAAAAGAAAAAAATAAAGTACTAAGCAAAGGATCTCGTTATTGTCTTTGTTGAGAGAAATGGTAAATAAGAGATTTATAAAAAAATCGAGCCATGGCTCTGTATCTCGTTAGGCTCTGGCATGATTTATAATCGAAAGTTTTTATCACTTAAACCAAAGGTAAAAAGTTTACCACTGTTAGTTAGACAAACAAGGTTTGACAGATTCAATTGGTAATTTAGGTAGTACCAGTCGTAATTGCCAGAGGAGAGGTTAATTCTTTTTAATGTACTTAATGGGCTTTAAAGGAATGCTCACACATTGTAATTTAAAGACACATAAATGCACAGTTTTGATATCCAAACATGTATGAACATATGGAAAACATCAGTTTGTAGTTACTGGCTAGCTGACTCCATATATTCACTTTAGGTTACTGTCATGAAATTGAGTAGTTACGGTGCTAATGTTAAAACAGTTCGCGATTCGCCGATTGTTTACATCGAAATCAGGTGAAGCCGTATCACTAACAGAAAGACTAAAAAGCATAGACGATCTTTGAAGCGTGTAAGACGATTCAGGGTTATTTCATAAGTAATTTAGGACATTCATTTTGATAATTTCGTCACTTTATATGCGAATCCATGTCGATGGGATTGCTTGTGTGGGTTATTTATTTCGGGCTTCACCTGATTTCGATGTAAACAATCGGCGAATCGCGAACTGTTTTAACATTAGCACGTCACAACTCATTTTCATGACAGTCACCTAAAGTCTTGTTGATTTCTTATACCAAGACGCATTCAACAAAAGTAATTTAACTTCGATTCATGTAAAGTACGGACTGTAATCCGTAAAAACATTACTCACCGAAGCAGGAGAACATTCTTCGGACGCCATTTGTTATGTGTGCATTTCCGGCATCGACCGAGAATTCACGGAAATGGCCGATGTCGTTTCCGATAGCGATGTTGTTCCTGCCGACATCAGACTGTCTGTTTCTGTAATTACCGTGAATTCACCGATATTGCTGCAATTGTTTCGAGAAAAGAAGCATTTTCTTCCGTAATGGGCGCATTTCTTTCAAATGTGGATGGATTTTCTTCAAAATTGACGCATTTCCTTCAATTACTTAGGGGGGCCTGATATTGAGTGCCTGGCATTTTTCGATCGCTGTGAGCGACTCAGCAGGGATGAGTAAACACCTTTAAAAATTCATGAAAGTTTGTCATACGATAAATTGAATACTGACTCTAACATAGACTGAGAGTGTGCAGAAACAAGGTGTGTTGAACCTCTTTTACAATCTGTCCATAAACCGCATCCGTTGTGCTAGCACAGATGATGATGTAACCTCGGATTACAAGTCAGGCGTCCAGTGGCCTAGCCTAATATTTTATGGCTTTATATAAATTAATTACGTCTTTGTGCCTTTTTTCACTTATTAAGTATTTTAGAGGCGTGAACTTTGGTCAATTGTACGTTTACATTATTAAAACCACAGGGGCGTGTACTGCTTAGAAATAGCGTTAGAAAGACATATACATGTATATAGCAATAGGGTAGGGATTATAGAGGTATACGTCTTTCTAACGCTATTTCTAAGAGATGCACCCCTGTGATCAAGACCAACAGTGTTACATTGGACACTTGACGATAGTCATTTAAGCCCCCTCCCCCACCTTTAAATTTAAACCCTGCCACGTCCTTACTTTTGGAAGTATGGTAATGATGGTTCTTGTGAAGAAGTCGTTAAAACGTTTTAGGGTGGACGACGACCAATGTCATAAACCCATCTGACTTTTCAAGCCTAGCGAGCTAAAATGAATAAATCAAGCCAGATAAATCAAATTCTTATACTCCAATCACAATACACAGGTTGGAGGAAGATTAGATCACTAAGGTTGACAAGAGAGCAGTTGCCAACAGCTGAGAAATAGTGCCATTGGCTCTGTAGCTCACCAGGTATGACATTATCTATTATCTCTAAGGTAAAGTCTAACATATTAAGTGTTAAGGCATTGATTGCCCAGTCAACAAATTCATAACTTATAACCCACAGACCTTTGTATTCTTAGGAAGCGATAAAACATATTTCAAAGCCCCATACTCTCAAAGCGCACGCTTGCAAATACACGTAGAATAGTAAAGAAAAATAGAGCCACTGGCTCTGAAGCTCATCAGGAATCATGTTATTAATTATCTCTAAGGAAAAGATTAAGATATCACATAATAAGTCATTGCCCAGTCATCAAATTTAAAAGTTATTATCAAAATTGGTTACACATTAATCCATATTCATTATAAATAATGTAGACCTTTGCTGTTTATTGTTTTACTTCTTATTTTTATTCTGGAATTATTATTATAATGAAAAAGAGGCTCATAGTTGCATAGGCTCCTTTTCAATATTTGATTAATAAATGCTATTGAGCATCTGAGTGTAAGACTAAATCAGTAACACAGCAGAGAAGTAACCTGAAACCTCCGTGTATTAGCTGCTGTTTGCATCTCTGCCAGGGAGTGGTCACTCCCCAGGTCAACACCTGCAATTACACAACATGCAGACCCTGGACTCACAGCCAGTAAATTATATATTTTAAATGTTGTTTTCCCCATCTTTATTTATTTTTGTTTATTGAACAAGATGATGTGGTATCACAAACTCATGTAGCTAGTTTTAATAGTCTTATCTTACTTCATCACCAGTCATATTTAGTTCACATATCTAATGTAAAATAAAACATTTCTTAACCCTTTTTAAAAATGTTCCTATGCATCCTGTCACAATATTCAGTTCACATGCTATTCAATAGTTCTAATTTCACATTGATTACATCAAACATGTCCATAATGTAGTATTACTCTTAAGCTGACAGATGAAGTGCAAATAAAATCTCGTTATCTTTACAGCTCATTAAAACAGCTGATTTAAATGGTTACTCCTGTGATCCATATTTGGGGTGACAAGATCACCAAATTTACAATTTAGAATCCCCATTGGCCAAAGAGTCTGTACATAACATTTCAGCTTTCTAGAGCTTTTGGGACTGGAGAAAAAGATGAAAAATGCTTTTAGGTTGTGACCCCTGTGGTCCTTATTTGGGGTCAAAGGGTTACCAAATCTACAATTTAGAATCCCCGTCAGTCAAGGAGTCTGTTCATAAAGTGTCAGCTCTCTATGTTCATTGGGACTGGAGAAGAAGATGAAAATAGCTTTTTAGGTAATGACCCCTGTGGCCCTTATTTGGGGTCACAGGGTCACCAAATCTACAATTTAAAATCCCCATTGGCCAAGGCGTCTGTACATACAATTTCAGCTCTCTAGAGTCATTGGTTCTGGAGAAGAAGTCGAAAAAGTGAAAAGTTTACGAACGGACGGACGGACGGATGCCATCCCATGCTTTCAGGCCTGATGAGCTAATTATAACATTTCATGCACAGGAACTCAATATCGTAAGTAAAACATAGGTGAAACATAGGTAAAACAAACCCACCTCCTTTATAACATAAATACTCCATGTTATGTAGTGGGTAGGTTTGTTTTTACCTATGTTTTACTTATGTTTTACTTACGATATCGAGTTCCTGTGATTTTATGATATCCAGCGATGACAGTAGGACTAGGCTTTCCCAAAGTCGGACATGTCATCAGTTCTGTTCTGAAGAGATCATGAATGTCAAAGACCAATTGCAAGTCTTTGGGTGATGTGCCCTTGAATTTGCAATTTTGTATGTTTTTAGCTCCACAGGCCTTGGTAAAGGCTATCAAACCTGCAAGTTTCGTTGCATTTACTTCATCCGTTTGAGTTGAATCTTTCTGTCAAGGGGGCAGTATTTGCGTTCATGTGCCAAATTTGCATACTGTGTAAAATTGCACATGTGCAAAAATACATTTTCACTACCTCTTGACTCGGTGCAAAGGTGCATACCATGCAAATATACACATTTATGCAATTGCGTTCATATGCCATATTTACATACCCATGTAAATATACATATATGTGTATTTTTGCACATGTATGCAAACAGAGGCGCATGAACGGGGCTACACAAGTTATACAATATAAGATGAAATTTATTATACATACGGAGCAATGTGTGAACTGATGCCTATTGGTGGCTTACTTGTTCCAGAAAACATTCTGGATGTTGTTAGTCAATAAATAAATATCAAGGAACTGAGGTTTCGTTTCTTTACCATAATTTTAAACTTGTTCAGAAATATAATTATGAAAGTAGAGTGTAATCAAAATCCTCTGTCCTAGTGAATGCTGCCTTAGAGGGAACAATACACTTGGTACAAAAAGAAACAGCGCATCCCTATAGATATTTAAGAAAAGAATGGATTATAAAATTATATGAAAAAACTTGTTATGACAACATTGAATGTTATGTGTTATGCATTTGCCGAGAAAATAAATCATGCCCACCATGCGTGATAATTCGCAGCCTGCCTCCTGTTGAAATAACCAAGAATAATTTGGCAGTTTATTCAAATTAGTATGTCAATACACAATGCAATCAAGCCGCGAAGTGACTGAATAAAACCGTAGAATGATGCAAGGCATAGTTTCTTTTTGTAGCTAGTAGGCCTACATTTATGAAAAGTGACGCAGAGTGGTAAAACTATAATTTCTCTTTTAAAATATTCTTTTAAAGAATAATTCATAAACATTATGATACATTAGAAAAAAGCTCAGGGAATTTTTACTGACGCACTGGCATTTTCCCTGAAACATTGTAAACATTGTCAATATATATGAAGTTGAACAATGATGGACCGAGATACCTTTGTGACGTCATAATCATGACGCGACAGATGACAACACGGAAATGACGGCCTAAATAACGGCTTTGCAAAAAAAAAATTAGTAAATGACAAAAAAAAAAAACAATTTGCTAGTCATGTTCAAGATGTTTAGACTTGCAGTCTCCGTGTATGATAGAATAGTTCAGCTCTACTAATGCGAGGAACTCGTTGGTCTGTCCTGCGAAGGGTGGACTAGTAGATTTAGGGGGAGGATTTTGCTGGTCAGTTTGCCCCGAGTAGCAGAACAGAATATCCCTCCGCGACCCTCGTCAGAGTTTATATTTACAGTAGACTAACACTAATTAAGTCTCAGAAATATGTTTCTTTACAAACAACATTTTACAAACAATTCAAATAGACTTATACAAAATGGAGCCCTACAGTAAAGATGCCTAATTTCTCGAGCCAATTTTCTAGACTGGGCTGGTCGTCATTTGAATATTGCGCTCAAGGGTCTAGATGACAGACTATATTTACTGTGTGAACCATATTTTGGGGTTCAGTGAGTTTATATCTCTCTCTCTATATATATTTTTTCTTTTTTTTCACAACGGCAACGAGAAATGTCAACCGACAGCAACCACATCCCATGACAGACTTGATAAAACTTGCACAGCAGCAAGAGAGACGTAACAGCGCTGTTAGGAGTTTGGCCCAGCAGATGAAGGGAGTTAACTCTAAATTGAAGTGAGCGCCAATCTGAAAGTTGTTGATGAAAAACACGTGTGTTCGTTTGTAAACAAACCAACATATTGACCTTGACGCTAACTTACAGAACAAAAACACTATTACCTGAAACAGATCATCTACTGAAAGACACGTCAATATTTCTGGTAAGCCCAACTCACTAATTTACCGACGACTGAATTGACTAGGCCTAACACTATCTGACTATATTCACAGTTACAACTAACAACATGAACTAAGTCAAATCAACTTTCGTTATCGTGACGATTCGTGTTGATGCTTGACAGTGAAACCAACATGTGTTTAAAATTGACAGGGAGTGTTGGAGGCAGGTTGTTTTTGTTGATATAAAATTCGAGGCGTTAAAGGCGCTGTAGCACGTTTTTTTTGCAAATTTTATTTTTTCAAATTTCCCATTTATAATGATAGTTTATGCCATTTATATTTACTTTAGAGGGTAAAACATCATTGACATATTACCCATATGGGAAGGCGGACACAGGGTAGTATTTTTCCTGTAAGTCACATGGGAGTTACACCTTTTTCTGGCTTTTGATCGGCTGTTACAGAAAAATAAGAATTTCATTGGTTGCCGGAACTACTTCATTCATCTTTCTTACTTTTCCCGACTAGTAACTTTAGAAACTGTCTTCTGCACTTTAACATGTTTTATTTGTTTCCCGCAGTTGAAATTAGCGTTTTCGTACATGTGCCGACGCATCAAATGTTGGAGGAAGCAGTTAAATTGTCCGAAATTTAAAGAAACTAGCGATTACTGCTTGACTGTATAACCACGGAAAGCTTCAAGAGCGACGGCGATCGTTCGAATGTAATGACGTCATAGGCGCGAGCGATTATGACGTCACAGTGTCGATTGTAACGTCACAGGGCTTTTCGGTTTGAGCCGACTTGTTTTTGAGCTTCGCACACCTCTTGATATGGATGTTGCAATAACTTGTATGTATAATCATGGATTGATAGTAATTGACAGGAATACAAAACTTTCAACTAAAGCCACATCTTTCTTTTATTGTGAAAGACATTTTCGCAGGGGACATTTTAATCGTGCGGAGTAAACAAGGATAGGTACGTAAGAAGTGAATCCACGTCACACTCGTATGGATATGGAGATTCATCTCCTTCTCGGGTCCTTTTAGAGAAGCTATTGGCTTTTAATATTCGCGTTTTTACTTTAATTTGTCATATGGGTAATATAAACAATAACCAACTCGTGGCGGGGAATGGCAGGTTATCTTTCCCTCGTTATATCAATTGTGTGTAATTCTCTCGCCAAGGCTCGAGAATTACTCAAATGATATAACTCGGGAAAGATAATCTGTCATTCCCCGTCACTCGTTAGTTATTGTCTAATTATTACACAAACCAATTATCCAAAGTGGTAATAACGGTGTTGCGTATAAAGCAAAAATTGCATGACGGCCATTTTATTGTGAACACATTTTATTATTTCGAATGACAAAAACGATAGCCGTGACTTTACGGAACCATGTACACTCATTTGTAACTTGACTTTCCGAAGAGAGAAGGGTGTTTTACTATTGGTGACATTATTTTTCAAATACATTTCATCGACTTATTTGAGCGAAAAAACGTGTTACAGCGCCTTTAACCCTTAACATGCGGGCGACGGAATAATCCGGGCGGGCTATAAGCGATTCGTAGGTACTCCAGTACGGATCCCGGATCGCTTACTTAGAAGAATTCACGCCTGTCTATGTACTGGGCTAGCCTCCATACCGGGTCCCGAGTCGATTGTTTCCGCGACTCGCTGCATGAGAATGGCTGTATTTATGCCTCGCAGCCCGCAATGAGAATAAAACTTTCTTCAGTGTCTGGTCAGAACGTCCAGCAAAATTCACACCAATTTGCGTGTGCATTGTTGACCCGTAACGCATCGATAATTAGCTTTACAAAAGGCCAATTTTGTCCTGCTTCGCTCCGATGGCTACACTGCCCGGCGGCTAATTAGCACCTAAGTGTCTGCACTGCCCCGGGGTGAGATAGGCCCGTACAGGCTTATCTGTCTCGCATCCCGCCACATGGGCAGATAGCCTATGCTTATCTGTCTCGCATCTCGCCACATGGGCAGATAGCTTCTAATTACGGGAAGATATTGCGATAAGCTACCTTTCTCTCGCACTTCGTATCATATGAACCAATTGGTTGTTTTCATTTTTTTTTATACCAAAATAAAGAGGAAAGAATGGCCTTTATTCCCATATAAAAATCGCAATTGCGCAAACATAACTGAAAATACAGCAATCGCACAGAGATAGCCGACTTTCGCACTTTTGAATTTTGATACATGTGGCGCATTTACCCCAACATGCCTCGGCGCTCTATTTCTAAGAAACTACTTGGGATATTTTCATAATTTTTTTATCAGTATATAGATAAAAGAATTGTCTTCAATTCCATATAAAATACGTGTATTTTCGGCAATAACTTTTGATGCGCCAGGTGTCGCGCAGAAGGTGATATTCGGCTTTGAATAAGTGGCGCTCTTAGCATATACCATCATTACGGGCTTTATAACTTGTGAACCGCAAGTCCGATTTTTATAATTTTTACATCATTGTAAAGAGAAAAACATTGTCTTCAATTCCATGTATAATGCGCATGTTTTCGGGAAGAACTCTGCATGCGCAAAGCGCCGCGCCAAAAGGTATAATTTTCGCACTTCATAACTTTTGAACCGCAAGTCCGATTTTTATAATTTTTACATCATTGTAAAGAGAAAAACATTGTCTTTAATTCCAGATATAATGCGCATGTTTTTGGGAAGAACTATGCATGCGCGAAGAGCCGCAATATTGATGTACGCATAAGTGAAGAAGTATGATAATATATAACTAAAATACTGTTCTTTTGATACGCAAATATAGAGCTTTATAAACGATGAACAACTGTCATGACGGAATTTTGTTTCCAGTTTTGGAAAAAAAATTATAACATAAAAGTGAAAATATATTTGAGTACGGGACCAGCCGCTCGGGGAAAAGCCTTTTCGTGGGAATATTTTCTCAGGAAAATATTTCACTTTTCGGAGTTTCTAAAAATGCGTGAACATTTTTGTTACTGATGCCATTTGCGAAAGGTTTTTATTTCTAAAATTCAAATGCGAGGGCGCACCTTTCCAAACCATTTGAATTGAATTTATTATTTTATCTTTTACATTATTGAATAAAAGACGTTTCATTCAATAAGATTTGAAGAATTATTTATATGTGTAGCGGACTGAACTGAGCAGATGGAGAATTTGATTCCTCACCACTTTTATTACCAAAGTTCTTTTGTATCACAATTACTTTTTTAGGTATTAGTTTTTTCGTGAGCAGGGGAATTTCCGACGGGATTCGCCATGACATAATGAGAAAAAATTCCCATGAACATGGGCGTGGTCCGTCATCTTCGGGACCGACCCACAAGTATAAATATCTACCGGGGGGTGCGCGGACCCCCCCGCTTTTGGTCGCCACCCCCCAAACTTTTTGTGCAAATTATTTTTTTGTTTCTACTTTGAAATAAAGGTTCGTGTCATTCCGAGGTATGAAGGTTTCTGCTATATATGTCGAGAGGGCATGGGAACCCATTCCCAATAGAATCCGGGGTTCGTCCCATAGGATTGTTCCTCGGAGTCTCTCGTTCTCAAAAGAGAACATGGGAAACCTGTCCCGCGATTGAATCCGGGGTCCGCCGCGGAAGACGGGGACGGGAATTCCCGGAGAGCATGGGAGTATGCTCCCATGGGTCCGGGCTCCGCCTCGAGAGACCGCTCCTTGGATGCTCTGCTTCTCGAAAAGAGAAGTCATTCGGCAACTGACAACCCGAGCTTCCCTGACATAGTAGTTTATTTTCCGGGCCTCGCGCCCGGTGCTACACGTCGCCGAGGAAATCAGAAAATGGTCCGTTTGACATATGCGTCGGAAAAATCGGCGCGATGTCAGAAGCCGTCGGCGCCGTCGGCGCTTGCGGCGCAGTCGTCCTAGATGCGCCGGGAGGTTCTGAAACTGGCAAATGAACGTCCATGAAGCTCACATTCATTATCTCTGTATGTTTATTGTCTCTAATCACATGTTATATGTTGCATACATCTAACGCATTTTCAATCATTTACAGGTTGAAGCAGAATGCTGCGCGGACGTGGACGCAAGGCCCTGCGACGGCCTAGGACGTTGCATACTAGGACACGCAGCTTTGAAGCCGTTACAAGCGACGACGACTTCATCAACGAGATCCATGCTGATGAAGCCTCTGATATGGAGTCAACTGACAGTGATGGTAGCAGTGGTTTAGACAGTGATGATGCATATGATCGGGACACTGTAATAGATAGTGAACATGGTGACACAGATGCTCTGAGTGATATAGAGACAGAGATTGCCAGAAAGATTCTAGCCGCCGGTAATTCCACCGAAGAAGACTTTAGTGGTTTTGAGGAGGAGTTTGCCGAAATACCACAATATAATCATGATAATTCACAGACGTTTGATGAGTGGGTGGATGGTCCGCGGCCACGTGTAAACTTGCCTTTCACTGGTCAAACTGGGTTGCGCCAGTTCATAGAACTTCCTGAGAACCCTGAACCTATTGACTTTTTCAATTTGTTTATACATAATGATGACTATGAGGATATGGCAACGGAAACCAATAGATATTTCAAACAAGCAATGGAGGACAAAATTCTAAGACCCCGTTCAAGAATGCAACAGTGGCAAGACACTAATGCAGAAGAGATGAAGGTATTTGTAGCCATGACAATTGCCATGTCATTGGTTGTGCAGAGAAACTTTGCTGATTACTGGTCAACAAGTGATGTTACCTCAACGCCTTTCTTCGCCAAGTGCATGCCCCGAGACAGGTTTTGGCTTCTTATAACCTACCTACACTTGGCTGACAACAGGAGGATGCCGGGCAGTAACACCCCGTGCTTTTCACCAATCAATAAACTGGGACACTTGTATAACCGGATAGTTCACCGTTTTTCAAGAGTGTATAAACCGCATCAAAACATTTCAGTCGACGAGGGCATGGTGCCCTGGAAAGGTAACTTATCTTTCAAAGTTTATCTTCCCGACAAGCCTAAGAAGTATGGGATAAAGGCTTTCATGTTGTGTGACTCGCACAACGGATACGTTTGCAAGTTCAAACTCTACACTGGAAAAACGAATGAACCGGTTTCTGAAGGTGGCAAAACTTATGATGTAGTCATGGACTTGGTGAACGACTACGTTGGACAGGGGCATCACATCTTTATGGACAACTACTATTCGTCCACAAATCTGTACATAAATTTGTGGGAGCGGGGAATAGGTGCCACGGGGACGTTGAGAGCCAATCGAAAGGGACTTCCTGATTCAGTCAAGAAACCTAAAAAGAAAGCCAAGCAAGGGGACATGACAGTTTCTCACAACCATGGCCTACTCGTTCTTCGCTACGAAGATAGAAAATCAGTGCTTCTCATGTCTACTGTTGAAGATACACAACTTGAACAAACAGGGAAGAAGAACCGGGCAACAGGGGAACCAGTTCTCAAGCCGCGCATTGTAACAACGTACAACAAGTACATGGGAGGTGTTGATCGGGCCGACCAGATGTTGTCGTACACGCCGTTCCGAGTGAAGACCCTGAAGTGGTGGAAACGGGTTTGGTTTCACGTTCTCAACGTTGCCATGTTGAACTCTTACATCGTTTATAAAGAATATAGCAAAGATAAACCTCTAAAAACAAGTCGGGAATACAGGAAGGCTTTGGCGCAACATATAGTAACATTTGCGGACAAGGAACAAGTTCCATCACTTTGCAGACGTCCCCGTGGTCGGCCGAGCACGAGCGACGAGAGTGTCACTCGTCTTCATGGACGTCACTTTCCGACGAAGATTGAGCCTGTCGGAAGGAAGAAAAACGTCACAAGGATGTGTGTGGTATGCTCTAAGGCAAAACGCGCCGTCCTCGCAAAACAGATTGAAGAAGGCAATGGGCCAGCAAGGAAGAAAAAACGAGTAGGCAGAGAGTCTTCTTATGAATGTACAGATTGTAATGTTTCTCTGTGCGCCGCACCATGCTTCAAACTGTACCACACCGCCACTGACTATTCCAGGGCTTACATCACTGCCACGGAAAAAGAAAGAAATGAAGAAGGGAATGAAGAAGAAGAAAATTGAAAGTAAAGAGAGCCGAAGTGTGGACTAGTATATACACATTATATACATACCTTGTTAGGTCCCTAAAGCTGTTCTGCGCACAACCGCAGGTAAATATTGTGTATATTTGTACATAAATGCATTGTAATTTCATTGTAATACATGTCATTGCAAATAAAATATTCTTTATTTTATCAAAGAGACAGAGAAAGTGAATGCGAGCTTTCATTGGAAGTTCAGCCAGAACCGCATCATAAAAAAACACCCATAAATGCTGAACCGGGTGGCCGATTTTCATAAAACTTACGTGGGGTAAAGAGGAAAGATTCGGCTTTGATTCAATATAAAATTTATACATGCGCACGAAAAACTAAAGTTGCGGCACGTGCCCCGATATGCGCGATAGTCAAAAAGTTGCCTCAAAGTACCGAGGGTACCTTCATTTGGCACGCTATAGCTTCCGAACGAAGTTGCGCATTTTTTTTCTTTTTACATCATCGTAAAGAGCAATAAATTGTCTTCAATTCCATGTATCATATGTATATGCGCAGCGAAAAATAAACATGCGGCAAATGATGCGCCAGATGTCGCAAAAAGTTAGTTTTTCAAAAATGAATTTTCTAAGTACTGGGGGTGCCTTCCTTACGCTCTTCATATATTGCGAACCATTTGACGTATTCCAATAATTTTTATATCATTGTAAAGAGGAATAAATTGTCTTCAAGTACATACGTGTTTCGCATGCGCGCGAAATAATTTACGATTTTATAAAGCTGGAAATAAAGACAAACTTTACACCGCGCAACATGTATTGCGTTCGCCGCGGTGATTAGTGTATGCTGTGCTCATTAGTACCCATTAGTTCCACGCGCGCTCGGCTCTGGCACCCTCGAGGAGGTCTCGAGGAGGTCTCGAGGAGGTAACGGTACTGTAATTAGCACAGTCCCGGGGGGACCAAGCAGTGCCAGTAAATTGGTGCGCGTCGGGACCATTCACGTGGTACTGTCGGGGTAGCGTCACTCTCCTTTGGTTGGTTATATTTTCTGAACCATAAGTCGTATTCTAATAATTTTTATGTCATTGTAAAGAGGAATAAACTATCTACAAGCACATATAAATTTCGCAATATGCGCGCTCAGGAGTTTTGATTTCATGAAGCTGGAAATAAAGACAAACTTTAGATGACAATAGAATTATAACCATAGGTCGCATTCTAATATTTTTTATATCATTGTAAAGACAAACATCTGGTCTTCAAGTCCATATAAAAATTTCAGTAGCGCGCTCCAAATTCATGATGTTATAAGGCCCGAATTAAAGACAATCTTTACAAAGTAATAGAAAAGTAAAGAAAAATCGTAAAAAAATAATTCGAAGATGCGGGTATAAAGCAACCATTTGTGTACGGGTGCCGCGACTTGAATTTGTATTCAACGCCCGTATATAGCCCGTATTCGCCATGTAGATGCGGTATATTTCGTAAAAACGGTACCGGAATCGCCGCCTGGAAATTCCGCCAGCAGAGCTCGTTAGTGCCTAAGCTCAAACTACTGCTGCGAGCTGCGAGCCTGTAAATTCCGCCACAGGGGCTAAAAAGGGTAAAATATATATACGCAACGTAAGGGTTAATAACTGCTGTATTATCAAAATGCATGTTGCTTTGGTTAGATTTGATAACTGGAAAATAAATTTGTACATTGAAAAACCAAAAACCTGTTAAGTCATTCGTCAACACTTGTGAGTATGAATCTAATCCTTTCTATGGCATGGCAGTTAACACACTGTTGATGAGTTAATTATAATATAATTTATTTGATAATATGACATATGGTCAAATTCGGATTAAAATGGGATGTCAATTTGACAATTGGTCGTTTTTAAATTTCTGAAACCAGCAAATAAATGACTTATATACAGCTAGCTTTTTTATCCCCCGCCGCGTGTTTAACGCGAAGCGGGGGATATAGTATTCGGCTGTGTCCGTCCGTCGGTACGTCTGTACGAAATGGAATAACTCAAATACTATTTACTGGATTCTTTTCATATTTTGCATATGGGTTCATCATGGGAAGAGTAATGTTCCTACAGAGGTTTGTGACCTTGACCTTCATTTCAAGGTCATGACGAGACTTTGTCATTTTACCCTTGTCAGCGGGATATCACAAGAACCATTTGCTGGATTCTCTTCATATTTTACACATAGCTTCTCCAAGGAAAGACAAAGGGTTGATTAGATTTTGGTGACCTTGACATTTTTCTCAAGGTCACAACGGAACTTTGAATTTTTCGACATGTTAATGTACATTTGAAGCTTGTCAGCAGGATATCTCAAGAACCATTCACAAGAATTCCATCATATCTTACACAAAGCACCTCCTAGGGAAGATGACAGACTGATTAGATTTTGGTGACCTTGATATTATTCTCAAGGTCACAGTGAAACTTTGAATTGTTTGACATGCAAATGTACATGTAATTCTTGTCAGCAGGATATCTCAAGAACCATTCACAGGAATTCCATCATATCTTACACAAATCACCTTCTAGGAAAGACGACGGGCTGATTAGATTTTGGTGACCTTGACATTATTCTCAAGGTCACAGTAGAACTTTGAATTTTTTGACATGCTAATGTACATGTAATTCTTGTCAGCAGGATATCTCAAGAACCATTCACAGGAATTCCATCATATCTTACACAAAGCACCTCCTTGGGGAAGACGACGGACTGATTAGATTTTCGTGACCTTGACTTTGTTCTCAAGGTCACAGTGGAACTTTGATTTTTTCAACATGTTTGACAGTTGATTTTGCTGATTTTGACATTATTTTTCAATTTTGAAGTATTAATTTGCGGCGGGGGATCATGTCACCTTAGTGACAACCACTTGTTTTAGCCTAATATAGCCTCGGCGACCAGAATGAAAATCTGCAGGAGTGTGGTCCCTGAAACAATGACTCCTGTGACATCGCTGGAGTAATTATCTATTTATCGGCGATAGTCATAATAATGTAATTTATTACTCAACCGTGACGAGATCACTCATTAGATAACAATGAGTTGGTTACGCACATGTGTGATACCACCGCGTGCTGCCGTAACGTCATAATCGACGCGTGACGTCATAGTCATTTTTGGTCGACGTCACAATGTTAGCCACGCGACTGCAATAGCGGATGACCTATTTGCATGTACATGCGTCACTAAAAACAATTTTCTTGCAATTCAGTGCTATTTACATCATTGAGAACATCAAACTCGTGAATGGCATCGGTATTTAACTTGCTTTCGCTCGTTAAAATACCTAACCATCAACTCGTTTCATAAACATGTTATCAAACGGGACGTCGTTTAGTATTCTATATTTAGCAACATTTTGATTGTTTATTTCACTAACAAATCTTCAATAAAACAACCTGAAATTTTCAATATATCAAATGTTTAGATATCCAACTTGGTAATTCGGTAGATGACATTTACATAATTGTTGCATGAACATGTGTTTTCGCGATTTAACACACCTCATAAATTCAGTGATAATCATCATTGTTTAATTAATGAGGCTCCACAGAGCGGGTCACAGATGACACCTCGTCTGTGGTTAATCAGTCATGCCTCAATGATTCTTTTCAAAACGGATTGTGGCGGTAATTGTGACAATGTTAAAATGGGTAAATTAAAATCGTCTTAAAGGTACATCCATTGTGTTTCATAAAATTTTATTTGGCTTTAATACGTTCCAACACACCATATGTGCTGTTTACAACACAAACAAATTCACTCAGCTTGCATATTCATCCCTAATCGCGAAAAATATCATAATTACTAGTTTCCAATTAAAATCGAATAACGTCATTATGCATGTGCAAAAACCGAAAGTGCACGTTCTATTTACATGCACAGTAGTTATATGACCTATTGAACATTATCAACCCAAATTTGTTATTTTGTCTGGTTTAAATAAGATTCCAAAATTACGTTTGACTCATTGGCGCGCGCCACACGCGGTGCATTGTCCGGTTTTCGATCAGAAATCGATACTTTTACCTTCATATCGTCAATATACTAAGTCGATTATCATCAAAATGGTAGTTTTCGGTAACAGTTGGTAGTTCTCGATAAAATAAGACCATTTATAACGTTTGGCATATTTGACCCCCATCAACACAATGGATGTACCTTTAATAATCAATTACAAGTGTTTATTTTCTTGATTTTATGCTCAATTGATTCCGATATACTACGTGGAGGTAATAATCTGTCATTCTTGAGAAAAATGCATTTCACGGGATCTTTAAAGAGAGATGCACAAACAAATTCTGTTATTTGCATGATGGAAACAAATTATACAATGACTACATTAAAGATGCATCCATTGTATTTAAGAAAAAATATATTTCACTCTAAAACGTGCAAACATACTAAATGTACTGTTTTCAGTAAAACAATTTCACTCAACTTGCATATTCATCCCCAATCGTCATTATATACTGGTAGCATATTTACTACTTTCCAATTAAAATCGAACAACATCATTATAAATGTGCAGAAACCGAAACTACACACCCCATGTACATGCACTGTAGTTATAAATATAAATTTGTCTTTTTGGCTGTTGTAAATAAGTTTTGAAAATTAAGTTTGACTTACTGACGCGCACCACAAACTCTGTACACCGCGTTGTTTTATAACATCATCTGACTATAATGCGAAACCTACTCTCAGCTAGGAGCAGTTACTATATGGTAGCGGGGTACATGAAATTTGTACACCGTGAGACTGACGGAAAAATGTAACGACCGTTTGCCTATCAGAAAGGAGTATTTTACTGGAAGGAAAGATAATTGCATTTATAAACTGTTCAAGATATATCATGTTCCTCTAAAAGCATGGCATGACCAACTATAATCGTAATGTTTTGAAGATTTATTCACCTCATATTTACTGAAGTTGTTATATTTTGAAAAATCTTTATGTATAAACAAACTATTAAAATAACAGCACTAAACTGGATCTTTCTCGTATCCCCTATAGTTTCTGCTAAATTTTAACAAGAGGAAACGGCTAGTTCCAGGGGTCTGTAAGCACTACTGTGAAAACATTTTATTCCCAATAATTATAATGTTAAGTGATTTAATGAACAGTAAATTTAAATAAACTAACCAATCAAAATCCTTTATCCGGTCAGAATTTTGCATTTTGATTTCAAGATTGTTTTGGTTCATAAAGAATGCATTCCAGTTTAAAAGGTTATAAGTTGTTATGGCAACAGATCGTGATAAATGTCAGACTCCCCTACAGCCAGCTAACTCCCTGACCTATAGAATCTGGTTCACAACTCTCCTCATGTGGTAAGATTGGTAGACTGTGTACAAATCTTACATGAATACCTATGTTATCTACCTGACTTTATCGTAGTAACAAGGATAAAGAGGATATAAGACAGATGACCTAACAGTTGAATCGAGTTCACAAACATTGTCAGCAGTGTTCTCAGTGATGTCACACCCTTGTGATGTCATTAACTGATGATGAAATAGGATTACCGTTATGACGATTTGATTGTAGCGATATCTACTAAGTAGATAATATTTGTAGATATCATTTGATCTCACACAAGTGATATCTACTGTGGTAACTATGCAGTTTTGGATGATAAGATCAAGTTCACTATTCCCAATATAGAGAGAGTATTTCTCTTGCCAGCTAACTGTCATGGGCTAAATTTGGACAAATATTCAAGCCCTAATTAACTAATGAACTGATAAAATAATTACAAGCTGGATTCAAGAAATATATTTACAGATTGCATTTTAGTTAGCCACACTGGCTAATGACCATATTTGACTGATAGATTATGTAATGACAGATGTCAGTTTGTACCAGATTTAACATGTTATATTATCTTCTTCCTTCATCTGAAATAATATTGAATTATTGAAATGAGCAAACATGTGATACTTAAATTCTACAAGTGTTACAATACAAATTCTATTTAGCCTTCATTGGAAATTCGTAAAATAGATATAGGTTAAATTAATGAAATATATTCCAATAGAACTCTTAGGTTATTTAGTTAAATTACATCTTTTGGATATTCACAAATATGCCCTTAGGTCATTAGGGTTAATTCTATTGTATGTCAAAACTTCAAGGGATATGTAATTGATTTAGTGAGCAAGCTAGATAGTGCCTAAGGGTCATCTAGATGCCTGTATTGTTCCAGAAGACACAATGTCTTTTCCTAAAATAATATGTAATTGTTTACCCTGTGTAAAGTGTTTAAACTATCCCCAAGCTAGTGAATGTAGTATTAGATTAAAAACCTTAATTGTAATTAGCTACATATGGCATCAGCCACCAAGAAGATTCTCCCTTGTTAGATAATACCCCATTATGTCAGGACTAGGATTACGATTGGTAAATTACTTCAACCAATGAAATGGTTACATTATTATTGCTACCATTGAAAATTAGTTTCTTATCAAATGCAACCAATGAAAATTAGTTTCTTATCAAATGCAGCCAATGAAAAACAGTCAGTAATCTAAGTTCAGAAAATGATAACCTTTAAAAAGCCTGGGCAGACCAGTTCCAGTAGTTAGAGTTAGGAGCTTAGAGAGTGAGTTTAGGGAGTGACCTAAGACTTTGATTTATCTCTCACCACGCTCCAAGGGCTGGAAGTTTGCGAGGTGAGGCCCTTGGAGTTGGGATACAATTGTTAAGTACAAATGTTATGTACTATGTTGTCATGTTTGTCCTTTGAATAAATGTTGTTGAAAAGTGTTCTAAGGCTCATGACTTTACTGTGTGACTGGTGCTAATTCCCCATTACTCCAGACACCTGTGTGCTTGAAATTATATCACGAGGATTTCACATTCGTAACAACTGAGATGTACGTGAGACACACTCATGATATAACACTCTGACCTATAGAATCTTGTTAACAACTCCCCCAAGACTGCCATGTGGTAAGATTGGTAGACTGTCTACAAATCTCTTGTACAATATCTATGTTATCTACCAGACTTAATCATCGTCTTGTGTCATGCTTTATTACCCATATGGTTGAACATAACCGAGTTAATATTATTGATATGACCACATCACATGTGCACATATCACGTTTGCCTAGCAACCATTTTTATGCTCACTTTTGCCTTTTTAGCTCATCAGGCCTGAAAGGCTTGATGGGCTTATGGCATGGCATGGTGTCCGGCGTCCGTCCGTCCGTACATCCGTCCGTTAACTTTTCACTTTTTCGACTTCTTCTCCAGAACCAATGACTCCACAGAGCTGAAATTTTATATGCAGACTCCTTGGCCCATGGGCATTCTAAATTGTAGATCTCGTGACCCCATGACCCCAAATGGGGTCACAAGGGTCACATCCTTAAAAACCTATTTTCATCTTCTACTCCAGTTCCAAAAGGTCTAGAGAGCTGAAAAGTTGTGTGCAGACTCCTTGGCCCATGGGGATTCTAAATTGTAGATTTCGTGACCCCATGACCCCAAATGGGGTCACAGGGGTCACATTCTTAAAAACCTATTTTCATCTTCTTCTCCAGTTCCAAAAGGTCTAGAGAGCTGAAAAGTTGTGTAGAGACTCTTTGGTCAAAGGTGATTCTTAATTGTAGATTGGTGACCCTGTGACTCTAAATACGGGTCACAGGGGTCGTGATCTCAAAACCTATTTTTTGCTTGTTAACAATGTATTACTTGAGATAACTTAGATATTCAACCTTAGATAATAAGTCAAATCCTGATGAGCTACAGAGCCCATGGCTCTATTTGTCTCCCGCCACAACGCGGAACGGGGGACTATGTATTCAGTGGCGTCCGTCCATACGTACGTCTTCAAATTTCATGTCTGCCTACATTGTGGGAAGACGCAGACACCAGTCACTTTTGGTGACCTTGGTCTTATTTTCAAGGTCACCACGACACTTTGACCATCCTTGAACTCTTGTTAAGGCGATATCTCATGAAACATTGCATCCAAAGTCTTCAAATTTGGTATCTGCCTACATTGTGGGAAGATGCAGACACCAGTTTATTTTGGTGACCTTGACCTTATTTTCAAGGTCACCGCGACACTTTGACCACTTTTCAAACTCTTGTTATCACCATTTATCATCCAAAACTGGGTTCCACAGGAGATATCGCTTGTATGAGATCAAGTGATATCTCCTAGGAGATATCGTTTTGACAGTAGATTTTGAACAATGCCCTGTTGGAGTCAGCTACATGACATCACAATGATTTTGAATCGTCCAGTAATGACATCACAATGGTATGACGTCATAATCATGATGACGTCACAATGCTATGACATCACAGCACTGGAAGCCAAATGGCTGATTTTTGTCCAGATATGTTCATTTTTCATTAAAAACTAATGAAGAATGATTTTGGATGATAAATAGAATCTCACCCTCGTGTCTTCTGATATCAAATATATCAACACTCGTTGATAAAAGTCAAAATATCCTCGGCAAGCCTCGGATATTTGTAACTTTAATCAACTCGTGTTGATATATTTGATATCAGAAGACACTTGGGTGAGATTCTCTATTTATTATGATCGGTTGGACCCAATGTTTTTAAATTAGGTGTCAGCCTACGTTGGGCGAAGATGCAGACACCAGTCGATTTTGGTGACCTTGACTTTTTTCAAGGTTACCATAACACTTCGACCATTTTTCAAACTCTTGCTTACGCGATATATCATGACCGGTTGGACCAAATGTTTTCAAATTTGGTGTCAGTCTACATTGGAGGATGACGCAGACGCCAGTTGATTTTGTGACCTTGACCTTATTTTCAAGGTCACCTCTACACTTTGACCAGTTTTTTAACTCTTGTTAACGCGATATCTCATGAAGTGTTGCATCCAAAGTCTTCAAATTTGGTGTCAGTCTACATTGGAGGATGACGCAGACGCCAGTCGATTTTGGTGACCTTGAACTTATTTTCAAGGTCACCACAACACTTTGACCACTTTTAGAACTCTTATTAACACGATATATCATGAACCCAAGCACCTAAAGTCTTAAAATATGCTGATCATCATTGCACTTTTTACCAGTAATGCAATATATAAAGTAGCTCCAATGATGTGTCTTACTAAATCAATGTCACCGGCGGGGGACATTTCCATGTTAGTGGCAAACACTTGTTTTGTTTTTGTATCGTTTATGTATTACGGTAATTACATAATGAAACATTAAAAAGATTATTGTTTTGATAAGAGTTGTTTTTGTTATACTGTAAACTTTTTTGAAACAATTTTGATGCTAGCACTAATGACAGGTGAACAAGAACATACCCCTGACTGATCACAATTGTAATGTTCCTGAAAGCATTGTCAACTGATGTTACTGACAGGACACTTTGTGGTTTGGCTCCTGCGATACCCTTGAGTGTTTGTGATTCATCCTGTGTGTATTATGTACGTAACCCCCTTCCACGCCCCCTCCTTCCTCACCTTCCTCCCTCTGTTCTCTCTCTCTCTCTGGTCTTGTGTTTCTCCCTGGGTAGGCCCCCTTGTACATCAGACATCTGTGCTTGCTGTAACTTACACACTGAAGATTTCAGATCTCTTTCATCTATCCAGGGCAGTGTGGTGCAGTAGTCAGAGGAACAGTATGTCTGTCATGGAGTTTCTTGAGATTTAACCCTTTGCCTTCTGATCGTGAGATAATCTGGGTCATGGGCGCTGATGGACGTGGGTGGGCGGGGAGCTTCATTTAACACTTTGCCGTCTTATTATGAAATATATCTGAGTGTGCTATGTTTAAACACTGATGAAAATAGTCTATCGATTAATTTGTAATCTCATTGGCAGTGACCAGACCAAATTTATCCCTTTGGTATTTACACTTTAGGGCCAGGATTGTGTAGTGGTCAGGTTATTTGGCTTCAGATCAAGAGGTCCGTGGTTCAGCCAGGATTCAGTGTATTCAGTGTAGCATTGCACCCAAACCTCACTGCGTGTAGAACAGTTCTCTAATGCAGACAAAGTTGCCGTGCCCCTGGCGGGATTCGAACCCCGGACCTCTTGATCCGAAGCCGAACACGCTAACCACTGCGCTATCCCGCCCCCTAGACTAACAAGATTCTTATTTCATCCCTGCTACAACATAGCTAAGGTGTATATATGTCTAATATGGCGGTCCCCTCTATCCATGCGGACGATGTGTAAACTTCAGATTTGATATAGAAGCTGACCAATTTGTTCACATATTGACAGCAATTCACCAAGTCCTTTGAGTTTATCCTCTAAAATCAGGGTCTCTATTCACAAAACAACCTTTACTAAGGTTAACCTTAAGTCCCATGCTTTAACATTGCACTAAGGTAACCTTAGTGACTTACGATCACCTTAGTGGAAGGATGCCCTGGGTGTTGTGCAAATAAGTATTATAACAACGATGATTTATATTTATTTAGCTCATATATCTATTCCGAATCCTTGCATTATTATCCTGGTCAAACCCACACAGCTATTTTACCAGGTACCCACTTGTACTGCGGGATGAACAGAGGCACACTTTGAAACTCTCAAATTTTCAACCTGGCAAGCCATGCTCATGCATTGTTGCTGAACTTCAATGAAAATGGTCAACCACACTGTGCAGAGATTCACCAAAGAAAGCATATGGATAGTTAAAATAAGTTGATGAAATTTATTCGAAAAATAATGTCACTAATAGTAAAACATCCTTCTCTCTTCGGAAAATTAAAAAGTTAAAAAATAAGTGTACATGGTTCAGTAAAGCCATGGGAATTGTTTTTGTAATTTGAAATAATAAAATGTGTTCACAATAAAATGGCCGCCTCAGATATTTGTAACTTTAATCAACTCGTGTTGATATATTTGATATCAGAAGACATTTGGGTGAGATTCTCTATTTACCGTACTCTTAGCTGATGTTAAACATGACAGGCTTCTGAAAAAGCAAATATAGATTTAACCATATTCAAATATTATGAATGCCCTTAATTATTTTACAATATATTTCTTAAAATAATTATGATTTTCTTAGAGGTGAAGTTGCCTTCAGAATAATAGGACAGTCTATGTAAAGGGTGGTAACCCCATGAATAATCCCTTAGTTTTAATACAAGTAGTGCTTCCTGTAAATTGACTCCTCAGAATGCTTTGGCACTAATTAATTAATTCATCAGCAAAAGTGTAACATTTCCTGAATACATTATTGGGAAACTACAATGTTACAAGAGAACTGGAACTTAGTATTCACATTCTGCGGGGGTAGTAGGTATAGGTGCTGAAAGATGGAGTAGAAAATAGAAATTGATACTTGTCCATTAGGGGCCGGCACGATTCACACCTCAACATGATGATGTTGGCTTCACTATGGGTAATGATGTATAAAAATAGGATTAGTTATTTCTCTTAAAGCCATATGGCCCTTTCCTCTACCTACCACCCCTAAAATTAGGAATGAACTTCACCAATGTAGTGATGTTCAATAGGGTTGAATGTAAAAGATAAATTGTCTTTTCCACATGACTATATTGATAAATATCCCTTTCTCACAATTACAACAGATATTGATATATTAATAATAAATATTCATAAAGATTTTATTAGCTAAATTAATGACTTATGAAGGACTGAATCAACATTGGCAAATGAAAATCCTGCCTCCCCTGAATTTGGGAATGGTTACCACCCTTAGTAATGGTGTCTTTAGGGTTGAGTATAAATATAGGAATGGCTATTTTTTGCGGAGTACCATTTTCGAGATGTCGGTCCGGTCGGCTGAGACCCTCGCAGTGTGTCCTTCTCTGTGTAATCACAAGGTGAGAAGCTAATTTGAAAACTTTACCATTATTGAGACAGGTGGACAGGAAAATAAACCTCTTGTCAAGAAATCAGATCCCTCCTCTTATCTTTTAAGTTGCACTCATTTTGTTAAGTCATTTCAAAGTCTAAGTCTTTATGCTTTAATGTTTTTATTTAAATTGCTGATTTTCGTTATTTTAAATTTTATTTTTCTAAAGTTAGTTTAAAGGCTTGAGATGTGAATGTACTTTGTGTCCTCTGCTATTTAAAGCACAGCATGTGTTAAAACAATATCATGCTTCAACAGGTTGTTTGGGTCAGAGGTCGCACTTTAAGGTCAAGGGTCAAGGCATAAGTTCTGGCGTTTCACTTTGGCTTATGTTTTATTACTTTCTGTAATTTGAAGTAAAATTCAGGGAGCAAGAGGAAGAATTATGTTTGTAAATACATTTAGTATTTGATGTTAAATGTTTGTCAGTTCAATAAATTACACAAATATTGTGATTAAAAATATTTTAAATATGAATAAAAATAAAAATTTTAAAAAGATTTAAAAATTATTAAATGTGATAGTGTAAATCTTTTATAAGAAATTACAGAATAAAGTTTTAAAGAAAATGTTATAACATTATTCATTAGAAACTCTATGAATTCATGATCTCTTATGTTACAAAACTATGTATGATATATGTTTTTGTGATGTTTTGAATCCTTAGCCAAGATTTCCAAGCTCTGGTGTGATAATTATCCACATAATATGTGTGACTTTGGCAGAAATACTATCTCTTTAATTTTTTTGCCATGCTAAATGCAGTGATTAGCACAGAAGTGTTATATGCACACTAAGGCTCAAAAAGTCTTGTTAACACTCTACTAGCTGAAGGCAGGATAAGTTGCTCAATAATTTGCTGTCTTTCTGGACATTAAAGGTGCATCCATTGTATTGTTGGAGGTCATATATGCCAAAAGTTAAGAATGGTGTTTTATTATATGACGAGCGATGAAATACCGGGATTAATTTTATTACATGACGAGCAGTGAAATACTGGGATTTATCGGTGAAATAAACTGTCTATCAAGTTACAGTGAAATAACTTATATTTTCACTGCGAACGGTGACTGATATAATTTGACGTCATAAAACAATGGTCTCGCGCGGCGATTTGGCTTATGACGTCACAGTGTTACTGTGGTGACGGGCTGTTCCTTGCGACCGCTTGGCGTGAAAATGACACTTTTCGGATGTAATTACCTGGATAATATAATATAATATAAGATACCCACGGCAATAAAACAGAGGCGGTCAATGGGACCGACAGCGTGCTTTATGAGACAATAAAACATGCTCGTGATTTTAGACGTCAGTTAGAGGGTCGCTTAGCAAATGACGTCATATGTTACGTCACGTTGATTGTTCAATGCTAGTGGATGTGTTCTACGACGGGAGGCATTAATATTTTCAGAATATAGTTTATACAAACAACATAATATCTCCACGGTTTTTATATAAAAGCGAGTAACTATTTGAAGGCATCTCATATAAAAAATAGAAGACTCGTTGTCGTGCGTTATCGTAGAATAAAACATAGAAGAGAGAATAAAACACTCAGGGCTGCGCCCTTCGTGTTTTATGCTCCCTGCTATGTTTTATTCAACGATAAAGCACTCCAACTCGTCTTCTATTTCTTAAATAAATAGAATATCCGTCAATTCTTGACAAATACCATGTTTATCTCATCTCGTGAGGTAGAAAAGTTATATATTTTCACTCATGGCTGCGCCACTCGTGAAAATATAACCTTTCTACCTCACTCGATGAGATAAACATGGTATTAGTCAAGAAAAGACAGATATCCTCTATTTATCAGTGAAATAAACTGTCTATCAAGCTACAGTGAAAATAACTTATATTTTCACTGCGAACGGTGACTGATATAATTTGACGTCATAAAACAATGGTCTCACGCGGCGAATTGGCTTATGACGTCACAGTGTTACTGTGGTGACGGGATGTTCCTAGCGGCCGCTCGGCGTGAAAACGACCCTTTTCGGACTTAATTACATGGATAATATCATATAATAAATAGAATATCCGTCAATTCTTGACAAATACCATGTTTATCTCATAGAGTGAGGTGGAAAAGTTATATATTTTCACTTGTGCCTGCGCCACTCGTGAAAATATAACCTTTCTACCTCACTTGATGAGATAAACATGGTATTAGTCAAGAAAAGACAGATATCCTCTATATTTTATGGAGAAGTACTGACTGTTGCCGAAAATTACCATTTTAGTGATAGTCGATTCAGTATAGTGATGATATTTATAAATGAAAAAGTAGTGACTATGTTTAGTGATTGACCCACGCCTGTTACTCAAACGTTATTTTGGAAACAGAAAAAAGACAGATTTGGATTGATAATGTTTAACATTAATCATATAATGTAACATTTATTCACAAACTACTGCGTGCATATAAATGGGACATGAAGTTTCGGTATCTGAACATGTCTAAGGCTGGTGTTTGATTTTCAGTTAGTAATTTGGTGATTTGGGATGAGTTTGCGAGTTGAATGAAATTATTTAACTATTAGTGCGTATCTTATTTGTCCATGTATCAAAGTCAAATAAAATGTTAATGAGAAACACTGAAGGTTCCTTTGAAGACATCATGATAACTCTTTCAACTTCTAACAATTTTTCACTGTGGATAACAGTAATAGTCACCACCCGAAGTTGCCCAAACTTTGGACACTTTTCACATGGAGCAGACGCAATAAGAACTATAATCTGCTATCAGTTTTTGTGCAGTTTCCACTGCCGCCGCGTTTTGTTTTGGCTATAACTTTTTTTCTCAATAGGATTTCAAGAAGTCATGTACATAACTTAATATACCCCTTGGGAATTTTCACATTCATGGTCAAAGGTCAAGGTCACAAGTTCCCAAAAAATCTTTGTAAACATGTTAAAGGGGCAGTAGCACGTTTTTTTTTTGCACAAGTATGTCGATGAAATGTATTTTAAAATAATGTCACCAATAGTAAAACACCCTTCCCTCTTGGGAAAATCAAGTTAAAAATGAGTGTACATGGTTTGTAGGAATCGTTTTTGTTAATCGAGATCAAATATCAGTTAATCATACAAGGCAATTTAAATTCATCACTAGCTTGTAATATGTATGTAATTGGAATAATACACTGAGTAATATATTTACCGCGAATATAGGTGACGGTAACCTCATGCGGCATGTTGTAAAATGACCGTTAGAAAGGCGTTACGGTAAATTTAAGCAATTTCCGTTAGTGTACGGATAAGCTAGATTCTACTCCTAAAAACGCAATGAACATATTTTGAGACTTATTTACAACTATACATTGTTGTCGCAAAATGTTACCGTAAGTGAGTTCGATTTCTAGGTCCCATCTCTCCTTAACCCTTTGAACCAATTGATTCAATCAGAAATAGGTTTTAAGAACAAGAACTCGGTGATTATTCAACTTATTAGTATTAAGTCCAATGATGAACAACTTTTTGTTAAGATATTTTACCATTTTATTGTTGCTGTGGAGAAGGTGGAACTGGGAAAGGCGAGTCCTTAAGTTTCGGGGCTGCTCTGCAAACGCTAATCAAGTTTATTACAATGCCTAAGAATATTGGTAATTTTAATGCAAGTCTAGGGTTAAATTTTGAGATTTTGATGATATGTCAAAATAACCTTAGTTCAGACAGTTTTGACCATTGTCGGACACTTTTATATTTTATTTGTAAACACACATCGATCCTGGTGAAAACATTCAGATTACAAAAATTGATATTTTTCTGAAAAACTACTAATTCGCATTTCCACAAATAACTGCTATGTAGAGGATGACCTATTCCATGTTTATATCATATTGTGAGGTAGATTTGTATATTTTCACGAGTGGGGTATCAGTGTGTGAAATTTGGTTATAAAAACCTTTTGAATATGTTTACTTTTGATTAATTTAAATTTTCATTGATTATTCTACGGCTCTTCAGCTGAAATTAAATGAGACGACAGTGGATGTTAGTGTAAAGAATGAAGCAGCCTGAGGATAGACATCACTAGCTCCGAGTCGTTTAGTGTTTTTATCATGAATATATGATGTTTTGTTAGTTGCCTCACACTAGATGGAGGTAACCTGCGTCTGTGTAGACAACATAGATGGCTCTGAGCCAAGCACCTGCTCTTTCATGTAGATTACTATAGTCAGTTATAGTGACTGTCAAAACAGTATTATGTCTTGTCTACTGAAAGTCATCAGAACTTTTATTCGGTTTTGTATTCATTGTCTCCTCCATAAGTCTTCATGTTATCTAGCTCTTTTGGATGAATCTGGATTTCTGAATCAAGAACATGTTCTTCGTTAATTGTGATTTCTTTATGAAATCTTAGTGGTTGAATGGTTAAGATGTTTGGATATTCAGTGGTGAATCCAGAGGGTTTTTTTGCATTTAAAATTGATGTACCTCTGTTTTTTTTCTCACAGCCTATCATTACCCATGAGATACTGGCAAGCAACTCATTATTAGTTAGCCAATACTAAAATTGTTTTCCAGGAAATTTGCCTGGAGGTGCCAATTATCGCTAAAACAAAACTCTGTGGTGCGTGAGGGGATCCGAACGTTCCACAACTGGGATAAAAGGGTTGATATAAAATAAAGCATCTTGAGAGTTATTGTTCATATGAGAATCAAGTTCGAGGCTCACATGCAGGATGAAAAGTGAATGTGAAATGGTTTAGCTTTTAAGGTGACTTTGTTATGAATACATATTTCTATAGATCCCTTACACATGAATTATGTAAGACTAATTAAGAGGTTATTATCCACCCAGTCAAACTTTGTAATCCTATATAGTTACAAAGACCAGCTGATGATTTAATTCTGAGTGATAATATATCATATCCATCAACTATCACTGATTCAAGTTGCATACAACAATGATCATGGTTTCCAGATCTCAAAGGTCAGCCATCTTGGATATCTTGCGTCTGCAATACTTTCAGATTGTCCAACAGTAATGTTTTAAGTCCTCAGCCATATTTGCACATAAGCAGTAGAAAGTCATATTTTCACTGCAGAGAAAATATAACTCATATTTTCACTGCAGTGACTAACGTGTGGCCGGAATTACTTTTCATGATTGTCTCCCTTTGGGTTGAAATTATCTCCCTTTGTAAAGTGATTACCTCCCTTGCTTTCCGCGTATGACGGTGAACGAGGCTGTTGACGTTTTGAGGTGTTAATATCATATTCAATATTCGATAACATTCTGAACTTCATTTATTGTTGATATGTTGCATAGTAGTTATTTTACTCGTGAAAAACTTGGGGAGGCCAGAGGTATGTGACAGACAATAACGAACGTCACTCGCTGTATCACTTCACGTTTAAAATAAACAAAACTTGCCTTCTTCAATGTCTTTGACTTGACGAAATGGTACCGTAAAATATTTAAAAACATTCACAACAGATTTATTTTTGTAAAACTTTCTCCTGTTTTATATTGACGTATTTCAGTCGAATTATTTTCTCACTGCATTTACCGTGAACTATAGCGGGTAGTTGTTAGGATTATGACAACCTTTCAATGTCACATTTTAATTATTTTTATGCAGATTACACTCGTGAAAATACCACTTTCTCAATCCACTCGATGAGATAGAAATGATATTCGGCAAAAACAATGAAATAGTCTCTATTTATCAGTGAGTGAGTGAGTGAGTTATTGTTTAAAGCCGCTTCGGCAGTATTGCAGCCATTAGCGGTGGGCTATTTATCAGTGAAATAAACTGTCTATCAAGCTACAGTGAAAATAACTTATATTTTCACTGCGAACGCTGACTGATATAATTTGACGTCATAGAACAATGGTCTCACGCGGCGAATTGGCTTATGACGTCACAGTGTTACTGTGGTGATGACCATTTTCAGACGTAATTACATGGATAATATCATATAATAAATAGAATTGTATCTTTATTTCTGTGAGTAAATATGTCCATTTTATATGGAATAAAAGATCATTCTTTTCGGTTTATTGTGATATAAAAAATATGAGCAGTTCAACAGATATAAATCGTACAAGAACTTACATGTGAAAAGCGCCACTTGTTTCAAAATATATGAAGAGTGAATATGACTTTTTTGCTGTGCTTGCTGTGTATTTTTTTTTTTTAGCATATTTGCAATTTTATGGGATTGTAGGCAATTATTTCCTGTTCATTTTGATGTAAAAATATTTGAAAACAATCAAATGGTTCAGAAGATATGAAGTGTGCAAGTAAGGTGGAGTACCATTATAAATTCCCGGGATGTGTAATTTCTCCGAGTCCGCCGCAAACACGAGTAGAAGCGAGTAGGCTGGGGGGCAGTGCAAACACGTGGGTGATAATTAGCCCCAAAGGAGATTAGGCTTCGACAAAATTGACCTTTTGTAAAGCTAATGATCGATGCGTTTTACGGGTCAACAATGCACATGCAATTTGGTGATTTTTTATGGATATTTTGACCGGACAAAAGACTCGTTTTCGTAGTGAACTGCAAGGCATTGATACACAGCTTCTCATGGTGTGAGGCACGGAGACATCTCGTCTCACATCTTGCTACAGCAGCCAGCATACATGGTAGAGAGAGGATTTATGTTCTAAGAGAGAGATCTTCGAATTGCGGCCACGTAGGTAGCAATTGTTTATCCATCCCGGACCATACCGGGGCTAGCAAATTGAGGGTCAAATAAGTTAAAAAATAGCCAGTGTTGATTTTTAGTTTAAAATAAAAAAGACAAAACAAATTTTAACCAAACCCATGTAGACTTCATCTCTTTAATAATACAGTTGTATGTAAGTAAAATAAATGAGAAATGAGTTTTAGCGATTTAGGAGATAAATCTACTGTGTTTGAAAATTAGAGACATGTTAAATAAAATTATACTGGATTGATAGCGAGTAAATTTAAAATTGAAATCGAACGCGGGGGACATTTGTAATGACTTGAAAGACGCTTTGAATTAGTGGAAAAGTTGAAAGCGTAAAGCGTAGGTCTTCTAAAACTTATATTGGTTAATAAAATCTGATAACTATTGGATAAAAATGTGTGGGCTATTTAAATGAATGGTTCTGTTGCCACATTGGATTTTAATCACTGAAGACATACACTGATACATAATATGTCATAAAACTAATAAATAATTTGCTGTTATGCTACATAGCGAAGTTTTCCCCTCTCGCAGCGCCAATGAATGACTTCAGTTCTCATTGTTTTATTTTTCAACAAATATGCGCTTGCGTTTATCAGGTACCTTCATTACTATCTTTCAATTTGAATATGTTTTAATCATGTATTAATAACATATATGTGTAAACAGGGATATCCTTTTAGAATTTCGTTTCCACAAAAAATACTCTGATAGAACCCTCCTTTTAAGCTATTGGACAAACCTATAGGGTTTCTTTTGTAATTAACACTAAAACCTTTTGTATATGTATATGTATATGTATATGTATATGTATATGTATGATCATCAAACTTCAGTCTTTACTCTTTTGGTCTCAATTAAACAAATTGTCTTTTTCCTTTTCAGAATGTTTCGAGACACTAGAGGAGGTTATGCTGTTGTAACTACCCGCCATATTGAATTACAGGCAGCCAATCAGAACCCAGCTTTACTTGTAGTGCTGAGCAAGCGATGCTAGAGCTGACAACTGCAGGAAAACTTGCCCTGTTCATTGCTGTCCCTACCACATTCGTTCTTCTCTACTGGCTCTTCAGAACTGGAGATGAGGGTGAGATAATCTGTTAACAATATTATAAATAAAGAATATTGTAACATGATTTCGTAGGATCATTGATTCTGATTGGTTGATTTGCCTATGTTGAATGACAATGAATACCCGCAAATTACTTGGGGCGAATCACCGCGAACATATACATCGTGTTCACAAGCATCAGCCCGACTCAAAATTTTATTTTTCTATTTCTCTTAATATGTGTCCCTTACTCAAATTTGACAGGTGACATTGCCATTTTCTAACTTGTGTATAGCAGTATAGGTAACAAATAACTCACAAAATTAATTAATTTCAAGTAATTAAAATGTTTTCAACCAGAAAGATTTGTCAAAGTTTGATGCCTTCTTCCATGCGGTCGTGTTTACCGAATGCCGTTGCCATGGCATGACTTCATAGTGATCAACCGTTTTGACGTCACAATGCTAGCGTCATTGTCACAATGGGCTAGGGCAAGTTTAAGATTTTTGTTCCTAGGTATTTTACTGTGTTGATGTCGTAGATGAATGTTTATTGCCATCTAAAATGAAACGTGAATATTGTGAAGTGAACATAGTTGAGTGACAATGTTTGAGCTTATGTGTAAATTGTTGCTCATGTACATATTACGCCGAGTATATACATTTGTTTTGACCTGACCACACCTCTTACAAAAATGGAACAGTCGCAAAGTCCTTTCAACTCAGAGATAGGTACGCAAAAAGAGAGTTCGTTTCAAAGAGCCTGATAACTAACGGCCATGTTACAATATCGATAAATAGTTGCGTTTGTAAAATTTCCGGGATTCATTGCTATTCAACACCCGCAAATTTAGTTTAAAACCGACGGCGTTAGCCCGTTTGATAACATATTTATGAAATGAGTGAGTGGTTTGATATTTGATGAGTGAAGGCGACTTAGATACCAATACCATTCACGAGATTCATTAATAAATTTGTTTAGTTTAGTTTAGTATTTTATTCATTACTCACTGATTTAATTCACAAAATCGTTGATAAATGCGACACAATCCCAATCGACCGCAACACTAATTTTGTGACATCATATTTATGCCATTATGACGATATGTCAATTGGCAGCAAGCAATGTTATTACACAATGTGTAACAACATTTTAGATTTATTAAATAGCGAGGGGGGCGAGTAATAAATAGAGATTATTCCCCGAGGAAGTGTGTCATATTACTTTAACGAAACGAGTGGGAATTGTTGTATTGCCTGAGCTAGAGCGAGGGTTATACATAAATTTGCACAAGTTTCGTAAAAGTCATATGGCACACTTTTCGAGTGTAATTATTTCTTTATTACGCATTCTATTCCATCACAAACAATCTTTTCTAGACGTCACCGCAATGCATAGTCACATGGTGTTCCAGTTTTATCCCTGCCATAATACTAGCGGCTGTGATATAAGTGAAAGTTGTTTTCAATTTTTAGCTCATCTGGCCTGAAAGGCCCGATGGGCTTATGGCATGGCATGGTGTACATCCGTCTGTCTGTAAACTTTTCGCATTTTCGTCTTCTCCAGAACCACTTGGTCTAGGGAGCTGAAATTTTGTGTGCAGACTCCTTGGCTAATGGGGATTTTAAATTGTAGATTTCATGACCGTGTGACCTCGGATGGGGTCAAGGGGGTCACAACCCAAAAAACCTATTTTCATCTTCTTCTCCAGTTCCAAAAGATCTAGAGAGCTGAAAAGTTGTGTGCAGACTCCTTGGCTAATGAGGATTCTAAATTGTAGATTTGGTGACCCCTTGACCCCAAACGTTATCATGAAATATCAAATAATTGAATCATTTATGTGCTGAATGCTTTTATCGGCACTTGCAACTATATTTTACATATGGTTTATTCAATGTTGTTGGATTTTGAATTCATTGCTTCAATTTGCTTGTTATTGTTAACTTCAGATGAAGATGACCTACATTCCACATCACGAACCGCCACGTCCCGACAGACGGTTATTGAGGTCAAAGTTCCCCGCGTGGCTGTTGGCCCCGTCATAGGGAGACAAGGAGCCAATATCAAACAGGTCAGTGCTTCCATGTTGGTACTCTATGTGTGATGTTTAATTCACTGTTATGCCTTAGGTTACTAGTCAGAGGCGGAGGTTTGTTGAGAGGTGTGGGAATCAGCTCATTCACTGCTGACAACCTAAACATTATCAAGAAGCATACCGGGTATACAGTTTAAGGAACTCTCCCCCTCTAAAACATATTCCAAGGTCAGTGTCACAGCCTGTCATCCAGACACCTTACCTTCATTTTTTAAGATGCTTGCTGCTGCAGGCTGCATATCAAGCCCAAGAGGTGTTGACGTATTGATAATTCGAGTTTGAAAATGTAGTACAATTTTAGGACTTCTGTATTATTTCATTTTTTTCCATAGACAAGTGATATTTGAAACATATTTCATTAATTAATAATTTTTCATGACAATAATAAGTTAGAAAAAATGTGACTCAGATATTTATTTTAATTATTTTAAGATTATGTTAATTACTTAGGCGATAAAAACTTTAAATGAAGGATACCCATGTGACGTAATTGTTACAATTTTATAAATCTGAAGGTCTTTGAAAAAACCTTAAAACAATCCAGCAGGCTAAAGGTTAAGAGCCGAGGCAAGTCTACAAAGAGGCAAGTCTCCAGAGCTCAGTATAAGAACACATCTCAGAGACTCCTTTTATTTCATTTTTTTTTCATTTGTTTTTCTGGTAGCTAGAACAACAGTTGATTAAAGTTACAAATGTTCGAGGCTTGCCGAGCATATTTTTACTTTAATCAACGAATGTGATATATTTGATATCAGAAGACACTTGGGTGAGATTTTATTTATCATTCAAAATTATTCTTCAATTAGGAGATAAACCTACTGTGTTTTTAACTTTTTGTGAGTCTAACGTAGATTCGATACCGATTTTTATCATTTGGAGCCGAACGCGTCAGATCACTAATTAGATAACAATGAGTTGGTTACACACATGTGTGATATCACCCTGTGCTGCCGTAACGTCATAATCAGCACATGGCGTCATAGTCGTTTTGGCAGGTGACCTATTTGCAAGTGAGCGTCACCGAAAAAGATTTTTTTGTAATTCAGTACTATTTACATCAGTGAGTAATAAATAAAATACTAAAGTCGGTCCCGTTTGATAACATGTTTATGAAACTCGCTTTTGCTCGTTAAAATACCAAACCATTGACTCTTTTAGTATTCTATATGTAACACATAACATGTCATGAAACTAAGAAACGATTTGCTGTTATGCTGTAGCCAAGTTTTCCCCACTCGCAGCGCCAATGAATGGCTTCAGTTCTCATTGTTTTTATTTTTCAACAATTGTGCACTTGTGTTTATGAAGTTGTGAAATATAAAGTCATCAAAATATTACCTACATTAGTGAATTTAAATTTGACTGTTTTAATCATGTATTAAAAACATTTATGTGGGAACAGGGATATCCTCTTGAATTTCGTTTAAACAAAAAGTACCCCGATAGAACCTTCCTTTAACATATCTTTATCTTTATAAGACAATTTGAACATCATCATCAAATATGTCACATTTATGCCGTGACTGCACTTGTAGACTACTAAACGAATGACTAATGTTAGTCAAGGACCTCAGGTGATGTTTATACAGCGTAGAAAACTACCTCCTACCCAACGCCTGCTACGATTTTTTTTCAAGCCGGATGGTCAAATTTTGAAATCAGCCTCTGCGATGGTCAGGAAGAAATTTTTTTATTCTTGCCCGTTACTCCAGTGTAATATTTAAAAGAGGCCGTCAAGCACTTATTTTTGTGATCACATTACTTTTTCCATCGCGTTATTGATATAAGTAAATTTGTCCTTCAATTAACGAGGACATAACATAATGCATAAAACATACTCATTCACTACAAAGGTGATCACCTAGTTTTACAGCACTCAACTTCCAAAAGAGAGACACCCCACAGCTGCCAGCATGCCCAACTCAATCTACAATCACTCCTCGTCTTCAGAATCCTCACCGTTGATATGTCATTGTGAGGACCTAACTGGAAGTGTGAGATGATTGGTGATAACCTAGTTTTACAGCACTCAACTTCCAAAAGAGAGACACCCCACAGCTGCCAGCATGCCCAACTCAATCTACAATCACTCCTCGTCTTCAGAATCCTCACCGTTGATATGTCATTGTGAGGACCTAACTGGAAGTGTGAGATCTTGTTATGATCTTACTTGAAGTGGGGATGTATCAACCTTGTCCAATTCTCACAAGATATTATATGGAAAGTCGTGAGAATTTGACAAGGTCGACCCATTGATTTCATTCACTACAAGGGTGGTAACCTAGTTTTACAGAACTGTACTTCCAAAAGAGAAACACCCCACAACTCCCAGCATACCCAACTCAATGTGCCATCACTCCACGTCTTCAGAATCCTCACCGTTGATATGTCATTGTAAGGACCTTACTGGAAGTGTGGGATGATTGGTGATAACCTAGTTTTAACAGCCCTCAACTTCCTAAGGAGAGACCCCCCACAACTCCCAGCATACCCAACTCAATGTACCATCACTCCACGTCTTCAGAATCCTCACCGTTGATATGTCATTGTGAGGACCTTACTGGAAGTGTGGGATGATTGGTGCTAACCTAGTTTAACAGCCCTCAACTTCCTAAGGAGAGACCCCCCCACAACTCCCAACATACCCAACTCAATGTACCATCACTCATCGTCTTCAGAATCCTCACCGTTGATATGTCATTGTAAGGACCTTACTGGAAGTGTTGAATGATTGATGATAACCTAGTTTTACAGCCATCAACTTCCTAAGGAGAGACCCCCCACAACTCCCAGCATACCCAACTCAATGTACCATCACTCCACGTCTTCAGAATCCTCACCGTTGATATGTCATTGTGAGGACCTTACTGGAAGTGTGGGATGATTGGTGCTAACCTAGTTTAACAGCCCTCAACTTCCTAAGGAGAGACCCCCCCCCACAACTCCCAGCATACCCAACTCAATGTACCATCACTCCACGTCTTCAGAATCCTCACCGTTGATATGTCATTGTGAGGACCTTACTGGAAGTGTGGGATGATTGGTGCTAACCTAGTTTAACAGCCCTCAACTTCCTAAGGAGAGACCCCCCCCCCACAACTCCCAGCATACCCAACTCAATGTACCATCACTCCACGTCTTCAGAATCCTCACCGTTGATATGTCATTGTGAGGACCTTACTGGAAGTGTGGGATGATTGGTGATAACCTAGTTTTAACAGCCCTCAACTTCCTAAGGAGAGACCCCCCACAACTCCCAGCATACCCAACTCAATGTACCATCACTCCACGTCTTCAGAATCCTCACCGTTGATATGTCATTGTGAGGACCTTACTGGAAGTGTGGGATGATTGGTGCTAACCTAGTTTAACAGCCCTCAACTTCCTAAGGAGAGACCCCCCCACAACTCCCAACATACCCAACTCAATGTACCATCACTCATCGTCTTCAGAATCCTCACCGTTGATATGTCATTGTAAGGACCTTACTGGAAGTGTTGAATGATTGATGATAACCTAGTTTTACAGCCCTCAACTTCCTAAGGAGAGACCCCCCCCCACAACTCCCAACATACCCAACTTAATGTACCATCACTCCACGTCTTCAGAATCCTCACCGTTGATATGTCATTGTGAGGACCTTACTGGAAGTGTGGGATGATTGGTGCTAACCTAGTTTAACAGCCCTCAACTTCCTAAGGAGAGACCCCCCCCCCACAACTTCCAGCATACCCAACTCAATGTACCATCACTCCACGTCTTCAGAATCCTCACCGTTGATATGTCATTGTAAGGACCTTACTGGAAGTGTTGAATGATTGATGATAACCTAGTTTTACAGCCCTCAACTTCCTAAGGAGAGACCCCCCCCCCCACAACTCCCAGCATACCCAACTCAATGTACCATCACTCCACGTCTTCAGAATCCTCACCGTTGATATGTCATTGTAAGGACCTTACTGGAAGTGTTGAATGATTGGTGATAACCTAGTTTTACAGCCCTCAACTTCCTAAGGAGAGACCCCCCCACAACTCCCAGCATACCCAACTCAATGTACCATCACTCCACGTCTTCAGAATCCTCACCGTTGATATGTCATTGTGAGGACCTTACTGGAAGTGTGGGATGATTGGTGATAACCTAGTTTAACAGCCCTCAACTTCCTAAGGAGAGACCCCCCCCACAACTCCCCGCATACCCAACTCAATGTACCATCACTCCACGTCTTCAGAATCCTCACCGTTGATATGTCATTGTGAGGACCTTACTGGAAGTGTGGGATGATTGGTGCTAACCTAGTTTAACAGCCCTCAACTTCCTAAGGAGAGACCCCCCGCCCCCCCCACAACTCCCAGCATACCCAACTCAATGTACCATCACTCCACGTCTTCAGAATCCTCACCGTTGATATGTCATTGTGAGGACCTTACTGGAAGTGTGGGATGATTGGTGATAACCTAGTTTTAACAGTCCTCAACTTCCTAAGGAGAGACCCCCCACAACTCCCAGCATACCCAACTCAATGTGCCATCACTCCACGTCTTCAGAATCCTCACCGTTGATATGTCATTGTAAGGACCTTACTGGAAGTGTGGGATGATTGGTGATAACCTAGTTTTAACAGCCCTCAACTTCCTAAGGAGAGACCCCCCACAACTCCCAGCATACCCAACTCAATGTACCATCACTCCACGTCTTCAGAATCCTCACCGTTGATATGTCATTGTGAGGACCTTACTGGAAGTGTGGGATGATTGGTGCTGACCTAGTTTAACAGTCCTCAACTTCCTAAGGAGAGACCCCCCACAACTCCAAACATACCCAACTCAATGTGCCATCACTCCACGTCTTCAGAATCCTCACCGTTGATATGTTATTGTAAGGACCTTACTGGAAGTGTGGGATGATTGGTGATAACCCAGTTTTAACAGCCCTCAACTTCCTAAGGAGAGACCCCCCACAACTCCCAGCATACCCAACTCAATGTACCATCACTCCACGTCTTCAGAATCCTCACCGTTGATATGTCATTGTAAGGACCTTACTGGAAGTGTGGGATGATTGGTGATAACCTAGTTTTAACAGCCCTCAACTTCCTAAGGAGAGACCCCCCACAACTCCCAGCATACCCAACTCAATGTACCATCACTCCACGTCTTCAGAATCCTCACCGTTGATATGTCATTGTGAGGACCTTACTGGAAGTGTGGGATGATTGGTGCTAACCTAGTTTAACAGCCCTCAACTTCCTAAGGAGAGACCCCCCACAACTCCCAGCATACCCAACTCAATGTGCCATCACTCCACGTCTTCAGAATCCTCACCGTTGATATGTCATTGTAAGGACCTTACTGGAAGTGTGGGATGATTGGTGATAACCCAGTTTTAACAGCCCTCAACTTCCTAAGGAGAGACCCCCCACAACTCCCAGCATACCCAACTCAATGTACCATCACTCCACGTCTTCAGAATCCTCACCCTTGATATGTCATTGTGAGGACCTTACTGGAAGTGTGGGATGATTGGTGCTAACCTAGTTTAACAGCCCTCAACTTCCTAAGGAGAGACCCCCCCACAACTCCCAACATACCCAACTCAATGTACCATCACTCCACGTCTTCAGAATCCTCACCGTTGATATGTCATTGTAAGGACCTTACTGGAAGTGTTGAATGATTGGTGATAACCTAGTTTTACAGCCCTCAACTTCCTAAGGAGAGACCCCCCCACAACTCCCAGCATACCCAACTTAATGTACCATCACTCCACGTCTTCAGAATCCTCACCGTTGATATATCATTGTGAGGACCTTACTGGAAGTGTTGAATGATTGGTGCTAACCTAGTTAAACAGCCCTCAACCACCTAAGGAGAGACCCCCCCACAACTCCCAACATACCCAACTCAATGTACCATCACTCCACGTCTTCAGAATCCTCACCGTTGATATGTCATTGTAAGGACCTTACTGGAAGTGTTGAATGATTGGTGATAACCTAGTTTTACAGCCCTCAACTTCCTAAGGAGAGACCCCCCCACAACTCCCAGCATACCCAACTTAATGTACCATCACTCCACGTCTTCAGAATCCTCACCGTTGATATGTCATTGTGAGGACCTTACTGGAAGTGTAGGATGATTGGTGCTAACCTAGTTTAACAGCCCTCAACTTCCTGAGGAGAGACCCCCCCACAACTCCCAGCATACCCAACTCAATGTACCATCACTCCACGTCTTCAGAATCCTCACCGTTGATATGTCATTGTAAGGACCTTACTGGAAGTGTTGAATGATTGGTGATAACCTAGTTCAACAGCCCTCAACTTCCTAAGGAGAGACCCCCCCACAACTCCCAGCATACCCAACTCAATGTACCATCACTCCACGTCTTCAGAATCCTCACCGTTGATATGTCATTGTGAGGACCTTTCTTGAAGTGTGGGATGATTGGTGATAACCTAGTTTTACAGCCCTCAACTTCCTAAGGAGAGACCCCCCCCCCCCCCACAACTCCCAGCATACCCAACTCAATGTAACATCACTCCACGTCTTCAGAATCCTCACCATTGATATGTCATTGTGAGGACCTTACTGGAAGTGTAGGATGATTGGTGCTAACCTAGTTTAACAGCCCTCAACTTCCTGAGGAGAGACCCCCCCACAACTCCCAGCATACCCAACTCAATGTACCATCACTCCACGTCTTCAGAATCCTCACCCTTGATATGTCATTGTGAGGACCTTACTGGAAGTGTGGGATGATTGGTGCTAAACTAGTTAAACAGCTATCAACTTCCTAAGGAGAGACCCCCCCACAACTCCCAACATACCCAACTCAATGTACCATCACTCCACGTCTTCAGAATCCTCACCGTTGATATGTCATTGTAAGGACCTTACTGGAAGTGTTGAATGATTGGTGATAACCTAGTTTTACAGCCCTCAACTTCCTAAGGAGAGACCCCCCCACAACTCCCAGCATACCCAACTTAATGTACCATCACTCCACGTCTTCAGAATCCTCACCGTTGATATGTCATTGTGAGGACCTTACTGGAAGTGTAGGATGATTGGTGCTAACCTAGTTTAACAGCCCTCAACTTCCTGAGGAGAGACCCCCCCACAACTCCCAGCATACCCAACTCAATGTACCATCACTCCACGTCTTCAGAATCCTCACCGTTGATATGTCATTGTAAGGACCTTACTGGAAGTGTTGAATGATTGGTGATAACCTAGTTCAACAGCCCTCAACTTCCTAAGGAGAGACCCCCCCACAACTCCCAGCATACCCAACTCAATGTACCATCACTCCACGTCTTCAGAATCCTCACCGTTGATATGTCATTGTGAGGACCTTTCTTGAAGTGTGGGATGATTGGTGCTAACCTAGTTTAACAGCCCTCAACTTCCTAAGGAGAGACCCCCCCACAACTCCCAACATACCCAACTCAATGTACCATCACTCCACGTCTTCAGAATCCTCACCGTTGATATGTCATTGTGAGGACCTTACTGGAAGTGTGGGATGATTGATGATAACTTAGTTTTACAGCCCTCAACTTCCTAAGGAGAGACCCCACACAACTCCCAGCATACCCAACTCAATGTACCATCACTCCACGTCTTCAGAATCCTCACCGTTAATATGTCATTGTGAGGACCTTACTGGAAGTGTGGGATGATTGGTGATAACCTAGATTAACAGTCCTCAACTTCCTAAGGAGAGACCCCCCACAACTCCCAACATACCCAACTCAATGTACCATCACTCCACGTCTTCAGAATCCTCACCGTTGATATGTCATTGTGAGGACCTTACTGGAAGTGTGGGATGATTGGTGATAACCTAGATTAACAGCCCTCAACTTCCTAAGGAGAGACCCCCCCACAACTCCCAGCATACCCAACTCAATGTACCATCACTCCACGTCTTCAGAATCCTCACCGTTAATATGTCATTGTGAGGACCTTACTGGAAGTGTGGGATGATTGGTGATAACCTAGATTAACAGTCCTCAACTTCCTAAGGAGAGACCCCCCACAACTCCCAACATACCCAACTCAATGTACCATCACTCCACGTCTTCAGAATCCTCACCGTTGATATGTCATTGTGAGGACCTTACTGGAAGTGTTGAATGATTGGTGATAACCTAGTTTTACAGCCCTCAACTTCCTAAGGAGAGACCCCCTCACAACTCCCAGCATACCCAACTCAATGTACCATCACTCTAGTCTTCAGAATCCTCACCGTTGATATGTCATTGTGAGGACCTTACTGGAAGTGTTGAATGATTAGTGATAACCTAGTTTTACAGCCCTCAACTTTCTGAGGAGAGACCCCCCACAACTCCCAGCATACCCAACTCAATGTACCATCACTCCACGTCTTCAGAATCCTTACCTTTGATATGTCATTGTGAGGACCTTACTTGAAGTGTGGGATGATTGATGATAACCTAGTTTTACAGCCCTCAACTTCCTAAGGAGAGACCCCACACAACTCCCAGCATACCCAACTCAATGTGCCATCACTCCACGTCTTCAGAATCCTCACCGTTGATATGTCATTGTGAGGACCTTACTTGAAGTGTGGGATGATTGGTGATAACCTAATTAACAGCCCTCAACTTCCTAAGGAGAGACCCCCCCCCCCACAACTCCCAGCATACCCAACTCATTGTGCCATCACTCCACGTCTTCAGAATCCTCACCGTTGATATGTCATTGTGAGGACCTTACTTGAAGTGTGGGATGATTGATGATAACCTAGTTTTACAGCCCTCAACTTCCTATTAAGGAGAGATGGGACCCAGAAATCAAGCTCGCTTACGGCAACATTTTGCGACAACAATTTATTGTTGTGAATAAGTCTCAAAATATATGGATTACGTTGTTTTGGGCATAGGCTTATCTGTACACTTACAGAGACCGCTTTAATTTACCGTAACGCCTTTATAACGGTCATTTTACGACATGCCCCATAACGTTACCGTCACCTATATTCCCTATAAATATGTTACTACATGTGTTTTTCGGATTACATGCGTATCTCAAGTTAGTGACGAATTTAAATAGCCTGATATAATCAACTGATAGTTATTCTTTCACCGTGCACTCTTAGATTGATTATATGTTCAATAATGATTACATGGTAGGCTGTCAAAGTTACACTTGAAATCATCAAAACTGCCGTGACGTCAGGTTTTTACGTTTATGTAGGTAATTTTAAAAATGACGTTTAAGTGATGAAAAACGTTCGGTGACCCCCTATTATTATTTCTGCATTTGTTTGTTCAGTTAACTGCGCACATCATATTAAAGTTTTAGCAATATCTAAAATATGTGTGTTAGTGACAAATCCTGTTGAACATGCAAAACTCGATGATAAAAATGCCGTTTTTAATTAAAAAGTGCTTAATTTAATGTTGTTTCTCTTTCCAGCTTCATTAATTTTCAAAATATGGATTTGCTATACATCCCCGTATGTGATTGAAATGTATCTGAAAGGATACAGAGTTTGTTAGTTGAAAGCGAGGGCTTAATTTAAATACACCAAATCAGTCAAAAATGACGTAATTAGCCGACGGGTGTATTATTATTAATGCCGATAACTCTTTAAATCGTTCGGTGACCCCCAAATGTTCTTACATTTTTTGATAAAAGACATAATAAACTTGCTATTTTGAAAATATAAACGAATTCTAAAATATTTGATTTCATCGTCCCATCTCTCCTTCAAGGAGAGACGCCACACAACTCCCAGCATACCCAACTCAATGTGCCATCACTCCACGTCTTCAGAATCCTCACCCTTGATATGTCATTGTAAGGACCTTACTGGAAGTGTGGGATGATTGGTGCTAACCTAGTTTAACAGCCCTCAACTTCCTAAGGAGAGACCCCCCCACAACTCCCAGCATACCCAACTCAATGTGCCATCACTCCACGTCTTCAGAATCCTCACCGTTGATATGTCATTGTGAGGACCTTAATTGAAGTGTGGGATGATTGGTGCTAACCTAGTTTTACAGCCCTCAACTTCCTAAGGAGCGACCCCCCACAACTCCCAGCATACCCAACTCAATGTACCATCACTCCACGTCTTCAGAATCCTCACCGTTGATATGTCATTGTGAGGACCTTACTGGAAGTGTGGGATGATTGGTGATAACCTAGTTTAACAGCCCTCAACTTCCTTAGGAGAGACCCCCCACAACTCCCAGCATACCCAACTCAATGTACCATCACTCCACGTCTTCAGAATCCTCACCGTTGATATGTCATTGTGAAGACCTTACTTGAAGTGTGGGATGATTGATGATAACCTAGTTTTACAGCCCTCAACTTCCTTAGGAGAGACCCCCCACAACTCCCAGCATACCCAACTCAATGTACCATCACTCCACATCTTCAGAATCCTCACCGTTGATATGTCATTGTGAGGACCTTACTTGAAGTGTGGGATGATTGATGATAACCTAGTTTTACAGCCCTCAACTTCCTAAGGAGAGACCCCCCACAACTCCCAGCATACCCAACTCAATGTACCATCACTCCACGTCTTCAGAATCCTCACCCTTGATATGTCATTGTGAGGACCTTACTGGAAGTGTTGAATGATTGGTGATAACCTAGTTTTACAGCCCTCAACTTCCTAAGGAGAGACCCCCCACAACTCCCAACATACCCAACTCAATGTGCCATCACTCCACGTCTTCAGAATCCTCACCGTTGATATGTCATTGTGAGGACCTTACTGGAAGTGTTGAATGATTGGTGATAACCTAGTTTTACAGCCCTCAACTTCCTAAGGAGAGACCCCCCCACAACTCCCAGCATACCCAACTCAATGTGCCATCACTCCACGTCTTCAGAATCCTCACCCTTGATATGTCATTGTGAGGACCTTACTGGAAGTGTTGAATGATTGGTGATAACCTAGTTTTACAGCCCTCAACTTCCTAAGGAGAGACCCCCCCACAACTCCCAGCATACCCAACTCAATGTGCCATCACTCCACGTCTTCAGAATCCTCACCGTTCATATGTCATTGTAAAAATATTTCTCTGTTTTCTATTAGTAAGCAATGTAAGATATTTCTCTGGTACAAGTAGGCTTTTATATTGTCTATACAATCTATATCTTGAACTTTCGTGAATTGTATTATTCCATGTTTGTATACACATATCATCTGCAACTTTTTAAAACCTCCGAAGAAACAAAGATTCAATCACGACACCTTGAAATAATCAAATCCATGGAAACAATAAATGATGTACAGTTGAAGCATAGTTGTTATAGCCACAATTATCTAAACATATCCTAACTTTTTTTTTGTTATTCTTAACTGGAACATATTTACAAGTTTAAGCCAGTATTTAATAAAACGACAGTGGGTAACGTCCATAAGCAATTGCATTTTCTTACAGGCTATCATATGGTCCATCAATTCATCTCCAGACAAACATTAGGGATAGTGAAATTTCTTTCACCTTTCTTGAATTTATTATTTCAAAGTTTATTTATAAGTTCCTCGCTTTTATCATACAATTTTTTGTTGTATTAAATTTCACATAAAGGTATTTTTAGGTTCCACAAGTATTATTTAGAGCTCTCTTAAGTTCAAATGTTTCCCATTCTTAATGTTAGTAATAGTACTATAAGTTTATTATTTATACTTATTACCCATATGGTTGAAAATAACCGATTTATATTATTGATATGAGCACATGTGCACATATCACGTTTGCCTAGCAACGATTGTTTCACCGCGGCTTCCCGTATTTTGTCGTCTGTGACGTCATAAAACGATTGTTCGTGACGTCACTGTTGCTTGCCGTCGCAAGAGAAGTGGGCTGCTTTCTGACTATTTTTACGCGAATCGCATGGAATAGAATGGGTAATAAAGAAATTATTACACTCGAAAGTGTGTCATATGACTTTTACGAAACTCGTGTGAATTTGTGTATAAACCTCGCTCTAGCTCGGGCAATACAAAAATTCACACTCGTTTCGTAAAAGTCATATGACACACTTCCTTGGGTAATAATCTCTATATATGTTCTTAAATAACAAAATGCAGAGCATCTTAGCCAATGCCAATAACATAGCCATGTAATCATACAAATGTAACAGAAAAGCAAAATAACATGGTGGAAACTACAGCTAAGAGAACATTCCGGTATTCCTTTCTCCCTATCATTTCCACTACATTACTGTCAGAGCTATTGGAAGGTAAAAAAATGTAAAAAAACAACAACTCAATCTATATGGGTCGACTCAGGTTACAATTCTACTGCAAAGTTTCCTAATATTTTAGAAAATTATGAAGTTATTTCGAATGAGAATGAAATGGAAAAATAAGCCAATGCATTTTTGGCAAAATCAACTTCATTTTTCTATATGGTACTGCTTCTGGTCACAGTATATCCTATAAGTAATCACCTGTCTTCAAAAAGAGGATTAAGTACATGGGATGCTAACAATAACCTGGATAATGTATTAGAACAAATTTGTTTGTTATGTGACAGAAAAGAAGTCAATAAATCTAATGATATTGTGACAGGGAAAGAATTTTGAAGTCGAAATTTAAAATTTTTTTTATGTCCATTTTCAGTGCTCTTATGATTTAGATAGTCGTAAGTGCTACAAGAGTTTTGAAAATTTATGTCCAGAATCTTTGTCTATATAGTCAGTGATCCTAAAAATATTGAATAATATTAAGGAGATAGACCTACTGTGTTTGAAAATCAGAGACATGTTATACTGGATTGATAGCAAATTAATTTAAAATTGAAACCGAACACGTAATCTATTCGCTATATATATATATTATTTTCCGCGTTGTATAAAGTATTGGTGTAGACTACTCCATATGGAAGGTTGCTGATATCCAAAGGCATCCTACGAAATGTTAAAATCATATGACGACAACGGTACTTGGACATGGGTATCTCATGTCCGACTTCTTTTATTTCATTCAGGATTTTCTTACGTATGGATATCACAAAAGAGTGAGAATGTTGCAAGTTTTATAAGTGCTTTTAAACAAAGATGTAAGGATATAGATATCCAAAATGTGTACAATAAAATATCTTCCTCCTCATTTTTAAAACATTACTCGTCTATCTATGCTTGAGCCTGAAAAGTATATTTTTAGAGTTATGCCATGGTAAAGATCTTTTACGTGTGTTATTCAAATTCCCTTGTATATATGAGTCACAAACTTAAGATACAACTGTGTCGCTTAATAAGTTAACTGCTGACTCTGTTAAGTGTGATAAGTGCATGCACATTTGATCTTATTCAAGATGAGTATCATTTCTTTCTCGTATGTCCATTTTATTCACAACAACGGTCACTGTATATTCCTATATATATTCCTATGTAAATTTCTATACTATAAATCCAACCAAATCAAAGTTTAACCAGTTACTCACAACAAAAGATCTTAAACTGTTGAAAGATGTTGCGATTTATCTTAAACACAATTTACCTGTAAAATGCTGCGTCACCTGTACATGTGCTCGATATGATATTTTCTTCATTTTTGTACTCTTGGTCATTTTGCCGTACATACTGAATAAAACTCTTCTTCTTCTATACATATATATAGTATAGATATGCTGTTTGCAAAACTTGCAAGACAATTAGACATAATACCTGTATGTGTGAGATCATCTACCTGTATGATACAACAAGGGCTATCCTGAGATCCACCAATCAGCAGAGCAGCTGTCCAGCTTGGGTACCTTCCTGCCTGACTAATCCAGAATGTAGGCTAATCCCTTCAGCATTGTCCCCAAAGACAATCATTTCCACTGGGATATTATCAGAGGCAGTTTAATTTCTCCATAGAATAAAAAATAAAATTTTCTGTGTGTGTGATAAATGAAGTGATTTTTTTTAATTACTCGTCCGTGGAAGATAAAGTGTAATATTTACATGACTATATTGAATAAAAATAGAGCCACAGGCTCTGTAGTTCATTAAGATTTAAATTATTCATTATACATGTAGGTTTAAAATGTTCAATTTATAATCCACATAGGCCAAACTAAAAGGCATCTGCACAGGATTTAAGGGGTCAAGAGTCACCAAATTAACGAATCCCTTTAAGTCTGTACATTTCTGATTTCTAGAGCGTTTGGTACTGAAGAAGAAAATGAAAATGTTGGTGTGATTTCCTATGTAATTTTGTATTAAATGGGTAAGGAGTTGGCTCACTTAAGAATTAATGATTGTTATGTACAAAGCATATTTGCAGATATTAATTGCAGTTCATCTTTAGACTTATACATTCTAACATTAAACACACTTTCTGTATAGAACAATCCCTGTCTCATTGTCCCCCGCCGCAACGCGGAACGGGGGACTATGTATTCAGCGGCGTCCGTACGTACGTACGTACGTCCGTAAGTCACATTTCTTGTTTACGCGATATCTTATGAAGCGTTGCATCCAAAGTCTTCAAATTTCATGTCTGCCTACATTGTGGGAAGACGCAAACACCAGTCAATTTTGGTGACCTTGGTCTTATTTTCAAGGTCACCACGACACTTTGACCACTTTTTGAACACTTGTTTACGCGATATCTCATGAAGCGTTGCATCCAAAGTCTTCAAATTTGGTTTCTGCCTACATTGTGGGAAGACGCAGACACCAGTCACTTTTGGTGACCTTGGCCTTATTTTCAAGGTCACCAGGACACTTTGACCACTCTCTGAAATCTTGTTAAGGCGATATCTCGTGAAACATTGCATCCAAAGTCTTCAAATTAGTTGTCAGCCTACATTGGGGAAAGACACAGACACCAGTTTATTTTGGTGACTTTGACCTTATTTTCAAGGTCACCGTAACACTTTGAGCACTTTTCTAACTCTTGCAAACGCGATATATATCTTTACCAGTTGGACTCAAAGTCTTCAAATTTGGTGTCAGTCTACACTTGGGGATGACGCATACACCAGGGGAGTTTGGTGACCTTGACCTTATTTTCAAAGTCACTACAACACTTTGACCACTTTTCGAACTCTTGTTATCACCATTTATTATGACCGGTTGGACCAAATCTTTTCAAATTTGGTGTCAGTCTACATTGGAGGATGACGCAGACGCCAGTCGATTTGGTGACCTTGACCTTATTTTCAAGGTCACCACAACACTTTGACCACTTTTAGAACTCTTATTAACACGATATATCATGAACCCAAGTAGCTCCAATGATGTGTCTTACTAACTCAATGTCACCGGCGGGGGACATTGCCATGTTAGTGGCAAACACTTGTTCTAAATTGAAAGAATCACGACGAAGAATAACTTTAATTAGAATAGGTGCCCTGTCAATTCGTAAAAATTCTGGAAGAAGAGAAGGAATACCTAGATGCTACAGATTGTGTAAGCTTTGTGAAGATAATGTAATTGAAGATGAACTGCAATTTTTATTTAAATATCCAAAGTTTAAGGAATTAAGACGAAAATATATTCCACATTTATCTGATCATGTTAATATCTATTACTTGCAATTTTTTTGACGACATCAAAACTTCCTATTCATGTTTCATAAGAGATGCACTTGGCCTAACTAGCTCAAAATGTAAACTCTAATTATTTATTAGCTCGGATGTTTGTCTGTTTTTGTATAAAATGTGTTTTTGTACGTGGGCCTAGAGCTTTTTACTGAAATAAACGAATTGATAGAATTGAAGAAGATGAAAATAGGTTTTTAAGTCGTGACCCCTGTGACAAATATTTGGGATCACAGGGTCACCAAATCTACAATTTAGAATCCCCATGGGCCAAGGAAGAAGATATAACATTAACCAGCACCTATCGTAATTTGGTAAATTTTAGAACCAAATAAAATATCATGCAAAACTGATCATGCATCTTGAAACTTTATAAGCCCTAAACTAAGATCTTGTCCATTTTCAAGATATCATTAAACAAAAACCTCAAAAAGATTCCAGTCTTGACCAAAGAAACAAGATTATTTGTTGAATGGGCCTTGTTTCATACACCGAGTATACTGATAATATCATCAATCATGAAGAATTTATCAACTTTAGTGTAGGTGGTCGGTGGGAATGTGACATTTAGTTGAAAGCACACAGCTGGCAAGGAATCAGACTGGGATATAGTGTACCTGCTTCACTCTTACTGCAGATAGCACAATATATATAAAACTGTGGGGCAAAGTCACCTCTAGGGCTCCATTTACAGAAGAGGATGGGGGGCAGGGATAGCAGTAGTCAGTGTGTTCTGATCAAGAGATCTGTGATTTTAATCCCATGTTTTGATGACTTTGTTGTAGAGAATTGTTCTGCATGTGGAAGGTGTGGGTGCAATGTTACATTGAATGTCATTGTAGTTTCACTCATGATTCGCTCGTTCTAGTTGATGTTCACAGATTTCGGCACAATGCATAGCCACAATGATGTTGCAGGTTTTCTCTCTGCTGAGTGAAATACTCTTGAAATCCGCCATGAATCAGAGCAGACCAAACAAAGTTATCTGCTTCAGATTATACTTACCACCATTGTCATTTTACTGATTCAATAAGTTATCGAGATTTATGTATACAGTGTAATTTATTTTTGGGGCTTGGATATGTGTAAATTTATCAACTCGTGTTGATACATTTGATATCAGGAAACACTTGGATGAGATTCTCTATATATGAAAGTTTTTCCCCAAAATTATTTATTTTATTCATTTTTAATATTTATACTTTTTCTAAATTCTTCATGGGATCATAAAATATTTTGTTTAAAGATGAATACACTTGGTAGTTTGGTAGTTTTTATGGAGGAAAACAGTTGATTAATTGAAGAATAAAATCATACATTTGTAGAGAGCAAAATAACCTCTGGAACTACTGGGGACAAGTTTTATAAACTCTTTACTTATGGGTACCAGAATATCCGGAGAGCCTATCTTTAACTAGGGGTCGATCCTTGCTCAGTTCCTTTGTTCCTTAGTGCTTCCTGTACATTGGCCATTACAGATCTGATTTATAATCAATTTATTCAACAGATAAAGGTTTAATGTCACATCTATTATATAAAATGATATTTGTTGTGATCTAACTTTTTCGCTAGTGAGTTATTATAAGAATACTCAACGAGTTGCGAGGAATTACGGATTATCTGTCCCGAGTTAATTATTGTGATAAACTCTGAGCTTTAGCGAGGAGTTTGACATAATAATTCACGAGGGACAGATTATTCGAAATTCCGAGGACCGAGTTGGTTATTCTTTTTCTTACCCAAGATCATTTTAATGCGTAAAAATCTAAAAACAAGACCCCAATTCAAGATTTTTGATTAGACTGTAAAATACAAATTGTAGTCATACGCCATTCATAAACTCTTTCACACCTTCAAGATGCGCATATCTCAATAGTTTGCAACTTGCTCTATTTTTTCAGAACTATTCTAAAGTAACTGTTGAATTTTATTGTCAAAACGGTTTACTTACATTGTAAGCAACTCGTTTATATTGTAAACTATGTCGCAGAATGAGAGAAAATTAGTTAAAACGTGAACTAACAATCGCAATGTTCGAATGCAAGATAGGAGTGTATTTACGTCACCAAATGACGTCATGGTTAATGACGTCACAAAGCAATGACATCACGGCAGTGCAGCCGGCGACTCTTGCATGCTGCTACGCCTTGCAAGTTTAATACTGTCATTACGGTCTCGGAAACTTAGGTTGAACATGATTTTATATTTAATATGTTTTACTGACGTGTGACTTCAATTAGGTACGCTTGAAATTGTTCAATTATGTGATTTAGCTTAAACAGGATAGCTAAGCAATTCATGAATGAGCGCAAAGTAGTTCCGTCAACCAATCAAAACGCAAGTTATATTTAGAAAAACTGTAATTACCATGACCATTATGAAAACTTTAATACCCGGCATATCTGTGCCCGCTTGGGTAAGAATTAGTCTTACGGCTTGTTTGTTACAAATATATTCAATCTTCAAAGGTGTTTTTCTTAAAAAAATAAAGTGTGTAGATAATTATGATATCTTGAAATTCATTTTCAATTTCTTTGTATATTTTTCTTGTTTTTAAAATAAACAGCTCTAGAAAGAGAGCAAGGCGTCAGACAGGGTGGTAGGGTACCTGTTCCACTCTTACTGCAGATAGCACAATAACTCTGTCAGCATGTTATAAACAGAGACCATGGCATTCTGTTTCGGGTCTGTGGCTCATATGTCTGACAGAGGGGGAGGCAAAGTCACCTTTACATTATTGTACATCATTCCTCATTTTCTGCCTTCCTACTGCCAAATTAAGAAAACAAGATTTCCTGGATAACTTCTTTATTGTGAACATAAACAACATTTTGGAATATATGCTAACTCCATCAGGTGGAATGTATTGTACTTCTAAATGCCCTTCAAGACATCCAAATTATATATTTGATTCTTGGCGAATTTAATTTGACAATTTTGAGAATATTTAATGAAATGTTCAGGCTATTGTTTTAAATTTATGTTTTGTCACAAAATATGATTTTAAAGGTTGTATTGCAGTCACCCTTAGATAAAAATAAAGGCTTGATATTTCTTAAACTGAGAAATTCATAAAGGATACTAAACTATGATGTATTTATGATTCTTGACCAAATTTTAACGAATACAGTTGTGGTAGCATTTTCCACGTTTATGGTGATGCATGTGTTGCAGAGTGTATCGTCCAAATCCACTAAAAGATGCCGGATGGTAATTTTTTGTAACATTTCGGGATATTTTAATATCCCTTCATCATTGTGTATGGTACCCCCTTGCAAATTTGAATTATGTCCTTTTATTAAAAGTAAGTTGATTGATACATCTATGATAATAATCCTGACTACGAATAGCTCTCAGACACTAAAGTCTACAATCAGCCAGCACTCATCTTACACTATTCAGTCGGGGCGCATTATATGAAATGTCAGAGTGAGGTGCAGACAAATCGTGCAGTATCGCATCGCGGAGCGGATGTGCGATGAACACCTGACATAGACACAGTGCAGGAAATCTTCCAGTATCGAGGATTTGCGGTATATACCTGGCATAGACACGGTGCAGTCGGATGTGCTGTATCTGGTGCTAGTTGTTGTATAAATACAAAGATATGTACAAACAGCGCCTTCATCTGTTCTTGGTTAACCTGATCTTGTCTCATCTGATGCAACTTTGATGCAAAAAAGAAAAAATAACGCCCATAAAAAATATTTCTGGTTTCTTTTTATACCTAAAATTCCACCTGACTCTAATAGTTTTAAAGTGTTGTTTACTTAAAGCTGTCAAAATGTACATGAAATTTTTCTATTTGTAAGTTTTGATTTTCAATAGCAAAATGGGTGTAAATTTCCAGATAATGTGTCCCTTAATTATACCCCTGCTATGAAGTAGTTGAGTATATAGCGGTCAGCGTGTCCGTCCGGCTTTTGTTCTGTTCATAACTCTGAAACTAGTAGTTCAAATTCTACGAAACTTGATATGTACAATCACCATGATGTACACATCTGCCTTTTGTATGTTTCAGACCCTCATTTGCATAATTTATGCACCTTTTTTCCATTTTTCGACTTCGCCATTCATACTTTTTGTTCCACTCATAACTCTGACACTACTTGTTTAAATGTTTTTTGTAACTTGACACATTTAATCACTATGATGTGTATGTCTGCCTTTGGTATGTTTCATACCCTCATTTGCATAATTTATGAAGATTTTCTCTGTTTTTTTTTGCTTTGTCATTCACACTTTTGTTTAACTCATATCACAGACACTAATGTTATAATACTTGATACACATGATCACTATGTGTATGTCTGCCCTTTGTTTGTTTCATACCCTCATTTGCATAGTTTATGCAAATTTTCTCAGTATTTCCATTCACACAATTTGTTCCACTTGTAAGTCAGACACTAACTGTTCAAATATATTTCGAAACTTGGTACACAATATCATTATGATGTGTACTTCTGCTATTTGTATGTTACTTGCCCTCATTTGCATATTCTATGCAAATTTTCTAAAAAAAATACTTTTTATTCTAAAGCACTCTTACAGTTGTATCTATGAAGACATTCTTAGGCTGGGCACACACTTAGTCCGATTTTTGTGATGCGTCATGCGATGTGTTGCGTTGCGTCTTTCCCCGTACACTAAGCAAGTGCGTTAGATATTACGTTTTATACAAAGTTCATATAATGTGCTATATATTTCTAGTGTATTGTAGTCTACAGATATGGAAATATCTTAATATCCAAATAATAGTCTTACAAAACTTGTTTAACCCTTAACATGCGGGTCCCGGAATTATCCGGGCGGGCTATAAGCGATTCCGAGGTGTCTGTATACGGATCCCGGATCGCTTACTTAGAAGAATTCACAGCTGTCTATGTACTTGGCTATCTGCCATACCGGGTCCCGAGTCGATTGTTTCCGCGACTCGCTGCATGAGAATGGCTGTATTTATGCCTCGCAGCCCGCAATGAGAATAAAACTTTCTTCAGTGTCTGGTCAGAACGTCCAGCAAAATTCACACCAATTTGCGTGTGCATTGTTGACCCGTAACGCATCGATAATTAGCTTTACAAAAGGCCAATTTTGTCCTGCTTCACTCCGATGGCTACACTGCCCGGCGGCTAATTAGCACCTAAGTGTCTGCACTGCCCCGGGGTGAGATAGGCCCGTACAGGCTTATCTGTCTCGCATCCCGCCACATGGGCAGATAGCCTATGCTTATCTGTCTCGCATCTCGCCACATGGGCAGATAGCTTCTAATTACGGGAAGATATTGCGATAAGCTACCTTTCTCTCGCACTTCGTATCATATGAACCAATTGGTTGTTTTCATTTTTTTTTATACCAAAATAAAGAGGAAAGAATGGCCTTTATTCCCATATAAAAATCGCAATTGCGCTAACATAACTGAAAATACAGCAATCGCACAGAGATAGCCGACTTTCGCACTTTTGAATTTTGATACATGTGGCGCATTTACCCCAACATGCCTCGGCGCTCTATTTCTAAGAAACTACTTGGGATATTTTCATAATTTTTTTATCAGTATATAGATAAAAGAATTGTCTTCAATTCCATATAAAATACGTGTATTTTCGGCAATAACTTTTGATGCGCCAGGTGTCGCGCAGAAGGTGATATTCGGCTTTGAATAAGTGGCGCTCTTAGCATATACCATCATTACGGGCTTTATAACTTGTGAACCGCAAGTCCGATTTTTATAATTTTTACATCATTGTAAAGAGAAAAACATTGTCTTCAATTCCATGTATAATGCGCATGTTTTCGGGAAGAACTCTGCATGCGCAAAGCGCCGCGCCAAAAGGTATAATTTTCGCACTTCATAACTTTTGAACCGCAAGTCCGATTTTTATAATTTTTACATCATTGTAAAGAGAAAAACATTGTCTTTAATTCCATATATAATATAATATATATATAATAATATAATGCGCATGTTTTTGGGAAGAACTATGCATGCGCGAAGAGCCGCAATATTGATGTACGCATAAGTGAAGAAGAATGATAATATATAACTAAAATACTGTTCTTTTGATACGCAAATATAGAGCTTTATAAACGATGAACAACTGTCATGACGGAATTTTGTTTCCAGTTTTGGAAAAAAAAATATAACATAAAAGTGAAAATATATTTGAGTACGGGACCCGCCGCTCGGGGAAAAGCCTTTTCGTGGGAATATTTTCTCAGGAAAATATTTCACTTTTCGGAGTTTCTAAAAATGCGTGAACATATTTGTTACTGATGCCATTTGCGAAAGGTTTTTATTTCTAAAATTCAAATGCGAGGGCGCACCTTTCCAAACCATTTGAATTGAATTTATTATTTTATCTTTTACATTATTGAATAAAAGACGTTTCATTCAATAAGATTTGAAGAATTATTTATATGTGTAGCGGACTGAACTGAGCAGATGGAGAATTTGATTCCTCACCACTTTTATTACCAAAGTTCTTTTGTATCACAATTACTTTTTTAGGTATTAGTTTTTTCGTGAGCAGGGGAATTTCCGACGGGATTCGCCATGACATAATGAGAAAAAATTCCCATGAACATGGGCGTGGTCCGTCATCTTCGGGACCGACCCACAAGTATAAATATCTACCGGGGGGTGCACAGACCCCCCCGCTTTTGGTCGCCACCCCCCAAACTTTTTGTGCAAATTATTATTTTTTTTCTACTTTGAAATAAAGGTTCGTGTCATTCCGAGGTATGAAGGTTTCTGCTATATATGTCGAGAGGGCATGGGAACCCATTCCCAATAGAATCCGGGGTTCGTCCCATAGGATTGTTCCTCGGAGTCTCTCGTTCTCAAAAGAGAACATGGGAAACCTGTCCCGCGATTGAATCCGGGGTCCGCCGCGGAAGACGGGGACGGGAATTCCCGGAGAGCATGGGAGTATGCTCCCATGGGTCCGGGCTCCGCCTCGAGAGACCGCTCCTTGGATGCTCTGCTTCTCGAAAAGAGAAGTCATTCGGCAACTGACAACCCGAGCTTCCCTGACATAGTAGTTTATTTTCCGGGCCTCGCGCCCGGTGCTACACGTCGCCGAGGAAATCAGAAAATGGTCCGTTTGACATATGCGTCGGAAAAATCGGCGCGATGTCAGAAGCCGTCTGCGCCGTCGGCGCTTGCGGCGCAGTCGTCCTAGATGCGCCGGGAGGTTCTGAAACTGGCAAATGAACGTCCATGAAGCTCACATTCATTATCTCTGTATGTTTATTGTCTCTAATCACATGTTATATGTTGCATACATCTAACGCATTTTCAATCATTTACAGGTTGAAGCAGAATGCTGCGCGGACGTGGACGCAAGGCCCTGCGACGGCCTAGGAGGTTGCATACTAGGACACGCAGCTTTGAAGCCGTTTCAAGCGACGACGACTTCATCAACGAGATCCATGCTGATGAAGCCTCTGATATGGAGTCAACTGACAGTGATGGTAGCAGTGGTTTAGACAGTGATGATGCATATGATCGGGACACTGTAATAGATAGTGAACATGGTGACAGAGTGATATAGAGACAGAGATTGCCAGAAAGATTCTAGCCGCCGGTAATTCCACCGAAGAAGACTTTAGTGGTTTTGAGGAGGAGTTTGCCGAAATACCACAATATAATCATGATAATTCACAGACGTTTGATGAGTGGGTTGATGGTCCGCGGCCACGTGTAAACTTGCCTTTCACTGGTCAAACTGGGTTGCGCCAGTTCATAGAACTTCCTGAGAACCCTGAACCTATTGACTTTTTCAATTTGTTTATACATAATGATGACTATGAGGATATGGCAACGGAAACCAATAGATATTTCAAACAAGCAATGGAGGACAAAATTCTAAGACCCCGTTCAAGAATGCAACAGTGGCAAGACACTAATGCTGAAGAGATGAAGGTATTTGTAGCCATGACAATTGCCATGTCATTGGTTGTGCAGAGAAACTTTGCTGATTACTGGTCAACAAGTGATGTTACCTCAACGCCTTTCTTCGCCAAGTGCATGCCCCGAGACAGGTTTTGGCTTCTTATAACCTACCTACACTTGGCTGACAACAGGAGGATGCCGGGCCGTAACACCCCGTGCTTTTCACCAATAAATAAACTGGGACACTTGTATAACCGGATAGTTCACCGTTTTTCAAGAGTGTATAAACCGCATCAAAACATTTCAGTCGACGAGGGCATGGTTCCCTGGAAAGGTAACTTATCTTTCAAAGTTTATCTTCCCGACAAGCCTAAGAAGTATGGGATAAAGGCTTTCATGTTGTGTGACTCGCACAACGGATACGTTTGCAAGTTCAAACTCTACACTGGAAAAACGAATGAACCGGTTTCTGAAGGTGGCAAAACTTATGATGTAGTCATGGACTTGGTGAACGACTACGTTGGACAGGGGCATCACATCTTTATGGACAACTACTATTTGTCCACAAATCTGTACATAAATTTGTGGGAGCGGGGAATAGGTGCCACGGGGACGTTGAGAGCCAATCGAAAGGGACTTCCTGATTCAGTCAAGAAACCTAAAAAGAAAGCCAAGCAAGGGGACATGACAGTTTCTCACAACCATGGCCTACTCGTTCTTCGCTACGAAGATAGAAAATCAGTGCTTCTCATGTCTACTGTTGAAGATACACAACTTGAACAAACAGGGAAGAAGAACCGGGCAACAGGGGAACCAGTTCTCAAGCCGCGCATTGTAACAACGTACAACAAGTACATGGGAGGTGTTGATCGGGCCGACCAGATGTTGTCGTACACGCCGTTCCGAGTGAAGACCCTGAAGTGGTGGAAACGGGTTTGGTTTCACGTTCTCAACGTTGCCATGTTGAACTCTTACATCGTTTATAAAGAATACAGCAAAGATAAACCTCTAAAAACAAGTCGGGAATACAGGAAGGCTTTGGCGCAACATATAGAAACATTTGCGGACAAGGAACAAGTTCCATCACTTTGCAGACGTCCCCGTGGTCGGCCGAGCACGAGCGACGAGAGTGTCACTCGTCTTCATGGACGTCACTTTCCGACGAAGATTGAGCCTGTCGGAAGGAAGAAAAACGTCACAAGGATGTGTGTGGTATGCTCTAAGGCAAAACGCGCCGTCCTCGCAAAACAGATTGAAGAAGGCAATGGGCCAGCAAGGAAGAAAAAACGAGTAGGCAGAGAGTCTTCTTATGAATGTACAGATTGTAATGTTTCTCTGTGCGCCGCACCATGCTTCAAACTGTACCACACCGCCACTGACTATTCCAGGGCTTACATCACTGCCACGGAAAAAGAAAGAAATGAAGAAGGGAATGAAGAAGAAGAAAATTGAAAGTAAAGAGAGCCGAAGTGTGGACAACCAGTATATACACATTATATACATACCTTGTTAGGTCCCTAAAGCTGTTCTGCGCACAACCGCAGGTAAATATTGTGTATATTTGTACGTAAATGCATTGTAATTTCATTGAAATACATGTCATTGCAAATAAAATATTTTTTATTTTATCAAAGAGACAGAGAAAGTGAATGCGAGCTTTCATTGGAAGTTCAGCCAGAACCGCATCATAAAAAACACCCATAAATGCTGAACCGGGTGGCCGATTTTCATAAAACTTACATGGGGTAAAGAGGAAAGATTCGGCTTTGATTCAATATAAAATTTATACATGCGCACGAAAAACTAAAGTTGCGGCACGTGCCCCGATATGCGCGATAGTCAAAAAGTTGCCTCAAAGTACCGAGGGTACCTTCATTTGGCCCGCTATAGCTTCCGAACGAAGTTCGCATTTTTTTTCTTTTTACATCATCGTAAAGAGCAATAAATTGTCTTCAATTCCATGTATCATATGTATATGCGCAGCGAAAAATAAACATGCGGCAAATGATGCGCCAGATGTCGCAAAAAGTTAGTTTTTCAAAAATGAATTTTCTAAGTACTGGGGGTGCCTTCCTTACGCTCTTCATATATTGCGAACCATTTGACGTATTCCAATAATTTTTATATCATTGTAAAGAGGAATAAATTGTCTTCAAGTACATACGTGTTTCGCATGCGCGCGAAATAATTTAAATATTGTGTATATTTGTACGTAAATGCATTGTAATTTCATTGAAATACATGTCATTGCAAATAAAATATTTTTTATTTTATCAAAGAGACAGAGAAAGTGAATGCGAGCTTTCATTGGAAGTTCAGCCAGAACCGCATCATAAAAAACACCCATAAATGCTGAACCGGGTGGCCGATTTTCATAAAACTTACATGGGGTAAAGAGGAAAGATTCGGCTTTGATTCAATATAAAATTTATACATGCGCACGAAAAACTAAAAGTTGCCTCAAAGTACCGAGGGTACCTTCATTTGGCCCGCTATAGCTTCCGAACGAAGTTCGCATTTTTTTTCTTTTTACATCATCGTAAAGAGCAATAAATTGTCTTCAATTCCATGTATCATATGTATATGCGCAGCGAAAAATAAACATGCGGCAAATGATGCGCCAGATGTCGCAAAAAGTTAGTTTTTCAAAAATGAATTTTCTAAGTACTGGGGGTGCCTTCCTTACGCTCTTCATATATTGCGAACCATTTGACGTATTCCAATAATTTTTATATCATTGTAAAGAGGAATAAATTGTCTTCAAGTACATACGTGTTTCGCATGCGCGCGAAATAATTTACGATTTTATAAAGCTGGAAATAAAGACAAACTTTACACCGCGCAACATGTATTGCGTTCGCCGCGGTGATTAGTGTATGCTGTGCTCATTAGTACCCATTAGTTCCACGCGCGCTCGGCTCTGGCACCCTCGAGGAGGTAACGGTACTGTAATTAGAACAGTCCCGGGGGGACCAAGCAGTGCCAGTAACTTGGTGCGCGTCGGGACCATTCACGTGGTACTGTCGGGGTAGCGTCACTCTCCTTTGGTTGGTTATATTTTCTGAACCATAAGTCGTATTCTAATAATTTTTATGTCATTGTAAAGAGGAATAAACTATCTACAAGCACATATAAATTTCACAATATGCGCGCTCAGGAGTTTTGATTTCATGAAGCTGGAAATAAAGACAAACTTTAGATGACAATAGAATTATAACCATAGGTCGCATTCTAATATTTTTTATATCATTGTAAAGACAAACATCTGGTCTTCAAGTCCATATAAAAATTTCAGTAGCGCGCTCCAAATTCATGATGTTATAAGGCCCGAATTAAAGACAATCTTTACAAAGTAATAGAAAAGTAAAGAAAAATCGTAAAAAAATCATTCAAAGATGCGGGTATAAAGCAACCATTTGTGTACGGGTGCCGCGACTTGAATTTGTATTCAACGCCCGTATATAGCCCGTATTCGCCATGTAGATGCGGTATATTTCGTAAAAACGGTACCGGAATCGCCGCCTGGAAATTCCGCCAGCAGAGCTCGTTAGTGCCTAAGCTCAAACTACTGCTGCGAGCTGCGAGCCTGTAAATTCCGCCACAGGGGCTAAAAAGGGTAAAATATATATACGCAACGTAAGGGTTAGGACATTTCAGTATTATCTTCAAAACAAACAATATGTACTTCAAACTTATATATGTCGGCAACAGTAATATCAAACTTTTTTTCTTCAAAATTATGTAAAAAGCGTGATATTTGTTATTACGGATCACGACATAATCTTAGTACGCATGATACATAGGTCTACGCACTTGCCTTTCATGTGGTTTGAGTGGGGAAACCATCTCGAGAAGTGTAAAATATGACGAAAGATAGGGAATCCTTGGTGCAGCGCCTATTTTCATCGCATTGACGCATCGGACGTAGTGTGCGCAGTCTATGAAAAATACACTGTCTGCATTTTTTTAACGCATTGCATGACGCACCACAAGAAAAATCGGACATAGTGTGCGCCCAGCCTTTATACATACTATGAAAACATGTTTACTCTGCTTCATAATAATGCTGTGGTCTGTTCATACAAGAGACTAAACACTGATGTTCTTTTGCTATTTTGAAACTTTTTTTTTTGACCAGTGTTATAAAAGCGGGGGTATATGAATGAGTTGTACTCACTAATTTTCTTGTTTCTCATGCAGACAAGTGTCTTAGCATAACTTCAGAACAGTATAATAATGTTCAATTTGTAATCAGTAACATTTTACACATCTTTGACATTTAATTGTGAATTATTGTACAAATTAGGTGGTGAAGTGAGGTGAGTTAGGGTTTAACGCCACTTTCAAGAGTATTTCACTTATATCGCAGCTGCTAGTATTATGGCAGGGAGAAAGCCTGCAACGCCATGTGGCTATGCATTGCGGTGAAACCTGCGAGCAACAGCTGGAGCTAGCGAACCATGGGTGGTACTGCACTGAAATTGCATGAATACGCATTGCACCCAAACCTTACTGCGTGTAGTACAGTTCTCTACTGCAGACAAAGTTGCCATGCCCCTGGCGGGATTCGAACCACAGACCTCTTGATCCGACGACGAACTCGCTAACCACTGAGCTATCCCGCCCCCTCGTACAAATTAGATATTGATGTTGAAATTTATACATTGTTTTTTTCATATCTTTGACCTATTATTATTATTATTATACAAATAAATTGATAAGTATAAACAGAGTGACATTGTTGCTCCAAAAATGTTGATTTCTGGCAATGTTCTGCTATAACTAACACAGTACTCTTTTCTTCTCAGGTATTCAATAAACAATTCTATTTTCATTCCATGTATTTGCGTAGTTACAAGGCTATATTCAGGTATAGTCATTAGTGTATATTTTGACATTTAAAAAATGATCATTCAAGTCTGCAAACAATTTTCCAAAGCTCCAAATAAGTGTGTTATATATAGTCTCTCTGCAGTGATACCCATGTGGAAGGACTTGATATTTGACAGCGTGATATAAACACGTAACAAGTCACCTCTGTATTGTGTGGACCAGCCTTGACTGGTGCTCACCGGTTGATATAGGCACCTAGCCAGGTGATATAGACGTTACTCATGCTCCTATATCTACCTGGTGTCTCTCACGTTGTACTGGTTACTGGGAGGGTCCATTGTTACATTGAGGGGGAAACTGATTCCAGAGGAGGACAGATTAATATTGTAATGAAATCTTGTTTATGTTCATTGCAATAGTATATAGCAAATCTGATGGAATTGTTATGAAACATCACTCTTGTTATCAGACATGAGCAGACTGCTACAAATGATAAGGCTCCTCAACCAGTGTCGATGGGTCGTTATAACTTTGTATCTACGGCTAAATGAACAAATTCAATGTTTTTTTTGGGGCATAATCGTAAAAGTTTTTTTATTGTCCTTTTAAGAAATTATGAATTTGACTATGTTTATGGATAAATCTAGAAGTCTATGATTTGGTCAACAATGGGTTAATTTGTAAGATCTGGTGTGCTTCTGTTTTGTGTCATATGATCATTATGATGGAAAAACTAAATGTGCTCGTTATTATTTCTTCCAACAAAAAGTAAAAGTCCTACCTAAGTCTCAGGGCCAATCATCGCTTATCATAAATTTTGCCTCAAACTGACATTAACAATTCACATTATATATATATGTATTTTTATATACATATTCCGATATACTTTCAGTTTCAATAATAGGTACCGTAAACATAGCCTGGATGGTTTTATTACTTAAAGGGACTTCAACTTTTTTGCACTGATGATAAAATTTAGGTGGTAGCAAATGTATTGCAAAGGTAAGCTCTTAAAGGGAGGGTTCTGTCGCCATATTGGATTGTTTGCAGTACGTGAAATGAAAAGATACATATTGTACATATTTTTACAACTTTTTAATAACTGAAGACACACACTGATAGTTACATACACAGTAACTCATAACATGTCATAAAACTAATAAACAATTTGCTGTTATGCTGTAGCGAAGTTTACCCTGCTCGTAGCGCCGATGAATGGCTTCAGTTCTCATTGTTTTTATTTTTCAACAACATTGAGCACTTGTGTTTATCAAGTTGTGAAATATAAAGTCATCAAAATATTACCTTCATTAGTATCTTTCAACTTTACTGTGTTTAAATCATGTATTAATAACATTTATCTGTAAAGAGGAGTGTCCTCTCGAATTTCGTTTCCACAAAGAATACCCCAATAGAACCCTCCTATTAAAGGGACTTCAGGTTGTAGCAAATATATTTCAAAGGTAAGCTCGTAATAACCATGGCATTGCTGGATAAACTATTCTGATGAGTTAATGAACTTCTAATTACAAGAAATCCTTTGCCATGCGTAAATAAAGGAAATCCTCTGAAGTATCCTACTCACTATGAAACTGTCTTTCTGCTTACATTGTCCATTTGGTGAAAAGATAACTGATGGCCTACATATCTATTATGCATGTGTGCACATATCACTTTTATGTACACTTGCTTGGAGAATAATCTCCATTTATGTAAGTTGCCCACGGCAATAAAACAAATGCGGTCAGACAGCATGCTTGATGAGACAACAAAACTTGCTCTTGATTAATGACGTCATTTTCGATCATTACAGTGCCGCTGAGCTTCCTGCTATGTTTCATTCTGATATAAACACAAACCTAAAACAACTAGTTTTCTATTTCTTATATGAGATGCCCTTCAACAATTACTAGCTTTTATATAAAGCATTTAGATATTATGTTATTTGTATAAATTATATTTTAAATTCTAAGATGCCTAGCGGCTAGAACAATCGAAATAAAAGTACTTTATCAGACGATAAAGGTATAGTTTTTTGTGATGACGTAACAATTGAATGACGTTTCCGCTCCCCTCGTGGTCACGTGTGCCCATGGTAACCCAACGAAAGAGGGCAGTTGAAAAGACCGTGTTTTTCTGCAAATGAAGCGTTGTTATAACAATTATTGAAGGAATGTGTTCTTTTGTATCCGAATTAGTCTTAAATTTTAATTTACATTTGTACTTGAACCAAAACGACGAAATCCGCATTAGGCAACCCCAGGAAGGACTATGACGTCACAACAGAACAATGACGTCATAGTCGCTGTTGTCGCACGGCCCGTCGGTTGGCCCTGATCATGGATTATTAATATTAAGGAAGTAAACTCTATTTTTCTTGCTAGATTACTCAAAGCAGAATGTTGTGTTATGGGTTATCTTAGAAAAGTAATAAAGTTCCCTGTACCCGAATGTCCTCGTACTTTAACTATAATAGTTCAGGGCAAAACTATACTTTATTACAAAACACATTGGGGTACAGGGAACTTTATTTCTTAAATATTAATGCCTCCCGTCGTAGAAAACATTCACTAGCAATGAACTGTCAAGGTGACGTAAAATATGACGTAGTTTACTAAGCAACGCTCTGACGTCTAAAAAACACGAGCATGTTTTATTGTCTCATAGAGCATGATGTCAGTCCCATTCCTTACCTGTCTTTTATTGCCATAAGTATCTTATATTTTACGATAAAGCACCACAACTCGTCTTCTATTTCTTAAGTTGTTGGAGCTATGAAGAGCTATTTATTTAGTTCTTATCGAATTCAGTACAAAAACAATGCACAAACAGGTGTCGTTCCTTCATCTTTCAGCTAGTTGAGCTGCAAGAGAAGAAGTATTATTATAACCACAGTTGCAGGCAAATTGGTTACAACAAAGTTGATGAGGCACAGATTTAAGCTTATATTTACACTTAGTTACAACATAGTAACATAGTTGATGGATCATGTTTCTCGTTAGTTAGGAATTAAATGGAATAGACATAAATAGCTTATATCACTTAAATTTTAATATACATTGTATTACAGGTTATTGTAAAATGTATAATTTAAAAATAAGACAACACATGCAATTGTGTTTCAATCAATTTCAAACTTCACGATTTATTGAAAGATCAAAATTAATAAAGTTGTTATAAAACAAATCTGAAACAGTGAATTCATTCATGAAAACAGTTGTTTTACATCCATGTATATATCATAAATAAATTGTATTTTCAAACAAACCAATTCGGAAGTATGAAACATAAGCTTTTAGTCCGAGTAATGTCAGTATTTTCAAATATTTCAAATAATTTCAAAATAGCGAATTCAGAGTTTAAGAAAATCCAAATAGTCACTGTTAATTGTGTCTCGATTAATTACAACATTCCTGATCAAGAAGCAAGGAGAACACTCCACTATATATACCTATCTAATCCTGCATCTGTAAGTGGTGTGAGAATTCCGCCCGATTACCTGGACCAGATTTCATTTATACCCATCTGTGACATTTGCAAACATTCTCTGCTGAGAACCATCTCTCCCAAAGTTCAAAGGAAATCCAATATGGCCGCCAGCTGGGGCACAACAAAAGTTTGGCTGGTTGCCATGGTAATGCCATGGCGCTGGAGGCGTCTTTGTTTGCCCAATTCTTGACATAGGTAATGTGTGGTTCCTGTTGATAAGATTCCAGTAGACATAGAGGATGGGTCATTGCGTGATGTGTGATTGATTGGTTTTTATCTTTGTTGAAATATAGAGGATACCTATCCTTTCTTGATTAATACCATCATTGAATGAGTTAGTAAGAGTATATGTTCTCAAATAGAACAATCCTAAGTGAAAATATATAAATTTTCAGCCTCATGAGGTGAGATAAACATGATATTTGTGAAGAACTGATATTCTACCTATTTTTTTAATGTAATCCTTGTCATTTCTCCAAATGTTTATGTTGAGCGGCCCTTAGGAAAGAGTCCGTTGTCATTGTAACAACATGACATTGTAAGAAAATTTGGTACTTTAGACCTTGTTTAATTATGTCAAACTCTTAAAGTAACTGTAAGACCCCTGTATATTCTGTATTTTCCTAATGCTCATTTCCAATCAAATATATAGGCTATATAGCTATTTCCGTTTGTGTTAAAAACTCCACAGACTGTGAAACAGCAAAAACTCTGTAAAGAGTTTCCCACTCTATATCAAGGGAGATAACTCTGCAGCTAAAAAATATTTGATTTTAAGTTTATCATTACCTGAAGAATAATAGAGAGACACATGTTTTTATTGAATTAGTTTTATTGACGTAAACAAAATAATAACATTTATATTGGTTGAAATCACCATACTTATGTTTGTTATAGTAAATTTTGATTCTGAAATTCCAAGTTGAGCAACCTTTTAACTTCCGCATTTCAGCTAAGGTCAAGGTCATCTGTAAGACCCATTTAGTTAGTCACATGACCTGTCTTGACGGGTTGTATCGTTGCTACACCCCGGAAAATACGGTTTGGTATGCAATCAGATTTCAACAAATTCATCTAAAGGGTAATACAGTGCTTAAGCATGCAATGCAACAAATGAGGTTTTTTTTTATAAGACTTCATCACCTGTGGTTTGGCACAGTTACAGTGTTTGACATTATATAGATATCAACAACTCCTAGACAGGCAATAGCAGATATAAGTATCAAAATAAGTACTTATATTCCCTTGTGCATGCTTTGTCTCAAATGCATACAATGTTAGCTACTTTGGTTACTGGATGAAGAAAAAGGTTTAAGTGTTTCAAGTAAATCAAAATGAAGTTATAATAGCAAGGAACTATACCAATAAATTTGATTTTTGCCTGTTTACAATAAGCTTTTGCATGTAGGCTTGGTTTAAAGTTAAAAGTATAATATAATATTTCCTTTTATGACTTACCGGGTCGTATAATAAATCAAAAAAAATAAATGACACATGTGAGAAAAGATAATATGCAAAAAATGTGCTACAGCGCCTTTAATTGTAAAATGCTTTATGAACTTATCATCACACGTATAATGAACATCTGCGTATTAATTTCAGTAAGGCAATTTATAATTTCGAATTTCCTGATGAAATACATTATACATATTCCTTTATATCAATATGAAACAAAGTAGAATATCCCTGATTATCATTGATTTTAAAGTGAAAAGCAATAAAACAAATAAACAAAAACAATATATTGAAATTGTTAAATGTATGCAGTGTATGAAATGAGGACCCGTCCGACAGCTGGGAATATAAGAACAGAAATGAATTACAAATGGTCCTAAAAATGTTGAAAGGTAAATCCATACAATCAATGTATTTATCCGTAGATGAAATATGGTAGTATTTTCCTTACAACTGATATTTATAGAAGAAACCGATCTCAATGCTAGCTGGAGGGGGCGTGTATATTTGGCCTATTACGTAGGCCTGGGTATTGCTGCAGTGGTATATAAGGCGGCCCTCTCCCAATGAAAGCAATAATCCCTAATCTTTTTCGCTCGGAGGCGTCTCAAAGAGTCTGTGTTGGGTTTGGTTCTGTAGTTCTGGATGTACATTTGTAAATGTAAGTATTTTTTGTCCAAAAAATTTATTCAATGATTATGAATGTTTAATGTAGATGTTTTATCAAAAATTGTCATCTTTAAAATGTGATTATGTGTGGTTACTAAGATGATACAATAGTATGTTTGTTTTTAAAGATGGAATTAGGTTACTAACATGATACAAGCATATTTTTGTTTTGAAAAATTTAATAAGTTTCACTTATTCTTTTTCACCATGTATAAGTACTGGTACTTTTAGTTTAATAACATTGATTAATCACCTTCTTTTACTAAGTAGATAATGAGGTGTGGTGAGTTGGGGTTTAACGCTGCTTTCAAGAGTAGTAGATAATGACATTTTGGTTTAAAATGTTACTTTCATTGTTATTTTGACACACATTTATATTATTTTTACACAAGTGATGGATGTAATCACCCTGGTATCATTTGTCTGTACTGCAGTTTCAAAACGGCATACATAAAGTCTGTCAACTGTCAAGTGATAGAATCATAACTTGAATTAATTTAATTTTAATTGCTTATTTAAAAAAGCAAGTTAGCTTGGTTATGGAAGATGAATCTAGATGCATCGAAGCTATATGTTATGACATTTAATTTCAAAATGTTAGACCCTCCTTGAACCCACACCCTCAGGCACCTATCACCAGCACTGACTACACCAAGAGGTTATCTATTTGGCCACCGTGACCTCCAACACATCAATGTTATATGTTATGAATATTAATTTCAAAATGTTAGATCCTGAAAGACAGTGTTCTTTAAAAAGGAATTAAAAATGTTACCAATTTAGATACAAGTCTTTTGTTAAGTTAATTTATTATCAAATTCTTCAATTGTTTGAAAGTTATTTTTCTCTTTGATGTCAACAACTTTACAAACTCATTATACTCAGTGTAAGTTTATTTGTACATGTGACGGTCATAAAGTGGGCACTATTTTGTTGCATGATTTTAAGACCTTTATTAACTGTCAATAGTGATTGTTTGAACTTCATATTTTAATTTTTAAGAATACATAATATAAAAAATATATAATTGGATTATTTTGCCAAAATAGTACAAAGAATTATTGAATCAATCACACTCCAAAACTGATCTTAATAAAATAAATAATTAAAATTGACAATTCTTTAATGAAACTAATTGAGGCGAAAATTCAATCCTTACAAGTTTTTTCTATATTGAAAGTCGATGAGTGAATAAGGAAAATATAAAATTTTGCAATAATTTCTTCATTGAACTAGTCAAAGAATCAAATGCTAGAAATACCCAAGATTTAAATTCTATAAATAGGTATGCAAGTTTACACAAGTGGACTGCATCTGTAAGTGGAAGCTGTATCATGAGAGAGCTGGTATTGCTGTGCAGCAGCGGAAGTAGGGTCTGGGATTGTAGGTGTTGCCTCTTGAAGACTGCTGTACTCGGATGAATCAGATAGACATCAGACAGTCTGACATACACACTGGCTGACATATATAACAGACAGATACATGATCAGACAGGGAACAGGCAGACATACAGACAGTCATTGACATACCAATATACAGACATAGACACAAATAGACAGACAGACTGACAGACACACAAAACAACAGTCAGACACACAAATAGACAGTCAGACTGACAGACATAGACATACAAATAGACAGACTGACAAATATAACATACAGATACATGATCATTCACATACAAATAGACAGACAGACTGACGGACAAAGACATACAAATAGACAGACTGACAAATATAACAGACAGATACATGATCATTCACATACAAATAGACAGTCAGACTGACGGACAAAGACATACAAATAGACAGACTGACAAATATAACATACAGATACATGATCATTCACATACAAATAGACAGACAGACTGACGGACAAAGACATACAAATAGACAGACAGACTGACAGACATAGACACACAAATAGACAGACTGACAGACACACAAAAAGACAGTCAGACAGACTGACAAATATAACATACAGATACATGATCATACATACAAATAGACAGGCAGACTGACAGATATAGACACAAAAATAGACAGACTGACAGACATAAACATACAAATAGACAGTCAAACTGACAGACATAGACACGCAAATAGACAGGCAGACTGACAGACATAGACACACAAATCGACAGTCAGACTGACAGACATAGACACACAAATAGACAGTCAGACTGACAGACATAGACACACAAATAGACAGACAGACTGGCAGACATAGACACGCAAATAGACAGTCAGACTGACAGACATAGACACACAAATAGATAAACAGACTGACAGACACACATTCATCCCCCCCTCTGGATTGGCCACTGTACATGAACAGACAGGTGAACAGTGACATACAGACAGATACCCTGAGAACCGATCTGACAGACTTTGAGACAGACTAACTGATACATTTATAAAATATACATTATAAAAGATAGATAGATTTATAAAAGAGACAGTAGGACAGACTGACAGTTACACAAGAAGTCAGTGAATAAAATAAGCTTAAAAACTAGGGAAACAAAAGTTGTACTGTTGTTAATTTACATGACAAATTAAATAAAGAAAAATCTTGTCTTACCAGTTCAGACAAAATGTTACCAGGGTTAAGAGCTCTCCAATTGGCAGGCAACCCGTCCCACTCAAAATAATACATACAAATATTTTCAAAAGCAACCCCCAACCTCTGGTTCAGCCGCTGCACTGAATGTATATGATATTATGACTTGACTGTGTTGTACTGTATTGTGTTTAACACCTGGCTTGTTCCCATATCCCAGATGAAGCCAATAAAGCTGTTTATTGTATGTTTGTTGGGATGATATGATGTATATCAAATAGAATAAATAAGAAATCTGTGTGTTATAGACAAACCTCATTGTTTGGAGTTAATGATCTGAAAGCAGTGAACATTTATAAACACCATAATTATCATCATCAATAGAACTATTGACGTTGGTGGTACCCAGTTGTTAAATGTTTACGATGTGAATTGGTCGGTCATCACACTCACAAAGGGTAGGGGCGGGATAGCACAGTGGTTAGCGCGTTCGGCTTTGGATCAAGAGGTCTGGGGTTTGAATCCCGCCAGGGGCACGGCAACTTTGTCTGCAGTAGAGAACTGTTCTACACGCAGTAAGGTTTGGGTGCAATGCTACACTGAAATTCAGCGTAGTACCACCCATGGTTCACTAGTTCCAGCCAATGCTCACAGGTTTCACCGCAATGCAAAGCCACACGGTGTTGCAGGCTTTCTCCCTGCCATAATACTAGCAGCCGTGATATAAGTGAAATACTCTTGAAAACTAACTCACTCACAAAGGGTATCTACCATCACATTGCTGAATTCTTTATTCTGATTGGTTCTCCAGAATATTCTATTAGGAGATAAACCTACTGTGTTTTTAACTTTTTGTGAGACTAAAGTAGATTCGATACCAATTTTTAATCATTCGGAGCCGAACGTGTCAGTAGGTTTATCTCCATTCTACCATGACGAGTTATCAGCGTATTTTAAACCTGTTTCTTTGACACTGCGGAAGTGAACTGAGTGATGCGGTAATCGGTTGAACCCATTTTTCTTCAGGTATGACGCATCACATTTCCGTTGTTTTCGATGCGGTAGAAATTGAATAAACAGTGAAATTAAAAATTCATTCATATTCAAATATGATGATTAAGTGACAACATAGATTTTAATCAAATAGAACATACAGGTTTGTAAATCTCAAGGTTTCTCCGACTTGAAAGCTTTCCTCCACCACTTGTCAATATGACGTCATTGTATCCGAACCAAAACCGGTTCGTTCACAGCTTATCATGGTCTTGATCGACTACTGTAGTTTCACTGTTTAAAACATCGGTCCAAATTAGAATTATTTTCCAAAACAGATACACAGATAAAATTGCGTAGAAAGAAAATATGATGGAAACCGTAAAGTGAAGATAACTGATTTACCCATGTTATTTCAATGACATAGTTTTGGCCTAGAATCTTACGTCATCATGTATCCAAATGCGGAAAATCGCCGTTCACAAAAATCGTGTTCGAACCTCCGTTCGACCATAAAATAAACCAATCAAAAACAAGGATTTTAAAATGTCATGGTAGAATTATGGATTGAACCTCTTCTGGTTGTTTCACGGCGACTTCATGATTTTGTCGTCTGTGATGTAATAAAACAATTGTTCGTGAAGTGGGTCATTTACTCGCTGATTTTTGGGAAATCTGATGGAATAGAATGAGTAAATTTATGTATAACCCTCGCTCTCGCTCTGGCAATACAAAAATTCACAATAGTTTCGTAAAAGTCATATGACACACTTCCTCGGGTAATAATCTCTATATATTTTAACTCATGGCTGTGCCACTGGTGAAAATATGATCTTTCTACCTTAAACTCAATGAGAAAAACATGGCATTTGTCAAGAAAAGAAAGATATATATCCTCTGTATGTCACAAAGCACAATTCAGTGCAATATCCAGCCTACTTCATAGTGTGAGATAAACAAGGTGTTTGTTAAGAAAAGACAGGTATGTATGATTTTTCACCCCCTGACCTGTTTTCTGTATTGTCTTTACTCTGCTGACCTCCCAGGAATGTGGAGAAAGGTGTTGTCTGATTCTATCTCAAACATGGGAAATGCCAGATTGAGATTCGAAGGGTTGGGCTAGTCCTGCCCCATGACTGGGTAAAAAAATAAGAGCCTGATATACAGTCTAGATCTTTATTCAGTAAGTCTAGATAACTTAGGTTTGGAGGGAAAGCTTCATAAAGAAATAAAATCATATGGATGAAGGTAGAGTAATTATCAATTCCATAGAGTAAATTTAGTCTTGGTTGGGGCAGATTGGCAGATCCAAAACAAAATTTCAGGTGTAAAAGTCTATTTTGAAGGTTAAAAGTTTTAAAGAAATACATCATTTTGCATGATTATGTTTGAAAACAAGTTTATATTCAGTGGCAGGTTGGCAGATATAAAGCTCAAATCAACTTTAAAGATTCACTTTTGACTGTTTAATGTTTTAATTTGGGTGATGAGGTCCCCTCCCCCATTTCCTTTAAATTTAAGCAGGCATGTACCCTGAAGTTGGTGAATCAACTTTTGTATCTTTCTCAGAAACAGTTACTTTTTATTTTAGGAAGCTTAAATTTTGCTGGAAATTTCTCCTAAAATCAACAAAAAAGACATATAAGGTATATAGAAAGTTTAGATAGATTATGTAAGGGTAGCGACTTGCAAATGTAATTGACCTTTTGTACAATTTATTCCAATATTACTGGTAAGAACTTCAGACATGACGTTATAGTAGGGTTGGTAAATTTGGACCCCCCCCCCCCCCCCCCCCCCCCCCACCCCCCCAAGTAGGTGAACTCCCAACTTCTTTATTATGAATGGATATAATGTTTCAGAGTATGGTTCCTTCCTGCATGATTGCTAATGTACTGAAAGTGCATTCATTTTAGCATGTAACGTTACTTATAATTTGTGAAGAAAGTTTTGAACAATCAAACAAGTGTTCTTAAGTGTAATTGATATTTAATGTTCAGCATCTGTAAAATTTTTGACGAAAATAGTTGGTCCTATAACCAGTTCCATGACTATGACTCACCTCCGTTGTTTAGAAAGGTGCTGTTTATTTCCAGACTAATATGTTCTATTGGGTCAGTGTGTTCTCTGTAGGTTCCTAGCTGTCTCTGACCCGTTGCACTAATGTCAATAAGGAACGTATCGGAACCATATGAGTGAGGCTGATAGGCGATGTTTTGCTTCCTCTTAACCGACCACCTTTTCAATATGTGAACACCTTCCTTACCCAATCGCCCATCCTTCTACCCTTTGAAAATTGCCCTGAGTTGTGATTAATGTTAATTAGACATTCAGAATGATTTGACATAAGACAGTTGAACAGATAAAGTGTTAACTTAGAAACTTCAAGGACGGATCCAGGGCCCCGTTCCACAAAACAATGGTAGAGTTGCTATCAATTGTAGCCGAATCTTTTAACATTGGTTACAATCGATTGTATTGATATCATCAGTTGTAAGTGTGTTGAGGAGCGGCAACCAGAATCATTTGTGGGGGTGCAACTCTTCTCTCACAACTTCACAAAACTATTGTGATGGGTTTCAATTTGAAGCATCCTTCTTGAAATCCACCCCTGAAATTATTCATGGCGTGATCGTCTCTGGGAGATTAGAGGTAGACTGCACGTTTGGAATAGCTTGCCAATGAATTAATTTGTTGATTTAAATTGTTCTAAGCAAAGCTATAGTTGCCAATTCCTTGGCTGGCTCTGTTTCAAACATGGATGAGTCAGTGGTAGATGTATCCAGGTAGCTGGTGAACCTTGTAACCTGACAGTAAACGTTGTAGATGAGACATAGATTCCTCGTTTAGATATGTAGCAGCATTACCTGTGAGTGACGGCGATTTCCGTAGAAACTGTTGTACCTGTTGGAGAATTAGTTAAAAGGGTAGATACAGAAAGGGAACTTATTTAGAGTTGTTCAAAATAGACTCAAAGTTTAAATCAAGTATGTCTAATGTTTTCCTAACTATTACCCCTTTCATTCTGCATGCAATTAAAATCACATTTAAGGTTTAAATATAGAATTTCCTTCTGCCCTTAAACAATAAACATTTCACATCCGGCAGCTTTCAAGTAAACAATGAAATGTGTACTCAGTTTCCCTTTACTAAAATTTTTGGGAATTTTTTTTTCAACTTTTAAATTGTAAGAAGTATGTTAACTCATTCTCTTGACTTGCTGGTACTTCAGCCTAAAAATATATAGAGGTTATCATGAGAGTGTTTATTGGGATGGTCAATATCCTGCATTCAGAATTAACTTTGTATTTTGCGAGCCTTGGCGTGCTAAATAAATTGTGTTTATTCCTAATGCAGGATATTTACCATCCCAAAACACACAAGCATGATAACTTCTTTATCATACAATGTCATTCTTCATTCATTTTGCGCAAAACAGCTTGACAACATTAATTTCAAAGTATTGATATATGCAAACTAACTGCGTGCTATTCTCACAGTAAAATGACACAAAATAACGCCTCCTAATTTATGCTTTCAGTGAAAATAATTGTTATTTTTGGCATGATATAAATTTTCAATGTTTTAAAACGTTTTAAAATACGTTTTTCAAATGAAAAATATTTAATGTGAGGACAGGGAATTTGTACTCGCGTCTTATCGCTTTCTATCATGAGTGTAGGGGAGTCCATCTTGAAGGGGTGAGAGTAGCTTCCCTTCCGCCCGGTTGCAAATGGCGACTCACACATCACACAGAGAGCTAAACAGAATGTTAGGCAGCGAATTCTAAAATCCCCTTTACAAAAGTCACATCATGGAACAGTGAAGATTGACGTTCGATAAATGCATATGTGACTCAAACTGCCTTTGTTACCTGTGAGTATTTATAAAGTGTTTACTCAATATTTTTCAACTCACGATGAACATGTTTTGGCACTGCTTGATCATTATATTTTTTTCCGTAATATGCATTTTTGTCATTTCTCAAATTAATGTAGATCTATATGAAATGAAGTATGATATTTATATGAAGCTATTACAACTGTTACAGTTATTACAGGCATTCGAAATGTTAATGCTTGTGACGTCATTTTCAAAAGAAGTTCCGTCATAATTGACTTCTGTAATTTGCATCTTTTTCCGTATATGACCCAATACCGAAAATATCCGTTGCCTTTATATAAATCCTGCCGAGAACACCATCCATTGTATGATAAATGATTTTATTAATTTCACTGACTCAATACAAAATGTCATCATTGAAACTTGTATCTTGCACCTTAGATGCGTTTTTACCTAAGGATGCTTTCTGTCCATAATTATCAAAGATAAAGACATATGTTCCAAACAAAATTAACTTCTGAGTGACAATTTACTGTTTTCACAGTACATATCAGATAGTTATTGAGAGTCGTAATATAACCATTACTGTCTCGGTGCATCACACAAAACAATTATATTTCCTGTCAAAAACAAGTGTAACAGGTGCTCTGTACATTTGGCCTTTCCATATTTCCTCGAATTTAACCCCGGGGTTCTATTTCGTTCAACACCTCCTTACCCCTGGGTTCAATTTGAGGCCCGGGTTTCATTCAAAGGAATATATTAGGCCTTAAATTCATATTCGAGACCAAGGTTGGGTTTACCTGGGCACCCTATGAGGCCCGGGTTATATTTGAGGAAATATGGTACTTAAAGGGGCAGTAGCACGTTTTTTCGCTTAAATAAGTCCATGAAATGTATTTGAAAATAATGTCACCAATTGTAAAACACGCTTCTCTCTTTGTAAAATCAAGTTAAAAAATGAGTGTTCATGGAGCAGTAAAGCCATGGGAATCGTTTTTGTAATGTGAAATAATAAAATATGTTCACAATAAAATGGCCGCCATGCAAATAATGCTTTATACGCATCATCGTTATTACCACTACAGATAATTGGTTTGTGTAATAAAATGTTTTCCCTTCTAAGGTATATGTAAATGACATAAACTATCTTTAAAAATGGGAAATTTGAAAAAATAAATTTTGCAAAAAATGTGCTACAGCCCCTTTAAATACAAACTTCATGTTTAGTTTTATGGCCTCTGTGATGTTAGGTGATGATACTGTGCTGAGCTCAGGAAATTGCAATCAGTAAAGTTCAGCAACAATGGACATAGTTAATTATTATGGATGGGTGACCTGTCTAATGGTAATTTGGTAATCAGAGAGTATGAAGTTTTAATTCCCTGCCCCAATCAGATTTCACACCTGTGTTACCTTGATCAAAGACTTAAATTGTACCTTTGTACATACATTGGCATTGTGTACTGATATCAGAGCCGGGAAGCGTAAAAACATTCCACCCTAGTACCCCACCCCCAGTTACCCTAGCCTACCCTGGTTACCTGTTATGTTGGTCTCCCACATCAAGTTTGTAAGATTTTTATAGATAATTATTGATTAACTATCAATGTTATGGTACTTATATGGCATTTACGGCCTAGACCATACGATTCGACAACTGGGCCAATACGGGAAAAAACGGGGCAATACCAGACAAACTGGACCAATATGAGTCTGAGCATGCGCAGTTGCACATTTCGTGAAAGCTTTGACTAAACTTTGACCCGTGCTATTTGTTCACCAATTTTGTTTATAATTATTATTTCAGTATAAATGAGATGTCTAGTGTTGTGTAAATAGAATGAAAAGAAGTTAATTAATAAAATTGTCATTAATTAAGTATTTCCGTATATGGACCTCGGACCTGTAACTGGGCCAATACGGAAATACTTAATTAATAACATTATAGTAATGATTTCTTCAACTGGTATGGAGCTAGGAAGATAAGACATAGAGAGCTGGGATAATATTGTAAGGGGTCGGTTCCGCCAAGGCTTGAATACAAAAGTTTTCAAGGGGAAAGGAGGGTTTTGAACCCTCTGAACCTCCACCCCTCTAGATCTCTGGCAGTTCTTCACCCATTTCTATTCTCCCGTTGTGGAATAGTGAGATATAAAACAGGGTTCGTAATTAGCGCTAGTCCGGTAGCCCATGGCTAGTGAAAAAAGAGCTGGGCTAGTAGAGTGGAACTGGAAGTCCGAAGAACTAGTTAAAATTTGAGGTGAAATGATCATGAAGATGTATTTGGCTAGCTGGAATAAGTCTGGACTAGTACTTTTCAAAATGCACTAATCCAAATGGCTACTGCATTGAAAAGGTTAATTTCTACCCTTGTATAAAGAGAAATATTCTTGAATCTGACATTAAATTCCAGAATTATCTCTCCTCGTCTACCTGAAAAAGAGGGAGATAGCGAGAGTCTGCATGAAACCAGTACAATCTCATCTGTCTAGGTGCATCTATACAATACATTCATTAAGGGACTCGAGCTCGTCCTGGCAAGGATATTCGGTGAACAGGTACACAGTACGTGTGCACTCTAGTTTGTTCTTTGTTCTTCTCCCCCCAAAATAAACATCCCGACAAATATATTTTCTATCTAAATGAAATCAATGACAGGTCGGAATTTAGAGATAATATTGGATCATTTACACCTATGTTTAGTTTCTGTTATTTTTAGTTAGCAGTGCAGGTAAGGTTAACAATCTAATGTTTTATGTGCTCCAGAGTTTTTAATTGTCATATAATTCATCACTTTGGGAGATAAGAGGGACTAAATTGTTGTTGTTGTTACCTTAGAAAACAAATTATCTAGAAACAGAGGAAAAATTATTGTTCTGGTTATTTTCAGACTTACCTCACTTATGCTTCTTGTAATATAGTTTAGTTTCATATGTAACTCAATAAGAATCTTCTCTACTAATGATAACTTCATTTTCTAAATCAATGTCATATCATTTGGTCTCTCATATAATCCTATTAGAATATTCCTTGAAGATTTCTGTTTCATTCTTTTTCTGATGTGTTTATGTTCATACCCTAGCTCTATCATGCTTTCTTGTATTATTGTTTAGCTTCATTTGTAAATGTTCTATACTAATGCTCACCCCATGTTCTAACCCATCTCTTGTAATATCATTAAGTCACTCATATAATCCTCTCAGAATGGACCTTGAAAGATTTACGTTTCATTATTTTTCTGATGTGTTTGCTTTCAGAGTTATATAAACATGTTTTCCACGCAAGAAACCAAAACTCTCTGATAGGTAATAGTTGATGCCTGCTTTTAGTGTACACTGATGGTTACTGGCTTCTGTGTTTCTCAGAGTTGTGTTGAGAGAAAATGTACCTGCTCTTAGCCAAACTTCGTAAAGTCTTTGAAGATAGTTTCAGAGAAATGTTTCTTGCGGGGAGTTCATTCTCTAGTATATGTATATTGTGTGACCATGCACAGGAAATAGTGAGGTGAACATCAGAGAAATGTTTCTAGCGAGGAGCTCAGCATTCTCTAGTATATGTATATTGTGTAACCATGCACAGGAAATAGTGAGGTGAACATCAGAGAAATGTTACTAGCGAGGAGCTCATTCTCTAGTATATGTACATTGTGTGACCATGCACAGGAAATAGTGAGGTGAACATCAGAGAAATGTTTCTAGCGAGGAGCTCATTCTCTAGTATATGTACATTGTGTAACCATACACAGGAAATAGTGAGGTGAACATCAGAGAAATGTTTCTAGCGAGGAGCTCATATAGAAAGTAGGGGTATGTATTACTTCTATGCTATCAAATTATCCGTAACCTGCCCATTATTAAGGCATCTGTATAAGTAAAATGTATGTTTATAGTTCATACGCCAAGGATGTTAACATAAGAGCTATTAATTCTATATACTGGTAGGCTTAAATTTATCATTCAGCCGGAAAATGAGTGACCCATCTTTACATCAAACACGATATATGAATGTTAAATGCAATTTATAGTTTCACTACTTATATTATCATTTACAATTCAGAGATGTGAGAAATGATTTGACCATTTTAAAATGCATTGAAAACATGGTTACGTGAAACATATTTGCTGTCATGTGACAATAATCTCAATACCCTAGTAGTGTTTTAAAAGGTAGCACGCTACTTGCATTAAATTAAGCTAACAGCCAAGCAAAAATTAACTTGAAAGTGATCCTGTCCGCCATTATACTCCTTGCTAGAAACATTTATAAGATAAATAGTTGCGTTTGTAAAATTTCCGGGATTCATTGCTATTCAACACCCGCAAATTTAGTTTAAAACCGACGGCGTTAGCCGGAGGTTTTAAACGCTGAAATTTGCGGGTGTTGACACAGGAGGACAGCAAGTTTGGTTTGAAAACTGTGAGGGAATCTCGTGTATAATTTCGGTTATATTGAGGAAGTATTGGTTGATTCAAACGCCTGAACTAGGGTGTTAACTGCAAAATGTTTCCAAAGGGGGATGTATGAACCAGTGTATGAAAAAATTAGCCTGCCAAAAGTGTTACTTTACCATTACCAATGTAAGATCTGTGAAAACCTCAAACGTTACCAGCCCGGACTAAAAGTTGCCAGTTTCCTGGCAGTTGGACAGGTGACCCTGACAAGTCAAAATGGACACCTTTGCTTTCAGGAATGTTAACTGCCATTACCAACTTGTTGTTCCTGTTACAGATACAAGAAGAAAGCGGGGCGCGAGTTCACTTCAAGGAGGAGAATTCCCTCTCCACGACCAAGGACGAGGAGCGCACGGTCGTGATCCGCGGCACTTCAGAGGCAGCTCAACACGCGGAACTTCTCATCCTCAAAATCATCGCAGACATGCCAGACATTTTCACAGAAGAAATACGAGTACCGGGCTATTGCCTTGGTAGAATCATTGGTGAGCATAAATAACACTCTACATGTAATTTAATCAGAGTCAGCTTTTGAACAAGATTTAATGAAATAACAGCTGTCGACTATCTACAGCAAAATGTCACTGTGTAAATAGCAATTCTCATTTCTTAATTTTCATAACCAGTTGACTGTATTGTTGAGTCTGTGTTTTGAAATAAATGAAACTTGTCACTCCTAAGGAAAAAGCCAAATAAAAGGAAGTTCAAAAGTTCTCAACCAAGTATGAAATTCAAAATAAAGAAAGGTTGGTCACCTCCAAAACAGAACAAGTCACTCAACACATAAAAACTCAAAATAACCCACCCCTAGTTTACCTTTATTGTGTAAAATAAGATGCCCATGGCAATAAAACACAGGCGGTCAATGGGACCGACTGCTTTATGAGACAATAAAACATGCTCGTAATTTTAGACGTCAGTTAGAGCATAGCTTAGATAATTGCGTCATATTTACGTCACTTCGATTGTTCAATGAAAGTGAATGTGTTCTACAAGGGGCGGCATTATTATTTTTGAAATATAGTTTATACAGTCAACATAATATTTCCACGTTTTTGTATATAAAGCGAGTATTTCTTTCATTCACTACCTCTAAACTTATATGCATTTCCTTGTTTGTTTACAAACATATAACAACAATCAATACCTTGATCAAGTCTAGAAATAGACATGTCAAACTTTTGAGTCACAGCAGTCGCACGAGCTAGCACGTGCAAAGACAAACTCACGCCCACAATCCCTCAGCCTAAGAGACCACTTTCCTTGTTGTTCGCAACCTGTCAAGACGTTGCTGTTTTGACTGTGAAAAAGTTTCTTACCTTGTGCTACGAAACCTCCCAAGTGTTTCTGTATCCTGATATCGTGAGATTTATCCATATAATCTTCTTTTCATGTTTGTAATCCTATTTACTCATGTATTTCGCCTTTTTTTTCTCGAACATGATTGTTCTAAAATGGCGACTTTCTTCCACGTGTTTTCGAACACGTCACGGAAATTTATCTTGTTAAATTTTTCGTGTTGATTTTTTATTCTTATATGCCTTATAATACTTATTTAGCCATTTCATGCTTAGCTAAATATGTTTTTGGTATTTTATTTGCCTCGATTTATTTCCGTCGGTATTCGGGCTCGGTAAGGCCGTATGCTTGTCGACTCAATTATCGATTTTTTCTATGGGCGTTGACTGCTTCGTTTCTCGCCTACAGTCATTTTACGACGCTTCAATTTCCACATGATGTGTTGTGTTTATATATATTTTGTTTTATATATAACTAATGCTTTTTCTTTTTATGTGGAATTCTATGTACGGGAATTTCACATTACTCTACAATTATATTTCTATATATTTATATATATATATATATATATTTATATATATTAATTCATCACTTACTTTATATATATTTTTTTATATATATAACCATCTCTGTGTTTTGTTTATGTGAGTTTTCTATGTACAGGAATTTCACATTATACATATTTATATATTCAATATATATAATTTATCACGTCCTCTACATTTATTGATTGGACAGTGTGTTGATATTTTCTGTGTGTTAATGATTTTCCTTAACTGTTCACAGTATCATGAATAACTCCAAGAAGTGTGTGGGCTGCAGCAAGTTTATGTCGGTGCTGGACCCTCATCTCTACTGCCCACGCTGTTATGGTGTGAACTGCTCTCTGGACCGAACTTGTGAGTTTTGTGACAGTCTGGACGAGCCAGCCTTCAACGCCTACATCGCCTCCCGCAAGAGAAGCCTTGCTAAGGTCTCGTCCAAGTCGTCCACCGTCTCTGTTCCCCCTAGTCAGGGCGACCTAGCTGCGGACCTGGCGGAATTCCGGAAGATGGCGGCGACCATGATGCCCCTGATGAACAAACTTATGGGCTTCGCGGACGACGCTGCGAGTTCTGAGGGTCAAAGGCTTCCCATGTCGCCAGGGCGAGACTTAGTCTCCCACATAACTGGTCGGCGGGGGGGTGAAGAGAAGCATGAAGAGGACGTTATCTCCATCGACGCCCCTTCAGCCATCGACTCGGCCCGCCCCACTCCGTCTTCCAGGGACCCTAGGCTCTTGAAGAAGGCCAAGGGCAAGCTTCCCAAGTCTGCTACGATCCCGCGACAGGACCAGGCAGACATCGGCACGGCCGCTAACGGGACCCGTAAGACCAAGAAGTCGAACCATGCGGACCCTCCCGGCGGTTCCGCTCCAGCCACGCCGGTACCCAACAGCAGTATTGTCCAGTACTCCGGCTCCTCCTCTTCCTCGCCCCGTACGGACCGGCGGTCCGCACGGAAGGACCAGCAGGATGTGGACCCACAGGTTTCCATGGAACCACAGGACGCATCGGACCCGCACGGATCCAGCGAGCACCAACGTTCCGGTGATCCCCAGCGCACCGTGGATACCCAACGGGACGTCCACCGCAAGCAGGTCAACCACACTCCATCGGACAGCCAGCGCTCGGTGCTCCGTCAGCAGTCCAAAAGGAAGTCAACAGAGCCTCCGGAGATCTCCTTCTACGGGCCTCAACCAGAGCCTCCACAAAAGAAGTCGAAGGAAGGGGGTTCAGAAGAATCTTCCTTTCCGACGTTAAGCTGGTATGACAAGATCGACGAGGTTTACCGCCACTTTCCGGACCTCGAACGGCCTCCAGCGCAATCACAGCCTATTCACAATGATATCAGCAGGGGGGTACCCAAGGTGAAGGCCACTCCAGCGAATTCTCTTCCTCCTCCAGAATCTTCGGCCCAGCTAGCGGCTCAACTCTCGGACAGGGTCGGGTCTCTGGCCTTTGATAAACAACCAGCCCGGAGCTCCTTTTACAGGTCTTTTCCTTACAAGACCCATAATGCGAAGTTTGCCAGTACAGAGGAGACCCTGTTGGACGACAACTTCAGATACCTTTTGGGCAAGGGCACACCCTCGGACCAGATTAATGTGCATGATTCCCGTCTGAGGGAAGTGGAGACGTCGGTCCATAAAGCAATGCAAACCTCCTCTTACATCCATTGGTTCGCCGCCACCGCAGCCAGACAGTTCCCTATCATCCCGGATTCGGCGGTTCCCACTGGCTCCACCTCAGTTCCGTTTTCATCTCTGGCCACCGCGTTCGCCTTCTTCGACTCCCTAGGAGAGGCAGTTCTCGACCTGGACAGACACCTGCTTTGGATCCAGTCTCAGCTCACTCTTCTTCGCCGGTCTGCTTACGTGAAGCAGCTACCCCAGAATACAGATCCTAAGATTAAGGAGATGCTGTACCAGGCTCCTCTGTTCGGAGGTACTCTCTTCGGGGACTCAGTGACTAAGGCCTTAGAACGCAAGGACAAGGAGATGGAAAGAAAGAAGAATGAGGATATCCACAACCTTGTCTTGTCTGTTTCTCCCAGAAGGAGACAGTCTCCCAGGAACAAGCCGTCCACTCCGTCCAGGAAACAAGGCTACCAAAAGAACCAGGGACCTTCTACGCCCAAGAGGAATTTTGACAAGTTCCCTCGCTACGATAAGTTCTCGACTCCCAACAAGAGTGGTGGACGAGGCCGAGGCAGAGTCCAGCAGCGGGTTTGACGACCCAACACCCGTTCCCATCCAGTCATCAACCCTTGTCCGCCCCCCGACCTTCCCGTTGAATGTAGTTCCTGGTCAGGTCGGGGGTCGTCTTCAACAATTTGCCATCAATTGGCCAATTGTTTCAGACGACCCCTGGATCCTGACCGTAGTCTCCCAGGGCTACCCACTGATTTTCGATTCTCTTCCTCCGACGACTTTCATCCCGGAGGGGCCCCGTTTTCATTTTTCTGGTCGTCCTTTGGTGGCAGCAGAGGACGCAATTCAGAAGCTTTTGCTGAAGGAGGCAGTTATAGAACTGGATCCGGCCACAGTTTCCCGCGGGTTCTTTTCTCCAGTTTTTCTGGTTCCGAAGAAGGACACGGACGAGTTGCGGATGATCATAGATCTGAAGATTCTGAACCGGAACTTCCTGCAGAGACCTCCGCACTTCAGGATGGAGTCGATACCGGCGCTGAAACTGGCTCTAAGACCAGCGGACTGGATGGTCTCGTTAGACCTCAGGGATGCGTATCTCCAGGTCCCGATTCACCCAGCGTCCCAGAAGTATCTTCGTTTTGCTCTCAACGGCAGGCTGTTCCAGTTCAGGGTTCTTCCTTTCGGGATCTCGATAGCACCTTGGCTATTCACTCGCATCACAGCTCCGGTCCTGAGTTTTCTTCACTCCAGGTCCATCAGGATTCACGGGTACCTGGACGACTTCCTCTTACCAGACCAGTCTCATCGCGGTCTGGAGACGAACAGAGACCTTGCCGTTTTTATCTTGGAACATCTGGGTTTCATCGTCCATCCGGAGAAGTCAGACTTCACTCCGTCCCAGAGAGTAAAGTATATCGGAGCCATCTTCGACACGGGGATCTCGAAAGTTCTACCACCGGAGGACAGGGTCACGGTCGCTCGGAATTTGATCCATTCCATGTCTCAGTCTCCACAAACCTTAAGGCAATGGATGTCCCTGTTGGGCAAGCTCACGAGCATGCAGGATTTGACCAACAGGGGGAGGCTGAGACTCCGTCACTTTCAGTTTTGGATCAACTCCGTCAGATCGCTCGAGCTTTCGACTCTTTGTTGTCCTCCTCCAGAGATTCTCCACTCGCTTCGTTGGTGGCTTCAAGACCAGAACGTTCTGCAGGGTGTTCAGTTGGTCCCTTTCATGCAGGACGTTCTGCTGGTGACGGACGCTTCAAGTGTGGGTTGGGGAGCTCACCTGATGGACCAGATGATTCAGGGGTCTTGGTCTCTGGAAGAAGCTCCTCTACACATCAATCAGCTAGAACTGTTAGCCGTTCTGAAGTCTCTTCAGTTCTGGCAGGACCAGCTGAAGGGAAAGAAGCTGATGTTGGCTTCAGACAACACCACGGTAGTGGCTTACGTCAATCGCCAGGGAGGCACTCGATCAAAGGGATTGCTAGACCTCTGTCTTCGTCTGTTCGACTGGATCGACAGGAACGGCTGTCAAATCAGGGCCAGACACATTCCGGGCCATCTGAATGTTCTGGCAGACAACCTGTCTCGTCCGAACCAGATCCAGTCAACAGAATGGACTCTGCATCCCACATCCTTCAAGATGGTCTCAAACTTGTGGGAATCCCCGATGATAGACCTGTTTGCGACAAGACTCAACACACAGCTCCCGGTCTACGTCAGTCCAGTTCCGGATCCTCAGGCCTTCGCCGTAGACGCAATGTCGATCAGCTGGGACGGTCTCCACGCTTACGCCTTCCCTCCGCCAGCATTGATTCCAGCAGTATTGGAGAAGGCGAGACGTCACAGTTGCATCATAATTCTGATTGCTCCAGCGTGGCCCAATCGTCCTTGGTTTCCGGATCTGTTGACGGCGTCGTCTCATCCGCCGGTGCAACTGTCAGTCTTTCCAAAGTTACTAAGACAGCCAAGGTCCGACAGGTTTCATCGAAATCCCGAGTCCCTTTGTCTTCACGCTTGGAGGTTATCCAGCGTAATCTCAGGAGTAGTGGGTTCTCCCAAGAAGTTGCAGTAGCTGTCCGTGGAGGGCTCAGAGCTTCTACCTCTGCCCTCTATGATTGCAGATACAGCAAATTCACCGAGTGGAAGCAGCAATTCCAGCCTGATGCTGCTATCTCCATTCCGCTCGTCGCTGAGTTCTTGCTCTTTCTAAGGAAAGAGAAGAAGTTGAAGGCTGGGACGATCGATGGCTACAAGTCAGCTTTGACATCTGCCTTGGCCTTACAAGGTGTCGACTTGGCCAGAGACCAGACCATTCATCGCTTGGCTAGATCGTTCCAGTTAGAGGATCTGAAATCTCCCAAGTTTCAGCTCAAGTGGAATTTGTCTGTGGTCCTTTCAGCTCTACTCGCAGATCCGTTTGAGCCTATTAAAGATGTTTCCCTGCAGTTCTTATCCTGGAAGACAGCTTTCCTCTTGGCGCTGGCTTCCGCAAGCAGGGTTTCGGAGTTACATGCTTTGGACTATTCCACCATGACGCATTCTAAGAACTGGCAGTCTGTTTCCCTAACGACCCTTCCCGGTTTCGTAGCCAAAAACCAGAAGTCCATGGCTGGTCCCTTGGGAAGAAGATGCTTCTCTGTTCCGGCTCTGTCCGCTGCCATTTCAGACGGCATGGAGAAGGATCTTCTTCTCTGTCCAGTTCGAGCCCTGAAGGAGTACGTGAACAGAACCAAGTCCTTTAGAAGGGGTAGGCATAGATTGTTCCTTCCATGTCTCCCTACTTCCGACAAGGACATCTCCAAGAACACCGTTTCAGCTTGGCTGAAGAAAACGATTAAGGCAGCCTATCATAAATCTGCGTCCACTCCGCCGATTTATGGTAAGGTGTCTTCACATGAGATTAGAGCCTGGGCTACGTCAGCCCCCCTCTGGCACTCTGCCTCGGTTGAGGACGTCATCTCCGCTGGGTATTGGGCCTCCTCGACTACCTTCTCAACATTCTACCTCAGGGATGTCCAGTCAGATCTCCAGGGCCTCCACCAACTGGGACCGTTCGTCGCAGCCGGTGCAGTCCAGTCATCCAAGCAGTAGCATAGGTAATTACAACTCTTATTTGAAGAGGTTGTAAGGACGGAGTTCCTCCTTCTCGCTGAGAAATCCTATGTTGGCCTCGGCAGTTAACGGTTGTAAATCCACGACTGTCCAGGCCAGCCTACCATTACTTGGTTTAGCAGGAACTTCGTTCTTGTGACCTCGGTTTTTGGTTAAAGGCATGATCTCTTTTTTGAGTCACAGCACCGCTAGCTGATCTCCTACCCTCCGCCGATCTGTGGGAATCTGCATATAAGTTTAGAGGTAGTGAATGAAAGAAATTTAACAAAATTACAAGTATTTTGTATATTTTTGAATGATACCTACCTCTAAACTTATAGTTTGTAACCCGCCCGGACCTCCCCACGGAACGGATACCAGCTTCTTTGGGTTGCATGCTTCAAGGAAAGTGGTCTCTTAGGCTGAGGGATTGTGGGCGTGAGTTTGTCTTTGCACGTGCTAGCTCGTGCGACTGCTGTGACTCAAAAGTTTGACATGTCTATTTCTAGACTTGATCAAGGTATTGATTGTTGTTATATGTTTGTAAACAAACAAGGAAATGCATATAAGTTTAGAGGTAGGTATCATTCAAAAATATACAAAATACTTGTAATTTTGTTAAAACTGTTTAAGGCTATTCTCGTATTAGAAATAGAAGACTTGTTGTCGTCCTTTATCGATAATAAAACATAGCAGAGAGCCCTTCGTATTTTATGCTCCCTGCTATGTTTTATTCAGCGATAAAGCACTTTAATATTGTTGAATTAAGATTATGAACCATTAACATATTTTTGTTTTGCAGGACGTAACGGAGAGAACATAAGGCAGATGTCAAGGACATCAAAAGCCAAGATCTACATAGACCGAACCCAGGACGCATATGGCAGAGACGCTCCTAGAACAGTTGCCATCACAGGCTCGAGACAACAGATCGATCTGGCCAAGGTAGGAGTCAAATAGTTTTAGTGTTGTCCGTATGGAGCATCTCACCCAAGTGTCTTGATATCGAATATATCAACACGAGTTGATGAAAAATTTTGATATCAGAAGACTTGAGGGTGAGATTCTATTTATAATCTAAAGTCATATGAAAATTGTATATCTCTGACCACATCACTGCCATTTGCAGTAATGTTATAGCATTGTGACGTCATATTATTGTGATGTCATTACATGATGATGTAAAAGCATTGTGATGTCATGTACTTGACGGTGATAGGGCATTGTGCAAAATCAAAACTATATGTCCTAGGATCTCACACAAGCGATATTTCCTGTTGAACACAGTTTTGGATTGGTTTATGCATTGAAATAACCCTGTATAAATGGATTATAAATGTAAATGAAGAATCTCACTCAAGTATCTCCAAACATTGGAGTAATTGTTGCAGTAATAAATATTCCTTAGAATATTTCATCATACTGTGATATCATCTAGTTTTAGGACTTCCAAGCCTTATAAAGCAATTATGTTGGTGCGGGGTCTCATTGGAGAAGTTACAATAAATAATATGTCTGACGTTTTCAATGCATTTCATTCCTATGATTTCACCCAATTACCAAAACACACTGCCATATGATCACTGACCACTGACTACTAACCACTGTTTCTGCAGGGTCTGATCGGAGAGAAGGTGGAGGAGGAGGAGGTATACAGAGCCAAGACGGCGGTGTTGACCGCTAACCTGGACGAGGACAGCAGTCAGAGGCACCGAGAGGAGGAGGAGGAGGAGAGGGAAGGGGAACCACCCACATTACAAGGAGCAGGTAACTCTAGTTTTAGTTATTTAAGGGGAGGTAACTCAAGCTGGTACATAGAGGGAAGGGGAACCACCCACATTACAAGGAGCAGGTAACTCTAGTACGAGTTATTTAAAGGGAGGTAACTCGAGGGCAAGACTTAAGCATGCTTTGTGCTTGGTGCTTGATGAATGATTTTGACATGTTCACATTCAAGGTCAAAGGTCAAGGTCAAGGTCTTGAATTCTGAAATGACTACAACAATCCTTGTAAATACGATAACTTCAAACATTTTTTGTGCCATCAGGCTCTTATTTGGTATATATCAACTATGGGGAAAGACCAAGATTTGAAAAGGTTTCCCTAAAATCTGTCAAAGGTCAAGGTCACAGCAAGATCACAACTTAAGCATGCATGCATGCTTTTGTGAATATGCCTTATTTTAACTGAACAGTTTGAGTCATTGCATGATTGTTATGCACAATGAAAAGTGGTCAAAGTTCAAGGTCATGAGATATTGGTTAAGGCCACGTCAATCCTTTGATCCAATTTTGAAATCAGAATTAGGTTTTAAGAACAAACTTGTGAAAAGTGTCCCCAGTGATGATTCAACTTGTTAGTAATAGCTCGAATAATGAAAAAAAAAATTGAAAAAAAAAATTCCATTTTATTGATGCTGACGAGAAGGTGGAACAGGGGAAGGCGAGACCCTAAGTTTCGGAGCTGCTCTGCTTTTGCAGTGTCCCGCAAACACTCATCTAGTTTTTTTCATGAAATTGCTTTTGCCAGTTAGATAGCTCACTGATTTATTTGTAAAAATTGCTGATTATTTAAAACATGGCGTGCACGACAATACAATGTTTATCAATGTTTCGAAATACTTGTATGCTGAGACATGTTTAATGAAGCTAGTTTTACGGATGCTGACATATTGTGGTCTATACGCCGATACACTTGTTTCAACTTTAACCTTGTCCAGGAGACGGGTTACACCAGAGACGTGGTCAGTGTAAACGCCGCTTGAACGAATTGAGCATAGCCAATGCCATATTTAGGGGAGGTAACTCAAGCTGATATATAGAGGGAAAAGGAACCACATGGAAGGAACTCCAAAGGGCTGCTCGTTTCACTTCTTGGCTCATTTTCTGAATGTCTGGTACATGTGCGAAGTGAAAGGAGTAGCTCCGAACACTGTTCTTGCAGTGGGAAACATGTTTTTAAAAAAAAGCAGGTGCAAGCCGCACAGCAATAGAACATATTCCACACACATAGAACAGTGTTCGGAGTCACTCCTTTCACTTGGAGCATGTACCAGACATTCGGAAAATGTTCGATATTTTGAAAGGAGCAGGCCTTAGTCGAGTTGTATAAGGGGAGGTAACTCAAACTGGTATTTAGAGGGAAGAATAACCACATGCAAGAAGCAGGAAGCTCTAGTTCGAGTAGTTTGATTTTATAGTATGGTTGCTAAGATAGATGTATATATATTTCAGTGGTAGCACCAGAAGCTCCGTGGGAAGAAAGCAAAAAACATGATTGGCCGGAACAGAAGGACTTCCTGGAGGTGTACGTGTCGGCGGTCGAGAGTCCCGGCCACTTCTGGGTCCAAGTCCTCAACTCCACCTCCCTCCAGCTTGACCAGGTCACTGAGGAGATGACCAAGTTCTACAACTCGGAACTCGCGGACAGGGTACGTCTTTGAAATACATGTAACAGTGCTGCTCCAATGAAAGGTGTAACTTGTACCAGTTTCTATCATCAGCTCATCTAATCATTGCTGCATTTCGTCAACTTTCCTGTGCTCTGTGCTGCACCTGGACTTGGTAGTGCAATCTGAAATCTTTGGTACAGAAACTGTGAAGAAATGCAGCAAGGTTTAGACGAGCTGGTAGAGAGACTTGGGAGAGTTATTCCTCGGTTGGTAACAGAGATGGTAGTTATATCTTCCAAGTTAGATGTCTTATGTAGCACTCATACCAAGTTCTACAACATAGAGAATCTCACCCAAGTATCTTTTTATATCAAATATATCAACACTCCTCATTGTTTAAAGTTACATATATCCGAGGCTTGACATCATAAGGATTATGTCATCATAGCATTATTACATCATCAACTTTGTGACGTCATAGCATTGTCAGCAGTGTTGTCAGTGATGTCAAAGCAATGTGATGTCGCTAGCTGATGATGTAATTGGATTATGATGATTTGATTGTAGTGATATCTACAATGTAGATATCGCTTATGAAATGTTATGAAATTCCCCCCACCCATCCCAAGATATGTTATGAATTCGGTGCAATAGTTTGATCACAGAAGTTGGAAGTCTTTTTGGATTAACACAGGTTTCCATGCAGTTCATTTTCACAGTTAATAGATAGATTCGAGTAAACTGGATTGTCCTGAGATTGTCGACTACATTTGTACACCAGTTTAAATTAATCTTCAAAGCTGAAAATGATGTCCAATGCAATTTATGTTGTTAATGGGAGATAACTCTTTCTGCCCTATTTTTGCTGTAAGAGAGATTGAATTGAAGTTCCACATCCAAATTAACTTGATCTGATTCTGATGTTAGGTCTGGGTATAATAGTCAAAAGATGGTTATGCTTCTTAGATCTGAGAATTATTTATATTGAAAGTAAATAAACATAAACCTAACAGTTGATTGTTGTGATAGATTGATTGTCATGTTTTGATTGAAATTGAAAATGAACAGTTAAAGGAATCAATATTGACTAAATGGATTATCTTAATTATAGAGTTTAAAACACTTGCCTGGTTAACAATGAAAAGATAATACTCTAAAACATTTGCTAATAAATATCAGACTATCTACATGTCTGAATGCTATGTTAAAGTATTTGCTGAATATGCATATTTCTGAAACACGGCAACTGCTCAATATATTTATGTGTACATGTACCTTATAAAGTAACAAAATTTATTATGCAAAAGTATAAAATTCATAATTTCTCCACCCATGATGTAACCATGATTCTGAAATCAGTTCCTTGTAACATGTTTTGTCAGTGTTGTAATGTCATTAAAGGGCAACAAAATTTAAAATCCAAGACTCTTATGTCACCAGACATGCAAAGCAAGCTCATAAGATAAATAGGTATGTTTGTTTAATTGCACAGAGTCACCTTATTCAACAAGTAGAGTGTCTGAGAAAATTGTTTGTTCTATTCTCAGATACTTGTCTGGGTGATTTGATTGACACAACGACAGTGTGCTGAAACTAAGTTTTCTGCTAGTGGTATACCATTGGGATGGAGCTAGTAATATCATTTATCATCCAAAACTGTGTTCCACAGGAGATATCGCTTGTGTGAGATCAAACAATATCTCCTAGGAGATATTGTTTTGACAGTATATTTTGAACAATGCCCCGTCACCGTCAACAACATGACATCACAGTGCTTTTACATCATCGAGTTACGACATCACAATGCTATGATGTCATAAACATGATGACGTCACAATGCTATGACATCACCGCATTGGAAGTCAACTGGCAGAGTTGTGCTCAGAGATGTACACTTTCTCATTGAAACGTAATGGAGAATGATTTTGGATGATAAATAGAATCTCACCCTCGTGTCTTCTGATATCAAATATATCAACACTCGTTGATAAAAGTAAAAATATCCTCGGCAAGCCTCGGATATTTGTAACTTTAATCAACTCGTGTTGATATATTTGATATCAGAAGACACTTGGGTGAGATTCTCTATTTATCATCCAAAACTGGCTGCCACAGTAGATATCGCTTGTGTGAGATCAAGCGATATCTACAAGCGATATCTTCATTTTAGATATTGCTACAATGAAATCGTCATAATCCAATTACATCATCAGTTAATGACATATATCACAAAGCTTTGGCATCACTGAGAACACTGCTGACAATGCTATGACGTCGCAATGGCCTGGTGATGATTTAACAATGCTATGATGTCATAATGCTTATGATGTCACAATGCTGTGACCTCACTGAGATCACTGCTGAAGAAGCTAAATGGCAGTTTTGTGTTACAGATATGTCAGTATTTGGCTTATAATTGTTGAAGAATGATTTTGAATGATAAATAAAATCTCACCCTCCGCAAGCCTCGGATATTTAATCAACTCATTTTGATATATTTGATATCAGAAGGCACTTGGGTGACTTACAGTTCACTTGTATTCCTTTTGTCTCCTCAGGATTTCAAGATGTCTGAAGCTGGACTAGGCGACCTGGTCGCCGCTCCGTTCGATAACGATCCCTCTTGGTATCGGGCCCGTGTGGTCGGGTTCGACGGTGACCGGGTTGATCTGTACTACGTAGACTATGGTGACAATTGCTGGGTGTCACGTGACCAATTACGACGTCTTAGGTACGTCCTCTTACAATGGACACCTTTCATTGTGTGCTTCTCTTACATCTGTACATTGTTGTCGCAAAGTGATACCGGAAGTGATTTCGATTTCTTGGTCCCATGTCATCTTAAATATAAACTGAATTTGACACAGACATTTTAAGTTTTGAGATAAAATCTTTGAATAACATAAAAGTTGTCTGAAAGAGTAAAGTAACAAGTTAAGAGTCATTTGAATTATAGCTACAAAATGTTCTGGTGGCGGTCAATGTTGAATATTGTTTATGATGACGTTACTCATCACATTATTTCACTTATTCAGGATCCTTGAGGTAAATTTTTAATATGTTTTTATTTTTCAGACCTGATTTTCTAAGCTTATCATTCCAAGCCATTGAGTGCAAACTTGCTGATGTTAAGCCCAAAGGTAAGTTATTCAATATTTGCTACATATATAGAACATCATACTTGTGCATTTGGATCGTTTGTATTTAACGAGAAGATGTCATGGAAGCGGAGGAACAACGAGTTCGAAGAACGAGTTGTTCCTCCGCTTCCATGACAGCTTCGAGTTCAATACAAACGATCCAAATGCACAAGTATGATGTTCTATATTTATTATATACCCCTTTTTATTAGCAAATTGGTAACAAATAAAGTTGCATAAATTTACTGGGACGACGTGCTGCGTATTGATACACGGGCGGTTGCTTGACCAGCACGACTCACGATTTGATATCTTAATAATATCTTTATTTTCTCATTTGTCAACCCAAAAGAGCTGTAAGTTAAATTTTATTCAGTGTGGTAACATAATTAAACCATCAAATTTGCTTTATTATCATTTAATTACAAAGAACTGAAAATAAGAAACAACATTCAGGCTTCCTTGCGTCGTGCTTCTTTCGAATGACGTAACCATGGTTATGACGTCACAATAGTAGACGGTTGTGACGTCACAGTGACGCAGCATCGCTAGCGAATCTTTCGGCAATGCTTTCGATTCCCCTTCTACTTTGCGCTTTTCTGCCTTGTTAATGATAATTTGAGCAACATTGTCACTGCTTGTGCTGTTAATATTAGGCCAAATCCATGCTGATACTTTAATCAACTGAACAAATACTAGCAGTATTATTTAAACATAAATTCCGGAGATTTAATTGGGTAAACATTGAAAAGTACGGAAAATTCCGAGAAGTGCAGAAGTTAAGAGAAAGTAGAACCGTCAGCCGTGCAATACGGAATTCACCGTGCAATACGGAAATCAACCACGGGAACCGTATTGCACCCCTGTATTACTATCTTAAGTTTACATGGGTATATAATAAATATAAGTACATTATGGTGGAACTTTTCAACCAAAATTCTTCATTCGAAATCATGAAAACAGATATGAAAACTTTAAACACTTTACATATTACAACTTTATTAAATTATTCAAACATAACATAACTTTAATAGATATAGATTTAAGACTTGATTGAATATGTTAAAGTATGAGGCGGTCAAGAACAATCTTTTCACTGAATTCCAGGCGATAACTGGAGCGAGGAAGCGATAGAAGCTTTCGAGGAGTTGACGTACTGTGCCCACTGGAGAGTGCTGGTGGCGCGTACTGTGCGGTACGAGGCGCGCGGGGTGGAGATGGTACCCTGTATGGTCATGTACGACACCAATGGTCCCCAGGTACGTGGAGCATGATGAATTTGTATTGGCCCTAATATCAGTATACAATTATAGACTTCAGTTGAGGTGAATCAAATGGTTTATCAACCTTGGAACAGTTGTATATAAATGTTCGCCGAGGTGAACATAACTTTCCGAGGTCGATAAACCATTTGATTCACCCATAACTGAAGTCAATAACTGTTTTATTATATGATCCATGAAAGTCTAAATTTTTTACGAAAATTCATCCAAAAAAAAAAAAAAAAAAAATCAAAAATTCAGTTTTTTCACAAAAAGTTTTTTTTGTTCTAAGTTTACTTGTAAACCTACAAAATAGATTTCGATTGAAAACAAAAACATTATTTTTAAATAACTTAATAGAATACAAACATTAATTAAACAGCGCTCCTCGCAGCGGTGATCTATTTTTAGCATCAGGTCATTGGATTGTTATGTCGACCTCGCGTGACGTTACCCGCGGTCAACATAACGTTTGATCATTGTCGATGATCATCTTTCTTAGCCAATCAGAAAGCAAAACACTCGTCCATCATATAATAATACAGGATATTTCAGTGTTTCAGCTTTCGAATCCCTCAAAGGGCTTGGCAACTTTGTCTGCTGTAGAGAATTGTTCTACATGCAGTACGGTTTTGGTGCAATGTTACACTGAATTTCAGCGTAGTACCACCCCTGGTTTACTATTTCCAGGTGATACCAGCAGCCATAATATGATGAAATACTCTTGAAAATTACCTCACCTCTCCTAATATCCAAATATTCTCGGCTTCCCTGGGCTAAATGTTCCGATAATCTTCACATGTCACCTGGTCTTCTGGGATTTTTCATCAGGATAATTTTTGTTAAAACTTTTCATACGACCCCTGGAGCCACTCATGGCTTATCGCAACTGATTAATGCCCTTTAACCATTATTTTCTGCCCTTATATATTACTTCATATTTATGAGCGAAAATAACAGTTTGACAACCCTGAACAATTAGGCATGTGTTGTCAAGCATTTCTTTGGTGCAAATAGCTACTCGCCCAGTTTTAGAACAAGTGTAATCTGAAAAGTATCAATGTCACTTTAACATTTGACGAATGATAATTTCAGGACGTAGACATTGGTGAAGAGCTGATACGACGAGGGTTCGCAGAGCGGGTAGAAACAGTAACCTCCGAGACACTCGAGCACGGAGATCTCACGCCACTCGAGGTAACGTGATGCTGTCCATGACCCCTGACCCGTGTGTTGATGCATACCAAACTGTGGCTGCAAAAAAATGCATGGCTCTGCATGGCAGCCATTTTGAATATTCATTGTGGAAAAACAAGTTTCTCCATTGATATCTTTATTTTTTTTGTAACAAAAATTGGTGGATTCTTTGTGGGACGGGATGGCGAAAGGGGATATTTCCTGTTTTTATTGATAAGAATTATCAATATTTTCAATTAAGGATACCAATGCTGTGATGTGAGATTTATTTTTATGGACAGATTTTGATGAAAAAAAATTATGTACCTTGCAATGAAACCAATAATGGTTTCATAATGTATGACAGAGTTTGAATAACTGTTAATTTTCGTTCTGTTATAAGCATCTGTAAGAAGATCTCTCGTCATAGTCTCAAAGCGTACCTAACATTTTGTGATTGTATAGTTATTTCTTATTTCCACCATTTGTCTTGGTTTTCCACTGTAGAGTTGATTTTATCCCTTTGAGCATGAACTCCTGAAAGTATACTCATGGAAATAAGAAATGCACCATGTTTAGTTTTTCTCTCATTCTGATCTTTAATCTCACTTTTCAAGAAAAAAATTGAAAAGGTGTTCTTCGAGGTATATCGACAAGTTATCAATATCAATGCCTCATATTCTTTTGACGTTCATGTGGTTGTATAATTACATAGATTTTTATACTGACCTGCTCAAGAAATCATTCAGAGTTTGTCTTAACAAACAACATTTTTTACTAGCTTTATAAAGTACAATTAATGACATTTCAAATTCCATCAAAGTTGACCTTTGATTTCCTTCAAATTGGTTTGAAACTATTTGGATATTTACCAATATGCAGTGTATAAATAATGTCTTCGTCTTTAACCTTTTTAGATTTTATTAAATTTTAGCATTAAAATTCATTAAATCACACTAGCAGACTGACAACTTTCAGTTATTAAGACACTGCAATATGTCACATTTCTTTAGCAGCTCAGTATAAAATGATTTGCAAAAGGTAAGGTTAAAAAAAAAAAAATTAAATGTTTCTCAGGCATCGGCGCTTCTCTTTTATTTTTTGCGCTTCATAACTTTTATTGTCATTTGAAAAAATAAATTAAGAGTTTGCCGTATCATTTTTCTAAACCCCCAAATCCATTTGTCCAACATCTGCAGGAACGGATGTGCTTCTGTTTTGTATACTACCACATCTATATTTTGATGAAAAAAATAAAATGTACCCCTCCTGCATCAATTTTTATTCCAACAACAAAAAAGAAACAAGTCCTAACGTCCTCGTTACTTTTGTAAAATAAAATGTGCCCGAGAAACATTTAACTTTTTTATGCAGCCTTGCCTGTTATCTTTTGGCTCTGTTTTTTTGTCAATAAAAAACTAATTATTAACAATGAAAACCTAAGTTGTGAGTTGTTCAACAAATCAAAATTCCTCTTCCTAACCATTGTGTTTGTTATCTCTCTACTTTAGACAGGACTTGTCATGTTTCATTTCTTCATGTTTATAACCTGATTATACCCTGTGATTTTGTATAATAAACAATCATACCAATAACCCTGTTTGTTGTTAGATTTTCATCAAGATAGAGCATGGAGTGATATGTTTATATATCTAGTTCGCTTTCATATCAAATTGGCAATTATGTGAGTAATGTTAAAGGGGCAGTAGCATGTTTTTTCGCTAAAATAAGTCGATGAAATGTAAAATGAAGAATAATGTCACCAATAGTAAAACAAAAACAAAAATGAGTGTACATGGTTTGGTAAAGACATAGGAATCGTTTTTGTCCTTTGAAATAATAAAATGTGTTCACAATAAAATGGTCACCATCAATGACATAAACTATCATTATAAATGGGAAATTTTTAAGAATAAATTTTGTAAAAATCGTGCTACAGCCGCTTTAAGAAGCTCAGTGCCAAAGGCCTGGGTTTGAATCCGGGTGAAAATATCAGATATTTGTGACTTGGACAAGGTCATCCACATCGCTGTCAGGCTGTTCTGATGTGTAATGGGAAGTACAGGCCCTAGTAGCAACATCGAAAGTACAATTTCTTCATGTACATCAGTGGCAGATCCAGAGGAGGGTTTCAGGGGGTTTGAAAACCTCCCCCCCCCAAAATTTGATGGACCCAAAAGGTGAAACCCCCTTTGAAAATATCTAGATCTGCCACTGTTAATTATACCTACGAGGGCAATCATTTTGGGGTTCATATTTTTTCTTACGATGCCCTAGGGCAAAATATAACTTTGTCATGGTGACATGACGTCATAGACAATGCTACAACATTTTTGTCTATTTCATTGCATTCTAAATGCTGCGACGGCATGTCAGCAGCCAATGATTGAAAGAGTTCTTAGCGTATTTTCATTACTTTCACAACTTCGGTAATAAACAGAATATTATATTTGTGTCTGTCATACTATATTTACGACACCTGGCCTGAATATCAGTAAATCCCTCGCTTCCGCTCGGGAAGTACTAATATTCAGGTTTGTGTCGTAAACATAGTATGACAAAGACACTCATATACTATCCTCTATAAATTGTATGCTTTTGTCTAATGTACCATCTTTTTACCAGTGTCTCCCGAGCCTTCAAGATAAAATGTATTGATAGTAGCCAATCAAAAACGAGGATTTTACTGTAAGAAAAGATCACAAGAATTGTGTGCTTTGAGCATGCTCATGCATGAAAATAAAATATACATATAGACCCTCGAGATCCACCATCGTGGATCATGCAAACTTCATACCAACTCTCTTGTAGTATTTAGATGTCATGTCAGCTGTAGCAAGAATACAATAGAATACAATAGAATACAATAGTTCAAATATGTTGAACCTTGTCATACATGCCTCTTCAGTGTGTACTTATGTATACATGTGACATACTTTGTTCTTTTAAGGGGCAGTAGCACGTTTTCTTGCTGAAATAAGTCCATGAAATGTATTTGAAAAATAATGTCACCAAAAGTAAAACACCCTTCTCTCTTAGGAAAATCAAGTGAGCATACATGGCATGGGAATCATTTTGTCATTTGAAATAATAAAATGTGTTCACAATAAAATGGCCACCATGCAATTTTTGCTTTATTTGCAACACCGTTATTACCAATACGGATAATTGGTTTGTGTAATAAGATGTTTTACCCTCTAAAGTAAATATAAATGACATAAACTATCATTATAAATGGGAAATTTGAAAAAATAAAATTTGCAAAAAACGTGCAACTGCCACTTTAAATGACATGAGATTCAGGCATGCCTCATGTATTTCATATTGAGTATACAGTGCATATGTTTTGTTCTCCAACAGGACATGTTGACATGTGATGCTTGCATACCTTACACAACATTTTCTTTGACAAATAATCGTATAAATGAATAAACAAAATTACACCCTGAGCTGAGGGAGGACACATGCCTCTGGCTTATATCAGGATGATTGGGTAACCGGTGAAAACTTTCACATACATGCCTCCTAGATTTGTGTGCATCATATTTCACATTTGGTATACAGCATTTTATGTTTTGTTCTTCTACATTATGATTTAAACATATTTTATTCATGAAAAACTTTACATGAATATGGATTGGCGCAACAAGCCACTGGCTTATGTAAGTGCCGCTCCACAAAATATAACAAAATACAATCAATAATCAAGATCAATGTATAAAATCAGTAATCAAATAGTTCCACAAAGACAAAGAGCGAAATAGTATATTGGGGAAAATATCTACAAAGACGCATGCTGTAAGAGAGCTTAGGATGATTTAAATCTTAGGGGGTCTTGAATAACTTTATGGACAGATTCAAGGATATGCTGATTTGTTCTTTTGCTTAAAGATTTATTTCCTTTTAGAATAGTATATAAAACCATTTGTATAAAAATATTTATCTGATCTAATCAAGTCATAACAAGGGCAGGTAAGTAATTAAGTAAGTAAGTAAGTAAGTATGATGACCTCCTATGCCTATACCTACCTGCCACCTGTGTGATTTATATCAAGAACTCGTTCTGCTGTACCTGGTGTGACTGGAGATGAACATAGTATAATAGTGCTAAGTCTCAGATCTTGATTTTAATCATTGACTTGACACTGCCATTGTTTTCAAGTTAACACACCAAGCTGAAGTCATTGACTACTGCAGACCACTTATTATATGATTGCAGGTGAAATACCGGAATCTATCAATGAAAATAAACCGTGTTATCAGTCACTAGTGAAAATAACAATGGAACGTGTTATCAGTCACTAGTGACTGATATAACAATGACCTGACGTCATAAAACAATGCTCCGACGTCATGACACGTTCATGACGTCACATTGTTGCTGAGGCGACAGGCTCATTCTGGAGCCCACTTAACGTAAATGAAAGTCGGTTTTGGTGAATATGCAAAGATTTGGTCATATAATAAATAGAAAATTTGTCTTTTCTTGACTAATACCATGTTTATCTCATCGAGTGAGGTAGAAAGGTTAAATTTTCACGAGTGGCGCATATGAATATAGCAAAAAATAAGTCTGTCAAATTGAGGCAAAGTTCAGCTTTAGACTGGAAATAAAGAGGTGGCATATATTCTTTTTAAAAATTTCAATTTTTAAAAGGATTTCTTCAGAGACTGAACATCACGCCACATACCTATGGTTATCTATACACTGTAGGTTTGATCCTTGTCCCTGTCCGTGTTTAGGAATAACTCAAGGAAGTGATGTAAAAAGATTTAACATGTTCATCCTAATTCCTTCTGTACAAACTCTTAACAGTGCAGTGCTGTTACTGATGACATGAATAAACAGGCTGGTTGCACAAAACAAATTTTGATAACATTTTCTGGATAACAACTTCTTTAATGTGAAAATACATAGACATTCTCACACAAGTGTCGTTTATAAAAGTAAAAATATCCTCGAATATTTGTTACTTTTATCAACTTGTGTGTTGATATATTTGATATCGAAGACACAAGGGTGAGATTCTAATTATCATCTAAAGACTGTGTTCCAAGTAGATATCGCTTGTGTGAGATCAAGCGATAACTCCTACAACTGACATTTATATTTCAAAATTATTTGCTACATTCCTTCTTTCACAGTACATTTGCCTGCTGTCACAGATACTCTGGAATATATCTTCTGAAGGCGCCAGTACTAGTACTCCTATCCTCCAGTCTAAACCAATTCCATGTTTGTTGAAGTTACTAACAGAATTTTTTGTATTTGCAAGATTGCAATGTTTGACTTAAATATGTAAAACTTAAAATCTGAATAGTTTCTTGTGCTATAATAGTAAAGTCTCAAAGTTTTTAAAGAAGTATGGTCATATACTAAAATTTTTAAACCTTTGTATCTTATCTGACTTCAAACCTAATCAATCATGTTTTTAACCTTTATGTCAAACTGTATTGTTAATTATACATAAATTCAAAAGTGTAGATTTTTAAATTTGATACATTGTTTTTAATTAGGAAATTTCTATTTCCCCCAATATTTAGCTAATAAATCAACAGATGTAAAAGAAATAAATCTAAATTAACAGTTTGATTATACAAATATTGGCTTAAAGTTGCCTGAACAAATTTCAAACATTTAACAAAGGTGAGATTAGGTGTTAGAAAACCTCACCTGCAGCCAAGTTCACTGACACAAATAAATCAATAAATATTTGCATAAATAATGTTATACAATTTTACTGACTTTTTACTCAATATATAAGGAATAAAATCTAGTACTATCAACAGAATCTCAATCAAGGCTCTGTTATGCTACTCTGGAGTGCATGCGGTCTTCTGCATTGATATGTTTATCAGGTCACGCCGACCTAATGATTTTATTGATGTGTTGATTTCTTCTGGAGTCTTGTAAAATACTCCCAGACTTCGAGACTAGCTTTGGTTGGAAAGCATGGACTTGTGCATAGGGGTTCCAGGAATTTTCATTTGATAGGAGGGCGGTTCACATATTGTGAAAGGGGGTCGGGGTTCACCCAGACGTAAAAACCAAAATGAATGAGATTTGCCATCTGCCATTGATCGTGGATACTGTCCGTTCCGACACCAGACAATTGATATCATCACTTTAGTTGCATCTCTTCTCTTTACTCACCTGGGGGCGGGATGGAGCAGTGGTTAGTGTGTTCAGCTTCGTATCAAGAGGTCCGGGGTTCGAATCCCACAAAGGGCTCGGCAACTTTGTCTGCTGTGGGGAACTGTTCTACTTGCAGTAAGGTTACATGATTACCTATTTTTATGGACCAGAGAAGACAATATTGACCAAGGACAAAGGTCCATTAAGAACAGGTATTGACAGAATTCACAAGTCGATAATTGTATTATTATGTAATTAATACAGAAACGAAAGGAAAACAATGAAATACAGTGAAAATGTAATTTGGGTTGAACCGCTGGGACTATGGTCAAATGATGTCATGATAACAATAGCATGACGTCATGCAGCACTATTGATGTCACTGAAGTCATTACGGCTTTTGGTCGGACTCAGGCTGGAGTCAATATGCTTTTCTGTAGACGGTAATGTGATCGCCTCTTGACCAATCAGATCGCCAAAAAAATATGCTTACATAATAACATTCGTTGGACCTTGTTTTGAGCTAGGTCTTGGTTGCTGAATGGATAAGCTGTAGAGATATTCAGTGTTAATTACTAACATCTGACTCCGAGGGTGTTGGTTTGAAATCTCACAATGGACTTGTCCCAAAGAATTGCAACTGTTGCAGATAGTGTGATCCAGTGTGATGTAACAATACTGTAGAGAGTCATTACTTGAGAGCATGATGATGGACAGCCGTGTGTATTGATTAAGCATGTTAATACGGGTAATGTATCATCTTTCATGGCGTCTGATGAACTTTGTGAGGCTGTCATATATAGATAGGAATAACATGACTTTTAGTGATAAACATTATCTCTCCGGGCAGGGTGGGAGACACTAGCTGGTACAAAGATGGTACATCAGATGTTAGTACCCTTTAAAGCAACATCCAACTTACAGTATCACTCAAGTGGTGTGTTGAATATCTTGTTCACCAATGGCGGATACGGGGGGGGGGGGGGGGGGGGGGGGGGGGGTGCCCATGCAAAAAAAAAAGGGGGGGGGGGGCGTTTATGTGGAGAAATAATTGGTACACCCCCCTCCCTTTCAAAATTCCTGGATCCATCACTTTCCCCCCCCCCCCCCCCCCCCTTTTTTTTTGGCATGGGCAGATATGGGGTGAAAAAATTAGAAACCCCCTTTTTCATTAGTGGATAAAATAATATGAAAGCTTGTCAATCATCATATTAATTGGATTTACAGTATACTACAACCTTTGAGATCATTTTTTGTCCTCAAACTATTTTACTTTAATTCCTTGTCGTGGAAATGGTTTCAAATATGGGTAGGTTATCAAGATATTCTTGTGTAAGAAATTTAACTGTTTTAGTGACATTGATGAAAATATTGGTTGAATTGGATTTGAATGCAGAATAAACTGTGATGAGAACCAAATTGGAAACCTAATGTAGTGTGAAATAAGCTCCAGCATCGACTCTGGTCTGCAGTACGACAAATAAAAACTTCGACAACAAAATTCTTTCGTATCATGAATTGTCAGTAAATAGAGGATGTCATGCATGTGTGATTTGAGATGGTAAATATCCATCATTGGGGTAAACATTGGAGTTTAGGAGACGTTTTGGCGTAACTTTTTGAAAGTAGTTCATTCAGCTTTATTCGCATTATGACCCACATCAAATATAAAAAAATATAAGTTGGTTTTATCCCGCCAAGAACACTATACATTGTATGGTAGAACCTAGAAACAAACATTTACTCAGTTTAATGCAGTATAGGTCAGGTAGAGAATCAGTTATGAATGTAACAAATGAAAAAATGGCTTGTGACCTGTTCTTCATGACTCACACTCCAGTACCCGTTTGGTCTCAGTCACGTTGACTTTGTTTCAATACTGACTGGATGGGGTAGTGGTGAAGCCCTTCCATTCAAACAAAGCTTTAGGTATTTGTTACTGTTAATTGTACACGTACAGATGGCTTACAGTCTGTCCATAAGGACACACACAGAGTCACCAGCCACTGTACACACGCTGACCACAGCTCACATTGCGTACAAATGGTGACTACGGCTCACTTTGTGTAAGGCCAAAAAAAATAAATTTGTTTCTTGTGTCTGCCCGCATCAGTTTCAAACCCACGCCTCAGGTCTTTTTTTCTAGGTTTTAACAAAAGTAAGGGCGGATAACTCTATTTTTTTAGCCTCAGAAAACATTGGATATAGAAAATGTCACTCGTTTCTGTTGAGAAGGTGTGTAGGGGTGAGATTATTGACTATTTGGAATAGTAACACATAAATAAGAGAGTTTGTGCTTTAGTTATATAAATAAGTGTATAAATTTTGTTTGTTTATAACTCTTCATCCCAAAAAAACAAATGTCGTAAATAAAATAAAAAGTTGGCCATCTACCTGTAAAGACCAGAAACATTTTATTTTATTTTTTAGGCTTTAGGGGAGATCATAGTGTATGAAACAAACTTGAAAAGAAACCAGTCTGAAAGTTTTGTTTGTCCACCTAAATGTTAAGTTTAAAGAAAATCCTCAAAAAGTTCCCAACCCGCACCAAAAGTTGGACAGACCTATATTTGGTACACGATGTCTACATCTCACATTGTTCCTCATCATTTTCATTAACAGAAATAGTTACATGGCAGGTTTGAATTAACTTTATTTTATTTCATGTCTAATCACTTGATTTTGGTGTTATCTTGTTTGAACTTTCCTTCGAATATCAACATAAAGAAGTTTTAAAATTTCATACAATTTGAGAACCACGGTGTCTTTTTCTGATGTAAATGAAAAAAAATTCTAGGGTAAGGTTTGACATGAAATTTTTTTTTTTTATGTGGACCTTCATCTGAGCCTGGGTTCAAACAATAGAGCCCATGTCACACTCCTCCAGGACACCTTGATCTATTTTTTTCCACACTGAACACCTTGATCTCATTTATCCTACACTGAACACCTCCTTCTTTGAAACTACAAAGTCAATACAGCCTCCTCACTTGATTATGACAGAAAGAGGGAAATCCCCTCTATGATGCAGTGCAGCTATATTTGGAGCCGCAAGGCTGTATTCATTATATGACAAACGCGTCTGCTCATGGCGTCTGCCGGCCTCTTATTGACCATGCAGACTCTGTGATACACATTATTTGGATGAAATATATCGGGCAGTGGCTCATCCGTGCTCCTATGTAACGTGATCAATGAGAAAGCAGCGGTTCATCCAGGAGATTGTTTTTTCCTCCTCAAGCACCGGTCTGAGAATTGACACATGGTCCAGTCCATTTAAACAGTGGGTGGTGTTCTCCTAGTGCTGGGGCTCCCTGACTCTGTCCTTGTGAGGTCTGCCAGGATTCTATTTGTAGATGAAATGGAAAGTTCTGGTAGATTTCGTCAGAAAATGTCGCGAAGTGGAAGACAATGTGGGTGGACTCTGTTCCAGCTAACAAAACATGCTTGATTTTGGCGTCTGCGTCAGCCTTGTGACATGGGCAGTGTTCAGTCTGTTCATCTTGCGGTGGAAGTATGAGAAAGAGGTAGGTCTGTATACCACATGGCAGGTAGGGGATATGATGTAATATCAACATGCCTGACCATGTGTCATCGTCTTTTTGTCAACCTGTCCACAAATGATTGAAGTCTTTCTTGCAGATATTCTGCGTAGTGGTTCTGTCTTGTTGTCTGCTTCAAGTCTTTGGTCTCTCTGTTTAAATTCATGACATTAACCAGTTTTCTGCAAAACCTTTTCTTGAGGGGTCCACTTTTGGGGATCATAGCTCGTTAACAAAGGGATTAATCAACTAATGAACAAAACCTCGCTTCATCAGCAGAAAAGGGTTCTAGTTTTTACTCTATAGCTCGTATAATGATCACTTTCATTCAGACAGAATCGTTGTCATCATTGTATCTAGTCTATACCTCTATATAGGTAACATTATGCGGCATCGGCAGGTAAAGTCGGCAGCGGCAGGTAACGGATCAACACTTCACATGTCCTTAGTCAAGATATTCAGTTCCTTGAAAATGTATTTAAAATTGGTTGCATTTTCACCTACTGTCACAATCATCACTTGTATTCATTCTCTATAAATCATTCTCATCTACAAGTCCACAGACAGTAACATATTTTTTCAAACATATATCGTTCAAATGGTGACTGTTTTCAACATTGTGGGACATCATTATTTCTGTGTATTATTAAGAAGTGATAATTGCTTTTCCCCTTGATAGTGACAATTAGTCATGCTGTTTCTGTAAATTATCCAAACTTGGACCCTGAAAAGTATACATGTACATGAGACACATTAAACTCCCTGGGAAGTATACAACCTGTTATATACATTAGACACATTCAACTCACTGGGAAGTATACAATCTGTTATGTACATGAGACACATTCAACTCCATGGGAAGTATACAACCTGTTAAGTACATAACACACATTCAACTCACTGGGAAGTATACAATCTGTTATGTACATAAGACACATACAACTCTCCTGGAAGTATACAACCTGTTATGTACATGAGACACATTCAACTCCATGGGAAGTATACAATCTGTTTTGTACGTGAGACACATTCAACTCCCTAGGAAGTATACAACCTGTTATGTACATGAGACACATTCAAATCACCGGGAAGTATACAACCTGTTATGTACATGAGACACATTCAACTACCTGGGAAGTATACAACCTGTTTTGTACATGAGACACATTCAACTCACCAGGAAGTATACAACCTGTTATGTACATGAGACACATTCAACTCCCTGGGAAGTATACAATCTGTTATGTACATGAGACAAATTCAACTCACCAGGAAGTATACAACCTGTTATGTACATGAGACACATTCAACTCTCTGGGAAGTAGACAACCTGTTATGTACATGAGACACATTCAACTCCCTGGGAAGTATACAATCTGTTATGTACATGAGACATCTTCAACTCCCTGGGAAGTATACAACATTTTATGTACGTGAGACACATTCAACTCCCTGGGAAGTATACAATCTGTTATGTACATGAGACACATTCAACTCCCTTGGAAGTATACAATCTGTTATGTACATGAGACAAATTCAACTCCCTGGGAAGTATACAACATTTTATGTACATGAGACACATTCAACTCCCTGGGAAGTAAACAACCTGTTATGTACATGAGACACATTCAACTCCCTGGGAAGTGTACAATCTGTTATGTACATGAGACACATTCAAATCTGTTGGAAGTATACAACCTGTTATGTACATGAGACACATTCAACTCCCTGGGAAGTATACAACATGTTATGTACATGAGACACATTCAAATCTGTTGGAAGTATACAACCTGTTATGTACATGAGACACATTCAACTCCCTGGGAAGTATACAACCTGTTATGTATGTGAGACACATTCAACTCCCTGGGAAGTATACAACCTGTTATGTACATGAGACACATTCAACACCCTGGGAATTATACAACATGTTATGTACATGAGACACATTCAACTCCCTGGGAAGTATACAATCTGTTATGTACATGAGACACATTCAACTCCCTAGGAAGTATACAACCTGTTATGTACATGAGACACATTCAACTCACCAGGAAGTATACAACCTGTTATGTACATGAGACACATTCAACTCTGTGGGAAGTATACGACCTGTTATGTACATGAGACACATTCAACTCCCTGGGAAGTATACAACCTGTTATGTATGTGAGACACATTCAACTCCCTGGGAAGTATACAACCTGTTATGTACATGAGACACATTCAACACCCTGGGAATTATACAACATGTTATGTACATGAGACACATTCAACTCCCTGGGAAGTATACAATCTGTTATGTACATGAGACATCTTCAACTCCCTGGGAAGTATACAACCTGTTATGTACATGAGACACATTCAACTCCCTGGGAAGTAGACAACCTGTTATGTACATGAGACACATTCAACTCCCTGGGAAGTATACAATCTGTTATGTACATGAGACACATTCAACTCCCTGGGAAGTATACAACCTGTTATGTACATGAGACACATTCAACTCCCTGGGAAGTTCACAATCTGTTATGTACATGAGACATCTTCAACTCCCTGGGAAGTATACAACATTTTATGTTCGTGAGACACAATCAACTCTCCTGGAAGTATACAACCTGTTATGTACATGAGACACATTCAACTCCATGGGAAGTATACAATCTGTTTTGTACGTGAGACACATTCAACTCCCTGGGAAGTATACAATCTGTTATGTACATGACACACATTCAACTCCATGGGAAGTATACAAACTGTTATGTACATGAGACACATTCAACTCCATGGGAAGTATACAACCTGTTATGTACATGAGACACATTCAACTCCATGGGAAGTATACAATCTGTTATGTACATGAGACACATTCAACTCCCTGGGAAGTATACAATCTGTTATGTACGTGAGACACATTCAACTCCCTGGGAAGTATACAAACTGTTATGTACATGAGACACATTCAACTCCCGGGGAAGTATATATCATGTTATGTACATGAGACACATTCAACTCCCTGGGAAGTATACAACCACTTATGTACATGAGACACATTCAACTCTCCTGGAAGTATACAACCTGTTATGTACATGAGACACATTCAACTCTGTGGGAAGTATACGACCTGTTATGTACATGAGACACATTCAACTCCCTGGGAAGTATACAACATGTTATGTACGTGAGACACATTCAACTCCCTGGGAAGTATAGAACATTTTATGTACGTGAGACACTTTCAACTCCCTGGGAAGTATACAACATTTTATGTTCGTGAGACACATTCAACTCTCCTGGAAGTATACAACCTGTTATGTACATGACACACATTCAACTCCATGGGAAGTATACAACCTGTTATGTACATGACACACATTCAGCTCCCTGGGAAATATACAATCTGTTATGTACATGACACACATTCAACTCCATGGGAAGTATACAATCTGTTATGTACATGAGACACATTCAACTCCCTGGGAAGTATACAACCTGTTATGTACATGAGACACATTCAACTCCCTGGGAAGTATACAACCTGTTATGTACATGAGACACATTCAACTCTCCTGGAAGTATACAACCTGTTATGTACATGAGACACATTCAACTCTCCTGGAGGTATACAACCTGTTATGTATGTGAGACACATTCAACTCCAAGGGAAGTATACAACCTGTTATGTACATGAGACACATTCAACTCTCCTGGGAAGTATACAATCTGTTACGTACATGAGACACATTCAACTCCAAGGGAAGTATACAACCTGTTATGTACATGAGACACATTCAACTCCCTGGGAAGTATACAATCTGTTATGTACATGAGACGCATTCAACTCCATGGGAAGTATTCAGTCTGTTATGTACATGAGACACATTCAACTCCATGGGAAGTATACAAACTGTTATGTACATGAGACACATTCAACTCCCTGGGAAGTATACAACCACTTATGTACATGAGACACATTCAACTCTCCTGGAAGTATACAACCTGTTATGTACATGAGACACATTCAACTCTGTGGGAAGTATACGACCTGTTATGTACATGAGACACATTCAACTCCCTGGGAAGTATACAACATGTTATGTACGTGAGACACATTCAACTCCCTGGGAAGTATAGAACATTTTATGTACGTGAGACACTTTCAACTCCCTGGGAAGTATACAACATTTTATGTTCGTGAGACACATTCAACTCTCCTGGAAGTATACAACCTGTTATGTACATGACACACATTCAACTCCATGGGAAGTATACAACCTGTTATGTACATGACACACATTCAGCTCCCTGGGAAATATACAATCTGTTATGTACATGACACACATTCAACTCCATGGGAAGTATACAATCTGTTATGTACATGAGACACATTCAACTCCCTGGGAAGTATACAACCTGTTATGTACATGAGACACATTCAACTCCCTGGGAAGTATACAACCTGTTATGTACATGAGACACATTCAACTCTCCTGGAAGTATACAACCTGTTATGTACATGAGACACATTCAACTCTCCTGGAGGTATACAACCTGTTATGTATGTGAGACAAATTCAACTCCAAGGGAAGTATACAACCTGTTATGTACATGAGACACATTCAACTCTCCTGGGAAGTATACAATCTGTTACGTACATGAGACACATTCAACTCCAAGGGAAGTATACAACCTGTTATGTACATGAGACACATTCAACTCCCTGGGAAGTATACAATCTGTTATGTACATGAGACGCATTCAACTCCATGGGAAGTATTCAGTCTGTTATGTACATGAGACACATTCAACTCCATGGGAAGTATACAACCTATTATGTACATGAGACACATTTAACTCCATGGGAAGTATACAATCTGTTATGTACATGAGACACATTCAACTCCCTGGGAAGTATACGACCTGTTATGTACATGAGACACATTCAACTCCATGGGAAGTATACAATCTGTTATGTACATGAGACGCATTCAACTCCATGGGAAGTATTCAGTCTGTTATGTACATGAGACACATTCAACTCCATGGGAAGTATACAAACTGTTATGTACATGAGACACATTCAACTCCATGGGAAGTATACAACCTGTTATGTACATGAGACACATTCAACTGCATGGGAAGTATACAATCTGTTATGTACATGAGACACATTCAACTCCATGGGAAGTTTACAATCTGTTATGTACATGAGACACATTCAACTCCATGGGAAGTATACAACCTGGGTGTTATGTACATGAGACACATTCAACTCCATGGGAAGTATACAAACTGTTATGTACATGAGACACATTCAACTCTCCTGGAAGTATACAACCTGTTATGTACGTGAGACACATTCAACTCCGTGGGAAGTATACAACATATTATGTACGTGAGACACATTCAACTCCCTGGTAAGTATGCAACATTTTATGTTTGTGAGACACATTAAACTCCCTGGGAAGTATACAACATTTTACGTTTGTGAGACACATTCAACTCTGCTGGAAGTATACAACCTGTTATGTACATGAGACACATTCAACTCCATGGGAAGTATACAATCTGTTATGTACATGAGACACATTCAACTCCCTGGGAAGTATACAACCTGTTATGTACATGAGACACATTCAACTCTCCTGGAAGTATACAATCTGTTATGTACATGACACACATTCAACTTCCTGGGAAGTATACAACCTGTTATGTACGTGAGACATATTCAACTCCATGGGAAGTATACGACCTGTTATGTACAGGAGACACATTCAACTCTCCTGGAAGTATACAACCTGTTATGTACATGAGACACATTCAACTCTCCTGGAAGTATACAACCTGTTATGTAAATGACACACATTCAACTCCATGGGAATTATACAATCTGTTATGTACATGAGACACATTCAACTCCCTGGGAAGTATACGACCTGTTATGTACATGAGACACATTCAACTCCCTGGGAAGTATACGACCTGTTATGTACGTGAGACACATTCAACTCCCTGAGAAGTATACGACCTGTTATGTACATGAGACACATTCAACTCCATGGGAAGTATACTATATGTTATGTACATGAGACACATTCAACTCCCTGGGAAGTATACAATATGTTATGTACGTGAGACACATTCAACTCCCTGGGAAGTATACAAGCTGTTATGTACATGAGACACATTCAACTCCATGGGAAGTATACAATATGTTATGTACATGAGACACATTCAACTCCCTGGGAAGTATACAATATGTTATGTACGTGAGACACATTCAACTCCCTGGGAAGTATACAATATGTTATGTACGTGAGACACATTCAACTCCCTGGAAAGTATACAATATGTTATGTACGTGAGACACATTCAACTCCCTGGGAAGTATACAATATGTTATGTACGTGAGACACATTCAACTCATTGGGAAGTATACAATATGTTATGTACGTGAGACACATTCAACTCCCTGGGAAGTATACAATATGTTATGTACATGAGACACATTCAACTCCCTCGAAAGTATACAACCTGTTATGTAAATGAGACACATTCAACTCCCTGGGAAGTATACAATATGTTATGTACATGAGACACATTCAACTCCCTGGGAAGTATACAACCTGTTATGTACGTGAGACACATTCAACTCTCTGGGAAGTATACAACCTGTTATGTACATGAGACACATTCAACTCCCTGGGAAGTATACAATCTGTTATGTACATGAGACATATTCAACTCCCAGGGAAGTATACAACCTGTTATGTACATGAGACACATTCAACTCCCTCGGGAGTATGCAACCTAGTTATACATGAAACAAATTTAACTCACTTGAATGTTACCCACAATGGTGTTGTTTGATTCTTTGCCTGCTCTGATATATGTGAGAGAACCCGGAAAATGGCATTAAATTACTTCATCCAACAAAAATTTATTGACATTGTGTTTCAAATTTATTTATTACTTTCTCTGTGTTTCAAATTTAAGCCACGATATTGATATTCTCATTTTATCCAGACAAAGTTTGAAATATATGTTTGTGTTATTGACAAAACCAATGCGTTATGGTTTATCATGACTTCACACAGTAACTCTTTTCTATCACTTTGTCCTTTCCGGATTGTGTTGACCAAAGCTCTGCATCAGTGTTAAACAAACAGAGGCTGGCAGGGTGTTATGATATGCTGTATTTCAGGACCAAAGTAGGACAGGGTGTGTCAGTGTAAGGAGTTTAGGGTGACATTTCCAACTACAATGAACTGTTCCATTAGAAACAGCTGGTCAGTGTTTTCTAAATATCACACTTTTAGTTTGAGTTCAGATTGTGTTATAGGATTGTTAAGGAAGAAAAAATCTTGAAGTTTAAGATGGAGGTCGGTGTTAAGAGTTGGAAGCAACACAGATAGATTTTGTTTTAGTAACTATATACATGGAGAAATGACAACAAGACACTATCATCCTCTAAATGTGATGTGTGATGGTGGGTGGTTAAGAGACTGATGCGATGTGGCTGAGAGTTCTGAGGAAAAGAATGATTTCAAAAGTTGCCATTTATTGATAAAGTTTACACAATATATTTTTACATTATAGGGAAAGATGTCTCATTAGCCTAGCCGATAAGCCATGTTCATAGAAAACTGTTATCCATATTGGTAGAAAATTGTGTGATGTATAAAGCGAACTCTTCATTGTCAGAGGTAGATTTGTAGGTCTCATGCAATTTCGTAAGTTCAGACAGTAAGATGGTTGACCATTCCAACGTGGTGCCATATTTAAAACTCTACTCTGAGAGGAGGAATATAGCTATTTCAGTCAGATCACTTGAACAACCTTTTAGTGGCCATTTTAATGTGAACACCTTAAAATGACTGCTCGAAAGGGAATGGACTCACCATGTTTATTAGTCTTAGGTCAAAAAAAAAAGAAAGAATTTGTTTCTGGTTTCCGTTCACGTCATTTTCAAACCCACGCCTCAGGTCTTTTTTTTCTAGGTTTCAATGAAAGATAGGGGCAGATAATATACAATTATAGACTGGTGATGAGGTCAATACCTGTTTTTATGGACCCGAGAAAACAATATTGACCAAGGACGAAGTCCGCGGTCAATATTGTTTTCTCGGGTCCATAAAAAACAGGTATTGACCGAATCACCAGTCCATAATTGTTTTATTATGTTTTTGACACAGGAACGAAAAGAAAACAATGAAATACAGTCAAAAATGCAATTTGGTTTGAACAGCTGGAACTACGATCAGATGACGTCATGGTTACAATAGCATGACGTCATGCAACAATCGTTTGACGTCACTCAAGTCAATATTGCTTTTGGTCGGACTCGGGCTGGAGTCAATATGCTTTTCTGTCGACGGTCACGTGATGGCCTCTCGACCAATCAGATCGCTGGAAAAATATGCTCACATAATAACTAATTCTGTAGCCTCAGAAAACATTGGACATTGAAAATGTCACTCGTTTCTGTTGAGATTAAGTGTATATAAAGTTTGTGTAAAATTGAATTTATGTCTTCATTCGAAAAGGAGTATTATTCAGTCACTGGTATTTAAAGTTTATTTTCCTCTTCGTGAGATAATTTTATTTCAATATAAAGAACGGCATGCTACAAGGCCTTTTAAGGACAGTGATTAGCTTTTCAAGTATGTGATGTCAAAAAGGTCATAAATACAATGTGTTTGATTGGACGAATGTTGAATTATCGATTTCATCAATATGTGATGAAGATATCTTTTGAAAGGTTAAATTATGAATGGCTTTATAGATTGGTGTCTGTAGATAAAAATGTTTAACTTAATTAGTAATTCAAGGTTGATGCCTACACGTGTGAAATTGATGAATTTAGTTAATTCCTGGATATTATTTGCTTGACTTCAATGAATTTTGAAGTGTTGAAATCACCCTTTTAAAAGCAAAAAGCATTATGAATATTCATGAAGGTTCAAAATAATAAATTATATTAAACTTTTTCATATATTTCAACACATAGAACACTTTAGAATGATAAAGTATATATGAGAAATGGCATTAAAATTACTTATTTATATTTTGAATGCAGAATTGAAAGTTTGAATTATATTTATAAAAACGATATACTCATATGTGTAAATAAAGCTAATACCATTTTGTATCCTTCGTATTACGATGAGAAATTTGACATTATATCCAGATTCAGTAAACATTCTGGAATTAAAGATAATAAACATTTATAAAGATATTAAAGGGGAAGAATATCGTTTTTTATTACCCATATGGTTGAAAATAACCGAGTTAATATTATTGATATGAGCACATGTGCACATATCACGTTTGCCTAGCAACGATTGTTTCACCGCGGCTTCCCGTATTACGTCGCCTGTGACGTCATAAAATGATTGTTCGTGACGTCACTATAGCTTGCCGTCGCAAGGGAAGTGGGCCGTTTCCTGACTATTTTAACGCGAATCAAATGGAATAAAATGGGTAATAAAGAAATTATTACACTCGAAAGGGTGTCATATGACTTTTACGAAACTCGTGCAAATTTATGTATAACCCTCGCTCTCGCTCGGGCAATACAAAAATTCACACTCGTTTCGTAAAAGTCATATGACACACTTCCTCGGGTAATAATCTCTATTTAAATTAAATTTTAAAACACATTTTTGATTATCAACATGACAAATCACTTTCTATCCTCATTATCCCCAACTCGCAAAGATAAACTTAAATTTGAGCTTAAAATTACTTTCGAATTCTTTAGATATTTAGAGTCCGATAAGTCTTTATAAACATGAGAAAGTATTTAATTGAGGTCACACATGGCTATATGGATTAAAGATATTAGTAGAATAAGTGTCCGCGAAAATGTCTGACTTAGAGGGTGCGAGTTTAAAGGGGCAGTAGCACGCTTTTTGCAAAATTTATTTTTTCAAATTACTTATTTATAATGATAGTTTGTGCCATTTAAATTTACTTTAGAGGGTATAACATCTTATTACACAAAGGAATTATCCGTAGTAGTAATAACGGTGTGGCGTATAAAGCAAAAATTGCATGGCGGCCATTTTATTGTGAACACATTTTATTATTTCGAATGACAAAAACGATTCCAATGGCTTTTCTTAGCCATGTACACTAATTTATTAATTGGTTTTACGAAAAGAGAAGGGTGTTTTACGATTGGTGAAATTATTTTTCAAATACATTTCATCGGCTTATTTGAGCGAAAAAACGTGCTACTGCCCCTTTAAATACTGCAAGTGACTTGTTACAAGAATTTGCACTATTGAAGATAGTGTAATCCCAAATATCACAATTATGTTAAATTAATTTTTTTAGCAAAATATACAATTTGGAGATATGAGATATCTCATGAAAAGGAAACACAGAGTTTGTATTTTATTACTGACATTTTAATGATAATAATGATAATAACCGGCGATGTAGCTCAGTTGGTAGAGCGTCTGCTCATCATCCGGGAGGTTCGATTCCTGGCCGCATCATCCCAAAAGACGTTAAAAGTTGGGAGTTGTTGCTTGGCGCTCAGCAATATAAGGATAAAACAACGCTTGAACTGGCGCTGCAAAGTGGCTGCCGCTTGCCAATGCACAACCCGAATTTCCAACATTTACATTGAAATGAAGACAATAAAGTATTATTATTATTTTTTTTTTAAATGAAGGAAATTTTTAAACCGGCAAACTTGAGGCACTCTGTCACTGCTCACAGCACTTCATGAATTAAAACACACTAGTACTGCAGTCAAGGTGCTTGATTGACATTGGTACTCTGAAGTCTGGTGTCTCCAGGCAAAATTAATTACCTGGGCCCATATTTTCGAAGCTATCTTAGTGCTAAGATAGTAGCAAGTCAATGTTAATGTATGGCACTTACACCTATCTTAGCGCTAAGAGAGCTTCGAAAATATGGGTCCAGGTTTACAGTTTTTTTAGGGCATAAAGTCTGAAGGCAGGAGGAAAAGAAAAAAAAGCAATTTTGATCTGGTCTAAATAAAAAGTATCTAGGTAAGCAAAAAACACAGAGTTGATTGAGAAAATCATAATTTTTCAAGTCTTTGAAGTGCATTAGAAGTGGCAGTCGTAAGAACAGGAAGATTTTCTGGATAACAACTTCTTTAATGTGAAAATATACGACTATATACTCACTCCTTTATCATGTGGAAAACTTCTATATTATGAAAATACACAATGTTTTGGAGTATATACTCACTCATCCAGAAATCTTCCTGTTCTCGCTTATATTCTTAGTCTGTAGGTAAAATCTGAGAACATTCTGAGTCATTATTTTTTTTAAATGTTTCAAAATCAATGTAGGAGATACCATACACACACTGAATAAATTTGTTTTGCCTTCAGGAATATTTTAAAAATTTGTCCAAAATTGAGATTTCTTGATTTCAGAGGTTATTTCCTCTGCAGAGTTTGTCCATAGTGAGCTGTTACATTTGACCTGTATCGGGACAAATTAGATTCTAACCAAATTATTAATTACAAGTCTAGTCTTTTTGTAATTAAGAGTCAGATAAGCTGATGTTATATATATATATATATATATTCCACAACATAAATGTATAATCAACTATAAATAAACTATATTGGAAATCGGAAATTAGAATCTTTAGCAAAAATATGTTATGTTTTAAAGGGCTGTCACATTCTAACTAAATTATTACTAGAGTACTAATATGATGTCAATCTAAAGCACACTTTATTGCACAATGTGTAAGAACATTGTAGATTTATTAAACAGCGATAGCATAACATCAGAAAAGGTGTTAAATCTTTGATAAAATATGTTATGTTTTAAATGGATATCTCATTTTTACACATTTATTTATTACTATTATTGTAGAATCACATAAGTTAATAAACAGAATATATATATATATATATTTATGATAAATGTCACTATATATATACTCAAAGCATTATGTATAACATCAGAAATGACCTTTGTTAAATGTATGATTCCATGAGATATCTCATCTCTATCTAACCTAATTATTTATAATTAGCACAGGTATACGTGAACATCAAATCAGAAGATAATCCCAGCCTCCACAGGTAATCCTCTGTACGTGGCCGCTGTTTACTCTGTCATTATACCTCTGTATATGCAAGTGTCCCCACAGAGGAACTACATCTCGGTGTTAGATCAGAAAACAGCTACGAGTAGGAAGTGCTCTCTCAACATACCTGCAGTCGACCCTCTCTTTGTTTTTTTAAGTCAACCAACTCTCGTACATTTCAGTCCCTCCCCGCCCTTTTGGATTGTGTCGGAATTTTTTTAATCTCTGGGCAGGTTAAATCGGTCCACCTACGTGGGTTCGCTAACTAGATGCAGATGGGGTTTGGGCGTTTATATATCAAACATTGTACAGTCGTTCAGTGGAGGCAGGCAGATGGTTTCGGATTGTAGGGATGAGGGGATGTGTGTGTTCCTACCATGGGGAAATTTTTGTCAAAGGTAGAGTCATTTAAATTTATATTTTATTATTTTAGATGGTTTTCTTAATTTGTTAAAGGGACACTGCGTATGTTATTGTAGTAACATAGGTCAAAAGTTACCAAGTGTGTAATTTTATCGAGAAGTAATGACTGTTGTCGAAAATGACCCTTTTAATGCCATTCTCTTAGTATAGTTACATTATAAGATGTTTGGTCGTGATTATGTTCGAAAACAGGACAATGTTCCGCGGATGTTGTTCAAACGTTGTTTTGAAAACTTACAAGTAGCAGACAAAGAGACATATATTGGTTGGTACTGTTCAATGGAAATATAACTGGTATACTTGTAAATGGGGTGCTTGAAATCAGCTTCTCATCGTGTATTAAGCCGCTACATTTAAAGCAAGTTATTGTCAAATATTTGGTGTTAGGGGATACATATGCAAGTGGAGTGAAGTGATTTGGACGTAAATCAGGACAATTGATATTTTTGTATGTATCAAATCTAAATAAAATTTCATGAAAAACACGGAGTGTCCCTTTAATGGTTTAGACTTGTATTTATCATGCATGTGACATATAACCTTATCAGTATCAGAAATAGCGATTCCACCATATTGGGATGTGGTATCTTGATTTATTATATGACGATCGAGCAATGAAATACTGGGATTTATCAGTGAAATAAACTGTCTATCAAGCTACAGTGAAAATAACTTATATTTTCACTGCGAACAGTGACTGATATAGTTTGACGTCATAAAACAATGGTCTCACGCGGCGAATTGGCTCATGACGTCACAGTGTTACTGTGGTGATGGGCTGTTCCTAGCCGCCACTCGGCGTGAAAACGACCCTTTTCGGACATAATTATAATGGTAACATCATATAATAAATAGAATATCCGTCAATTCTTGACAAATACCATGTTTATCTCATCTCGTGAGGTAGAAAAGTTATATATATAACCTTTCTACCTCACTCGAAGAGATAAACATGGTATTAGTCAAGAAAAGACAGATATCCTCTATATCTTGACAAAATAGTGATGTATCAATTTATCACCCATTGATGGTTGAAAGTAACCTTGTTAATGATTTCAATAGGAGCCCAGCAACCATTGTTGTGACGTTGATAATTGTTCCTAAAATGCTATTTGGATTGATACGGTGGAGCACGGGGGTGTAGTGGTTAGCATGCTGGCCTCTCACGCCGACGACCTGGGTTCAAATCCCGGTGGAGACACCAAAGATTTGTGCCTTGGGTCGAATACTGTGTTGTGTCCTAAGGGCAAGGCACTTAATCCACATTGCACTCTGTCTACCCACCTGTACAAATGGGTACCTGAATACGGGAAGTACTGACTAAGCGCTTAGTAGCAGCTCTGAAAGTACAATTCCTTCAGGGTAATAATTGTAGTGCTTTGAGCATACTTTAGGGTGTGGAAAAGGCGCAATATAAGTACGCAATTATTAATTATTATTATTGTACATATTTGCACAAATTCAAATTATCTCACTCTAGTTGAGTATTCATCCACATATTTGATATTGATATTTGACATCTTTAGTCGAATACCATGTATATCTCATTGAGTGAAGTATAAATCTATATTTTCACAAGTGGCGCAGCCACGAGTGTAGATATTATATTTCTACTTCACGATATGAGATATACATGGTATTCGACGAGATTTATTTATTAGATTAGGTACATCCATTGTGTTGTTTGGGGTCACATATGCTAAACGTTATAAATTGTGTTATGTTATCGGGAAGTACTGACTGTTGCCGAAAATTGCCATTTTGATCTTAGTCGACTTAGTATATTGACGATATGAAGGTAAAAGTAGTGATTTCTGATCGAAAATCGGACAATTCACCGCGTGTTGCGTGCGTCAATGAGTCAAACGTAATATTAGAATCATATTTATGGTAGACAAACTGATAAATTTGGGTTGATCATGTTTAAAAGGTCATATAAGTACTGTACATGTAAATGGGACGTGTAGTTTCGATTTCTGCACATGTATAATGATGTTATTTTAATTGGAAACTAGTATGATATATTTGGAGATTCGGGATGAATATGCAAGCCGAGTGAATTTATTTGCAAAGTAAACAGCACATATGGTGAGTCCAAACGTATTAAAGCCTAATAAAATTTTATTAAACACAATGGATGCACCTTCAAGAAATTATGCATAGTGTGTAAATGATGGTAATTTTATGAATGGATCAGTCATGGTCACCTTGCTTTAATCGCTGTCTTCTTATGATGTCATCCTTTTGTTACAATGACATTTTATGATTGAAAGTGTTATTTCACTGAGGAGAATAACATGTTATTTCACTCAGTGAAAATACAGATTTTATTTTAACCAATAAATGTAGTATTTCACCAAGAGAATATAATATATGAGAATTATTAACATTATCAGCAAAAATCTGTCTTCTGGTCTGCAAAAAGATAAGTTTCCAACATAATATTATGTTTTACAAATTGGGGTGTGTCAGTCATATGGTACATGGTTCAGTTTTCAATATAAAAAAATCATGACTTTTACCTTTATGTTGTGACTATACTGAGCCGATTAACATTAAAATGGTAATTTTCGGTATACATGTATTTATTCAATACTTTTTTTCATGAAATTATACCTTTCATAATGTTTGACATCTGTGACTCCAACAGCATACCCTATGTCACTTTAGGGGTGGGGTAGCGCAGTGGTTAGAGCGTTTGGCTGGATAAAGAGGTCTAAGGTTTGAATCCTGCCAGGAGCTTGGCAACTTTTTCTGCAGTAGAGAACTGTTCTACACGCAGTAAGGTTTGGGTGCAATGTTACACTGAATTTCAGCATAGTACCACCCATGGTTCGCTAGTTCCAGCCGATGCTAGCAGGTTTCACTGCAATGCATATCACCATGTGTGTTAAAATTCAACATTTAAAATTAAATTTAAGAAGTTTCAAACATATAAAATTATCTTATTACCAACTAACTCTACAGACTGAAATCAATGCAATGAAAATTTGTATTAAGTAAAAACATAAAAGTAAAAGATATGGTTCAAACATTTTGACACAGCCCCTCTTGAAAATTTTTGCATAAATTTGATGGATCTCCTTGGTGACACATAATCACATGTGCACATGTACATGTAAATTAAGCTAATTGCAATATTCACGGTAAAATCATCAATCACTATGGTAATAGATGCTTGCAATAGACTATTGTTATGACGATATGCAATCGGCGTCAATTGTTAAAAACAACATCAAAATAACTGTTTTATTTTTATATTCTCATTGAATTATGAAGTTGCATATTATCAATGTTGTCATAAGTGTAGATGGTGTTTCCATAACAATGAACCAACATAAAAGAGAAACAACATGATTTCAGATGTTGAAGGTATTTTATGACTGCTTCAATCAGTAATGTGTCTGTGTTTTCAGGCGTGAAATGGTAGCATTTATAAGAGTTGTAACTTGTTTTAGAAAATGTAACTGTGTCTATACATGTAGCATTAATTTCACATTTGATTTTTCATTCAATACCACAATTGTTGATTTAAAAAATTTTTATTATTTTTTTATAACAAAAAAAGTCTTTTGAATGTACATGTATGTTACTGTACATGTAATTATGACAATATTGCCCTTATTTCCCTCAAGTAGGCACAAAGGTGACGTTAGAATGTAATAATGATTATTATGCCTGTCTGGGAGATATCTACGTACCTACCTGTGGTTATAGGTATATTGGCAGGAGACATTAGCTGATTGCTTCAGCAGGTAGGTAATCCATGCAGGTAATTATGTATTCAGTGTTAGGATATACAAGAAGCTAATTCATTAGTTATGCAATAATGATAATGGCTCCACAGTAATAACACAGTCCCATAGTGCCTGTTTGCAAAAATGTATTGCTCAATTATTCTGATCCAAGTAATGATACATTAATTCATTATTATGAAGCCTGTATGACTTAATAATCATAATGAATTCCAATAGCGCTAGTTTCCCAATAAACATTGCACTGAAAAAAGAAAGTTAGATTAGCCAAATAATGATTGATTTGGTTATAATGAAATTTGTAATAATAATGAATTTAGGTTTAAATAGTGCTTATTTTCATAAATTGTAAATTAAATTAGTTCAATATTTATTGAGAATTATCTTAGCTTGAACATGATATGCATTGAAAACAGAAAAGACAAAACTATATACAAGTCCTTTTGATGTCTGTCTGGGAACTCAGGGTTCATAACGTCATAGCCTCTGGTTAGCCAGTGTGCCGGGCATTCTGTGCTGTGGGTGGCCAGTGGTGGAAGAGTTAAGGGAACTGAAAAAGAAACTTAGGGAAATAATGTTACTGAATTTATGATAATGTTAATAATGCTAAGGCTGCATAAAAAAAATTAAATGTTTCTAGGACACATTTTTTTGACGAGGGTGGTAGGACTTTATTTTTATTTTTTTTGTTGGAAAAAATAATGATGCAGGAGGAGTACATTTAATTTTTCCATCAAAAATATAGCCTGAAAGTGGTTGAAGTATACAAAATGGAAGCACATCCGTTCCTGCAGACCCACATATTTGTTGGACAAATGGGATTTGGGTTTTTTCCAAAAGTGATGCGTCAAATTCTTAATTTATTGTTTAAAATGACAATAAAAAGTTGTCATGAACACAAATAAAAGTGATGTGCCGCTGCCTGAGAAACATTTAATTTTGTTTATTTAGCCTAATGGATTTAATGTGATAATGATTAAATTTTGATAATAAACATAAATATAGGGAATGTTTCCCAAAAGGTTTTTTTAATGAAGAAAGGTTTATCAATAAATCACAATGATAATGACAATGGTTTTATTATGATAATGATAAACACTTTTCTAATATACCTACACTTTTTAACAACTGAGAAACAATGTAGTCAATTTTCTAAATTTCCAAATTCTAAGTGATGATACTTTATAAAATGTCAGATTATAAATGAACATACATGTATAAGGAACCTGGGATCGAACCCGTGTCCTGTAGCTTTCTGGCCGATTTGACCTAACCATTACACCACGAAGCCAGCACCACGGGGAAAAGTGTAGGGTATCATTCGATACACTCGGAAAAGTATGGGTATATCTCTCACATATATCAATGCCAAGACCTCAAGACACAAGGAATGAATTCTTTTGAATAAATTTCATTTTTCTTATTTTCCTCTTTCTTTGGTATTTTAAAGTACAACTGGAGAAATAGCAAATGCTCAAAGACACTATTCACAAAATGACATCCTGTAGTAACATCTTTTACCAAAACAATTATCGAACCTCACACGTTATGTATAACATTTCATAACTACAACTATAAGGGGATGTCAACTATTATTACTAAGGCTGTGCAATATTATTGCAATACCAATATATTGCAATACAGAGATGTGCAATACACGTATTGCAATATGATTTTCATATCACAATATATTGCACCAACAAATATGAAGTCAAATTTAGTCATTTATCTTATAAAAGGCACATTTACTGGCTTAACTTGTATTAAGAAATTATTTTGAAGTGTGTGTTAGTCTGTATTACAAAATATCTTTTTAAAGATCTTTAAGTCATTTTATCAAATGTGTCATATTCAAACTGCAAAAAGAAGTATAAAAGTTGAATGTAGTGTTCATTTAGCATGTTGCAATATCATTGGCAATAATTAAAATGGTTTCTAGAGAATTATCTCATTGTCAGAGGATCATGCAATATATTGTGGTACGTATTGCAATACATTACAGTTCAGCAATACGTATTGCAATACAAAACTTGAGGCAATACACAGCCCTAATTATTACCATGAGTATAGCGATTACTTTTAAACCTCTCTTGAACATGGCCCAGTTGTTCTCTGTTGATAATTAAAGAGAGTGTTCTATCAGAGTACAGAAGATACTGTTTGGCTGACATTCAAATATTGTCTGAGAGGAGTAGGTATTGTTCAAATTCAGGAGAGCTCAATCTCATAATAAACCCCTTTCGAAGAATTGTTTACATCGCTCATCTATGATTGTAAAAAAATTTCTTTTCAACCTGATTGAATGCTGTAGATAATTCATATTTACATAGAATATATTGAGAACTAGTGCTTTAGTGATTTCAATTTGTCAGTGTTCTTCGTACTCATATAGTTAGACGGTTTGGGTTTTTATTCCTCTTAAATTTGGCCGGCATGGGTATACTTCTACTCAGTAATCACCAGAGCAGGTTAACAGGGCTGTACGTCCAAACCCAACTCGCCGATATGTATCCACTACATTCTAAGAGAGACACTTTACATGCACCTTTTTACAGGGTTCAGGTATAGTCAAAACATTTAAAATATTGCATAGTCACTCTTATCTATAAACTTTATGACAGCATTAAGTCAGTGAAGACACATTTGAAAATTTGGGTGGTGGAATGAAAAATAAAGTTTACTTTTTTCCCCCAATTACCCTCAAGTTTAAAAAATATATGATGAAAATACCACTTTCATGTTTTCTCTCTGCCAATGTGTGCCTTTTTTCAGCAAGCAGCCTTTCATTTTGTTAAGCGTTAACAAATTGGAAATGTCTAATTTCTTGTATTGCTAAAAATGCATGTGAGTATGCATGTTTAATCTTCTCTGAGAGATACGATACTACCATTCCATACATGAAACTAAACATACACCTCAATGAGATTGACTTTCCCTGCAAGTGAAAATTTGCACCAGTCTCCATCACTACCTACTTTCAACCTTGGTGTATTTCTATGAGGTTAAGGTATACCATGCATGATGCTATGCTGGCACCGAAAAGGTATTGAAATGCTTCAAGGCTACAGTGATGGTGACTGGCATAAATTATGACTTGTGTTGGAGGTTGCAGTCATATGTATACTTCTTTATCATATTTTCCAAAATCCTTCATTTTATTTTCAGATATGTGTTAATTCTTACCATTACAAGTTTTGATGCTATATTCTCTTATATCTAATTTGTTTTTGTTAGATGTTAGGTTGTTAATTTTGATTATGATTTGATTATGTTCTATTCAATGTAACAATTTTATTCTTTTGTATTTACCATCAGATGTAACATTGGATAATATTCTAATATTATTAAGTTCTCATTTTTTGGTTATTAGCTCATCAGGCCTGAAAGGCCCGATGGGCTTATGGCATGGGATGTCATCCGTCCATCCGTCCGTCCGTAAACTTTTCACTTTTTCGACTTCTTCTCCAGAACCAATGACTCTAGAGAGCTGAAATTTTATGTACAGACTCCTTGGCCAATGGGGATTCTAAATTGTAGATTATGTAACCCTGTGACCCCAAATAAGGGCCACATGGGTCACAACCTAAAAATCATTTTTCATTTTTTCTCCAGTCCCAAAAGCTCTAGAAAGCTAAAATGTTATGTACAGACTCTTTGGCCAATGGGGATTCTAAATTGTAGATTTAGTAACCCTGTGACCCCAAATAAGGGCCACATTGGTCACAACCTAAAAATCATTTTTCATCTTTTTCTCCAGTCCCAAAAGCTCTAGAAAGCTAAAATGTTATGTACAGACTCTTTGGCCAATGGGGATTCTAAATTGTAGATTTGGTGATCTTGTGACCCCAAATATGGATCACAGGGGTAATCACTTAAAACAGCTGTTTTAATGAACTGTGAAGATAATGAGATTTTATGTGCACTTCATATGTCAGCTTAAGAGTAATACTACATTATGGACATGTTTGATGTAATCAATGTGAAATAAGAATAGCCTGTGAACTGAATATTGTGACAGGATGCATAGGAATTTTTTTAAAAAGGGTTAACAAATGTTTTATTTTACATTAGATATGTGAACTAAATATGACTGGTGATGAAGTAAGATAAAACTATTAAAACTAGCTACATGAGTTTGTGATACCACATCTTCTTTTCCAATAAAGAAAAATAAATAAAGATGGGGAAAACAAAATTTAAAATATATAATTTACTGGCTGTGAGTCCAGGGTCTGCATGTTGCATAATTGCAGGTGTTGACCTGGGGAGTGACCACTCCCTGGCAGAGATGCAAACAGCAGCTTGCTAATACACAGAGGTTTCAGGTTACTTCTCTGCTGTGTTACTGATTTAGTCTTACACTCAGATGCTCAATAGAATTTATTCATTAAATATTGAAAAGGATCCTATGAAACTATGAGCCTATGAGAAACAGGATTTTTAGAAACAAATAGGGGCTCTTTTTCATTATGTAATAAAATGTTGATAATTTCGGGATAAAAATAGGAAGTAAAACAATAAACTGCAAAGGTCTACATTATTTATAATGAATATGGATTAATGTGTAACCAACTTTGATAATAAATTTGATGACTGAGCAATGACTTATTATGTGATATCTTAACCTTTTCCTTAGGGATAATTAATAACATGATTCCTGATGAGCTTCAGAGCCAGTGGCTCTATTTTTTTGTTTCATGTAAATTATTTGATACAATACCTCCACATAAATTTTTCTATTCTATCCAAATCTGTTCTCAGATTTTTAACAAAAGTTTTCCTTGATATTAATATCTGACCGTACATGAATTTAATATTATAAAATATGTTAGTGAATATGTATACTTGTGGTTATAATCACTTAATTTGATTATTAGCTATCCATTGTAAATATTTCATTTTGTTTTCAGAAGAAGAGCGAGGGAGATGGAGACAGTGATATCTTCTTTCGCGGCGCCTCGGGTGAAAGCGAGGCGGGTGAAAGCGAGGCAATTGACAGAGTCATTGTTCCACAAGCCGACGAGAATTGGACCTCCGAGTTCCCCTGGGCATGGGCCTACAGTGAGGAGGATGCACCCTGGCATGATGCCGTGCATAGAGAGAACGAATACTACGACCAGTGGTATGCAGAGAGAGCTGGCCTCAACCAATCCCAGTCTCCCTCAAGGGAGGCAACTCTGGATGGGGCCGAGACTGAAGGAGAGACAATTTCCAAACGAGTTTCGACACAAAGTGAAACCCAAGACGAGAGAGACAATTTGCATTTCAGAGAAGATTCCGTGGAGAGGATAAAACGTGATAATGACTATGTGCGTGAAAATAACGAAAATGACTTTCAGTTTGAGATTCTCGACAACCGAGAATCAACCACTACCGAAACTACTGATCTTTTGAAAATCATTGACGATGACAAAGATCATGAAGGGAAAGACCCTGAGTTTGATAAGACTGACTTCATTGATCCGACAAGTCCTACTGAGTTTGACGTGTCGGCTAGTGATGACACCGGTCTCAACATGTCGGTGTCGGATGCTGATGCTGATGCCGACACCACGGACCATGACACGGCACAGAGCATGAGCATATCTGACATGACCAGTTCCCAGTCTTCAGGGACCCTGTCCTGCGGGGATGTCATGTCTGACAGTATGTATGATAATCTTGATGATGTTGAAGTGCTTGAAACTCAAATCCTGACTTTTGAGGATCCAAATGTTTCCAAACTGTTATCTGATTCAGGGCATCTTACAGATCCAGACAGTGGACTCGACCGAACAATCGATGATTCCATGTTGGAGATTCTCAACGAATCTGAAAGTGATTCAAGTTCAAATATTTTATCTGAAAGGAGAATGGATGAAGAGAACACTGGATCCGATTTCAGAAGTTCTTTGAAACTGGACAGTGGAATATCAGATCAGAAAACCGACACCTTCAGTCATGAGATGTCCGAGGGTGGGGAGACTGCAGGTGATATTTCTGAAAGTCTGGACACAGAACTGAGCACATCACCTGCTGTGTCTCCTGACGAAGCCAAATCCCTTCATGATCTTACCAAAGATGACACATTTCGTGAGGCCCCAACTCATATCACAGAAACTCAGGAAGAATTTCATCAGTGGGGAACCTTTGACCAAAGCCTTTCATATTCACCATTTTCTACTGACGGGACCATAATCCAGAGTTCAGAAACTTCTGGAGTTGATAATACTGATTCATATACCAGTCAGCAAGAGTTATCTGACTCGAGAGACTTCTATTCCTATGATGATGATGAAAACTATCCAGACATTGCAAAAGAACTTGGCATGCTCTCCAGTTCTCAAACAAGACCAGAACTGAGCTTGGAGCAGTGCTCTGGTGCTGTATCAATTATTCCTGGCCAGCCGACAATAGTTGTGTCCCAATATCAGACCCCGGAGAGTACCCCTCAAGAGGAAACAGCAAATTACTCTTTCGATTCCTTGAGGAGTCAAGTGGTGCCTTCTGTTGTTAGTGAACAGGAGGATGACGAATTTCTTGCTTTTGAGAAAATGTGTGATACCGACGAACCTCAGTCAGAGTTCAAAGATAGTGAAGTTTGCGTGGAAGGTACTGAACAGGTCATGACATCACATACTTCTACAGAAGGCCAGCATGTCCAAGGTGAATCAACAGGTACAGAACCAATGTTTATAACATATGAACCATGTGGTGCAACCCTCGACAATGTCACTGAAGCAGACTTAAGAATTTCTTCAGAAGATGGATTCCAACAAACTGACGTGTATGATCCTGAACTTGAAACTGATCTATCAACCCAGATTCAAGATCCTAACCCAAATATCAGAACAGACATACCAGAGGTGACACATCTTGCATCAGTGTGTCCTGAAGACGAATTAGACACATTGCATCAAGTGCAAGGTGGTATGGAAGAATCAAATTTTGAAGCATCGTCTGTATCTGACAGTGAAGATATGGTGGCTAGTAATCAGCCAAATAGTTTGGAGAGTGAGACTATGAATGTGTGTGAGGAATCAAGTTCTGTTGTTACAGAATCAGAAACAGAATCTACAAGTGTTATGACTGTAGTTGAAAACAGACTTGTTGATTTTGATAGCATGTCTGAAAGTGCTTCGGTTGATGACTTGTCAAGGTTCAAAGACCAAGTATCACAGGAAATGAGTGCACTTGAACCATGTGATAGTGCAAAGCTTGATGAGACAAATGCACAAGATTCAAAATATGGAACTTTAACACAGACACCGATTGATTCTGATTTAGACACAGTCAATCTTGCAAAGCTTGACGAGAAATGTTTGCAAGATTCAACTTTAACATCTTCTGTCACTGAAGTTCAACAACAGGTTCTGGCTTCTTATTCAGAAGCGACTGAAGATGCAAAATCTGACGAGACCCCTCTGGATGTCACAAGAGATGAGACAGAGGAATCAACTTCCCCCTCTGACATTCAGCAGCAAGCGCTTGGTTCCTATTCAGAAGTGACTGATGTTGCAAATTCTGATAAGACTATTGAAGTCACAAGAGAGGAGACAGAGGAATCAACTGCCCCTCAGCAGCAAGTTCTGGATTCTGATATTAGTGCAAGTGAAGTGAGGTTAGCAGATCTATCTACTGTGACAAACTTACCCATAGGTCTCACAGCAGGTAGCTCAGTGGATGATATATCTACTGACAGTTCTTCAGATGTTAAATCTGCGTCTTCTGAAGTGACATATGAAACAGCCAGTGAAACATCTCATCATGCTGGTACATCAGTTGATGATCCATTCCTTTCAATGGTAGAGTCTTCTGTTGATGGGCCTCAATATGTTTCTACACAGTCAGAACAGTCTGACCAAAAAGCTCATGTTCCTGTTGAAACCTCAGATGATATGATAACTGAAGGGTCATCAGTTGACGATTCATCAGAATTTGGAATGAGTCAATTTGATGATGCAGATGGAACCTCGGTTGACCAAGAATACCAAGAAGAGTCCAAAGTTAATGTCCAACCAAGCGACGGTACACATGACTTGAAAGATCCAGAGATAACCATAATATCTGCTGTTGAACAGAAGGATAAGACAACACAAGACACATCATCAAATCTTCTGTCTGAGAAACTTGATGAGATGCAGTCTTCACAAGACATGTCTGATTCTATTAAAAGGCTGTCAGGGGCGTCATCAGAATATACGTCCTCTTCCGATTTCGGTGATGAAGATGCTATTGATGACATAAATGTGGCAGCTGCTCTCGCTAACTGGGACTCTGATTACAATGTCCTCCAATGTGAATCCATAGGTTTAACCTCTTTGTCTCAAGACAGGCTTATTGATCAGAGTTTGTCGGGTGAATCTATTTGTCCAACAAGTCAGCCTCCTCCTAATACTGAGATTGAAGTTGAATGTCCTTCCGAAGAAGGTTTTGATACAGGAAGTGAAACCCAAATCGGTGAAAAGATTCTAGAAGGCACTGGTATTGATACAGAATTATCTCCAGAAAATGAAAGTTGTGATGGAGAAAAGGAAAGCTTGAAATATGAAGTGATACAAGAAACTATGGATTTCCAGAAAGAACCTTTACAAACAATAGTTTTAAAGGATGAAAAAAGCAGTGATGGAACAGAATCTGCTGTGGTTGATCAAGATAGAGAGGTCACAAGCGGGATATCAAGTGTTGCGACAGAGGTGAAACAAGAGGAAATGGAGGTATGTTTAGAGACCAGACTCGAGCAAACTTACCAAAACGAACAAGATCAAATCCAGATGGTACCTGAACAAACTGAAACCTGTGTTCGAGAAATGGAGATTGACGGACACATGGAATTACATATGGGAACTGCAGAAACTTTAGCAACAAATGTTACTACAAGTAAATTGTCATTCGCTGGGGAAACATCATGCTCACCCTATGAGTATTCAAACAAAGAACTGAAGGAACTTGGAATAGTCGGACTCCAAAGAGCAAAGGCTTTTGTTGAGAATCCACATCCTATGACCGAGTGTGAGTTTCTTGTTCGATTTCTCACGGTTCATTCATTGACTGCAACTATCGAAGTACAAGAACCAATCCCAAGTGAGTCAGAAGACAGATTGGAAGAGGAAGAAATAAAAGAAGTAGATTCACTAAATACATTCAGTACTTTGTGTGTTGGAGAGACTATTGACTATAACCTGGCCACTGAAATGTTTCAGAGTATGAGAACATTTGATGATTTTACTCCAACTAGACGTTTTTCGTTACAACCGTATGTTATTGACACATGTAATTTAGAAATTTCGGGAGAAATTTTGATGAAGCCTTCAACCGAAAACATCAAGCAGGAAAAACAATTCATGACAAAGACCAAATCAAATGTAGGAGATCAATCACAAGATCCATTAATTGTAATAGACACCAAGGATAACAGTATTTCAAGCGAGGACAGAACTGACCAGAAGAACCCTGAAGAGTCTTCATCATTTGCTCCTGGGGGATGGTTTGGAAAAGTTGAATCTGGTGAAGAAATTATGGCTGAAATTCCTACACTCGAAAGTCAGGTACCAGAGCCAGTTACCGAAGAGGACACTGAATCTACAGAGGTTTCAAGCGAAGATAAAACAGATGAGAAGACAGCTGAAGAGGCCTCATCATTTGTTCCTGGAGGATGGTTTGACAAAGTTGAATCTGGTGAAGAAATTCTGCCTGAAATTACTACATTTGATGGACAGGTACCAGAGCCAGTTACCGAAGAGGACACTGAATCTACAGAGGTTTCAAGCGAAGATAAAACAGATGAGAAGACAGCTGAAGAGGCATCATCATTTGCTCCTGGAGGATGGTTTGACAAAGTTGAATCTGGTGAAGAAATTCTGGCTGAAATTACTACAGTTGATGGTCAGGTACCAGAGCCCGTTACCGAAGAGGACACGGAATCTACAGAGGTTTCAAGCGAAGATAAAACAGATGAGAAGACAGCTGAAGAGTCCTCATCATTTGCTCCTGGAGGATGGTTTGACAAAGTTGAATCTGGTGAAGAAATTCTGGCTGAAATTACTACAGTTGATGGTCAGGTACCAGAGCCAGTTACCGAAGAGGACACTGAATCTACAGAGGTTTCAAGCGAAGATAAAACAGATGAGAAGACAGCTGAAGAGGCATCATCATTTGCTCCTGGAGGATGGTTTGACAAAGTTGAATCTGGTGAAGAAATTCTGGCTGAAATTACTACAGTGGATGGTAAGGTACCAGAGCCAGTTACCGAAGAGGACACTGAATCTACAGAGGTTTCAAGCGAAGATAAAACAGATGAGAATACAGCTGAAGACACCACATCATTTGCCCCTGGAGGATTTTTTGACAAAATTGAATCTGGTGAAGAAAGTCTGCCTGAAATAAGAATAACGGAAGGTCAGGTACCAGAGTCAGTTACCGAAGAGGACACTGAATCTACAGAGGTTTCAAGCGAAGATAAAACAGATGAGAAGACAGCTGAAGACTCCACATCATTTGCTCCTGGAGGATGGTTTGACAAAGTTGAATCTGGTGAAGAAATTATGGCTGAAATTCCTACACTCGAAAGTCAGGTACCAGAGCCAGTTACCGAAGAGGACACCGAATCTACAGAGGTTTCAAGCGAAGATAAAACAGATGAGAAGACAGCTGAAGACTCCACATCATTTGCTCCTGGAGGATGGTTTGACAAAATTGAATCTGGTGAAGAAATTCTGGCTGAAATTACTACAGTGGATGGTCAGGTACCAGAGCCAGTTACCGAAGAGAACACTGAATCTACAGAGGTTTCAAGCGAAGATAAAACAGATGAGAAGACAGCTGAAGAATCCTCATCATTTGCTCCTGGAGGATGGTTTGACAAAGTTGAATCTGGTGAAGAAATTCTGGCTGAAATTACTACAGTGGATGGCCAGGTACCAGAGCCAGTTACCGAAGAGGACACTGAATCTACAGAGGTTTCAAGCGAAGATAAAACAGATGAGAATACAGCTGAAGACACCACATCATTTGCCCCTGGAGGATTTTTTGACAAAATTGAATCTGGTGAAGAAAGTCTGCCTGAAATAAGAATAACGGAAGGTCAGGTACCAGAGTCAGTTACCGAAGAGGACACTGAATCTACAGAGGTTTCAAGCGAAGATAAAACAGATGAGAAGACAGCTGAAGACTCCACATCATTTGCTCCTGGAGGATGGTTTGACAAAGTTGAATCTGGTGAAGAAATTCTGGCTGAAATTACTACAGTGGATGGTCAGGTACCAGAGCCAGTTACCGAAGAGGACACTGAATCTACAGAGGTTTCAAGCGAAGATAAAACAGATGAGAAGTCAGCTGAAGAGTCCTCATCATTTGCTCCTGGGGGATGGTTTGACAAAGTTGAATCTGGTGAAGAAATTCTGGCTGAAATTACTACAGTTGATGGTCAGGTACCAGAGCCAGTTACCGAAGAGGACACTGAATCTACAGAGGTTTCAAGCGAAGATAAAACAGATGAAAAGACAGCTGAAGAGGCATCATCATTTGCTCCTGGAGGATGGTTTGACAAAGTTGAACATGGTGAAGAAATTCTGGCTGAAATTACTACAGTTGATGGTCAGGTACCAGAGCCCGTTACCGAAGAGGACACGGAATCTACAGAGGTTTCAAGCGAAGATAAAACAGATGAGAAGACAGCTGAAGAGGCATCATCATTTGCTCCTGGAGGATGGTTTGACAAAGTTGAATCTGGTGAAGAAATTCTGGCTGAAATTACTACAGTGGATGGTCAGGTACCAGAGCCCGTTACTGAGGAGGACACGGAATCTACAGAGGTTTCAAGCGAAGATAAAACAGATGAGAAGACAGCTGAAGAGTCCTCATCATTTGCTCCTGGAGGATGGTTTGACAAAGTTGAATCTGGTGAAGAAATTCTGGCTGAAATTACTACAGTGGATGGTCAGGTACCAGAGCCACTTACCGAAGAGGACACTGAATCTACAGAGGTTTCAAGCGAAGATAAAACAGATGAGAAGACAGCTGAAGAGTCCTCATCATTTGCTCCTGGGGGATGGTTTGACAAAGTTGAATCTGGTGAAGAAATTCTGGCTGAAATTACTACAGTGGATGGTCAGGTACCAGAGCCAGTTACCGAAGAGGACACTGAATCTACAGAGGTTTCAAGCGAAGATAAAACAGATGAGAAGACAACTGAAGAGTCCTCATCATTTGCTCCTGGAGGATGGTTTGACAAAGTTGAATCTGGTGAAGAAATTCTGGCTGAAATTACTACAGTGGATGGTCAGGTACCAGAGCCAGTAACCGAAGAGGACACTGAATCTACAGAGGTTTCAAGTGAAGATAAAACAGTTGAGAAGACAGCTGAAGACTCCACATCATTTTCTCCTGGAGGATGGTTTGACAAAGTTGAATCTGGTGAAGAAATTCTGGCTGAAATTACTACAGTGGATGGTCAGGTACCAGAGCCAGTAACCGAAGAGGACACTGAATCTACAGAGGTTTCAAGTGAAGATAAAACAGTTGAGAAGACAGCTGAAGACTCCACATCATTTGCTCCAGGAGGATGGTTTGACAAAGTTGAATCTGGTGAAGAAATTCTGGCTGAAATTACTACAGTAGACGGTCAGGTACCAGAGTCAGTTACCGAAGAGGACACTGAATCTACAGAGGTTTCAAGCGAAGATAAAACAGATGAGAAGACAGCTGAAGAGGCATCATCATTTGCTCCTGGAGGATTTTTTGACAAAATTGAATCTGGTGAAGAAAGTCTGGCTGAAATTACTACAGTGGATGGTCAGGTACCAGAGCCAGTTACCGAAGAGGACACTGAATCTACAGAGGTTTCAAGCGAAGATAAAACAGAAGAAAAGACAGCTGAAGAGGCATCATCATTTGCTCCTGGAGGATGGTTTGACAAAGTTGAATCTGGTGAAGAAATTCTGGCTGAAATTACTACAGTGGATGGCCAGGTACCAGAGCCAGTTACCGAAGAGGACACTGAATCTACAGAGGTTTCAAGCGAAGATAAAACAGAAGAAAAGACATCTGAAGAGGCATCATCATTTGCTCCTGGAGGATGGTTTGACAAAGTTGAATCTGGTGAAGAAATTCTGGCTGGAATTACTACAGTGGATGGTCAGGTACCAGAGTCAGTTACCGAAGAGGACACTGAGTCTACAGAGATTTTAAGCGAGGATTTAGCAGATGAGAAGACAGCTGAAGAGGCATCATCATTTGCTCCTGGAGGATGGGTTGACAAAGTTGAATCTGGTGAAGAAATTCTGGCTGAAATTACTACAGTGGATGGTCAGGTACCAGAGCCAGTTACCGAAGAGGACACTGAATCTAAAGAGGTTTCAAGCGAAGATAAAACAGATGAGAAGACAGCTGAAGACACCACATCATTTGCCCCTGGAGGATTTTTTAACAAAATTGAATCTGGTGAAGAAAGTCTGGCTGAAATAAGTATAAAGGAAGGTCAGGTACCAGAGCCAGTTACCGAAGAGGACACTGAATCTACAGAGGTTTCAAGCGAAGATAAAACAGATGAGAAGACAGCTGAAGAGGCATCATCATTTGCTCCTGGAGGATGGTTTGACAAAGTTGAATCTGGTGAAGAAATTCTGGCTGAAATTACTACAGTGGATGGTCAGTTACCAGAGCCAGTTACCGAAGAGGACCCTGAATCTACAGAGGTTTCAAGCGAGGATAAAACAGATGAGAAGACAGCTGAAGAGGCATCATCATTTGCTCCTAGGGAATTTTTTGACAAAATTGAATCTGGTGAAGAAAGTCTGGCTGAAATAAGTATAACGGAAGGTCAGGTACCAGAGCCAGTTACCGAAGAGGACACTGAATCTACAGAGGTTTCAAGCGAAGATTTAACAGATGAGAAGACAGCTGAAGAGTCCTCATCATTTGCTCCTGGAGGATGGTTTGACAAAGTTGAATCTGGTGAAGAAATTCTGGCTGAAATTACTACAGTGGATGGTCAGGTACCAGAGCCAGTTACCGTAGAGGACACTGAATCTACAGAGATTTTAAGCGAAGATAAAACAGATGAGAAGACAGCCGGGGAGGCATCATCATTTGCTCCTGGAGGATGGTTTGACAAAGTTGAATCTGGTGAAGAAATTCTGGCTGAAATTACTACAGTTGATGGTCAGGTACCAGAGCCAGTTACCGAAGAGGACATTGAGTCTACAGAGGTTTCAAGCGAAGATAAAACAGATGAGAAGACAGCTGAAGACACCACATCATTTGCCCCTGGAGGATTTTTTGACAAAATTGAATCTGGTGAAGAAAGTCTGGCTGAAATAAGTATAACGGAAGGTCAGGTACCAGAGTCAGTTACTGAAGAGGACACTGAGTCTACAGAGATTTCAAGCGAAGATTTAACAGATGAGAAGACAGCTGAAGAGGCATCATCATTTGCTCCTGGGGGATGGTTTGACAAAGTTGAATCTGGTGAAGAAATTCTGGCTGAAATTACTACAGTGGATGGTCAGGTACCAGAGTCAGTTACCGAAGAGGACACTGAATCTACAGAGGTTTCAAGCGAAGATAAAACAGATGAGAAGACAGCTGAAGAGGCATCATCATTTGCTCCTGAAGGATTTTTTGACAAAATTGAATCTGGTGAAGAAAGTCTGGCTGAAATTACTACAGTGGATGGTCAGGTACCAGAGCCAGTTACCGAAGAGGACACTGAATCTACAGAGGTTTCAAGCGAAGATAAAACAGAAGAAAAGACATCTGAAGAGGCATCATCATTTGCTCCTGGAGGATGGTTTGACAAAGTTGAATCTGGTGAAGAAATTCTGGCTGGAATTACTACAGTGGATGGTCAGGTACCAGAGTCAGTTACCGAAGAGGACACTGAGTCTACAGAGATTTCAAGCGAAGATAAAACAGAAGAAAAGACATCTGAAGAGGCATCATCATTTGCTCCTGGAGGATGGTTTGACAAAGTTGAATCTGGTGAAGAAAGTCTGGCTGAAATTACTACAATGGATGGTCAGGTACCAGAGCCAGTTACCGAAAAGGACACTGAATCTACAGAGGTTTCAAGCGAAGATAAAACAGAAGAAAAGACATCTGAAGAGGCATCATCATTTGCTCCTGGAGGATGGTTTGACAAAGTTGAATCTGGTGAAGAAAGTCTGGCTGAAATTACTACAATGGATGGTCAGGTACCAGAGCCAGTTACCGAAGAGGACACTGAATCTACAGAGGTTTCAAGCGAAGATAAAACAGAAGAAAAGACATCTGAAGAGGCATCATCATTTGCTCCTGGAGGATGGTTTGACAAAGTTGAATCTGGTGAAGAAATTCTGGCTGGAATTACTACAGTGGATGGTCAGGTACCAGAGTCAGTTACCGAAGAGGACACTGAGTCTACAGAGATTTTAAGCGAGGATTTAGCAGATGAGAAGACAGCTGAAGAGGCATCATCATTTGCTCCTGGAGGATGGGTTGACAAAGTTGAATCTGGTGAAGAAATTCTGGCTGAAATTACTACAGTGGATGGTCAGGTACCAGAGCCAGTTACCGAAGAGGACACTGAATCTAAAGAGGTTTCAAGCGAAGATAAAACAGATGAGAAGACAGCTGAAGACACCACATCATTTGCCCCTGGAGGATTTTTTAACAAAATTGAATCTTGTGAAGAAAGTCTGGCTGAAATAAGTATAAAGGAAGGTCAGGTACCAGAGCCAGTTACCGAAGAGGACACTGAATCTACAGAGGTTTCAAGCGAAGATAAAACAGATGAGAAGACAGCTGAAGAGGCATCATCATTTGCTCCTGGAGGATGGTTTGACAAAGTTGAATCTGGTGAAGAAATTCTGGCTGAAATTACTACAGTGGATGGTCAGTTACCAGAGCCAGTTACCGAAGAGGACCCTGAATCTACAGAGGTTTCAAGCGAGGATAAAACAGATGAGAAGACAGCTGAAGAGGCATCATCATTTGCTCCTAGGGAATTTTTTGACAAAATTGAATCTGGTGAAGAAAGTCTGGCTGAAATAAGTATAACGGAAGGTCAGGTACCAGAGCCAGTTACCGAAGAGGACACTGAATCTACAGAGGTTTCAAGCGAAGATTTAACAGATGAGAAGACAGCTGAAGAGTCCTCATCATTTGCTCCTGGAGGATGGTTTGACAAAGTTGAATCTGGTGAAGAAATTCTGGCTGAAATTACTACAGTGGATGGTCAGGTACCAGAGCCAGTTACCGTAGAGGACACTGAATCTACAGAGATTTTAAGCGAAGATAAAACAGATGAGAAGACAGCCGAGGAGGCATCATCATTTGCTCCTGGAGGATGGTTTGACAAAGTTGAATCTGGTGAAGAAATTCTGGCTGAAATTACTACAGTTGATGGTCAGGTACCAGAGCCAGTTACCGAAGAGGACATTGAGTCTACAGAGGTTTCAAGCGAAGATAAAACAGATGAGAAGACAGCTGAAGACACCACATCATTTGCCCCTGGAGGATTTTTTGACAAAATTGAATCTGGTGAAGAAAGTCTGGCTGAAATAAGTATAACGGAAGGTCAGGTACCAGAGTCAGTTACTGAAGAGGACACTGAGTCTACAGAGATTTCAAGCGAAGATTTAACAGATGAGAAGACAGCTGAAGAATCCTCATCATTTGCTCCTGGAGGATTATTTGACAAAGTTGAATCTGGTGAAGAAATTCTGGCTGAAATTACTACAGTGGATGGTCAGGTACCAGAGCCAGTAACCGAAGAGGACACTGAATCTACAGAGGTTTCAAGCGAAGATAAAACAGATGAGAAGACAGCTGAAGAGGCATCATCATTTGCTCCTGGAGGATGGTTTGACAAAGTTGAATCTGGTGAAGAAATTCTGGCTGAAATTACTACAGTGGATGGTCAGGTACCAGAGCCACTTACCGAAGAGGACACTGAATCTACAGAGGTTTCAAGCGAATATAAATCAGAAGAGAAGACAGCTGAAGAGACATCATCATTTGCTCCTGGAGGATGGTTTGACAAAGTTGAATCTGGTGAAGAAATTCTGGCTGAAATTACTACAGTGGATGGTCAGGTACCAGACCCAGTTACCGAAGAGGACACTGAATCTACAGAGGTTTCAAGCGAAGATAAATCAGAAGAGAAGACAGCTGAAGAGGCATCATCATTTGCTCCTGGAGGATGGTTTGACAAAGTTGAATCTGGTGAAGAAATTCTGGCTGAAATTACTACAGTGGATGGTCAGGTACCAGAGCCAGTTACCGAAGAGGACACTGAGTCTACAGAGGTTTCAAGCGAAGGTAAAACAGATGAGAAGACAGCTGAAGACTCCACATCATTTGCTCCTGGAGGATGGTTTGACAAAGTTGAATCTGGTGAAGAAATTCTGGCTGAAATTACTACAGTTGATGGTCAGATACCAGAGCCAGTTACCGAAGAGGACATTGAGTCTACAGAGGTTTCAAGCGAAGATAAAACAGATGAGAAGACAGCTGAAGACACCACATCATTTGCCCCTGGAGGATTTTTTGACAAAATTGAATCTGGTGAAGAAAGTCTGGCTGAAATAAGTATAACGGAAGGTCAGGTACCAGAGTCAGTTACTGAAGAGGACACTGAGTCTACAGAGATTTCAAGCGAAGATTTAACAGATGAGAAGACAGCTGAAGAATCCTCATCATTTGCTCCTGGAGGATTATTTGACAAAGTTGAATCTGGTGAAGAAATTCTGGCTGAAATTACTACAGTGGATGGTCAGGTACCAGAGCCAGTAACCGAAGAGGACACTGAATCTACAGAGGTTTCAAGCGAAGATAAAACAGCTGAGAAGACAGCTGAAGAGGCATCATCATTTGCTCCTGGAGGATGGTTTGACAAAGTTGAATCTGGTGAAGAAATTCTGGCTGAAATTACTACAGTGGATGGTCAGGTACCAGAGCCACTTACCGAAGAGGACACTGAATCTACAGAGGTTTCAAGCGAATATAAATCAGAAGAGAAGACAGCTGAAGAGACATCATCATTTGCTCCTGGAGGATGGTTTGACAAAGTTGAATCTGGTGAAGAAATTCTGGCTGAAATTACTACAGTGGATGGTCAGGTACCAGACCCAGTTACCGAAGAGGACACTGAATCTACAGAGGTTTCAAGCGAAGATAAATCAGAAGAGAAGACAGCTGAAGAGGCATCATCATTTGCTCCTGGAGGATGGTTTGACAAAGTTGAATCTGGTGAAGAAATTCTGGCTGAAATTACTACAGTGGATGGTCAGGTACCAGAGCCAGTTACCGAAGAGGACACTGAGTCTACAGAGGTTTCAAGCGAAGGTAAAACAGATGAGAAGACAGCTGAAGACTCCACATCATTTGCTCCTGGAGGATGGTTTGACAAAGTTGAATCTGGTGAAGAAATTCTGGCTGAAATTACTACAGTTGATGGTCAGGTACCAGAGCCAGTTACCGAAGAGGACATTGAGTCTACAGAGGTTTCAAGCGAAGATAAAACAGATGAGAAGACAGCTGAAGACACCACATCATTTGCCCCTGGAGGATTTTTTGACAAAATTGAATCTGGTGAAGAAAGTCTGGCTGAAATGAGTATAACGGAAGGTCAGGTACCAGAGTCAGTTACTGAAGAGGACACTGAGTCTACAGAGATTTCAAGCGAAGATTTAACAGATGAGAAGACAGCTGAAGAATCCTCATCATTTGCTCCTGGAGGATTATTTGACAAAGTTGAATCTGGTGAAGAAATTCTGGCTGAAATTACTACAGTGGATGGTCAGGTACCAGAGCCAGTAACCGAAGAGGACACTGAATCTACAGAGGTTTCAGGCGAAGATAAAACAGATGAGAAGACAGCTGAAGAGGCATCATCATTTGCTCCTGGAGGATGGTTTGACAAAGTTGAATCTGGTGAAGAAATTCTGGCTGAAATTACTACAGTGGATGGTCAGGTACCAGAGCCACTTACCGAAGAGGACACTGAATCTACAGAGGTTTCAAGCGAATATAAATCAGAAGAGAAGACAGCTGAAGAGACATCATCATTTGCTCCTGGAGGATGGTTTGACAAAGTTGAATCTGGTGAAGAAATTCTGGCTGAAATTACTACAGTGGATGGTCAGGTACCAGACCCAGTTACCGAAGAGGACACTGAATCTACAGAGGTTTCAAGCGAAGATAAATCAGAAGAGAAGACAGCTGAAGAGGCATCATCATTTGCTCCTGGAGGATGGTTTGACAAAGTTGAATCTGGTGAAGAAATTCTGGCTGAAATTACTATAGTGGATGGTCAGGTACCAGAGCCACTTACCGAAGAGGACACTGAGTCTACAGAGGTTTCAAGCGAAGGTAAAACAGATGAGAAGACAGCTGAAGACTCCACATCATTTGCTCCTGGAGGATGGTTTGACAAAGTTGAATCTGGTGAAGAAATTCTGGCTGAAATTACGACAGTGGATGGTCAGGTACCAGAGCCAGTTACCGAAGAGGACACTGAATCTACAGAGGTTTCAAGCGAAGGTAAAACAGATGAGAAGACAGCTGAAGACTCCAACTCATTTGCTCCTGGAGGATGGTTTGACAAACTTGAATCTGGTGAAGAAATTCTGGCTGAAATTACTACAGTGGATGGTCAGTTACCAGAGCCAGTTACCGAAGAGGACCCTGAATCTACAGAGGTTTCAAGCGAGGATAAAACAGATGAGAAGACAGCTGAAGAGGCATCATCATTTGCTCCTAGGGAATTTTTTGACAAAATTGAATCTGGTGAAGAAATTCTGGCTGAAATTACTACAGTGGATGGTCAGGTACCAGAGCCAGTTACCGAAGAGGACACTGAGTCTACAGAGGTTTCAAGCGAAGGTAAAACAGATGAGAAGACAGCTGAAGACTCCACATCATTTGCTCCTGGAGGATGGTTTGACAAAGTTGAATCTGGTGAAGAAATTCTGGCTGAAATTACGACAGTTGATGGTCAGGTACCAGAGCCAGTTACCGAAGAGGACACTGAATCTACAGAGGTTTCAAGCGAAGGTAAAACAGATGAGAAGACAGCTGAAGACTCCACATCATTTGCTCCTGGAGGATGGTTTGACAAAGTTGAATCTGGTGAAGAAATTCTGGCTGAAATTACTACAGTGGATGGTCAGTTACCAGAGCCAGTTACCGAAGAGGACCCTGAATCTACAGAGGTTTCAAGCGAGGATAAAACAGATGAGAAGACAGCTGAAGAGGCATCATCATTTGCTCCTAGGGAATTTTTTGACAAAATTGAATCTGGTGAAGAAAGTCTGGCTGAAATAAGTATAACGGAAGGTCAGGTACCAGAGCCAGTTACCGAAGAGGACACTGAATCTACAGAGGTTTCAAGCGAAGATTTAACAGATGAGAAGACAGCTGAAGAGTCCTCATCATTTGCTCCTGGAGGATGGTTTGACAAAGTTGAATCTGGTGAAGAAATTCTGGCTGAAATTACTACAGTGGATGGTCAGGTACCAGAGCCAGTTACCGTAGAGGACACTGAATCTACAGAGATTTTAAGCGAAGATAAAACAGATGAGAAGACAGCCGAGGGGGCATCATCATTTGCTCCTGGAGGATGGTTTGACAAAGTTGAATCTGGTGAAGAAATTCTAGCTGAAATTACTACAGTGGATGGTCAGTTACCAGAGCCAGTTACCGAAGAGGACACTGAATCTACAGAGGTTTCAAGCGAAGATAAAACAGAAGAGAAAACAGCTGAAGAGGCATCATCATTTGTTCCTGGAGGATGGTTTGACAAAGTTGAATCTGGTGAAGAAGTTTTTGCTGAAATTACGACAGTGGATGGTCAGTTACCAGAGACAGTTACCGAAGAGGACACTGAATCTACAGAGGTTTCAAGCGAAGATAAATCAGATGAGAAGACATCTGAAGAGGCATCATCATTTGCTCCTGGAGGATGGTTTGACAAAGTTGAATCTGGTGAAGAAATTCTAGCTGAAATTACTACAGTGGATGGTCAGGTACCAGAGCCAGTTACCGAAGAGGACACTGAATCTACAGAGGTTTCAAGCGAAGGTAAAACAGATGAGAAGACAGCTGAAGAGTCCTCATCATTTGCTCCTGGAGGATGGTTTGACAAAGTTGAAATTGGTGAAGAAATTCTGGCTGAAATTACCACAGTGGATGGTCAGGTACCAGAGCCAGTTACCGAAGAGGACAGTGAATCTACAGAGGTTTCAAGCGAAGATAAAACAGAAGAGAAGACAGCTGAAGAGTCCTCATCATTTGCTCCTGGAGGATGGTTTGACAAAGTTGAATCTGGTGAAGAAATTCTGGCTGAAATTACCACAGTGGATGGTCAGGTACCAGAGCCAGTTACCGAAGAGGACAGTGAATCTACAGAGGTTTCAAGCGAAGATAAAACAGAAGAGAAGACAGCTGAAGAGCCAACATTATTTGCTCCTGGAGGATGGTTTGACAAAGTTGGATCTGATGAAGAAATTCTGGCTGAAATTACTACAGTGGATGGTCAGGTACCAGAGCCAGTTACCGAAGAGGACACTGAATCTACTGAGGTTTCGTCTGAGAAAACAGAAAGTGTTGGTGATCTGGAAGGAGACCGAACTCTCTATGACATTGCTGGTGATGCTACATTAGATCTGTTCACTTTTCAATCACCTGATTGTGACAGTAATATCCTTATGTCATCTGTCGAATCCAGAGATGAGGATACTAATTCCACGTACTTAGACGATTCAGTACTGACAGATTCGCCATTGCAAACTGAGGAAATAATAGAAGTTTGTGAAGAGTTGGAATCAAATGAAATATGTTTGAAGGATACCTTATCAAGTGGGACAACAGATTGGTCAATATCATCTCCTGGTCAGATCTTTAGGTCGATGGTGCTTGAAAACTTTTCACCCCCAGAACTTGATGAATGTTCTAGAGAGCAGCTACCTACTTCCCAGAATGACAATGAGGAAGGTCAACAATTTGATAGAACTAGGTTTTTAAATGCAATTGAAAAAGTCCAGTCAGCAACCCTGGAACCTCTGTCTGTTGCTATTGACAACAATGACTTTCAACGAACCAAGGTCAGTGCCATACAAGAGGAACATAATGACGATGATGATATTGATAGAATAGAAAACAGAAATCTCTCCTTAGCTGACTATGATTCTTATGAAGAATTAGATGACCCACAGGAAAAGTTTATCAAGACAGAAGAACGAGAATGTGATAGTGAAAGTCTGGCTGAAACTGAAATGGAAGAATTTGAACCACTTACTCCACCCTGTGAAGAATATCATTCCAGCTACTCAACAGATTCAGAGGATGATACAGCCACCCTTCTAGATGTTGGTGGCATGAAAGTCAACATCGATTGTATTCTTGATGGGGCTGTCAAAAATGAAAACTCTGATCATCAAGTGCAATTTCTGTCATTTCGGTCATTAAGTGAAGATTTATCTGATGAACTGTCCTTGCAGGATGACATTAAACTCATTTCACACACAATTATTCCACAAGTTCAATGCCAAGAACAACAAGACAAAGAAGACTCTCTGGACGAAAGCGGTACAGAGAACTCTGAAACATCGAGCAATATTGAAGCCACAGAGGAGGAGAAACAGACGAACTTATCAATATCTGAAGAGGCTTCCCTCAATAGACAAGATTCTGAATCATCACAATATGTTACTGTTGAAGAAGATTTCCCTGAGACAGATACCAGTTGCAGTGAATCAACTACAGATCTAGCAGACACCCAGGACACAGAAGATGGTGCATCACAGATTGACGAGGAGGAGACAGAGGAGGAAGAGGCTAGTGAATCAAGCTACAGTGAATATGAGGAAGATGTGGAGGAGGAGGAAGACGAGGCTGAGGAATATGAAACCGATGAGACAGCATCAGTAGCAACATCAGGAGTTACAGAAAATGCTTCAGAGGTTGATGAAGATGATGATGAAGAAAGAGATTATGATGACGAAGAAGAAGGTTCATGCACAGAACAAGAAGATGAAGAAGTTGACAAGGAATCTGATGCTGAATCAGTGGAAGAGGATGAATCCCTTGGCAAAGCATTTCTCGGGTTTGAAAACGTTGAATCATTAGCGAACGATGAAACTGTTGAACCTCGTGCAGATTCCGTCACAGAAGACGAAGCCATTGTAACACATGTAGATCCAGTTACAAAGGATGAAGCCATTGAACCACAAGCAGAACCAGTCACAGAATATGAAGCCATTGAACCACAAGCAGATTCAGTCACAGGGGATGAAGTTATTGAACCTCATTCAGATTCAGTCACAGAGGATGAAGAAGCAGGACTTGAGTGTGAACAAACACTTTCTATTAATGAAACTATGAAAACTGAAGACTTAAATGATGGAATGTTGACAGAAAGTTTAACATCCAGTGATGCTACCGAATCAGAAGTTGATTTCTCAAATGCCACAGAAGCAGAATTCTTCCATGAAGTCAAGCGCCAAATGTCACAAGAAGAGACAGGGACACAGTCAGAGAAACCAACAGAGCCTGAAGCAGCTTCTCCAGATGCACTGAATGAGAAGAAAGATGTCGAAAATACACGTACTGACTTGTTTCAAGGTTAGTTGAATTAATCAACCACAGATAATGGTATGAAATGATAAGGATATCTTATGCTGGAATGTTAAATCATTTGACTTCAATCTTATCTAAATATTGTATAGATGGATTTACTTGCTTTTATGCTTGATTCTAATAAATTAATAAATTGTTCATAACATATAACAATATATAACATATAACAATTTATACTTTTTCTGAATATGATGACAAAGTGTCACCACATAAGGAACACTGGCTTTTACTTTAGCTTTTATAAGAAATAACACTTTCAGTTTATGTGCTAAAGAGGGAATAAGATGTTCCTATGGCATGTTTAATAATAAATGTTTGATTTTCTCATTACAGAAGAGTCAGAAAGGAAAGTCGACAGAGCAGAAATAGGAGCTTGTGCAGCTGAACCAACAGAAGTGAGAAAGAGGGAAAGTCCAAAGCCTGGAAGCAAGAGAGCATCAAGGGAGAGGGAGCTGATTGAAGCAGAACAAGAACTGGCTAGGCATCGGGAGAAAAGATCTCATCTGGAGTCAGAGATGTACGATTTGCTTTCAGAAATCCTTACACTTGTTTCTGATACTTCAGAGAACAAGGAGAATGAGGCTGATTCTTCTGACAGTCGATCAAAAGCTAAGAGTGATTACTCTGACAATGAACTATCCGTGACAGAATCTGATAGAAAGCATCTCTCATCTGAGGAGTTTGCTGTATCGTGGGAAACGGAAACTAAGACTGACGAGGAGGCTGTGGCTGTAGCTGTGGCTAATGATCAGAATGAAACTGTGACTGTAACTGAAATCGTGACTGAGACATTGGCGGAAGCAGAGGATGAAACGCATGTTAAGTCTGAAGAAGAAACTGAGGTGGAGACTGAGGGTAAAAATGGTATTGACACTAAGACCATGAGTGACACTGGGGATGAAATTGACATCAAAACTAAAACTGAATCTAAGGTAGTGACTGAAATTGAAGCCAACAATGAGACTATGGTTGAGACTGATATTAAAACTGACTGTGAAACTGAAACTGGAACTGATACTGGAATGACAACTGAAACGGAAAGGGGGTTAGAATCTAAAGCTCAAGATGAAAGTGAACTGGTTTCCGAGGCTGATTCATCATCTGATGTTGAGGCTGTGATTGAGACTGTTCAAGAGAAATTCATAAATGAACCAATATTAGCAACAAGTCATCAACAGGAAGAAACTTCTTCCGATACTGAAACAGACTATGAGGAATATGAAGAAGAGTCTGAAGAACTGAGAGTTGATTCACAAAATATAGAGATTATGGAAAATGAAGATACCCAAGCAGACTTTGCATACACTGTAAAGCAGGGTGATGACCAATTCAGTACGACTGACAATTCAACAGTCAATGACGATGCTGAGTATAGGACAATTCTAGAGGAAGACCAAAGTTGCCCTGATGGTGATAGACAGAAAGGTGTGAAATTATTTGCTCCAGTGTTTGTCCAAGCCTTGAGGGAAAGTCAGGAAAGAGAAACACGGGAAGAAACTTGTGTTGAATGTTCTGATGAGCCTGAAGAAGCATTAATATCAGACCCTGAAAAAATCGAATTTATCAGAGAGGTTTCTAAAGAAATTGATGAGGAGATGAGGCAAGCAACAGATGATGAGGAACTCAAACAAGATCTGAAAGCAAGTGAAAGCCTTGAATCGCTTAAAAGGGAAACGTTTATAAAAGAAATCCATGAAGACTTTGATTCAGAGCTTGCACAAGTTCAGGTAGTCAAAGAATCAAAATCTGATGATGGGATCATAAAACTAAGGGATGTTTTGGATGAAGTTGATGCCGAACAACGAAAGGAATTTATTGAAGCCATTGTGAATGAAATGAACATCGATGAAGACATATGCCAAGACACAGAAAATATGGATATGAAGCAGGAAACTTCCCTGGACAACCAACAAGCTGACACAGACAATATAACCGATTTGCCTCAGACGGATCTGCAGTTAAAACATGGAGATGAGACCATTACTGATGACACAATGGTTCCGACAATGACAGCAGCAACTCAAGAAGAGATCTTTGGAGCCTCAACACTCGAGGAAGTTGGGCCACCATCTGATGATGCCATCTGCATGAAAGACTTAGATGCTGTTGCAGCCAAGTCGTCTGAAGTTGAAGATCCTTCTCTTGCACTACTCTATCATCTTGAGACTCAATATTTCATTGGGAAGAAGGGGGAAGTGTCTCAAGAAGCTGTAGAGGATACGTCAGAGAAAGAAGCATTTACACCTAAGAGGCATGTTTCTGTTGTCGAACATGAACTATCAGAGTCAACATCTGATCACGAACCCTCACCTGAACACACCAAGGGGCATTCACCGGAAAGACAGGTTTCAGAGAAGAATATTTTCATAAAGTCCCCACGACAGAGCCAAGAAAGGGAATCAGAGAAGACAGAAGTGCCTAAAGGAAGTCGACAGATTTCCGAAGTTTCCTTCAATGTTTCCTCACCACGAGCAAGTGCTGAAAGGGAAATTATGAAACAGCATAGAAAGGCACTTGAGAGACAAGTATCGGAGATATCTATGGATATTGACAGTGATGGAAAATACACTGAAAGACGAACCTCAGATGTAGAATTTCGACTGGATGATGAGGGAAGACCTCGAAAAGTTGAGAGGCAGGTGTCTGAAATATCGTTTACACTGTCTACTGATGAGACAATTGAAGAAGAAAGTGAAAGTCACAAAACAGAAGAGAAGAAGTATACAAGTGTTTCATCGTGTGTGTTAGAAGATTATGATGAAGGTGAACGTATTCAATCAACAATTGATTTCCTCCCCAATTCAATGACTGTTGAAGTGCCATCTGCAGATGAAAGCACCTTAAGTTACACGCATTCAGATCTCGATGACAGTGTATTTGGCATGGACACAGAATCCGAAGCTTCCAAAAGTAGACTTGATATCAGTCAGCTAACTGAAAGCGAGCAGGAGGACAACACTGGGTTCCAGTTCACACCTGACATGTATGGCTTTAAGGAACAAAAAGATGGCCAAATGTTCAAGAGTGAATTCAACAAAGAAATTAAAATGGACCAATCAGAGAAGGATGATCACCCAGACTCCAGAACAATTAAATCAGGAAGCCTTACAGAGTCAACCAAAGATGATCAAGACGTTTCCATAGCCACTCTTGCTGACAACGAAGATGACAAAGAAGATGACGAATTCCGTACAAAAGCTTCTGTAGATGATGTTTCATCAGATGAATACATCAGTGAGACTCTCCAGAATGAAGAAGAACAAACGCAAATTGAAGAACATTCTGTAGATATGGCTGAACTAACAAATCAACAAATCACACAAGAATCACTTGAGGCAGTTGAAAATGAAGTTGAATCAACATCAGAAGAAATCTTTGAAGTTCAAACTGATCAAAGTGAAGAGTTACCTCCTTTTACTGAAGCAGTGGGTGACATTGATGAACCTGCGGGAGGCAACATTATAGAAACGCACCGTGACACATCATTGATGGCAGAAGGGACTGAGGAGGACAGTGACAATAATTCCATGGTTGTGTATGACTCTGATGATGGAGACATACCATCCACTAGAGAAGACACAGACATGTCCAACATACAAGAAGCCGTCAGATATGCTGGAGGAACTACAGAAGATATACCTGGTGATGACATCTCTGACAGGGAAGACATTGTTTCAACAAATATCAGTGCTTCTGTAAAAAGAAAACTATCTGCTATAACTGGATCTGATGAAGAAGAAGACGAAGAAGAGGAAGAAGAGAAAGAGGATGAAACTGCTGCATATGTGAAAGAAACTGACTCTGATTGGCTACAGATGCGAAATTCTGGGTATCTTGTAACAGTGACAGATATTGAAAGACAGGAAAAAATCCATTTGTCCCTTTCAACCTCTGACCTGTCAACATCAACTGACGCTGATGCTTATCTCAGAGATGTTGCTGAGGACACAGATGACCAGGTTCCATCTCCTAAATCCAGTGATGAAGGCGAAACTAAAAGTGAAGAGAAAGATACCTTCAGATACATGTATGAAAAGGAATTTGCAGAGTTAAGCAAATTTGATTCTGAAGATGAATGTGCGGAAAAGAGAGAAAACCAACCCGTTTCCACCAAAGAATCAGACAAACATGAGTTTCCCCATGAGGAGGAAGTTTCTACAGAAGAAAGAGACACCCTTGCTGATTCTGAAGACGCCCCAATAGACATGTTAGAGACTTCTGATCAGACACCATCTGTGCTATTAGAGGCTGACTTGAAGCATGAAGAATTCCATGAAGTTATGTCACATGACCCTCACACTGAGTGTGAAGATAGAGAGGTTCAGCCGTCCACTGTCCCCACTCTTGAGTCTCTAGCAAGTTTGACTATGGCATCATTATGTGAGGATGGCAATCTTCCAACACAGTCAGAAGAGGAACCAGACATTCAACAAACTATTGAAACAGCAGAAACTTCAAATGTACAAGAATCCCATTCGAGGGAAAGTTCAATTGACAGAAGAGAAGAATTTGAAGTAATGACAGACTTAACAGAACGATCTTTCATTGAACGATTGTCTACTGATTTCCAAGTACCATTCAATGCAGGTGAGCTTGAAGAACCTGGTGCTTCACAGCGGAAGGAAACGGCACAGGAAAACCTTACTGAGATCTGCCATGAGGAGTCCAGAGAAGATGTACTATTCAATGAACTAGATCAGCCAACTGGTATTTCCGAAGGGGAACAGATACCTAGTTTGGGACAAGAGGAGTTCATTGAGGATCAGCAAGACCCAGCCGAAGAAGAAGACTCACAATCATACAGGTACATGTACGAGAAAGAATTTAGCAACCTTCTAAAATTCGACGAGGAAGGGGTGAAACAAGAAATTTCAGAAACGGAAGCTGTTCAAGAGCTAAACCAACCATTAGTTATGTCTACATCCGATGAGTATGCAAGGCTTGTTGAAGAGCTCAACATATCAAGTCCAGATGGATCAGCTGATAACTCACCTAGACTTGACATTACATCCCAGACAAAACATCATACCTCTGAGACAGAAACTGCAAAAGCAGAGCCAGTACATTCTCACATTTACCTCCAAAATGAAACAGCATACGGAGACGAGACAGAGTCGTCACCAACAGTTGTCCAAGAAAGACAAGAATCTGAAGAGACGACTTACATGAAGCTGGCCGACAATATTGTTGAAGCCAATTTGATGAACGTCAGTACAGATCTTCAAGAGGAAATGGTTCAGTGTCCGAAGGTGAACGATTATACTGAAAAGATCGTACAACAAAGCTCAACTGAACAGGATTCAACTTCAGATACTGTAGAACAGAGGTCATTTTCAGATGTTGATGACTTTGCCAGAAATGAAACAGAAGAATATTCTGCACAAGGTCAAGAGACACATGGAAGTATGTTTGCTGAGGAAATTACGGGCAAAGAAAATGAATCATCTTGTGATAATGTGGAACCAATTGTTCCTGAATCAGCCAAAGAATTTGACTCTTACCAAAACAAGGATGATGAGGTAGCATTCAAGGAAAGTACCTCAAGCGAGATGGACGATGGCAAGGATTCAGCAACAGAAGACCTAAACACAGCTGATGTCAAAAATCAGTTCAGTGCAATCAGTGCAGTTCCATCTGAAACAGAGAATATAAATGAACATGATGAAGGAGAGACAGAAAAGCTGGCAGACGAAATTGTTCAAGATGTCTTGGAGAAAGCAACAATAGCATATGAAGAGGAATTGCACATTCAGCAGGAGCATCAATTGAATATGACAGAAAGTTCAACAAGCCAAACACCTCAACAGTCACATGTTGAACATGTCCCTAGAGAGCAAGTTGAAGATAGCCAAGAGAGGATATGTGGAGAGGATGTGCAGGCTGAAGATAGTGAAGGTGGCATACAATATGAAAAGCAACTTCTGGACTACCAGGGTGAAGAAATGGACAAAATAATCCTAGATGAAGTATGTCAAGCACCCATTGCTGTAAATGGACTTGATGTGGAAGATGAATTAGAGATTGAAGGGGAACAAGATGACTATCTTCGTGAGGATGAGACAACAGACCATGAAGTCCTCCACCAGACCAGAATATACGCTGAAGAACTTGTTGAGAATGTAATTGAAAATGCCTTGGCTGCCCTCCAGGACATACCAACAGAACCGTCAACAGACTACGTTTTATCAAATACTGAAGAACTCCCCACTGATGCTGACACTGAAGTTCTACCTTCAAATGGGAATGTTATCTCCACCACAACAGAATTGCATGTAACAATGCAAGAACAAAGACCATTCGATGAAGCTGAATCCAGTTCTGAGAGTTCTCTTTCTGATGACAGACCACAGGCATCGAAACTTCAACGTCAAGAATCACTTCTTATGCAAAGAATAAGGAGCATTGTGTCTGAGTCTGAGGGTGAAGATGAAGATGATCTCCATGAACCTGAATGCTCGGAAAATGATTTCATCGATGCCTTTGAACAGAATAAATTGGACGATGGTGAAGATGAATATGCTGATGATCGTTTGGGTGAAGAAACATCCATTGAACTTGATGGTGTCACTGGCACAGATATGCAGGGTGCTTATGATGAGTCAGAAGGACGGGAAATTGAATCCCGTTTCTCAGACACTTCAGGAAGCATAACTTCAGAATCAACCACCCTTGTTGCTGATGATGCCGATGGCCAATATGCTGAACAGTTAGATGTCATACAGGAAACCTCCGATCCAATTGAAAAACATGACACCCAATCTGAAGATGCTGAATCGATGGTGTTGTCAGACACAACACCTACTGGAGATACTGAAACCAAATTTATTCAGGAAACAACAGTTCAAGATGACACTCAACTTGACGAAATCTCAGAGAGAACAATTGATGATACTTCTGTATCTGACACTGTTCATGAACCAGATATCAAGACACTGGAACATGACGAACCAAAAGAACAACAAGATAAAACGACTGATCAAGCTTCAGAATTGGAAACTTCGAAAACCTCAGAAGAAGAAGCATTTGAAGACAGCTCAGATATGAGCTCGACTATCAAAGCCTCAGAAGAAATGAAATTAAGTCCTGATGAATCGACTGATGAATATACCAAGCCTTCAGACTTTGAAGAACATGATGACATGCTGCTTGAAGAATCCAAAGAGAGCTCAGATAAAATGACTGACAAAGCTTTGGAGATTGTTCCTGAAACCTTTGATGAAACAGATGAAGAGAAAAAATCTACAGATGAAATTAATATTGAAGACCCTGAATCAGATATTGAAGCTGCTACAGATGATGAACCAGAAGCCAGAGAAGCTATGATCCAGGACAATCTTAACTTGACTGATGATCAACAAGAAACTAGTGAACCTTTGTTTCAGGACAATCTTAACTTGACTGATGATCAAACAGAAACCAGAGAAGCTATGATCCAGGACAATCTTAATTTGACAGATGATCAACCAGAAACCAGAGAAGCTATGGTCCAGGACAATCTTAACTTGACTGATGATCAACAAGAAACAAGAGAAGCTATGATCCAGGACAATCTTAACTTGACTGATGATCAAACAGAAACCAGAGAAGCTATGATCCAGGACAAACGTAACTTGACTGATGATCAACAAGAAACCAGAGAAGCTATGATCCAGGACAAACGTAACTTGACTGATGATCAACAAGAAACCAGAGAAGCTATGATCCAGGACAATCTTAACTTGACTGATGATCAACCAGAAACCAGAGAAGCTTTGATCCAGGACAACCTTAACTTGACTGATGGTCAACAAGAAACCAGAGAAGCTATGATCCAGGACAATCTTAACTTGACTGATGATCAACAAGAAACCAGAGAAGCTATGATCCAGGACAATCTTAACTTGACTGATGATCAACAAGAAACTAGTGAACCTTTGTTTCAGGACAATCTTAACTTGACTGATGATCAACCAGAAACCAGAGAAGCTTTGATCCAGGACAACCTTAACTTGACTGATGATCAACCAGAAACCAGAGAAGCTTTGATCCAGGACAATCTTAACTTGACTGATGATCAACAAGAAACTAGTGAACCTTTGTTTCAGGACAATCTTAACTTGACTGATGATCAACCAGAAACCAGAGAAGCTTTGATCCAGGACAACCTTAACTTGACTGATGATCAACCAGAAACCAGAGAAGCTGTGATCCAGGACAATCTTAACTTGACTGACGATCAAACAGAAGCTGATGTAGAAAGGGAAATAGAGAAGTTATCTAACGAGGATGAAGACCAAATTAGTCAATCTAAAGAAGCATTAAGTCAGGACGTTGAGGAGAGTTCCATTGATCACACTGAGGAGCACATCCATGATGAGACAGATCAAATGTCCACCATCTCTCAACGCAGGGAATCTTTCACATCAAATATATTAGCTAACCAAGAGGAAATCAGACACACAGATGAAGAGTTCAGTGACCAAAGGACAGACTTCGAAGATTTACAAATAGTCTCTGAGGTTGCCGAAACATTTGTATCATCAACAGACACATTAGAATTAGGTATCTCTTATTCAGCTGACAATGAACGAAGTCAAGAAAGTACTGAGAAAAGTTCACTTTATGAACTTGGTCAGAGAAAGGAAGGCTTATGTTTGGAAGATCAAAACAATGTGCACACTACTTCTCTGACTAAAAAAGATGAAACAGACGAGTACGATGCTACAGATGAAATGCCAGAAGAAGAAGACAAAGAAGAAGGAAAAGAGGACAAAAATGAAACTGCCAATGTTTCAGACAATACTCCCCAGAAGAATGAGATGTTAGAAGACTTTGAAGAGTTTGCAGAGACGTACATTACAATGTCTTCAAGCATTTCAGACCAAGACTCAAAGACAGAAACTGAAGATGTAAAGGCAGCAGACAGAGAGGAACAAGCCAGTCAAGGCGAACAGATGACGGAAGTGACAGACATTGAGACTCAAACATCTGCTGTACCAGATGTGGAAGAAGATCCCTCTACAACCTCGGATACACTAAAAATTGATCGAGATCCTCAAGCAAACAGTGATGACAGTTCAACAGACATAGAATCCCAAGAATATTGCGGAAGATTGGATGACGACCCCGAGAGACCAACAGACAGTGATCTTGAGAAATTGGTTAATGATGTTACCAAGGAAGACGATTTTGACGTTTCACCAGATTACCTGCCAAGCACAGCAGATGCTGTTCAACAACCTTATGAACCTGTCATTACACAGGAAATCAGTCCTGATAGAGAAAGCCAGAGCTCTACCACCCTTCCATTTGATATTGATACCACAACACTGGTACCGTCGTCTGTTGAAGAGGAACAAACTCTCAACCAAGATTCGTCACTCTATCTCTCGGCTCTTGACGATGTTGAAGATGTAACAAAGAGTGATGTATCCATGCGTGTCTTTGATCAGGTTCAGAAAGCGAAGGTTATTAGAATGGCTTCTCAAGAATTTTCTGACGAAGATGATATGGCATCAACAGTTGCAATTTGTGGAGATGCAAAGGACCCTATTGATGCTAGCAGTATTAAAGATGAAGACTTACACAAATCAGTTACAACTGGGCATGTTTATGAAGCTGAAATTAAAGACAAAAACGTTTGTGCTGTAGACCTGAGCCCCAGTGCATCACAATCAGAAGTATCCTCAGACCAAGCAACACCAGATGAACTGACCATAATAGACGAGTCCTCTTCAACGACAACTCCACTTAAAGAAGAACTTGACAACATGATTTCAAGTGGAGCAGTCATGGAACAGGACACTGTAGAAAGCGAGGAACAGGCTTTGTTCATCCAGTCAGATGCTGGAACAAAGTTAGAAGAACTCGGAATCCTAACACCTCCAGAGTCAGCACATACTGAATCCGGAACAGATTCTCTCGATGCTGAGTATGAAATGGTTCAAGTTGATGACACAGACGATGATGTAAAGGCGGACACCCACTTTGATGCAGAGGATGACTGGGTCATTGCAGATGACGAGAGAGAAAGATTGGAATCTGAATCAAAACTTGAAGCTTCCCTGGAAATGCTCCAAATGGAGAGTCCAGATAAACCACAACGATCTGAAGAAACAGCCAAAGCTGAATCTACCCGTCCAAGAATCCCATCTCTTTACCAAAGAACAATGTCAGCTGCTCTTTCCGGAGCCGTTGAAGAGGGTGACTGGCAAGTTGACATGTCTGCCACTGATGAAGATGATAACTTGTTTACAGACGAAGTCTCTGAGGAAACACAGTCTGCTGACAGGAGACCACGAATTCCATCTCTCTATCAAAGACAGATGTCAGCTGCACTATCCGGTGTTACAGAAACCTTAGAGAGTGATATCCAAAATGAAACAATTATCAGAAGTGGAAGTGAAAGTGAATCTGCAGATGGCTGCAGTAGAGAAAAGGAAAGAAAATCAATGAGCAAACTGCCAAGAACGATTTCACTCGTTCAACGTCAAATGTCATCAGGCTTAGCTGAAGTCAGTGAATCAACTGAACAACACTTGACTAAAGAAAATAAAAGCGAGAAACCAATTTCTCACGTTACAGAAGGTGATATACTTCCAGGCACAGGTGACGAAGCTGCTGAAACAGATGAAGGATCCTCATCTTCTGTTGCTCTTTCATTGAGAAATCCTTTTGGTCCTCTTGCTGGTGATACAACAGATATGACCTCTGAGAGTGACTCGCATGCTGGACGGCAATCTGTAACAGACTGTGGCAGGAGAAACCAAGAGCAAAAGGCGCTTCAGAGACAACAGCAGGTTTCAAGCCAGCCAGAAACCTTACAGGAAACCCAGGAGATTTCAAAGACTACTGAAAGTAAGAAAAAGAAAAAGAAGAAAGCGAAGAAGTCCGCTCATGTCGAATATGATGAAACCAAGAAGGAGTGGAGCCCACAAGCAGATACAACATCCAGACCTGTACCTGAACCCGTTAAGGTTGAGAAAGTACCTGTAAAAAATCCAGATCAGAAGGAGAATAGTTCACAGGATTTATCTATGACAAGTTCTGTTTCAGAAGTAGAGAAAAACACCAACACTGAGCAAGAAAAGAAGAAGAAAAAGAAAAAGAAGAAGAGATCAACGTCAACCCATTCAGCAGTTACAGAACCAGAAGCTGAAGGAGCTAAAGGTGATAAAGGTGATCCTTTCCTTACTTCTACCACTGACTGGAGCCAGATGGCGATCATGACAGAGATGTCCTCTGATAGCACACCGGTCCTTGGTCCATCATGGGCCATGGCAAGTGTTCTGTTGACACCAGAAGAAACATTTACCTCAACTGAAAGTCCATCACGTCAGATACCTGAAACTCTATTGCCAACTCCCATGCTTGATGTACCATCCATTGCAATCCATCAAGCTGAGGAATCAACTGTTAAACCGAAACGGACCAGACAGAAGAAGCCATCCCCCTCCCCATCTCGTTCAACTGAACGCGAATCTGCTTCACAAGCAAGTTCCCTGCTGTTACCAACCAGCGCCAGTGAAACTGAACAATCAGGCTCACAGCAAAAGAAGAAGAAGAAGAGGTCAAGATCTAGATCCAGCCACTCCAGAACCCCATCCAGAACTAGGTCTGTGTCTTCAAGGGAACGTTCGATGACTCCGTTCGGAGACGAAACTGATGAAGAAGGTGGTTCATCTCGAGGTCGAGCTTCAGGCAGGAAGACACAGAAGAAGAGTGCCAACATGCCTCCCAGCCTCTTCCCTATCAGCGGGACGAGGAGAAGACGAAGCCGGAGGAGGAACATTGTGGTTGTGTCCCAGCCAAAGAACTACTAACTATCTGGTGAAGATCTGATTTGACAATACAACAAGATGTTGACTGATAATTAAATTTTCGATGATGACATGTTAGCTATGGCTACCGATTCAGATTATGCCAACGATATGTGACAACTGTATGTTCTTTTATTGTGACATACAGAAATATAAAATCTACCGATATGTAAATCCTCCGACATTATTCCTACCATGCTGGCGGTATGTATAAGTGTATCTCATTCCCCTGGCATATGATGCTATATCAATGAAGCATTTTCATTGGTTGTTCCGTAGTACCGTCCTTGTGAGTTATGTGTATTAAAGTCCAGATTCCGGTCAGCATGGTAGGAGTGATGGGTGAAAGTGTGAGATAAAATGATGACTTAGAGTATTTATTTGGACGCCAGGTTAGGTTGAGACTCGGAGTCTCTGAAGTATTGCTCAAATCTCGCTGGCAACATCATAGTGGAAATGTGGCTACAAAGTCATTACTTTTGCGTTGCTGACCTGGGAGGTTCGTGGAGCTGCGAAGTTATAGATGTTTTTGTTTTCATTCGAAATTATAGCCTTAGCACAAAGTTGAATCTTTTTCGTATTAATTGATGGGGTTAAGGTTCGTCTTACAGCTAAGGTGGATAATTGAGTGATATCTTGGGTCTTGATGATTTTGTGTAGTTTTAGCGTTGTACTTTGTAAATATATGTTATACAATACTATATCATGATATATCATTTACATAAGTGTTAATATGCTTTAAAGTGATATGTATTCTACATGAAAGCTTGATTAGTTAATCATTGTAATCTATAAGTATTTGGTTAATAATGCTTTGATCAAATAAATTAGGATGTTGCCAAGGGGGATTATATATGTCACCGTGACCTGACGTCCAAATAACACCATTTTACCTGACATATTTAGGATTTGCGTAATCATGCAAATATAGGGCTACCTTAGTATGTTTAAACACAAAATATAAACCAATGCAGAGTGCAGGGAAATTACACTACCTTGATCAATTGTAATTTTTCAAGAATGGCTAAAATTGATCTAGGGCAGTGGAACCGCGCCCTGAGTAAATTCTGTAATAACCTAATTGATGCAAAATCTTTTCAATTCAATTCCTAAAAAATCTCAAATGACTTGTCTTTCGTGTTAAATATAAAAAGTAATAACTTGTGTGTATGCTTTGTACATTTTGAAGGAAATATGTGTATGTTGGAGGGGTAATTTCAGATTATGCTTTTTATATTTTTGATACTTGTTATTTATGTGATATGTGTGATAATTTGGGAACTAAAGGAGTTGAATTGAAAAGTAATTGCTTTAAATTTTGTTCACTTAAACAAAACAATGACACCGACTATTGAAACATGTAAATGACAAGTGTGTCCAAACTTTTCAGGAAGTGTATATTGAACCGATGACACTGTTACACTGGGCTTGTGTTAGGAACACATTGACGCAGAGTGTATCATATCTTTTGATAACGTGTATACTAAGCCAATGACATTGTGTATTTGGGTTAATGTAAAGTAACCCAGTAATGATGACAGACAAGACAAAAATGGGTTTGAAATTGCTGTGATTTTTCTTATCAATTGTGATACATGACGAATGTCAATGATTGTTTCCAAAACTGATGCATTTTACGTGAAGTTGTCGAACTCGAGAGGAAATTGTCCAAAGCTCTCCCACAATGCAACAGAGTACCATATCTAGTTTTTGTTTGACTTAGCGACTTAGAGTCAAAGTAAACTGATATAACATGTGATTTGATCAACAAGGCAGTCTTTAGTAAAGAACATTTTGTATTCCAAAATGTTTCAGACTGGTCTACATGTGTGAATCCGGTTTTTTCTTTCTCTGCGTTATATTTCAATGAATAAGTTTGCTATGCATTGTGATATGTCTGCAAGAATGTATAGTAATAAATTGTCAAATGTATTCCATGTTTGTCGTTATTCAGCTGTGTACGTTTCAAGCATCATGTTTCAAGAATCTTAGTATATTACCTACGAGGGTTTTCATACGATTCTCTAGGGCAAAGTATCAGTGTGACTTGACGTCATAAACAGTGCTATGACGTTGTGTTCTAAATGCGGCGACGACTAGTAGTAGCCTATGCTTAAAAGTAGAAATTAGCGTATTTTCCTCCAGTTACTAACTTTGTAATGAATAGAACATTATATTCATGTCTATGTCATATTATGTTATGACACCCGTGCCTGAATATCGGTATACCCCTCGCTCTTGCTCGAGAAATACTCATATTCAGGCACTCGTGTAGTAAACATAGTATGCCATAGACACTCATGTAATATCCTCTATATATTTTTATTTGATACCTTGACCTAGATTTTTACGCTATTTAAACACTAAGATAGTATTAGCCAATGTGACTATCTGAGTGCCGAGAGAGCTTCGAAAATCTGGATCCGTTATTTATAATGAATAATAAATAGTAAAATATAGTACATACTCTTACTTGAGTATCTTTAACAACATTTATGTAAATCAAAGTAAATTTTGTTTGTAACAAATTTGCGGCGAGGGACGTATGACCCGACATTCTCTGACAGAGTTATACCTACCGAACTTTTAAAAGACAAGATAAGATAAGGTAAGATAAGATAAGACTTTATTATCCCGGAGGATAGTTTAACACCGAAACGGCCTCATATATACATAGACCCACAATGTACAACTATAAATTACATTACACGAACAATATGACATATACTCATAAATAAGCAACATATATAACATACACTAATGTAAGAAAAGTAAAGAGTTTCATTACAGATTGGTCATAAAAAGGATGAACAATTTGTCTACGACTTGATAATTCACATTTATTAATTTCACGAAATATTGCTGGTATGAAGGATTGTCTTGCTCTGTTTGTTTTTAAAGGGGGTAATCGAAAGCGGCGCCCAGAAGGAAGTAGTTTGAAATGATAGGGAAATATATGGGAACTATCGATTCTTATTTTGGTAGCTTTCTTTACAATCTGGCGCTCATAGATAAATGGAATGTTTTCGAATGGTACTCCACTGATTTGGTCGCGGTATTAACAATTTTGAAAAGTTTATTTTTGTTGCGAACAGACAAACCTCCATACCAACTTAAAAGTCAATACACTTTGTATAAAAGTTTGATAAAAACAACTGTCATTATGGATTTATCAGTTGAAATTTTCCTGAAAATAGAGCAGCTGTTGACCTTTTTTGTAAATGTAATCCACATGTTTTGAAATCGAGAGATTTGAATCTAAAATGACGCCGATATATTTGTAATGATCAACTCTTACAATTTCTTAATTATCTATTCTAATAGGCTGAGGAGGTTCCTTATTTCTCCGAAAATCAACAATCATTTACTTAGTTTTCTTTACATTCAAATGAAGAAAATTATCTCTACACCAGGACAAGAACATTTCAATGCCTTGACGATAATTAAGTTCTGAATCAGCAATTAGACCAGTAAGAGCAGCATCATCTGCGAATTTCACCGTAAACAACACACCGTAGACAAACAACATAAAACATATAGAACAACATGCCGATACTGAACAAATATAACATTGCTACAATTGGGATAACACTACCTACAATAGTACACATTCTTGTACTTTTTCGGGGCGAGTCCCTTACGGGATTCGAACCCACACCCTCAGATTTGCCTTACTCTGAGAGTGTTTGTTCGATAGTGTAGGCAGTGTTATCCTAAATGTGACCATGTTAAAATAACACAATATACTCTGTGTCGCTTTAAGTAAGGAGACACGTACACTTGGGCCGTGTAATTAGCAATTACTTTTAAACCTCTCTTGAACGCGATTGCTCAATGTAGCGCTACGTAGCAAAGCGAGCGAACTTTGAGGTTTTGCACCGTGTCCTTCGGGAGAGAATGAGCGCTACTTGAGCGTTACACTGAGCAATCGATGAACAATTATAAGTGCTCGTTGTTATGGAACGGAGCCCTGGTGTTACTTTAGTGATACATGCAGTTTTTATGGTTGCCCTGACAACCAGTTAGTAGACTGTGTACCTGGTGGGTTATTCCTTATTATACTCCATTCATGTGAGTATGATACTTACTATTTTATATCTGTTGTTTAGATAGGACGTCATATCACAAACCAAAATACCCTTTATTACTCTACTATTCCGTCGAAGGGATTTGAAGAAGACGATTTCTTAAAACGTGTTTTTCTCAGCAATCTTGTTATACAAGGTCTCGCCGTGATACATTAAAGGGGCAGTAGCACGTTTTTTCGCTGAAATAAGTCGATGAAATGTATTTGAACAAAAATGTCACCAATAGTAAAACACCCTTCTCTTTCCGGAAAATCAAATTGAAAATGAGCGTACATGGTTCGGTAAAGCCATGGGGATAGTTTTTGTAATGCGAAATGATTAAATTGAGTTCACAATAAAATGGCCGCCATACAATGTTTGCTTTATACGCAACACAGTTATTTTCACTACGGATAATTGGTTTGTGTAATAACATGTTTTACCCTCTAAAGTTAATATAAATGACATAAACTATCATTATAAATGGGAAATTTGAAAAAATAAAATTTGCAAAAAAACGTGCTTCTGCCCCTTTAAGTGGTGAGCACCCCCCTCCCAAAAGAAACGCCTTCTTTATGTTCCTTAAAGATGCAATAATTTCTTAAATATAATTAATGGCGGTCTCCACGTTATGCTGAAGCAATAACTAATATGAAAGTCCATTGAAATCGTGGAAAACTGTGATTCGAGTCAATAACATTCATGCAAACCACGCCCAATGAAGACTGCTATTTTCAGTTGATTCACTTGCGCACCTTAACCACGTACATCGGTAGTATCATCACCACTTTAATATGAATGTGTGCCTGTATTGTTGTGATTGTATGAACATCTTTTAAAAATGTTTTTCTGATCAAGCACTGATCGAAAACTGAACAATTATTGTTTTCTCATTTCAACAATCGCCCTTCTTTCGTGAAATGAACTTCTGAAATTCAAAGATATAATACAGAAATGGTGCAACTTCATTATGTTATAATATTGCTAAACTGTTCATAACAGTTTTTACAATATCTGATAAGACATCTAGTAGGCGTTTCTTTTGGCCGGGGTGTACTTCGTCTTATTCATGTTGACGTTGGGGATATACTTATTGAACTCGCTTGGCTTACGAGAAGGTTCCCTTCATTGATGTATCTCTATACAAGAAAAAAAGACATGAAACGTTTCCCAGATTTTATTACAAAAATACTTAAAGCTCATACATTTATATACACATACATATAATCATATCAACAGTCTGAGATGTACATTACCCCGGTCCGTCCTACAGCGATACACGATTGCCAATCCTATCCTCCCTACGGCGTAGAACCCCATGGTTCAGGCTACGAGGCTCACCATGGCGCCTTGACCTGAGTCGGACTCTTCGCCGTCTTCCTGTCCCTGACAACTCCGAACAACTCTGTACTGATTTTTTCAAACAATACCTCGTCTCATAATCATTATTCATGAGGGTTAATTCCTGCCTTATCCGATCAGTAACCAGTTCATAGTTCATGCGGTCATTCTAGGGTCAGTGTCGCTTTCATAATCAGACAAATTCAGGATGTTACCACTCAGTTTACTGTGTAGAAAGTATCTGTCGTTTATCTGATAATACCTCGGACACTGTCCTTTCAGCACGTATTAACTTGCTGATAGCGTATCACGGAAAATTGTATTTCTTGTGGAAACACTTAACTATTATTTGGGCAATCTAGCTCCAAAAATTTATGCTACTAGTTGATACTTGAATCGGAGACACATTATACAACTTTAGATAACACTTTCTAGATTTTTTCCGACCCGTGATGTTTTGTTTGTTTAACGCATCTTCTAAAAATACTGACAAATGATGGTGAATATTATCTGTTATTAAATAACAACTCTCCAAAACTCTTTCTAAACTTATTTAATTTATGTTTATTTTAAACTACACATGTAACGTACTCTATAAACTAAACTATAAATCTCATATATCTAAATTTTATCATAAATACAAATATTTCTTTACATAACAATATGAACAGATAATGTTTTGAAATTTCAGATTTAGTTCAGTTGGCTCCTGAAGATCTATTTCAGTCGTATGTGTATGCCGTATGCTGGTGGATTGGGATATCTTTGTATGTAGTATTTTAGTATATAGTATATGGTATCTTTTCTTTTGCTGCTCGGTGTATTGTACCCGAGATATCCTGGGCTCCGTTCCATAACAGCGAGCGCTTAATAATCGCTCATTGATCGCTCAATGTAGCGCTCAATGTAGCGCATTCTCTCTTGAACGACACGGTGCTATTCCTCGAGGTTCGCTCGCTTTGCTACGTAGCGCTACATTGAGCAGTCGCGTTCAAGAGAGGTTTATTGTAGCGCTCAATGAGCGATTATAAACGCTCGCTGTTATGAATGTTATGGAACACAGCCCATTTGTAAGCTTCACCAATCCACGGAATTGTACGATCTATATAATGGGAGGGTTTTATCGGGGTATTTTATGGAGGAGAAATTAAAGAGGATTGTTGTTGTTTAACGTATTTGTTATCGATAAGCAATAAGCAATTGAAGATACATAAGCAATTGAACTATAATTTATACTTGTGTATGAACAGTTTCAAGAGCAACAGTTTTAATGGTAAGCCTTTACACCAAAACTTATATAGTTAAGCTAGAAACATCGCAAACGTCGTCTAAGGGTCCTAAAATATGCATTTTAAGAATTTCTTGAATATCCAGAAGAATAGTTATCCTTAACTATGCAAGCAATCTAAAAAATGATTACGTCTTCTAAAATGGAAATCAAATCATAATATTTTCTGTTACACCTTATTATGAAAATGTTAACCGTTTTGTGTTAAGGGTTAAAAACATAAGGGTTACAACACATGATTAATGGCTCATTTTAAAGCAGAGAAGCTGATTACTTAAAGTTGGGTTGAAGTCAAACATGTAGTTCAGCAGAAGTATTGAAGGCCTACGTATTGAGGCTAGGTTAGTTGATAACCCACTTCATGAAAGGAACAAACCATAATCATCGAATAAAGAAGTTGTAATATGTCCCCATTCTTCATAATCTCATCTTGAACATTATAGATATGATGTAGGTTGGTGTGTGTGTTAATAACACGTGACCCAAATGAAAGTTTCCGTAATCAAGTACTATCTATATTCAGCGTATAGTATAACACATGTCGATTCCCTTCATGAAGTGAAGCAAATAAAAATAACCCACATTACAAGATTGTGTACCATGGCGTTATTTACAACTTTCACTGCGATTGTGTTGTATTTATTTCCATCTGTCGGGGCAGGTACGTGATATTTCGACAATGATATCAATATGATTTTCGTTCTTACAGATGACCTTTAAACAACATTTTCAAAATGCAATACTTGCCACAATAAATTATTTATAGAAATAAGTAAAAAATTGTGGAAGATACTGCAGTCTGATATCCATACGGTAATATTAAACTAGTGTTATACCGCTGCAAGTATGACGACACAATAGTATGAAGTTGTGACGTCACAATGGTAGCAGCGTCATTCCTTTGATGCACGACTTGCGGAAATCTTAGTTTCAGCGCACTGTTGTCAATTTCGCTTGATTAATTTCAGCAAGTAATAAATAGAATACCTAATTCCTTTCCATATAATACCACTTTTTTAAAATCGTGGATGAATGGGTATCAAGTTACTATCAAACTCGCTTTCGCTCCTTTTATACCAAATCATTAACTCGTTTAATAAACATTGTATTTATATTAAAATGAAAGGTCGTTTAGTATCTTCTATATATGTATTCCACCCAAGGTGGTGACCTCGAGGAAACCCCTTCTATGTTTAATTTGTTCCTGATCAGGAAACAGTCCACATGACATATTGGTATAATGAAAACGGGTACATTCGTTGGTTGGTAGTTTTGATGTGCTTCACTTGTGTCCGCAGTTGCACATCATTTGCAAAATAAGTTTTGCCGTGGAACATTTGCGAGTTAATCTTGCTATTGATATAATGAAGTCACACAAGCATTCAATTATGACTTATTAAACAACCAATTATTCATAGACACAGTTCATGGTTAGAATGATTACCATATTTCACATTGCTCAAATGATTCAGAACGCTGAATAATAAACATTTTGCTAAGTCTCCAAATGATTGATCTGGGAACGTTGCAAATACCATACCTGTCCCATTTACATGCACGGTAGTTATATTACCCATTAAACATTATCAACCTAACTTCAACCTAATTTCGTTTTTTTGTCTGCTATAAATAAGATTCCAAAATTACGTTTTACTCATTTACGCGCGTCAATCACGATGCATCGTCCGGTTTTCGATTGGAAATCACTACTTTTACCTTCATATCGTCAATGTACTACGTCGACTACCATCAAATGGTTGTTTTCGGTAGCTGTCGGCACGTCTCGATAAAGAAACACCATTTATAACGCTTGGAATATGTGACCCCAACAACACAATGGACGAACCTTTAAAGTCTCTTATATTTTACACAGTCATGGAGCGAGACTATATGTCATCTAGTTATTGCTTTTACGTGTAATCGTAATAACTTAAGTTTCATTTTTATGATTGTATACTTCCATATAATGTTATAGATTAATGACTATAAGGTAACGTTGCTCAAATAATTATTTATAATGGTTTAATTCCTACTGGATCAACACATTGCTGTTGAGGAAGGGTATGTGAACTGTACGTACCTTGTTTATGTATCTTCCTGCAGCGGGATGCCCCCGAGACTGGGTACGCTTTCAAGATTACTGTCTAGCCTTGGACCGCGAAAAATCAGACTGGCTCACAGCAGAGGTAACATGTCTTTTTCAAATCATTCAATATTGCGAAAAATCGGGCCAAATAACGGCAGAAAGACACTGATGTTGTTTCCCCCGGATCGTACTACAAACTACGCTCAATCGTAAAAGAAACTTCAACATACAAAATACAAAATAATTCAATGCAGGAATGATTAACATAACTAAAACAGAGATACATCAAACTTTGGGATAGCCTAGAGAGCTACTATGTCTGGAGCTATATATAGAGGATATCTGTCTTTCCTTGACTTACACCATTTTTATCTCATTTAGTGAGGCACAGGTGAAGTTTAGCGCAAATATGTTGCGCAACAGAGATGAACGACCAGTTTTCCCTATGTGCGAACGAACATAGTAATCCACGAACTTCGCTAAACTTCACCTGCGCCACTCGTGAAAATATATAACTATTCTACATTTGTACCTCACGAGATGATATAAATATGGTGTTTGTCAAGAATTGACGGATATTCTATTTATTATATGAGGTTTTCCTTGTAATTACGTCCGAAAAGGGTCGTTTTCTCGCCGAACGGCCGCTGGGAACAGCCCGTCACCTCAGCAACACTGTGACGTCATAACCAATTCGCCGCGTGAGACCATTGTTTTATGACGTCAAATTATATACTGTTCGCAGTGAAAATATACATGTAAGTTATTTTCACTGTAGCTTGATAGACAGTTTATTTCACTGAAAAATCCCAGTATTTCATTTCTCGCCATATAATAATTAGAGGATATTTGGGTTTTCTTGACTAATACCATGTTTATCTCATCGAGTGAAGTAGAAAGGTTATATTTTCACGAGTGGCGCAGCCACGAGTGAAAGTATATAACTTTTCTACTTCACGAGATGAGATAAACATGGTATTTGTCAAGCAAAAACAGATATTCTATTTATTATATCATAATGTTTGTGTTCTATTTTGAAATTCAGTGATTTTAACGGTAAACTTGTAGCCTTTGCAAGCTAACACTATGACGTCATAACATTAACCTAATGACGTCACGCGAGTGTCGATAAAGTTTATCACCACTCAGTAGAGTGACGATAAAGGTTATCGCCACTGTAGCGTGATAGAGGGTTTATTTCACTGATAGAACCGAGTATCTCACTGCAAATTATGTAATAAATCATGTTATTTCAACAAGTTTGACCTTGCAGGCTACCTGCAGGGTGTTTAACGCACATTTGGTGTCCCTGCAGACAGAGGAAAAATATCTCAACTTGAGGGCATTTCTCAAAATGAAAAATGGTGAGTATATTTCGACTATTTAAACTCATGCAATGGTTGCTTTTATTAGTTCGTGATATTTTAACAATGATAAGACAAGGATTTATATAAACCATCGGATAAGATTATCGAAAATCAAGTAATATTACTCCAGTCTTCATATACAGCTGCGTACCGAAGGTTTGTTCACCTCGTGTCTATCTTAGTGCAACATTTATAATGTACATTGACGTTCATTGTAACGTAAATAAAATTACATCAAATACAATGACAATGAATCATCATATATCCATGAGTAAAATAATCGTCACGTCAGTGGGACATGCTTAGGAAATTTGGTATAATGAAACAGACGAAAGGGGTATATTCTGAAAATTCACATTTCATTAATTACTGAATAAAAGTTTTCATATCCTCTAAATGTGACCATTTTCATCCCGATTGCGCGACATGAGTATCAGAGGGGATATACATGTATGTATGTTTGACCCAGATTTTACTTGCGGGATGTTTAACAGAAGAAAATAAAAACTGTTGCTTTGAAAATATTGATCCCTGGTTTCTTAAAAGAGCTGACAACACTGTTTATTATGATGTATCAAATCGGATTATGTTATGGAACACTATGGAATACGACGGTCTCTGTTTCATAAAAAATAGTTTATGCTTGATACGTGTCAATATACGATATAAGATTCAGTTCAAATCAGTTCACTCAACTATATTCATCTCCAATCGTTAAATCAATCACAATTACTAGTTTCCAATTAAATTCGAGCAACATCATTATATATGTGCAGAAACCGAAACTACAAGTCCTAATTTACATGCACATTAGTTATAAGAGCTATCAAACATTATCAGCCCAACGGTATCTGTTTGTCTGTTGTAAATAAGTTTCCAAATTACAATTGACTAATTGACGATGTATTGGCCGGTTATCGATCAGAAATCGATGAGAATGACGACACCGATCAGGTCAAATCTGACATCAATATTAATTCCTTTTGCCTCCTTTGAAGTATACATAAATTCAAACCCATGAGCAACGTCCATTGTGTTCTGCAGACACAGAGGACATCTGGATAGATGGAACCGACAACCTGGCTATGGGAGACTGGATGTGGGCCAACACTGGGCAGATTCTCACCTACACCAAGTGGGCGCCCGCGGAACCAAATTATCTCCTAACCTCCTTCTGTGTAGCCGCGGGGGGCGGGGGTGTTGACTGGTGGAGCAGAGATTGCAAAAATCAGTACGCATTTGTGTGCGAGAAGAAGATCACGTACGATCACTATTTAAACCTTTTTTTCACAAAAATAATTAAATGGCTACCATATTTATCATTAACCAAAATTCAAGAGATACAGTCGCCTTTTTATCCTTTACAGATATATTGGGAAAATGTCCTATTTCTAATGCTTTGGTAAACGTGGGTTTGATGCATTTCTAAAAATAGCTTTCGACAGAACGGCTCTCACAGTAAATGTTTGAAATGTAGTCTTAATTCTTGTTAGTGGCTTATCCGATGTATAATGATCGACCATTTGAGAATACAATGTCAATGAAGCAGATCGTCAATATATTTTAATATTGCCATGTGATTTGTGTGTTCAAATGTATACTGACTTTTGGCTTAAACATGTAACTAAATATTGTGTGTGCAAGAAAATAATTACAGAACTTTTAACTTTACCTGACATGATATTTTACGGCGCTTCATCCACTCGGCCCTTCTCCACAACGCCTTTACCATAATGAGATGTTAAGCCATGTCAAACCTGGATCATTAATCATTAAAGGGGCTGTAGCACAATGTTTACAAATTTTTATTTTTTCAATTTCCCAATTATTATGATAGTTTGTGTCATTTATATTTACTTAAGAGGGTGAAAGATCATACATAAACCAATTATCCGTATTAGTAATAAAAGTATTGCGTATAATTGCTTGCGGCCATTTAATTGTGAATACATTTTATGATTCCGAATAACAAAAACGATTCCCATAGCTTTACCGAAACATGTATACTCATTTTTTAACTCGAAGAGAGAAACGTGTTTTACTATTGGTGATATAATTTTACAAATACATTTCATCAGCTTATTTTAGCGAAAAAAACGTGCTACTGTCCCTTTAAAATCTTATTGTCTTTGTCAAATAAAACCATTTTTCTTTCGTTTGCAGAGAACCAGATGGAACGCTTATAGGATGATACTTTGAGAACGATTCGGTGTTGTCGGTCATTTTGTATCAATAAAAATATTCACAAGGAAAGTGGCAATTATTCTCAGTTGATGACAATAGAGTCAAGCAATGGTTTGCTCGGTTTATCAGCAGTTGGGTGACTTACTGTACTGTACTGACCTGAGCGTTTGAAGATGTGATTTCCTGCCTCGAACGAGATGAATGCTAAGACTTGCAGCAATTTTCTCATCAAAGAGATTACTTATGTGTTAATTTCTTGTAGTTATCTGAAAAATGCCTCTATGCAACGCAAAATATTTTTTCCAACGTTTTTCTGGATTAAAAGTAAATGTAGAAAAGACCAATGGATTGGGTCGGATATGGATCTGAACTAAGAAACGATCAAGGTACAAAATATGCAATAAATTTAAATTTAATTGGAACGAAACGACCTTCTTCCTTTTAGGCCATGAGCCAGACACTTTTTGGTACCACTCAGAGGGACCAAACAATGTTATGTTTTTCCTATTGCTATGTGTGTCCATATTACTAAAAGTTTGATGGACTTGCCAATTTGGTAGCTCAAGCTCAAACCGAGGCTAAATCCAAGATGGCCGCCAAGAAAAAGCCAATTTCCCCGAAATTTCCACTGTTAGGCCGTTGAAGTAAATGTTTTCAGTCAATTACGCAATATATTAAATAAGGGAAGGAAAATAAACGTAAATTGTTAATAATTTCTAAAACGAAATGAAAACTATTACGTTAAAATCAGTGAAAAAGGGAAAAATCCAAGATGGCCTGCCGAGGAGAAGACAATTTAAAAAAAAGAAGCTTGACCCTACATCAGGATTAAATGATGATAACAATTGGATAAATTTATCATACCACGGAATTTCTGTGTAATAGTTAGGTAAAGTAGTTCGTAAATCATTGAAAAATGGACAGATCATACAGAAATGATATTCTGTCTCAATGCATGGGGTAATACAAAATGGGCAAAGTATTTAATCTCTTGAGAGTCCTAATTCTATCATTAAGTTATGGTTTGAACATCAAAATGTTGTTAAAGCAATTTTTACAATGGACAACTACTTTAACATTTCTATACAATTTGAGTTTGGAGTGTTTCACTTTTTCAAAACACTAAGATATATTAGAGATATATCTTAATTAATAATCTAGATACAACACAAACCAAAAGGACTGACGAGAAACACTTTTATGTGATGACTAGGTGAAAGTTAAATGAATATTCAACCTCAATATTGAACCTCAATTATAAAAGGACTTATTACAATGAATGATGTCATTTCAATTAAAAAAAGTTTTCAAATGGGGACCAGTAAATGTCTTAATCACTACTTGATTCAGCGTTTTAGTTTTCATTATTAGTAAACAAATATATAGTGTTATTTTATTTTCATTCAATCCTTTACTTTTTCCCGCCGTCTCTGTTATAGCAAACACAGTCCATGTGCCATAATTCGGATCATGGTATTTATAAAGGAACAGTAACGAATCCTGATTGTGCGCCAGGTAAACCTTTCCAAATGACAACTTTTTGAGTGAGTGAGTTACTGTTGAACGATATAGAACTTTTGAATTGGAAGAACTAAGTATATAGAGTAATAATAATGAATAATGATGATTGTGCGCCAGGTAAACCTTTCCAAATGACAACTTTAGTTCTTTTGAGTGAGTGAGTTATTATTGAATGACATAGACCTTTTGAATTGGAAGAACAAAGTCACTATAAGTCTATAGAGTAATGGCAATTTATCTTTCCGTTAATCTGATTAAACTCATTCAATAATTGTAAAGACCTACATTTTTAGCAGTCTGTATACATCATTTCATTTCAGATGTTTAGTTTTTGACAAAGAGATGAGAATCAACTTTGACATTGACCGTGACAGCATGGTAAAAACAACTGTGATGACAATTTTAAATATATTGAAAATCAAATGAACATTTGGTCAGCCCGTAGCCTTACGCCTTTCGGTAGAAATACTATCCTAAAATCCCTCTTAATCCCTAAATTAAACCATTTATTTTCTTCATTATCAGATCTACTAAAACAGACAATTGACCCCCCCCCCCCCCCCCCCCCCCCCCCAAATGTTTTCAGCTCATATGAAGGGGTAAGCCTAATAAGATTAAACGAGATGTTCTAGTTCTGAAACCTGAGCATGGAGGAATAAAGACACTGAATATTAAATAAATTATTGCATCTCAAAAACTAAGGTGGATAAGAAGATTCGAAAGTGGGAAAAAAAATGGAGCACTATATTTACAACCAGACTTTGGCTTCCAGTTAATTATTGGAAATAAGATTATTTCAGAAATAACTAACGTTTTTTTAAAATATGTTTTCTGTCATACTCAATCTTTCTCAATAAGTGTACAACGCCAAACATTTTAGAAGGCGAACTTCTTAGTGAATCTTTGTGGAATAACGATGGAATGAAAATAGATGGACAACCTGTTATATACAATTTATGGTACAAGAAAGGTGTGTTATTTATGAACGATCTAATGCAGCGTGGTGGTAGATTGTTACACCTTGATGAATTCGAAGGGTAATAAATATGAAATCAAAACAAATTTCATAACTTATGAAGGTATATAAAGGGCCGTTTTGTTATATATTTCCAAGTTTGTTATAAAAACCATACAAAATGCAAGTCCAAATCTAATCTATCCTTTTAACTTATTTCATATTGGTGCAAATTTAAGCAGTAAATTTATATATTATAAATTAATTGATTCTAAATACGTATAATTACCATGTTATAGTAAATGGGCACGCATTTTAGAATGTGAATTGTCCTAAAAAGACTTGATGGTGTTCTGTATGATAGCCAACAAATGTTGCAGAAGTACTGACTTAAAATGGCTGCAGTATAGAATTATTCATAACATTCTTCCTACAAACTGCTACCTATACAGGATAAAGATATCAGAATCACCTCTTTGCCGGTTTTGCAATAAAGAGTTAGAAACTTCAGAACACCTTTTTTAGTATTGTGATCCAGTTTTCAAAGTTTGGAAAAGGTTAGAAAATGGGCTAGAAACCGCCCAAATTTATATACAATTTATGATTTCCAAGATTATGCTAGGAATCAAAGGGAGAAAAAATCCAATTAATGCAATCATTTTACTAGTTAAAGACATTATATTTAGAAACAGTAAAGTTCCAATATATATATTAGACCAAATTAAGCAATACTACAACATGGCACAATGCATTTATTTAGTTTTCGGTGGAAATGATATTTAATAATTTGTTAAAGGTCATCTTTACATGCCGTATTGAAAAATTAAGATCTTCTGACTAAACTGTTATACTATAATGTTATTAATTAAGTAGTTCCGTATTGGCCGAGTTACAGGTCCTCGGTCCGTTGTATTGGCCCGAGACGAAGTCAAGGGCCAATACAACGGACCGAGGACCTGTAACTCGGCCAATACGGAAATACTTAATTAATGACTATTTTATTAATTAACTTCTTTTCATTCGATATGCACAACACTAGACATCTCATTTATATTGAAATAATAATTATAAACAAGATTGGTGAACAAATAACACGGGTCAAAGTTGTGAAGCGAAAGCTTCGGGCTTCCACTAAATGTGCAACTGCGCATGCTCAGACACATATTGGCCCAGTTTGTCTCGTATTGGCCCAGTTTTCCCGTATTGGCCAGTTTCCCCGTATTGGCCCAGTTGTCGAATCATAACATTGATAGTTAATTAATAATTATCTATACTACTCTGTCCATTTCCAATACAACATGTCCCTTATTTCCATGTCATGTTTACATGTAGCTTTATTTGGATGTACTACATGTACCTATGTATATAGTTTAGGTCAATGTAACCTATTTATCTCACGAATGTCATTTTGTTCATATGTGCACTATTGTCAAATATAATATTGTAAAATATGAAACATTAGAAAACAAAACCTCCAACAATTCGTTATGTCAAAGTAAAGGTGTTCTTACTCGTCAGTGGTTTCAGATCTCATTGTTTTATAGTTATTACCATTCAGAATTGCTAATTTCATTTGAATGTTTTGATATATATCATTAGACTGGTTAATATCCCAACTTTTTAGTGCCGACGAATGGCTTCACATCTAATTGTTTTAAAGTAATATGAATCAACTGGAGTGTAATATGCATTAATTATATTATATGTGTAAACAGGAGTGTCCCCTCTAATTTTGTTATCATAAGTACATGTAATACACTGATAGGACCCTTTTTATATAATATGAAATACAATAGTCCGGTAATAATGTTTGCCCATGCGAGGGTCCAGCAGCTACAAGCAACTATGCAGACAGTCTACCTTGCTGATTTCTTTTTAGCGGTATAATATTTTGAATGTTTGTGGAAATGAATATCATGATTGAATGTTATCAGAATAGAAAATCCTAAAATATCAGTAATTTTCTGGTATTTCTACAGCACTAACGATAGTGATTTTTACGAGATTAATGGTGTCAATTACAATGTACATTTTCTACAGACACCTGGTTAACAACTTGTTTATAGACTATCAGTTCGCGTAATAAATATTACCATTATGCTATCACATTTGGTAGTTATTTATTTCAGGAAACGTTTGACATTGACACCGATATGTCGATGTCAGTCATCAACAATTGGCATTCTACAAGGCGATATTTTACCTCCTATTCTATTTGATGCTGATACAGATAAACACTGACGCCTCAAGAATTTTATTGATTCCAAATCGAAGATTAGACGAAACAAGAGTCGGGTAAAAATCGGGTCAAACTTTTGAATCAGCTAATCTCTTTTTTAAGATCTGCTTCAAATCCTGTAGACATTTGCCGAACCGATCAATGGAAATCGACGGTTGAAGTGTTGGATAAAGAGACATCTGGGTTGTTGATCGTAATAAACTGAGCTCAGTTTTAATGTAGGCTGTAAACCTGGCTTCAGTTTAGGTTTTATGCAACTGTTTGAAACTTTTGTGACTGGTTATTGAAAGTTAGATTTATTCCACTTCAAATGAAATTAATACTTTACAAACTGCTATGATCGTATTTCAGTTTCTATTGTTCTTTTATTTTCGAGAGTGTGGTTTGCGTTACCTTCATTTTTCATTTGTAAGTGAATATACTGGCTAAACGAAACCACTTGAAGTAACGGAAATTATTTCAAATGCACGTAGACTTTTTTAAAATGAATCTTGAAACTACCTATTGTCTGTAGCTGTTTTTTATTAAGTGAGTAGAGCTTATATCATAATGTAATCATAATACAATGTCCCTTAAACACAAATTGTAAATGGAGATATAAGTTTTCATTCCCTCAAATTACAAGAACGATAATACAAAATGGGTCCTAAACGGGAAGTTTAATATTTTTATTTTCCGAATAGAAAGTCACATTACTGTTCCGTATAAGAAGAATTTATTTCAAGTTTCAGGCCACTGGCCCATAGAGCATTTATATGATACAAAATGCATACAATTATGTAAAACTATAAATATTACATCAATTATTGTTGAATGAAAATTTTCCAAATTTAAAAGAATATTTTCATTAAGAACATGAACACTTTTTTAAGATTAGCTTTCCTAAAAATAATATTGAAATAAATAAACAGGACAAGAATCATAAGATGGTTGATTTTACCTGTGTGCTTTAGTTAATGTAGACTAAGTGTACATTGAATAACATTTCTAAAAATAGAAACTATATAAAATTAACAATGAGAAATCATACAGACTAGAATATGAAAAGTTTCCGAAACTTCTTTAAACTTGAAAGGTCTCTGATTTGAAGCTTTCATTGCTGTGGTTGTGGTACAATGTATACCTGTAGATGGGTTCACCGGTTAAGAAGAATGGCTACATAGATGAAAACATAAAATAATGAACACTAATTAAATTTAGTATTTACACAATTTACACGGGTAGTTGTAAAATTGCGTGTATAGAAACGCCAAGATGTAATACATAAACGACAGATATAGCCTATGGTTTGGCCAGTGACATTTGACATCGACTGTGACTGACATTTTTTGATGGGTACCTTGCAAAATCAAAGTTTTTTCTCTCTATATTTGGCGTTAAATATCTGGAGGCGACTCAGAAATTTACATTTTGATCAAAAAACGACACACAAGAGCACACTTTCTTTCTAGTTTCAAATTTTTCTAGTTTTCGATAAGGATATATGTAGGAAAATTAAGGTTATAAGAACTGTGAAAGTCTAGACCGTTGGGATTAGAAAACAATAAAACCGATTAAAGGTGTGACGCGCAGAACGCCCCTTTTGATTTCAAAGAATAAATTAACGAGACGATTTCTTTGAAGTGTGAAAGTGTTCGAGACATATAAGTCCCCTGCACTATCTATCAGATAGATAATACCTACATAACACGTGGCTAGCTAGTCCAATACATGTACGTAGTTGACAGATGGTTCCTTTCATAATTTAAACATAATCTTTATCTATTATTTGTTTCTTTTTAAATAGTCGATGTTTTCCTTTATTTAATCAATTTTGGATTTTGAGATTATAACTCGACAGAAGTATTTGTCACATATGTTCTAGTTGTTGATTATGCTCTATATACATGTATAATATGATCGTATGATGTTTCTTTATTGAATCAAATAGGGTTTAAAGGCGCTGTAGCACGTTTTTCCGCTCAAATAAGTCGATGAAATGTATTTAAAAAATAATGTAAACAATAGGAAAACACCCTTCTCTCTTCGGAAAATCAAGTTACAAATGAGTATACATGGTTCAGGAAAAGCCATGGGAATTTTTTTTGTCATTCGAAATAATAAAATGTGTTCACAATAAAATGGCCGCCATGCAATTTTTGCTTTATACGCATTGTCGTTATTACCACTACGGATAATTGGTTTGTGTAATGAGATGTTTTACCCTCTAAAGTAAATATAAATGACATAAACTATCATTATAAATGAGAAATTTGAAAAAATAAAATTTGCAAAAAACGTGCTACAGCGCCTTTAAGAGATCAGTCGTGTGTTTATGCTGATCAACAGATGTAAGTCGTGTTGTATTAACTTTCTTTATCAACAAGTATTGTCTATTGAAGAATATATGATATACAGATTGAAGCACAGGGCTGGTATTGTTGAAAACAATAGTCCTAAATGACATTTATTTATAAGTAGGTAGCTGTCATAGGACGAAGTTTTTTTTAATTAGGACGTATTATTTTCAGCAGGAAAATCCTAATTGGTTGCTCTTGCAAAGGTAACCAATTGCCAATGACGCGTTATGGTGCTATTTTTGGAAACAGAAACGTTAGATATTTTTCACGTATAATGATCGGTCATCGATTATATCAATATGAATTTGTGAAAACAATTGATCACAAACATGCTGATATGTACAGAAGCCAAAATCCGAGTCAACAATAGAAAATACCTTAATTGTAGCATTTATATCAGAAGTATTGTAATTTATTATCCATATGGTTGAAAAAAACCAAGTTAATATTATTGATATGAGCACATATCACTTTTGCCTAGCAACCATTGTTTCACCGCGACTTCCCGTATTGTGTCGTCTGTGGCGACAAAAAACGATTGTTCGTGACGTCACTGTAGTTTGCCGTCGCAAGAGAAGTAGGCCGTTTGCTGACTATTTTGACGCGAATCAAATGGAATAGAATGGGTAATAAAGAAATTATTACACTCGAAAGCTTGCCATATGACTTTTACGAAACTCGTGCAAATGCATATATATCCCTCGCTCTCGCTCGGGCAATAAAACATTTACACTCGTTTCGTAAAAGTCATATGACACACTTCCTAGGTTTATTATCTCTATTTACAATATGCTAATTAAAGGCGCTATAGCACGCCGTTATTACTGAAAAAAGTGTGAATAAGTGTGTAAATACATGTATATATACTATATGTATAAACTATACAATTTTTAAGACATTCCCGTGTTTTGAAAATTATCTCTTTATATAAATGCCTCGTTCAGTATATTATCCAATTTTAAAATTTAGGATAATTAATCATAACTTTCCGATTGAAATTAAACCGGACGCTGGCTAGGTATTTAAAAAAGTAACCCAGTCGATGTAAGAAGGGACACAGTCCATAGAGGATTTAGCTAGAACTTAGAAGCACAGCAGAGGTTACATGAGAAGATCTGGCTTGAGTTACATCTCTGGGGAGAGAACGAATGTTTAATAAAATAATTTTAAAACTATCAAAAGTAAAACCAATGACATATCATCCATAGTTTATTTGAAGGGACTGTATCATATTTGTTACCAATTGCAAAACGACTTTCTCCTAAAAAAAAATTAATAGACAAATGGTTATGATTCAAGCGGATCCATTTCACCTCCTCGAATTATAAAAAAAGAGCCATTTACTATCTAAAAAAGAGCCATTTACTAAGTTGAATATTTAAGTTATTTTAGTTATTGTTTACAAGCAAAAGATAGGTTCTTAGATCATGACCACAGTGACCCCATTTGGGGTCACGGGGTCACATAATCTACAATTTAGAATCCCCATTGGCCAAGGAGTCTGCACACAACTTTTCAGCTCTCTAGACCTTTTGGAACTGAAGAAGAAGATGAAAATAGGTTTTTAAGGATGTGACCCCTGTGACCCCATTTGGGGTCACAGGGTCACGAAATCTACAATTTAGAATCCCCATTGGCCAAGGAGTCTGCTCACAACTTTTCAGCTCTCTTGACCTTTTGGAACTGGAGAAGAAGATGAAAATATTTTTTTAAGGATGTGACCCCGGTGACCCCATTTGGGGTCACAGGGTCACGAAATCTACAATTTAGAATCCCCATTGGCCAAGGAGTCTGTACACAACTTTTCAACTCTGTAGACCTTTTGGAACTGGAGAAGAAGATGAAAATAAGTTTTTAAGGATGTGACCCCGGTGACCCCATTTGGGGTCAAGGGGTCACGAAATCTACAATTTAGAATCCCCATTGGCCAAGGAGTCTGCACACAACTTTTCAGATCTCTAGACCTTTTGGAACTGGAGAAGAAGATGAAAATAGGTTTTTAAGGATGTGACCCCTGTGACCCCATTTGGGGTCACGGGGTCACGAAATCTTCATTTCACACTGCCGCTTACAGTTTTGGTTTTATACGTTACACAGTTACCGTACACTTGTAATCACCACATATCCTGACGGTACCAACCGATTTGGGTATACAAACCTGCGGTGTAGCCCATTCACTGAATTCCACAGGTTTGATTATATCCCTTCATTCTGCATCCGTTCAAGTTCTTTTTTTACTGCCTTTAGGAATACTGCCACCGTTCCTTCTTTCACGTGTAGGGTGGCCTTCATTCCCTTTACATAGCCTAGTTATTCTTTGAACACATCAGGATATTTCTCTAGTACGGCCTGAATGGCATCTGAACATGCATAGATCGTGTCCCCCAGTTGAGTAGCAATGTTCGTCCAATACAATTTCAAAACCTGCAGCCATGATCTGCCAAATAGAGGTGGCGTACTTTCCTCTACGTCAGCATACAGCAGATTCAAACACAATGATTGGCTTTGATATTTCACATCAACTGTGATCTCTCCTAGAATCTTCAGTATGACACAATGTGGCCGGTTTACCTTCCTGATATTGAGGTATCTGAAGTGCATGAGGTAGTAACAGTGCGTTATAATGGATCTTGAAGCTCCGGTATCAAGTTCCATGATCAGTTCTGTCGTCATCTTCTATCGTCACTGGAACTTTCAGTGCCGGTATTGATGTTCTCTCTTCGTCCTTATCAGATTCACTATCACTCACTTCCTCTTCATTTCCTTCAGATGAATTGTCATTGTCTTCTGTCATAATGAATATTGATCCAATGAAATCCTCTGATTCTCCCTCCTCTTTTGCCGTATAGTGCACTTTAGAACCCTTTTTGAATGTTCTTTCATTTCCATACATCTTTTTTGGCATGTGCAGTTTTGTGCAACCGTATGCTGAAGTACCACTCCGAGCACCCTTGCACACAGACTTGAGATGACCTACTTTCCCACATTTAAAGCATTCTGTGGACTTATAGCGACAGTCTGAGCTCAAGTGATTGTCAAATCCACACCTGTAGCAAAGTTTGAATGCACCTTGGCTACCTTTAACTTTTTGTCCAACTTTATTCACCATTCCTCCGTGTTTTACATAGTTTCCAAGTACACAACTGAATGTAGGTTTTCTCGTTTGGTTTCTGAGGAAAACACAAATCACTCAACGTTTTGTAAGCCTCGGCCCCTATAGCTCTTAACAATGTACTCTTTCGTTTAGCCTTGCTCTCTTCGTCGTCTGGCAAGTCGTTAGCAATGAGAAAATCCTTTCCAAATAACATTCAATGTCTCCATCACGTGTGTTCAAGTCTTCAATGAGCCATTGTAACTTGTAAACGTTCGTAAAAAAATGTTCTTCAATAATTGTAAATATGTTTCACTCCGTTTTGTTCACCTGTACAAAGTATCGTAACAGTTTAACCGTTTGTCTCGTATTTTCGTGGTAATACTTGCCGACGAAATCACCGTTGTGAATCAAATGTTATGTTTCGTGCGTGGGAACTTCTTCAAAAAGCATCCTCGTCGCCACTGTCGTATTCGTAGGAATATAAGGAGACTGTTATAGAAACGGTAATCCTTTTTTCTACTGATTCGTGTACATGAGGTACAATGGCTGCCTATTTACTAAGAGGGATTAATGGTCGACAAGAGCAGGCAGTCAAGATGAGAGTTATCTCCCTTACATCGTAGTCACTTAGACACTAGTCAGTTGATCTACATACACCATATATCTCATGTCAAATGCAGATCTAGATTATACGACCTGGTCTTACAAATTACGCTTACATTTAAACTGCTGTTTTACAGGATGTGTCAATAGGACAAACCCAGGGGGTTCTTGTGCTCTCAGCGCACCCCTGTTCATCTTTTTAGAATCACCACATGTGCTATGACAAGACATGTGCTATGTGATAAGTAGAATTTATATATATGTAGGTTATCTGGCCACCTTATTTATCCTTACTGAAGTCATGCAAAACAGTTCCAGTTCGACTTTTCATATTGATCATTAATCGTTAAAAATGATATGGAAGGTTTTGTCATGTGAAATCTATTTTTCTTTGCAGGGAAACTGACGGGACGTTATTAGGATGATGCTTTGAGTGTGTTGGTGTTGTTGGTTTTATTTGCTTATATCAATAAATTTTCCAGAAGTACTATATTAATGATTCTGTGTTCAATTGACGATAGTAAGTGAACAATGATGTTTTCTTGCCTTCACCACGATTTGGATCTGCTTTTCAGCATGTGTCATCTTCAGCCAAATCGGTGTAATGTAAGAACATCACGCTTGGGTATTAATCTGTATATCTTGCTATCACTACGATATATATGGTCACAATACACTGCCGGCCAACAGAAACGCCTACCAGATATCTTATCAGATTTTGTAAAAACTACAATGATAAAGTTTAGCAATATTATAGCATTATGAAGTTGCACCATTTCTGCATAATATATTTAAATTTCAGAGGTTGACATGTCACAAATAAATGGGATTGTTGAAATGAGACATCAGAATTGTTCAGTTTTCGATCAGTGCTTTATCAGAAAAAACATTTGAATTTTTTTTATACAACCACGAGCAACAATACAGGCACGCATTCGCATTAAAGTGGTGATGACCCTACAGAGATAAGTGGTTACGGTGCGCAAATGAATCAACCAAAAATGGTGGTCTTCATTGGGCGTAGTTTTCCTGAATGTTACTGCCTTGAATCACAGTTTTCCACGATTTTAATGGACTTTCAAACCAATCATTGTTTCAACATAACTTGGAGACCACCATTAATTATATTTCAGAAATTATTTCATCTTTCATTTTAAGGAAAAACAAGTAGTCGTTTCTTTTGGCCGACAATGTATTTGTTTGCTTCATAAAAAGAGTTACGTTTTTCCAAACCTTTGCGTAAGTTGCTTTGAGAAAGGAGTCCATGATTCGTATTGTCCATTCGGCCGGTTCCTTAGACTCTATATCGAGAGTACAGTCTATAGATTCTATACAATGTGATCAAATTAAAATTATACGAAATGGCAATAACAGTATTTATTTCCAACATCTCAACACAGATCTGCAGCAATGTTGCAAACCTACGGATTGAGAGATCTGATGGACATGATTGTGACTGCGAGTGACCCCTTCCAGCCTGTAAGATCTTTCCATATGAGACCCAGGTCCCCGTTAGAACCATACACTCCGTTGATGTTCACCTCGTAACACTTATGATACCACCACCCGCTCTGGTACAGCTCTGCGCAGTTCTGGTGCCCGTTGTCCCATCGTGATCGACTGTTGAAAATTGCATCCCCCGGTGATCACGGAAACTGTCCCCTGTGACTAAAGATAATATTGTCGGAATTGTAATGATAGTGATTATTAAGTATATGGTTCACGAAGAAACTTGACAAATGTTTGCTTAACACACATTTGCTGGTTATAACCACTTTTTTTTAAAAGAAAATTCAAATTCTCCTAAGTATTAAAAATGTAGCAAGATAACACTTTGGTTAACAAGTTATTTAGGTAGGTGGTGGGAGAATATGCAGGCATTATTTACAGAAAAACCCTGAAAAAGCAATTTCAGCAACTATGTGTGTTAGAACAGATATGAAGTATAAAGCATCAAACTCTCATGACTAAATTTTTTTTTTCTCTTTACGAGATATTTTGTCATCAAAGACATTCAAAGGAAGAAATAATTTGTGTTGGACTTTGTTGAAAATTCGATAGCGTTTCTTTTGTCCTTCAGTGTAACTCTGTTGATGTATATACCTACATTGCCGTGGTACTGGGTGGAATTTACGAGGTACCCATCACTCTCCATGGCCACAGTGAAGTCGTAATACTCTGCAGTATACACAATAACTTTTCTAACTCACAAGATGAGATAAACATGGTATTCTAGAATTGACATATATACTATTTATTATAGAATGTTATCATTTTAATTACACAAGGTACGTTTTCACGTTGAGCGGCCGCTAGGAACATTCCCTCACCACAGTAACAATTTGATGTCATAAGCCAATTCCCTACGTCAGACCATTGTTTTATGACGTCAAACTATATCAGTCACTCGTAACAGTGAACATATAAGCTATTTTCACTGTAGCTTGACAGACAGTTTATTTTACTGATAAATCCCAGTATTTCATTGTTCTTCATATAATAATGACTACTTGATTGACTGTAAAATGGGTGCATAAAAATATCACCTTCCTATGATTCTATACAGAGAGATAACTCTTTCATACGTTTCATGTAGAAGGGATCCTTCTGGAATGACTTCTGAGAGAGAGAACAAACCCTCTCTTGGAAGAATTACCTCCCCCTATCGAGATTTGATCAACCCGTTTTTATTTATCTTATTCACTATTTTGTACATTTACAAAATATATATTTGTTAAAGCTTCTGCAACAATTAAACAAAGATATACCGTAAATCCTTGAATAACCGCCTGCCTTGAACAATCGCCTGCCTTGAATAATTGTCGGATCTAAGCCCTCTTTGAATTAAAAAATCGCCTGTTTTAAATAATCGCTGGGTTAAGTTTAGCAAATGTGAATAAACTAATGGCTATTTCCTTTTCAAAAATAATTCCGGCATAACCATATTTATGCAAAGTTTAACCTCATGACATGCACGTCGTTTACAATATTCATAACTTAAAACATTCTGCAATGGTGTTTAAGTGATGATTCACATATGTAATTATGCCTTCCAAAACAATAATCGCCTGCCTCGAATATTCGTCTGCCTTGAATAATCGCCGGGACAAATTGGTGTTTGAAATTAATAATGGCCGGGCGATTATTCAAGTATTTACGGTAATGCAACCTTTTCAAGTGGAGGCAGTACGATATCGTGTCCTGTCAGTGATTGGCAGCCATCCCTGTTACATGATCGCGAGCAGCTGTTTCGTAATAGTATCGGTAGTATTAACACAAAATACAATCGTCACATTGTTATCTCCACCTCCTATCGACAGCTTATCATAAGACAGCGTGTTGATTCTCATTCTGAACTGAAGTGCAATTAAAACTTGATTAGAGGTTTCTGTATTATGGCGTCTTACACGACTTACACAGCGATTGTGTTGTGCATAGTGCCATCCGTCTTGGCAGGTATGTTCAAGTGTTTTACAATTTCGGAACTATTTTCCCATATATAACAGCATTATTTAATATAAAATATATCTATGTTCATATATTATAAAAGAGTTTTTGGTCAAAGTTTTGTATAATGTATTCCCTAAGGGTTAATTGAAGTGTATGGTGGTATAGCTCAAATGAATGAGAACCTTCAATACGAATGATAAAAGTGTTGTTTTTTTCCAATTTCTAAAAATTGACCTTGGAACATTATGAAATATATACTGTTATCTACAACGGCCTTTTGTCAGAAATAATTCATTATGATGAAATGTACTCACTAAATGCTTTAGTTGTGACGTTACAATTTATATAATATTAATAATCGTTTTAATATTAATCTAATTTATATGATTTGACATTGTCATAATAACATCTCCTTGTTTGAAAAGGATTATGTTTGTGTGTGAATTGTCCTAAATCGTCCATGACCATTGCAATCTCTGTGCAGGTGGTTGCCCTCGAGATTGGGTACAGTTCCAGGACTACTGCCTGACCTTGGTCGACGAGGTCACGACGTGGATCACAGCCCAGGTGAAATCTTTGATTTCATGTCTTGCACACCGTGGCAGACAATATAACCGTGTGTCGCTAGTTTCATCTAAAACATCACTTAACACTACCTTCTTTGCAAAATGATATGTTTAAAAATACGTCATTGGTGATATTTTAGACAAAGTGAACATATTTTACTGAACATTGTTTTTCTGGATAAAGGTGCAATAATATCTTAAGCTTTTACAGGTAAGAAGAAAATCTTAGCCACTTCCTGGTGAGGAGCTAAACGAACCTGGCACCCTGATGCAATCTCAAATAGAAGCGACTAAGTGCTTGATATTAGAGGAAATGAACAACGTTTGTGTTTAAGAATAAAGACCATTAATATGGACAATTTCCATATTCTCTGTAGGCGCATTTCGACACAGGTCCAGGTATAGGTATGGCTACATTAGAATCGATGCCGCAGCGTCATCTACATAGAATAAAGAAATTGTTAATCAGTAAAAAGTGTCTTTATTTTTCATCACCGCTACTTGTTTGTTTTAAAAAGTTTGTACTTGCAGGAAAATTGTAGGGCGTTTAGCGCCCATTTGGCAGCCCTACAGACAAAGGAAAAAGATCTGAACTTGGTAAAATTTCTGAAAATGAAACAATGTAAGTTTATTTCAACTATGTTCAAACTGATAAACATTGATTATAGAAATTTTGTCACATTACTCCAGTACTTCTGCACAATTCACAAACCAAGACTGACTTGATAATTGCATACACAACGTCCGGAATCTCAGATCCTGTGCACACTATCTGTACCAACTTCTGCATGGTCCAAAGTTTATGGACTTACTGCCACTCCATGTCTAATATTTTTCTCCTATACATATAAACTAGTGTCCAAAAGAAACGATACCATCTATTTTTTAAAATATCTTTTTACAAAGTGATTTTCTTCGTATGAACACATTGTTTTGCGTATCCCACATCCCAGATGCAGTGTATTCAAAATACCGAGAACATTTTATCTCATCCGAAGAAATGGTGCACTTTGAGAGAACAACATTATTTTAGGTAGCATAGTTTGCAACTGCAGATAAAGTGTTTAAAACGGCTGACCATACACGTTGGTATCAAAGCAATAAAAAGCACACAAGAAAATATCGGTTTTGACAGCCATTGAGAGTGAAAGAGCCGTTGGAATTGTCACATAGCGAGTCTCACACGCCGACGACGTCAGAAGGTTCGGTTGCGCACGCATAGCAGTCACCAGGTTAACGCAACGGTTACGTGATAGAGATCGGACAACATGCAGGTCGTGAAGAAGGTGATTACGCTTATTGAAGACCGCCACATCCGGGTATTTCATCTCTGAAACCCATTCATCATTCGTCAAAGACGTCACTGAGACACGTGATAAGCAGACAAACTTGGTAAAAGAGATTGAAGACTGATGATATCTGAACACGTCGTCCATACCACAAAACGTTCCTGAGGCGTCAACAACGAGTAAACAAACAGACGAATTCAACGTTGGCAACAGAGAGACTGAGCAATGGTCATGCTCTCATATGGGAGCATATTTTGCATCTTCAAGAACAATGGTAGACAGCGTGTGTACCAAAGAATGAGTGACATTTATGCTCTGACTTGCGTCCATCAAGTCAGCCCATTGCCTCCTTGATGAATGACAAAGCTTATCTTCTGACGTCATCCCACGTCTGACGTCATCAACCCATAGACGTGTACTTGCCCGTTCTGACGCTCGGGATGGACATACCGAATACAAATGTGACTTAGTGACCCCTCTTTTGACATTTTCAACATTTGTCTCAGTCATTTGTGTGAATGAAATTTGCATTTTCAGACCCCTCACGTCAATACAGACCTGTACAAATGAATGCACAGTACTGATTGAAATGAATTTTTTACACATGATAAATAAACGAAATCTCAAAAGAATAATACCAATTCTAGTTTTCTGTGTCCTTAAGTTTTCCTGTAATGGTCTCTCAAAGACGTGGTATCGTTTCTTTTGGACACTAGTTTATATACAACTTTCCGATTAGTTCGTGATTTGAGCAAACATGAGGGACTGTATTATAACACATAAAATAGTGGACATGTTATCTTTGTTTGTTAATTGATATAAATTGCAACCATTTACTATTTTAAAGGTAATAATTGGGTTGCGAAAAGGTCTTGATTCACCTCGCAATTACCTAGACCTAAGGCTTTCAGATGGCATCTTTCCTATGCAAGCGATAACTAGAGCAGTTTCCATATTTAAGACAGTTATGGAGACTGGTGACAATAACGTAGGGAAGTTGGGTGTATGTATAAAAATAATAAATATAATAATGAATATTTAGAATATAAATATTCATAAAATAAGCTCTAGGCGCTAGCAAATGCGTAATAAGTACAAGGAATAGATATACAAACATTTATATACGTATATACAAAGAAGAAGTGTACCAAGAAAGAAACATAGTATATAGACAGAACATTGAACATAAAGAGGTGTAGTTGATTAAATCAAGGTTTAGTTGAAGGTTGCTGAAAGAGAAATGTTTTTAGAGATGTCTTGAAGGAAGCTTTAGTTGGCGGTTGTCTAAGATGTGGAGGCAGTTGGTTCCATATGACAGGTGCTTGATATTTAAAAGAACACTCGCCGTAGGATTTTGTTTCAACTTTAGGAGTTGAGAGGAAACGTTGAACTGAGGAACGGAGCTTTCTGTGCGGGGAATAGAGCTGGAGATATATTCTAGTGCAGTGTTGTTGAAATATGAATTTGAAATAGTTGCAAGCAAAATTGTACTCTATTCTTGTTGATATGGGCAGCCAGTGAAGTGTGCAGAGTTGAGGGGAGATGTGTTCACGTTTAGATGATTTGAAGATGAGATGGGCAGCGCTGTTCTGGAGCATTTGGAGTTGCGGTAGACCTGAGAGGATGGAATTGCAGTAATCTAACCTCGATAGAATACAAGAAGAAACTAGTGGTAGTGGCATCGGTTGAAAGATAGTGTCTGATGGAGCTTATTTTCAGTTTTAAGTTCACTGTAACGGGATCGACAGACAATAGAGATATGTTGCTTAAAGGAAAGGGTTTGATCAAACTTAATGCCAAGATTTCTGCATTGCGTTGAGTCATCAATAACTTTTCCGTTTAGGGAGATAGAGCTTGGAAGAGGGTTTGATTTGAGTACTTTAGTGGAACATATGAATAGGACTTCTGTTTCTGTATCATTGAACTGCAGTTTATTTATGGTCATCCATGTTTTCAAGTCAGAAATACATGATTCTGGTCAACTTCCCAATGCAAGGCATAATTCTTGCCAGTCTCCATTACTGGCTGATTTAGGCTTGCAGTATTTCCTTAAGAAATCTGTGTTTAGAAATCCAGGCCCGCTATGCATTTCTGGTGCAGCGATTCACTATCTCGACACAACAAAGCAAGGGAAATACCGCAAGGGTTAAATCAGCCAGTAATGCAGACTGGCAAGAGTTATGCCTTGCGTTTGGAAGTTGGATTCTGTAGAGGAAATTACACTTTGAAGATCACAGAGATTGAAAGATGAATGAAGTTGAACGTCATCTGCAAAGGATTCGTGTAACAGTGGAGAAGAGTCAATTATTGTTGAGAGTGGTCTAGATAAAGAGGACTGGGCCTAGTACGGATCCTTGTGGAACGCCATATTTCAGTTGAACTGACTGAGAGGGGAGTTCATTTATGAAAACATTCTGGGTGCGGGAAGAGAGATAAGAGGCAACCATCTGGAGGCAGAGTCAGATATTCTGTAAGTGTGTTCAAGTCGAGATATAAGGATAGTGTGGTCGATAGTGTCAAAAGCTGCAGAGAGATCCAAGAGTGATAGAATTGAGATTTGTCCATGGTCAAGTCGTTGTTGGTTTTTAGAAGTGCTGTTTCAGTGCAGTGTCCGGTTCGGTGTGCAGATTGGTGAGGACTGGTTTGATTCTAGTTGAGTCAGCAGTTGAGACAGTACAATACGTTCAGTATGTTTCGAGAGGAAAGAGAGGTTACAGACGGGTCGATAGTTCTTTCGGATATTGTAATCTAGACTGTTTCTTTTAGTTTCGGATGAACAATAGCACATTTGTATGATTGAGGAAATATTCCAGAGATGTATGTTGACATCAACCGATGTACAAAAATCAGCTTGATATTACGAAACTTACCAACCTTATGTGCAACATTTCGCTGATATGTTTAATCATCTCTTGTATAATACTGTATTGTATTGGTGTACATGAATTGTGAGTGAACACGTGGATTATATTTGAATGAAGTGTGTACAATTTGCCATGGCAGTAAAAAGGAGGGTTGGCATTTCCGTTCATGCTACAGTACTGTCGTCCGTCTGTCATCCTTGCCATAAACAGCGTGTATTAAGATTAAGATTGATTACAGCGGTCATGACCATTCTTACGTTTGATTTACAGGAATATGTCAGTTTCATTTGAACTACAAATTCGTGACTTAGCCTATGACTCAGATTGATTGCAGCGGTCAGGACCATTCTAAAATTTGGTCCTCTACAGCAATATATGAACCACATATTCGTGACTAATTTATCATGTAACTCTGCAGTCAAAGGTGACCTCTGGATCGACGGGAACGACATGTTGGCTATTGGAGACTGGAACTGGGCCCACACTGGGGAGATCCTGACCTACACCAAGTGGGAGTCCGCTGAGCCCGATAACCTCCTGACATCCCGGTGTATGGCGGTGAAGGACGGGGATGTAGACTGGAGGAGCAGACCTTGCCATGAACGCCACCAGTTTGTTTGCGAGAAGAATATCGCGTAAGTTTTAACGTCTACCCACTTTTTCAACTGTATGTAATTTTTAACCCCCGGGTGAAACTGAAATCGGAGAAACATATCAAGAGTATTGACCTTGACTTCTCTTTTCAGTCTGAGGTTAATCTAATGCTTTAACCTACATGTAGCTTGGCTCTGATTTTTGAAAGTTAGTTTAAGTCATTTTAACTTAGTTTGGCTTTTGATTGATCATTGATATGTCTTTGAAACTTGATCTGTGTTTCCCTTAGCGTATAAGAAATAAAGGCAAATCATTGAACATCTATGTAATGGAACTTTAACTTGACCATAATTCTTAATTGGTCAGCATAGCCTTTGAAAATGACATGTTTTGCATGTCTCTCCTGCAGTGAGGTGAAAACCTGTTATGGATAATAACTTAGCTAGTGTTCATCTTAATTGCAGTTAAAACCTATACGTACATCGAGAGTTTCAGCGATTCCTAATGTTGATTATTAATCACAAAAAGTATTCATGTAAGATTTTGTCATGTGAAAATGTTTTTCTTTGCAGGACAACCGACGGAACGTTAATAGGGTGATCCTTTGAGTGTGTTGTGTTGTAAATTTTTCTTGTATAAACAAAAGTTTCAGAAGTATTCGTTTAATGATTCTGTGATTCAATTGATGGGAGGAACTGAACGATGAAGTTTTCTTGCGATCACCACGATTTGGATAATTGTTGTTTAGGTCTCCATATTACTGGATTAAGGAAAGCAAGGACCTTCATGGACGTTGAGAACATGTAGTCTACAGATGAGATTTAGTATAATGCAACAATGCTCCACTGAAAAAATGGAACTTGAAACTCCTTCATAATTAATGCGGTATACTCAACGATCATTTACAAATTCTTCGTGACAAAAACGGAAAATAAATCGGATCTATATCTTAAACTTGTTATGGGGACTAAGGATCTTATACGCATTTGCGAATGAACTGCAGAGTAATATGAAAGAAGGGGTAGATGTGCGTAATAAGAGCGTAAGACAATACTTGGCTCCCGAACCATTTACATTGGGATATAAGTTTAGTGGCATAAAAGAACCCAGTAGATTGCGCTCCTTTGATTCTCACAATTTGTTTTGCGGTCAAAACTAATTTCTAGCGATCACTACGATATACGAAATCTCTCGAGCTACATGTATGTAAGACATGTCACGTTTTTCCAAATATTAGTAAAGATTGCTTTCAGAAAGGAGTCCGTGATTCATATTGGCAGGTTCGTTAGATTTCATGTTGAGAGGACCGACTTTAGATCTTATATACTGTGATTGAGTTGAAATTGTACTAATACGCTAAAGCAATCAAACTATTTTTTATTTTCAAAGTTCCATATCAACAAAAACTATTTAACAACCCTACGGAATAAACATCTTTGATGGGCATTCTAGAAGTTTAGGTGATGAAGAATGAAGAACAATTTTATGGATACAAAACTTATTAAACAGAAGTTCTGATCTGATGGACATGGTTGTGGCTGCGAGTGACCCCTTCCAGCCTGTAAGACCTTTCCATATGAGACCCAGGTCCCCGTTAGAACCATACACTCCGTTGATGTTCACCTCGTAACACTTATGATACCACCACCCGCTTTGGTACAGCTCTGTACCGTGCTGGTGCCCCGTCTCCCGGTCGTGATCGTGTACGTATTCTTGACGGAAACGCTTTCTGAATGATGTAGGTAAACAGGTCTTATATAAATGTGCCAGGACAATACTAATGAATGTGAATGATAGGAGTTTATATAAGTCAAACATTACCATGCCTAAGGACAGAAATAAAGACAGTTATGTTTTACTATACTACTCAAATGAAGTGCTGCCTCGTGAACCGAACTGACCACGAAATTGTGTCACTTTCTATTTAAAAACATAAAGAGAAGATAATAATATTGCACCAACACAATGGAGGCGACTCAGAAATTTACATTTTGATCCGAAAACGACATACAAGAGCACACTCTCTTTCTAGTTTCAATATTTTTCTAGTTTTTGATTAGGAAAAATTAAGGTTATAGGAACTGTGAAAAAGTCTAGAACTGACCGTGTCAGATGGACAATGAGACCGAGATGTGATGAACACGTTTTTATTTATTATCTTATTCAAAGTGCTGAGACCATATTATTCATTGTGTGCTATGTGTACTGTGTATTTTGTGCTAAAAAGTAGTATATACATAATTTTATTGATGAATATAGTCATGACTTGTTTGATTGGCATCCGACTGAATAAAGTTATCTCCCTATCTTTATGTATATAACATAAATGGGTAATTTTAAAAAAATGTCTGATTTTCAATACCATGAAATATTTTTTTAAATCATTTGGAAAGTGATAGAGTATTTTCATAATTGAAACAAGGTATAGAAATATGCAAGCATATCGACAACTTGTTTGGTAATTAACAACAAATGATTAATTAAAATTAATGAAATACTTCCGTGCTGTTACCGCCATTAAAAGGTATTTAAAAAAAAAAAGTAATCAATTCATATAACTTATTACTATGTTTTTATTATGAATTCCTTCCAGCTAAGACAACGTTATCATTATTTTTTTTTTACTTTTAAGTTACAATAACTGCATAGAAATGGAGGTAACAGCAGAGAAAGTATTTTCTGTGCTGTTAACACCCTTACAATTGTTTTATCAGAGAAATTAATTAATTCACAGTGCTAAGACTTTTTATTATGACTCGCTATCCATGTTAAAATGTTTTGACTGAGAAAAGTGATAGCTATGTATTATTGTTATACCTACAATTACGGTAACAGCATGGAAACTGTTAAAATATATTCCCATAGACCTTTGATTTCTTTGATCAAGTTTGGGTTTAATCTTAGCCCCACCACATGCCTTCTATATTGACTGTACAAAAAGTGGCTTGATTGACACAGAGCCTCACTTTGGTTAATGGGGGAGAAATCATTATTCCATGATGATTTATATGATGGTAACAGCATAGAACACAAAACAACGGACACATACAACAGGCTGGATTTTCAGTATTTCCCAATATAATTACACCTCAAACATTGGTTTGATATTTGTTTGCTGTAGGTAGAACATATTTCTAAAGTTCTCTCTTTATTCCTTTTTGAAAAACTGACAAATTATGTGTGTAAATGTAGTTCTCAAGTTTTTGGACAGGCTATGTTTGACACACCTCTGAACTGAATACTGAATGTGTATTTTGTGCTAAAATGTAGTACATTTTAAAATATACAGAATTTTATTGATGAATAGAGTCATATAATTTTTAATTATGGAAACACATTTTTATGTTGAATAATATACTGAGTGTATATTTTGTGCTCAAGAGTAGTATATTACACAGAATTTTATTGATGAATAAATTGTATTTATTATTTTTATGTTGAATAATATCAAGAATAAACTCATTCTCTATAAATTTTAATTCTTATTCTTTGGACCAGTCCATTAGTTGGGAAAGGTAACAATGGAGTCAAATTCAGTGCAACCAACCTTAACGGATGTTGTTTTAACGCGTCTAGATTATGGGACGTCTGGTTAGGGGAGGTTACCGGACATGCTATAGAATAATTGAAAGGATGTCATAATATATATTACTTCATTAATGTACAAATGAAATTATCAAATTTCATGCAATAAATCATCGCATCATGCTATATTATACTCTGATGTATATGCTTTTATCAACGATTTATACATCTATTATGGTTATCATCTGTATCGTTTCACAAATTTGAAGTAAAATACCGGATCATTCCACTGAATAATACAATTTTTCAAAGCGGAAGCAGAATGTTATGTATTCAACTCATCGTGTCCTGTCAGGGATTGGCAGGCATCGCCATCGCGAGCAGCTGTTTCGTAATGGTATATGTGTTATTAACACAAAACACACTCATAGCATTGCTATCTCCACCTCCTATCACCAGCTTATCATAAGACAATATGTTGATTCTCATTCTTTACTGAAGTGAACTAAAAACTTGTTTAGAGGTTACTGAATTATGGCGTCTTACATGACTTACACAGCGATTGTGTTGTGCATAGTGCCATCCGTCTGGGCAGGTATGTGTTTTACAATTTTTGGAACATAACATAATAACAGTTGAAATATAAAAAATGTATGTCCTCGTAAATGATAACCGTTTTTTTGGTCAAAGTTTTGTATAATGTATTCCCTAAATGATTTAGTTAATGCTTAATATATTGGTTTTGAAATATATTAATATGGTTTAGACGGGTTAATATATATGTATGGTTGCATCGCTCAAATGAATAAGAACCTTCAATGCGAAGTGTTTTCCTCCCAAGTTTCTAGTAATTGACCTCTTTCTGGTCAATTGTGAAATATATACTTATTTTCTACAACTACATTTTTTTAGAAATAATAAATAATGATGGATTGTATTCGTTAAATGGTATAGTTGTGTCGTTATGATTTATTCGATTTTTGTTTATATACATGTAATTTACATAATTTCAAATTGTGGGAGAAATATTTTTTGGGTTTGAAAAGGATTATGTTTTTGTGAACGGTCCGTAATCTTCCTTGACTATGGTAATCTCTATGCAGGTGGTTGCCCTCGAGACTGGGTACGCTTTCAAGATTATTGCCTGGCCTTTGTCGACGAGGCCACAGATTGGCTCACAGCCGAGGTAATTAATATAAAGTCTTTGTGTTCATGTGATGTAAAACGTGGCAGATAATTTAACCGTGTGTCGCAATTTCAATTACGAATAGGCCATGTGTTTGAAATTAACCAGATTTCTGTAAAAGAATTAATGCCGTTATTATTGAAAAACAATTTCTATATCCTCTCGACAAATGATCTGACATGGGAATAAAGATTTAAACACAAATCCAATCTCTTTCCCCCCAGATATTTAAGACCAAATATAGAGAAAACACATTCAGATCCCCTAGGTGCAAGGTACCTCTCAAAAATGACAGTTTTGGGATGAAGCAATTCTTGAGCAATCGAATGTGTCATGTATGGACGACGACTGCCTAGGCTATCTGGCATTTGGGCTAACATGGCACTGTTAAACACCAAAAACACGACCTGGTTTGAAATCATATGCCAAGTAATATATAGTAATATTCAATGCTAACAGGTGATATATGTCTCATGTATTACACTGAACGTTTCTATAACACGCATTCACCCCTCAAAATTGTTAACACAGCACGCAAAATCATTGGCACAGAGTCAATAATATCTATCGGCCAACTTTACGAGCAGCATATTACCAATAAAGTACACACAATTTTAAATGACAGCTCTCGTATTCTTTATTATGATTTGAATTTCTCCCATCAGGACCTCGTCTGCGCATGCCGATATCTAGAACAAACAGGTTCTGTCATTCTTTTGTACCAGCCCATATACACTTTTAACAACAGTTAACCACCATTTATTATCTTACCTTTATGACTACCCTTTTAAAACGTGTTCTTGCCTTTTTATTATTATATATGATCTTAGTGCTCGTAGGAATGTGATATGTTGTGATTAAATGTTTTGTTCTTATGTGTTTTACGATGAAGCCAAACTTTTCTTCGGGATAATAAAGTCTTATCTTATCTTGATAATTGAATCCATATCACAACGAATAAGGACAGAATAGAATAGAATAAGAAGTTGTTAATCCACAGAAATGGTCTTCATCTTTATCACCTCAACGTGTTTGTCTTAAAAAAATCCGTATTTGCAGCAAAATTGCAGAGTGTTTAACGCACATTTGGTGGCCTTGCAGACAAAGGAAAAAGATCTTAATTTGGTACAATTTCTCAAAATGAAAAATTGTAAGTATATTTCAACTGGTGGTGATATTTTCACAATGATAAATCTTGAATATAGAAAACCATGTCACATAAATATAGTTCTCCACACAGTTCAAAAAAGGCTCCATGACCAAGACCAACCTGACTGACTTGATATATGTATACACAACATCCAAAATCTCAGAACCAGTTCATACTAACTGTACCAACTTATGCATGGTCGGTCTTAAAGTGGCTGAACGTTTTGGCAGATTTTATTTGTTTCATTTATAATGATATTTTTTGTCATTTATATTTATTTTAGAGCGTAAAAGATATTATTACACAAACCAATTATCCGTAGACTGGTAAGAACCGTTGCGTATAAAGCAAAAAATGCATGTCGGCCATTTTAACGTGAACACGTTTTATTATTTCGATTAAGAAAAAAAATTCCCATGGCTTTACGTATACCAAACCATGTACACTCATACTTTCACTTGCCTTTACGAAGAGAATAGGGTGTTTTACTATTGATGACATTTGATTATTTTAAAGACGTTTCCTCGACGTATTTGGGTGGCGGGATATCGCAGTGGTTAGCGCGTTCGGCATTCTTACGTTTGATTTACAGGAATATCTCAGTTTCATTTGAATTACAAATTCGTGACTTAGCCTATGACTAAGAATGATTGAAGCGACCAAGACCATTCTAAAGTATGATCCTCTACATCAATATATGAACCACAGATTCGTAACTAATTTATCATGCACCTCTGCAGTCAAAGGTGACCTCTGGATAGACGGGAACGACAAGCTCGCTATGGGAGACTGGAACTGGGCCCACACTGGGGAGATTCTGACCTACACCAAGTGGGCGTCCACGGAGCCGGATCTGCTGCTGACATCAAGGTGTATGGCGGTGAAGTACGGGGATGTAGACTGGAGGAGCAGGCCTTGCCATGAACGCTACCAGTTTGTGTGCGAGAAGAAGATCACGTACGTTTTAACGTCTACCCACCGTTACAAATTTTTAACACCGAGACGAAATGGTCGTGTGGTAAGCTGTTGGTACAGTCAATGCTGGCGATAGTTGCCTTACTCTGAGGGCGTAGGTTCTAAGTATTTCTAATATTATTGACCTTCAAGACTTTACTTTGATCAAAGATGTATCCTTGGAACTTTAACTTGACCATAACTTTTAATTTCTCAGCATAACTTTTTGAACCGTTGACCCTGTCACATTGACCTTTGTACATTTTCAAAAGAAATTGTTATCATCGTTCAAAGTTTGTGATTGATCAGTGATAGATCTGCGATATTTGACATGTTTATTCATTGTCACTAGATCATTCAGACAATATCATAATTTTCAAGCTGGTTAAAGGCTGTCTCATGTCTCTGGCCCTAGATTATACGACCTGGTCTTTCGCAAATTACGCTAACATTTAAACTACTGTTCTTGTGCTCTCAGCGCACTCCTGTTCATCTTTTTAGAATCACCACATATAAGACATGTGCTCACAAAGGGAAGCCTTTATATATATGTAGGTTATCTGGCGTCATGCAATGGCGTCATGCAAAACAGTTCCAGTTTGACTTTTCATATTGATCATTAATCATTATAACTTATATGGAAGTTTTTGTCATGTGAAATCTATTTTTCTTTGCAGGGCAACTGACGGGACGTTATTAGGATGATGCTTTGAGTGTGTTGGTGTTGTTGGTTTAATTTGCTTTTGTCAATAAAATTTTCAGAAGTACTATATTAATGATTCTGTGTTCAATTGACGATAGTAAGTGAACAATGACGTTCTCTTGCCTTCACCACGATTTCGACAAATCATGGTTTAAACCCCCATTTCACTGGATAGTACTTTCGCGGGCAAGACCAGAATGAAGTCAACGGAAGAGCTTTGGTATGTTGTTGCAGATAATTTAATAAACCCACAAAGAAAGAAAATCACAACACTCGTACAAGTAAAATGATATTTCAACGACTCTCGCTTGGGAAAATATAATTTTACAGTGTATATATAATGTAAGAACATGATATAACGCTTGGGTATTACTCTGTATATATTGCCTTCACTACGATATAGATGGTCACAATATTTGTTTGCTTTATAAGACGTTAAGACTATCAGTCCATGATTCGTATTGTCCCTTCGACAGGTTCTTCAGATTTTATGTCCCGAGTAGCAACTATAGATTTAATTTATACAATGTGATCAAATAAAATTAAACTAATACGCAATGGCAATAACAATATTTATTTTCAAAGTTCAACATCTCAACACAGATCTGCAAATGTAGCAAACCTACGGATTGAGAGATCTGATGGACATGCTTGTGGCTGCGAGTGACCCCGTCCAGCCTGTAAGACCTTTCCATATGAGACCCAGGTCCCCGTTAGAACCATAAACCCCGTTGATGTTCACCTCGTAACACTTATGATACCACCACCCGCTTTGGTACAGCTCCGCGCAGTTCTGTTGCCCGGTGTCCCGGTCGTGATCGACTGTTGAAAATTGCATCCCCCGGTGATCACGGAAACTGTCCCCTGTGACCAAAAAATGTGAGGTGATTTGGGTTTTAACGCCGCTTTCAAGAGTATTTCACTTATAAATACCACGGCTGCTAGTATTATGACAGGGAGTAAGTCCGCAACGCCATGTTGCTATGCATTGCAGTGAAACCTGCGAGCAACGGCTGGAACTAGCGAACCATGGATGTTACTACAATGAAATTCAGTGTAGCATTGCACCCAAACCTTACTGCGTGTAGAACAGTTCTCTCCAGCAGACAAAGTTGCCGTGCCCCTGGCAGGATTCGAACCTCAGCCCCCTTGATCTTAAGCCGAACGCAATCACCACTGCGCTATCCTGCCCCACATAAGAAAGGTATCCGGGAATTGTAATTGTTCAATTGAAGAATTTTATCTGGTTCATGAAGCAACAAACACTTAGTTAACATGTAAAATAATACTAGCTCAAATTAAAAAATCATGGTATATGACACTGAGGTTTACATCAAAAGAATACTTAAAGTTATTTGGGTGGGTGGTGTAGAAATGTTTATGCATATATTTCCAAAAGACCCTTTGAAATAGTTATTTCAGCACCCCATGTGTGTTTGAACAGATATAAAATATAAAGTATCACTATCACACTCTCCTGAATGACTATTCGTATCTATTTACAAGATATTTTCTCATCAAAGATATTCAAAATCGAGCGAATTATTTTGGGCTTGACTTTGTTGAAGATTTTGTATCGTTTATTTTGCCCCTCGGTTTAACTCTGTTGATGTATGTACCTGCATTGCCATGGTAATCGGTGAAATTTACGCGGTACCCATCGCCCTCCGTGGCCACAATGAAGCCGTCGTACTCTGCGGTATACACAGTTCCGTTTTTCTCGGTCAGCAGGAACCTGAGGGTGTAGTTGGTGCCAGGTAGAGCGGTCAGACGGTGCAGGAGCTCGTTACCTGACACAGGAATAAAGATATTTTCAAATACACATATATTGGTCAATCGTCAAAAGCCAACTAATAATAATAATAATATTAATGATAATTTTAACGCCTATAATCCAGCACAAATGCTGCTCACTGGCGGTACATTATTACCCTGAAGGGATTGTACTTTCGGTGCCGCTACCAAGCACTCCGCGCGACCATATAGGTCCGTACTACCTTTTAATCAGGTACCCATTTAGACAGCTGGGTGAACTGAGTGCAATGTGGATGAAGTGCCTTGCCCAAGGACACAACACAGTATGAGACCCAGGCCACAAATGTTTGGTGTCTCCACCGGGATTCGAACCCGGGCCATTGGCGTGAGAGGCCAGCACGCTAATCACTACACCACTGTGCTCCACAAAACTAATATTTAAATAATATAATAACACTTTATTGTCCTCATTACAACGAGTTCGGAAATTCGGTTTGTGACAACCACAGTACAGCGCCAGTTCAAGCGTGGTTCTATCCTTATAATGCTGAGCGACAAGCAAGGAAACAACAACTCCCATTTTTTAACGTCTTCTGGAATTACGCGGCCAGGAATCGAACCCCGACCTACCGGATGATGAGCGAACGCTCTACCAACTGAACCAACTAAGCTACTAAAACTCACTTAAAGGATAGATGAAATGACATATGGTCCAAATCGGATTCATCAAAATGGGATGTCAATTTGACAATTGCTCGATTTCTGAAATCGGTCCATAAATTACTCATATACGGCTTTTTAAAAAACCGCCTGATTAAGCCCCGGCGACCAGAATGAAAGTCTGCGGGGGTGTGACCCGTGAAGGGATGACTTCTGTGACGTATGTGGAGGAATTTGATTTTCGGCGATAGTCACAATTCAACGTAATTTCGCAACATTTTGATTGTTAATTTCACAAAGAAACCTTCAATAAACCAACTTAAATTTCCCATATATCGAATGTTTAGATATCCAACTAGGTAATTCCGCAGATGACAATTACACAATTATTACATAAACATGTCTTTTTGGCGATGTAATACACCTCATAAATTCATTTAGCGGAAGTGATAATCATCATTAATTAATTAACGAGACACCGGCGGAGTAGCTGTCTAGCCGCCCGCCTGTACCTTATCACAGTCACGCCTCAGTGAGCATTTTCAAAAGGATTCGCCGAACAAATTGCGGTAGTGTTAAAATGGGTGAATTAAAATCGTCTTAATTATCAATTGCAAGTGTATATTGTCTCGATTTTATGCTCAATTGATTCCGATATAAAATATACGTAGAGGTAATCATCTGTCATTCTTGAGAAAAAATGCATTTCATCTATCCTTTAATCATTGAATGTTGACGCCCATGGCACAACTTGATTTTCAAACTCAATCAAGCGATTGGACATTTAGTGCTGCATCTAGGCGCAACACGCTTTCACATCTTGACGATGTGCCAATTTACAACTGTGTGGACTGGGACCAAAACGTACTTTAGTTTATTTGTAGTAATTATTGTGTATTGAGTACTTCAACTACACAACTACACAAGTCAAAACAACTACATACTTGTGTGTATTGCAACTTTTCACATATTCCGACAAAGATTTACAAAGTCAAACTGAAACGAAATATATATAAACTGACCAAGCCAGAATTCACCATCAAGCGAACCAAATCCATCTTTGTACGTCTCCCAGTTTTGACGAAAGTCGACGCTGCCATTGAACCGACGCTGGACCACCTGTGAAGAGATACCCAGAGTTCGTGTGGCTGTCAATAACAAAACAATTCAGAAATTGTCGCACATGCGTATAATTGACAAATGGACTGCTTGGTGAGACCATCACTGTTGTAAAGCGCCAGTCTGATTAAAATATACCATTTTTCGAGGAATAAAGTTGCAAAAAAGTACATCTACCGGGATACGGACTCATATCTTTCCTCGCCGTCTCTTGACAACTTCCAAATGCAAGGCATAACTCTTGCCAGTCTCCATTACTGGCTGATTTAGGCCTTGCAGTATTTCCTTAAGAAATCTGTGTTTAGAAATCCAGGCCCGCTATGCATTTCTAGTGCAGCGATTCACTATCTTGACACAACAAAGCGAGGGAATTACCGGAAGGGTTAAATCAGCCAGTAAGTCAGACTGGCAAGAGTTATGCCTTGCGTTTGGAAGTTGTCTCTTGACGGACCGTATGCTCCCATATTCAGTTAACAAATCACAAGACCTCAAACATAAGCTTTCGGTGTGAGAAGCTAGGAGTAGGTAACTCTAAATACCTTCTTAACGCATGTTAAGCATGTTAAAGAATGATTCCGAATACTTTTTAAAACGGTTTAAACAATCTGATTAAACCTGTTCCTGTTCCGAGGAATAAAATCTGCAAATATTTCATATCCAGGTACGAATTGGTTCTATAGATTCCTTGCCACAAGGTATCAGAAAAGCCCGTATAAGCGCGTGTTCCATACCAGTTTAGTGCAGACAAACCCAGTCTTGCTGACCAATCACATCACAGTGTGTTCTTGGATAAAATGTATAAGAGCAAAATTCTGTCGGGACCATCTATATGCAGTAACCATATGCATCAACTGTCGTGATTACCATAATATGTAAATTGAAAATATATATATTAAAGAAGATTATTTTACTCACATGTTATACTTAACCGGTGTCATATATCACATATGTGTAAATGTAAACCGAGAAATAAAAGAACCTACAGACGTACCATCCAACCACCCCCGTTGGTTGTCATGTCGCAGTAGATACTAAAGGGAGGTAACTCGTCGGGATTGATTTGGTAGACGCCGGAAGTTTTGAAGCCCTTGTCGAAGTAATCCATACAATCTCGCATCGTGGTGTTGGGGGCTGTCGTCGCTAGCTCGGAAATAGACATAAAGGGTGAGGTGAGGTGGGGTTTAGCGCCTGTATGTCACTGTATGTTACTGTATGTCATGACTGCAAGTGCCATTGAAGGATGAAAGACAGTATCGTCAATGTGGCTTTCAATTACGATGAAACCCCCGAGCATTCACTGGAACTAGCGGAACAAAATGATAATAACAATATAATATCCATTTATATGGCGCTAAACTTCACTGAGACGTGGCCGTAGTGCATACGGGAGTCTGGGGTTGTGTACAGAGAAGCTTCAAAATACATGTACATGCAGTAAGGGAAAAAATGAATATATGTATATGTATGTTATATGATTGATAGTTAATTTAAAAAGAGTGGCAGAGATATAATCCCGCATGATAAGTACAATTGTGAGAAACCTACAGTCTCGAATCTTACAGATAACGACAGACTTGAGGAGGTTCCACACATGGAAGTAAATCCCACTACAAATTCATGAAAATTGGTCATTAGTTAGATTGAACACTGACTCTTACAAAGAAACTAAAAAGGGATACCTCACCATCGAAACTGTTCAGTTGGCGCCGCAAGCTAATGGGGACCCCATACTTTTAACAAATTTCGTCTCTTTGTTACATAATAAAAACTATTAATGATATGCAATATTTGTTTCTTATTTTGATCTAAATTTAAAGAGTAACACTTATAAAGACAGTATCAATGAAATAAAAGGCTTTTCCATGTTGAGTAACATTGTTTAAAAACAAAAAGAATACGCGGATGAAGAAAGTTTCTAATTTTTTAAATAGGAATTCTGGACGAAAAAAGAGGTTTGTAAATTCAAAACCCACTACAGTGATCCAAAATTTTACAGAACCATAGAATGTAATATATTAACCAATATAATGAAAGAAAAAGAGGTCACCATGCTATTTTTAATAATAAAAACAAAGAAAAAAAGATATTGTCACATTTTTTACCAAAGGGAGATAACTCCAAAGCTTTACTGAATACTACTTAAATAGCATTTTTCACTTCATAGATAATAGACAAACTTTATTTGTTCATAAAATAAAGTGTATTTCGATTAGTCATATTAAATGATTTAATGGTCCTATAGGTGTATTTTAAAATCCAAAATATATGTATGACACTGTTACTGAAAATGGACATATAAACTACAAGGCTATGCACGTCTCAATCTGACAACTGATAATCTGCAGAAACAAGGTGTGTTGAACGGCTTTAATATATCCTAAATAGAGAGACAGATTTAGTAGTACTGAATTGAAAACAGTCTGTGGACAAACGGACAGTCAAACAAACATATATAAACATAAGTTTAGAATATAAGAGGATGTCGTGTTGTTTTATAGGAGATGCAATCTAGGAGATGATATACAGCATCGCAGTGTAAAGACACAATTGGCATGGGTTTCTTAGAATAGACGATACACGACTAGCTTTTCCTTGGATAGATTCGAAATCTAGACCCTGATCTGTAGTGAAATAGACCGTCACCTGTCGATCCAGCCGATGTTGCAGATGACGAAGCAGTTGATGACACTGATGACGACGTTGAAGACACATTTGACACAGCAAGTGTTGTAGTGAGCCCCGCAGACACAGACTCTGTTCCAGCTAGAGTTGGAGGAGGAGATGCTGATGAACTTTGACCTGTTGTCTGAGTGGTGTGAGTGTCTCTACACAGGACAGCGTTACAGAAGTCATCCTCACAACACTGACGACAGGGGGCGTCACCAGTAGCACGTCGACCAATCACAACATGCTGCTGGTGAACCTGGTTCTTGTAGAACTCACAGACCTGTAAAAGTGTTATGTAGAACTCACAGACCTGTAAACGTGTTATGTAGAACTCACAGACCTGTAAAAGTGTTATGTAGAACTCACAGACCTGTAAAAGTGTTATGTAGAACTCACAGACCTGTAAAAGTGTTATGTAGAACTCACAGACCTGTAAAAGTGTTATGTAGAACTCACAGACCTGTAAAAGTGTTATGTAGAACTCACAGACCTGTAAACGTGTTATGTAGAACTCACAGACCTGTAAAAGTGTTATGTAGAACTCACAGACCTGTAAAAGTGTTATGTAGAACTCACAGACCTGTAAAAGTGTTATGTAGAACTCACAGACCTGTAAAAGTGTTATGTAGAACTCACATACCTGTAAAAGTGTTATGTAGAACTCACAGACCTGTAAAAGTGTTATGTAGAACTCACAGACCTGTAAAAGTGTTATGTAGAACTCACAGAACTGTAAAAGTGTTATGTAGAACTCACAGACCTGTAAAAGTGTTATGTAGAACTCACAGACCTGTAAACGTGTTATGTAGAACTCACAGACCTGTAAAAGTGTTATGTAGAACTCACAGACCTGTAATGTAGAACTCACAGACCTGTAAAAGTGTTATGTAGAACTCACAGACCTGTAAAAGTGTTATGTAGAACTCACAGACCTGTAAAAGTGTTATGTAGAACTGACAGACTTGTAAAAGTGTTATATAGAACTCACAGACCTGTAAAAGTGTTATGTAGAACTCACAGACCTGTAAAAGTGTTATGTAGAACTCACAGACTTGTAAAAGTGTTATGTAGAACTCACAGACCTGTAAAAGTGTTATGTAGAACTCACAGAACTGTAAAAGTGTTATGTAGAACTCATAGACCTGTAAAAGTGTTATATAGAACTCACAGACCTGTAAAAGTGTTATGTAGAACTCACAGACCTGTAAAAGTGTTATGTAGAACTCATAGACCTGTAAAAGTGTTATGTAGAACTCACAGACCTGTAAAGTGTTATATAGAACTCACAGACCTGTAAAAGTGTTATGTAGAACTCACAGACCTGTAAAAGTGTTATATAGAACTCACAGACCTGTAAAAGTGTTATGTAGAACTCACAGACCTGTAAAAGTGTTATGTAGAACTCACAGACCTGTAAAAGTGTTATGTAGAACTCACAGACTTGTAAAAGTGTTATGTAGAACTCACAGACCTGTAAAAGTGTTATGTAGAACTCACAGAACTGTAAAAGTGTTATGTAGAACTCATAGACCTGTAAAAGTGTTATATAGAACTCACAGAACTGTAAAAGTGTTATGTAGAACTCACAGACCTGTAAAAGTGTTATATAGAACTCACAGAACTGTAAAAGTGTTATGTAGAACTCACAGACCTGTAAAAGTGTTATATAGAACTCACAGAACTGTAAAAGTGTTATGTAGAACTCACAGACCTGTAAAAGTGTTATATAGAACTCACAGAACTGTAAAAGTGTTATGTAGAACTCATAGACCTGTAAAAGTGTTATATAGAACTCACAGACCTGTAAAAGTGTTATGTAGAACTCACAGACCTGTAAAAGTGTTATGTAGAACTCACAGACCTGTAAAAGTGTTATGTAGAACTCATAGACCTGTAAAAGTGTTATATAGAACTCACAGACCTGTAAAAGTGTTATGTAGAACTCACAGACCTGTAAAAGTGTTATGTAGAACTCACAGACCTGTAAAAGTGTTATGTAGAACTCACAGACCTGTAAAAGTGTTATATAGAACTCACAGACCTGTAAAAGTGTTATGTAGAACTCACAGACCTGTAAAAGTGTTATGTAGAACTCACAGACCTGTAAAAGTGTTATGTAGAACTCACAGACCTGTAAAAGTGTTATGTAGAACTCACAGACCTGTAAAAGTGTTATGTAGAACTCACAGACCTGTAAAAGTGTTATGTAGAACTCACAGACCTGTAAAAGTGTTATGTAGAACTCACAGACCTGTAAAAGTGTTATGTAGAACTCACAGACCTGTAAAAGTGTTATGTAGAACTCACAGACCTGTAAAAGTGTTATGTAGAACTCACAGACCTGTAAAAGTGTTATGTAGAACTCACAGACCTGTAAAAGTGTTATGTAGACCTCACAGACCTGTAAAAGTGTTATGTAGAACTCACAGACCTGTAAAAGTGTTATATAGAACTCACAGACCTGTAAAAGTGTTATGTAGAACTCACAGACCTGTAAAAGTGTTATGTAGAACTCACAGACCTGTAAAAGTGTTATGTGGAACTCACAGACCTGTAAAAGTGTTATGTAGAACTCACAGACCTGTAAAAGTGTTATATAGAACTCACAGACCTGTAAAAGTGTTATGTAGAACTCACAGACCTGTAAAAGTGTTATGTAGAACTCACATACCTGTAAAAGTGTTATGTAGAACTCACAGACCTGTAAAAGTGTTATATAGAACTCACAGACCTGTAAAAGTGTTATGTAGAACTCACATACCTGTAAAAGTGTTATGTAGAACTCACATACCTGTAAAAGTGTTATGTAGAACTCACATACCTGTAAAAGTGTTATGTGACCCAACTTCCCTATGCAAGGCATAACTCTAGCCAGTCTCCACTGCTGGCTGATTTAAGTCTTTCGCATTTCCTTACGGATTTCGTGCTCGGAAATCATAGCTCACTATGCATTTCAGCGTTAAACTATCTAAGTGAGGGAAATGCAAGGTTTATATTGGCCAGTTATGGAGAGTTATGCCCCGTGTAATGGAGTTTTATATGATATTGATATCTTATTATATGATATGTTATGAGGAGATAATTACATCCCTGACAAACTGTTCGGAATATGTGGTATTGCCATGGTATCGTCTGTGCTTCTGTCTACCCTTCTGTCTGTCCTTCCGTCTGTCCTTCCGTCTGTCCTTCTGTCTGTCCTTCTGTCTGTCCTTCCGTCGTTCGAAGCCATTTTTTGTCCCACCGATTGCAAATTAAAGTACTGATCATCAGTTGTGTCGTGTTTATACATGTCTTCTTCACTACAAGGAAATGTGATATGCCGATAGCAAGCGCTTATGTGTAGTCATAATTCCTTGGAGTTGTTTCTGTATTTCAAACTTTGTAGTTTGTTTTCTAAAGTTTAAATTGCGTCGTAATGCAGATATTTGCCTATAGGCTGAGTTCAATTGGTCAGACATGAATTTCGTTATTGTAAGATATGTAAATGACCATGAATGATAAATGATATTCAAGATGACCACTGTATAATTATTACGTAATAAATATTATAGATATGCCTACGTACATTAAGGAAGACACAATGAACCATAGTCAAGTCACACTCAATGTCATCCTCGCATGACACAGTTACTTGTGTAATAATTTGTTAAAGAACTCACGTCTCTCTGTTCACATCCCATTCGGTACGAGGGTCGGTCTCTGAAGTTGATGAACTGACGAGTGAAACACACCTGGTGACAGACAGGTGCGTGTACAGTTAGGAATATGTGAGGACCGAGGATGTATATAGAGAGATCTGTCTAAATCCTTGGTGAGGACATAACCATACCCGTTGATAAAGAAAACTCTTCTGGAGACATACAATACAAATCAATGAACTTATGTTGACCCTTTTTTTGAACATTGCATTGGAAAGTTTACTGTAATCGACATAACTAACACCGCTTTCTAAAAAGCGCAAAACACATTACCCCCAACCCAAACATGTTGTCGTCCTCATATAAGACAAACCTAATCAATAGTGTTATTTTTATCGAAATGAACAGACTACCTGAAAATTGTCATTTTATGTAGTGTTCATACATCCTATAACTAACTTTTATACTTATACGTAAATAGGACGTGTTATTTTGGCTTCTGCACAGGTTTTGTCATGTATTTGGGAATTAACCCTCAACCTGTGTGAGAGGATTTGAACTTACATCATCATCATTTATGCTATTTGGCACTCGACAAAGCCAACTATATTTTTCATGAAAAACACTGAATGTCACTGTAACAACAAAGATGGCTACCTCGTCCCTCCCACAAGTTCCAACCAGGGAACAGTCATCCGGGTTATACACTTCCTGACATTCCAGACACTGGAGTCCTGCAGGAGAATAACAGTGCTTATTCTTCAAGAGAGAATAACATGCAATATAAACATGTAGGTTAATCGAATTTGTGTCAAGAGGAGTAATCGATCTGTTCCATAAGTGGGAATTCAGAAGAGAGAGACCGGAAGACCATCATTCATGAGCACTTCTACAAGTCAGTCAACATGTATAACGTTTGTTTGGATAGATAATTAAGGCAGTACTCATTTTGCAAATTTTCATCTCTGGGGAGTGTGCAAGAAGCGAGAAATATAGCACACTTGTTACAGAGATTACGTGGGAAGAAATGACTAGCATAACTTCTGTGAGGAGAGAAGAGCACATGGAGCCAATGAGGAAGACTGTGATATCAAGATGACAAGTTGTCCAAAAGACGGAGTCAGCTATGTTTTGATTGGCTGACGGATGCGCATGTGCGACTGGTTGTGGAATTGTTGGCGAAAACCGAAAGGAATTTCAACAACCAGTTACTTTCTAATTGTGCATGATGTACATTTATATATGTTTATGTAAATAATTAATAATATTTGTAAATATCTTGTAAATACCATAATTAATAGAGTTTTCATTTTTGTCATTTTTCATAATTATAGTGAAATGAGTGCTTAACTTTTTTCTTCATGTATATATACTAAAATACATACCTGTCACTCCCTGGACGAGAAGGCAGGTCAGCACCAGGCCCTATCGCCAACACTGAGACAATTAGAACACACAATAGGCTTCAATATTACCTTTACACCTTATAAAGTAGATTTACATACACAGTCATGCCCTTCAATGGATTCTTGTTTATTATGATGTCAGCGAGCATAGTGTTGAATATTTCATAACACTATATCTTACCTACGAGGGCACTCATATCGGGGTTAATATTTTTCATTCGATGCCCTAGGGCAAAATTTCTCTTTATGGTGACATGACGTGATGTTATGACGTCACGTTTTGTCTATGACGTGGCGTTTTAAATGATGCGACGACGGGGCACAAAACCTATGGTTAAAAAGGATTTTAGCGTATCTTCATTAATTCTATGAGTTTGGTAATGAACAGAATATAATATTCGTGTCTATGTCATACAATATTAACTACACTTGTGCCTGAATACCAGTATATCCCTCGCCCTCGCTCGGGAAATACTAATATTTAGACACTTGTGTCGTAAACATATTATGACATAGACGCTCATATAATATCCCCTGTTTACAGCATGATATTAAAGAAAATGAATTTGAAATATATATTTTAAAGTATATTAAAAACACATTATCATAGTCATATCGTCAACACAGATATATAACGTGCTACCTGTAAAATCTTGGTCGAAAAGGAAACTGTCATAGTCCCGTTGTTGGGTTTACTGAACCCTGGGAAGACTCAGGTGTAAATGTAGAACACATCGGACACTCCACATTGTACAGAGATTGTGAGGTCAAGGCAGGTTTCATTGCAGATAATGCTTTATTTCCCATTTGAGAAAGTCTACAACACAATTTAATTTTTAAAAAACCAACGTGATTTTACAAAAATGGCCCGTCCCTTCAAATGTAACATAATTTGAAACTAATTTCACTAAACCTTTATCTAATACATTTTCTTGGATGTACAAATAGTAAGTTGTATGTCCGTTGAGAAAGTTGCGCTGAAAGAGATACGACGCTTGGTTCCATTTTATTATAGGGGCTGTGATTTTGCTCTACTTTTATGTTAATCGATTTTGATACGAGTTTTTCTTGTCCAATGTGGACGTCGTCAAGAAGACATCATCATGTAAACGCAACTCCAAAATTGAAGCGTTCCTAAAAGATCTCTCACGGAGCCGTTTGTGATTGAACGAATCATACTCTTTTCATTTTATTCAGTTAGATTAGTCCATGGGGGTGACCTAACACTATTGCGTTAACGGTGGATTCTTAAGAATTGACTCTCCTAATCAGAGGGGGTAACAATTTCCCTTGGTATATCTGAATAGTATCGATCTCAAATATGACGAAATAAGTTTAGAAAAGTATGAGCCGGGATTCGAACATGCAACCCCTTGTTTGATATCTCAGCACTAGGCTACGGACGGTTTAACAATCGCTTTGATTCTTTGTTAGTAGAAACGTAAAAATGTAGCCAATCAGCTGAGAGCTGTTAATTCAGTCCGTATCTGTAGTTGGAAATGTAGGTCACTTCCAAGATGGTGGAGGTCGCTCGAAGATTTAAAGTTACTATAAAGTTGTTACGGTTAGATACCACGAATGATTCAAGTATATCACATGCATCAGGGATGTAACGTGATAGGAGAAAACTCTTTTTAAGATTGATTGATTTCGCTAGGAATGAAATAGCGACTTTTTGCTCGATTTTTGTGGATGTATTTCTGATACACCATTTTGGCCCACTCAAGTTTGACAAGTAAAAAATCGTGTTTCAAGTGTCATAACCTGAGACAAAATGCACCGATTTTATTGATGTTTGTTTTCATCGAAAGAGAAATCACTTAACGTTAATTCATTGGTATGTATTACGTGTAAAATGTGTGGCAACATTTTGAAATGTGGACATGTTTGGGCAGGGGGTAAATCACGCGTTAGATCCCTTTCTTTATTTATTAGTATAGTGCGTATCGTATCGAAGTATTGGACCTAGGAACTGTTTTGTTTCAGCAATACAAGCTCCTGTGGACCCCATGTCCTTTGTGCTCAACCTTATAAAACATGTGTCATTGATAGAGCAATACGGAACCGTAGAGGGGACATTTCTCGAGAATTATTTTTTCAATATTAAGTCGTGGCCACGATATAAGATGTCGTGGCCACGAGATATGATGTCGTGGCCACGAGATAATAAGTCGTGGCCACGAGTTAATATGTCGTGGCCACGAGATAATAAATCGTGGCCACGACTTATTATCTCGTGGCCACGACATATTAACTCGTGCCCACGACATCTTATCTCGTGGCCACGACTTAATATTGAAAAAATAATTCTCGAGAAATGTCCCCTCTACGGTTCCGTAGAGCAATGATTGATTCATACATTGTTTAGAAAATGATTCGTGTAATTAAATTGATAATAATGCATATAATATCTGTTTTATTGCCTTTTTTATGAGGGGCACAAGTTGGTGATAACTTTCTTTTACGAATGGGTTTACATCAGAAAATAACTGAGTAGCAGTGTTATTTTCACGGCAATCACCACATGCAAAGAGATGAAAATGCCGTCCATTCATTAAGTTTGTTTTATTAATGCAAATAATGTGTCACATAAATCAACAGTTCTTATAAACCATGTATTCTAGTCTTGAAGAGATACGATACAAACATTATTTTAGGAAAATGCTTGTTGTGGTATTATTTTGTAGAAAGTGGTATTCTTCGAATCTAATTAAGTCATTCAATAGCGATTCACCTCAGTATTTGTTCAACAATTGGCACCTCCTTATGACACCGCGTGTGAAACATTTCGTCAATATAAGGTCCTCATAAAGTTACATGCTTCCTCCTATCAGTCAGTCTGCGTTTGTTAAAAGACATGATATGACGTAAAACAGAAATAATTATTGTCAAGACATTATGTAACTAGATATTCACACACTAATTACACTGTAAAAATCAATCCAAAAATATTGATTCATCACTCATTAGTCACAGTATTTTATAAAGTACCTATATTTTCACACTTCAAAATATCAAAATATGTCACAAAAGAATAGATGAGATGTCTTTAAAACACATTTATTTAAAACAAAGCAGGGAATATTAATTTCTTTTGACCTTTAATTAGGTCTAACATCACAGCATAATCAAAATGTTACCATAGAACAAAACACAATGTACACCGTTATAAAACGAGCATCTTTCTATAGATAATAAAACAAATCATCTGAATTACGTATGTGCTAGTTGAGGCGTGGTTCATCAACATGAACAAATTTGCAATTCTACACCCAGGGACAAACAAACTATCTACCAACAAAACTGCTAGACAGTTTAATTCAAGATGGATAGATACGACTGAAAAATGATTAGTCTACATGAACATCATGTTTCATAAAGCCAACTAATCTTCATTTGTACAAATGAATTTTAATCGTCGAAATCTCAGATGAGATAGGAGATTCCACGGAATATGGTCACTCGTAGAAAATGTAACTTTGCTCGTATCCACGTACCTAATTTGAAATGACAGGGGCAATTATATGTATTTAATAGTGAGTAAAGTAACTAAGAACAATTTATGATTTTCGTTTATGGCATATTTCGTTCCTAAGTTACTTCAAGTTGAATTTTGCAAATGTGGGCCCACTGTCTCGGTTACTATTCGGTCAGTGGGCGCACATTTTGAAAAAAAAACGGATTTCGATCGAGTACAGGATTCTTCTTCCTTCCACTATAATGAAAAGACAAGGTTTACATTGAAGTCATTTTTATTTATAAACATTTAATATTTTTCTCATCAAATGTACAAGATGAATTACCTAGGATGGAAAATAATCAATATTCAATCATCTTTCCCATCAAATATTAAACATAAATTAACTAGGATGGAAAAGTATCAATTTTCCAACATCTTTCCATCAAATGTTCAAATACAATTTTATATGATGGAAAAGGATTAATAATCAAGCCTATTTCCCATCAAATGTTCATTTACAATTTTATAGGATGGAAAATGATCAATAATCAAGCCTATTTCCCATCAAATGTTCAAATAAAGTTATCTAGGGTGGAAAAGGATCAATAATCAAGCACGTTTCCCTTCAGTTTTCACAATAATTATCGAGATAAACATCAATCGTCAATCGTAGTAATTCATTAACAGCTGATAGTATGAATATGCTAATTTCTTAGGTCTCTGACCTGACCTACTTACCTCGACCAATCAGAATGCTCGAACGCCTCAATGTGACCCAAGACCTAGCCCTTGACATTGGTTCTGACCAATCAGAGAATACCTCTCACGAATATGCATTTCGTGTGGCCTACATTTCGCGGGCTGCCGTAAATTCATTTCTGATGGAAAGAACAACATAAAAACAGTAACTTTCAACCTTTATTTCCGATAAAGAACACCTCAAACATACATAAGAAGGTGTTAGGTTTGTATTTTTTCAAAGTATAAGTAATTTTATGTGATGTTAACTGCAGCAATGTACAAATTGTTTGCAAGATGTCGGCAACTTTCAGCTCGCATTAAACCATCAACAGTCAACAGAAGTGAAATGTATTATTTTCACGGAATGGAAATGATATGTTGTCACTAATATAGGTAAAGAGCATAGGAGCCGGACTCTGAAAATACATATACCTACCTACCTACCTACCTACCTACCTATATCAACATATGAAAGGTAGAACACCTGATACGATCATACGAAAGGATCCATGATGAGGTTAAAAATGAGATGGTTTTGACTGGATCAATCTTCTTCAATACGGTGAGCGCATTTCGACCAGTAATTAGGTATTTTCAAATATACTTGAAAAGACCTATATATCTAGTATCCATTCTTTCCCCACATGTCCCTCTTTTACAATGATGATGATGATTATGCCAATGAAACAGTAATACCACCTATTGAATTCCCTACTTAAGTTTCTTTTTTTGTTTTATATAAATTGTCATATTCTTTCTTTTCCAATCGGTGAAATTGCCATAATACAGATCCTTTGTTTCCCCAGGGTAGATCATCCTCCGCATCGCCTCGGGCACTATGGCTTTTCTCACTCTGAATAGATCAGCTAGTCTGCTAAACAGCGGTCTCCTTCCATACACATTGACTCTATACAACAGCATGTCCATGACAAACATAGACTTTGGGTCTTTGATGTAGTGGAAGCTGATCAGGAGTTGCGAGCAGCAGTCTAAACCCTGTAACAACGACGAGGAGTGATTTGATCAGTAACTATATAAAATGAGTACATGCACAGTGAAAATGATAAGGAGAATATTTCAAGAAACGTTTTCTAAAATATACAGCTGCAAAACGAAAGTTTGTTCACCTGCTCGTGTATTTAGTGCAAATATCATGTAATTTGGCATGTCTTTGAATCATCGTATCAAGGCGAAAACTAGACCGATCACTTTGATTTTTTGCACTATAAGAAGACAGTTGAGTGTTTCATAACAAAATCTGATATGATATCTCATATTAAACAGTTACAGTTTTGGCAGCTTTTTGAAGTGACCATGGGTCAAACTTTTGAAAAATACAGTTTCGTTTTCTTCTGTGAAATATTCAGTAAGTGATCAACTGACTCAACCATGCATCATACATTTTTTGTTTTCAATAAATTTTTATTCGTTCCAATTGTTACATATTCAAACACAAGAGTCAAACAACAAGGCATACATTCAGACTATGAATAGGTACATAGATGTTATTATACACATAATAATTAGTTGCTGAAGGTTTGGATGAGTGAATTCCATTTTTTATGGAATTTTTCAATTTCATTGTTTTTCTTTGAGATGAATTTTTCAACAGAAAATATTTCTTTTAATACTATTTTATAACTGTTGAATTTTGGAACTGTATTTCTAATATTACACAAATGGATATGTTTTTTGGCAGAGATAATGATTTGATTAAGTAATATAAAAATCTTTATGAAGTGTACCGAACCAAACAAAGTATTTTGTAATTTTAAATTTTTGAGTTAAAAAGTTATTTATCCAGAGTTCTAACTCATTCCAAAATTGTGTAGTTTCACAACATTCCCAATAAACATGACATACATTGTATGCTCTCAGAAGAAGCCTTACAAAAACTGCACGAATCATTGTCTATCAAATTCATTCTCAGTAATTCCTTTTTAGTATAAAGAATTATATGCAAAAATCTGTATTGAAAATCAAGAAGTTTAACATCTTTCAAGCCATATCTATAAACATAAAACACACTGTGCCAGTTAAATTCAAACATAGTGAACAGCATTTCCCATTTAGTACAAATTCTAAGTTTATCGTTTTTTTAAATTAGCCGATCATAGACTATTCTTGAACCTTTGGAATATTTTAAAATATTACTATGGTAATGCATCATACTTTTGCTCTTAAACCTATGCAATGTATTTGTGATGAATTTGTTCTGATTTAGTCAATATGGAAACCTTTATTTGGAAATTAATGAAATTTGAATTTTCAAAATTTGACCCCTTCTGTCTATATCACTATGCCATATTTCATAAACATGCACCAATACTGTGATGATCACAGAAGACTTTTGAGAATTATTATTTTACACATGGGTATATGATGATTCATTGTATATGTATGTGGTTCAATGTTATTGACTTTACAATGAACGTTGATTTACATGATATTTTCCCTAAGATAGGTGAACAAACTTTCGGTACGCAGCTGTATATATTGACATTAAATAATATTATTCCTTTTTGTTGCGTGTATATAGGAGAAATTGAAAGAATGGTGCAAAATAACAAACAATCTTAAAATGTATTCAAGTTAATGAATGAGAGAAAATACAAGAAATACAAGTGAGAAAAAACTAGGATTAGAATGAGTAAAAAAATACAAAAATAATGAAACAAACAAAATAGAATAATAATCCATGAAACCAAGAAAATCCCTCAACATTATAAAGTTATCATGTAAAAGGTGATGATTTTTTTTACAAAAACGTCTGTTTGCCATACCTGTTCATGTTTCTCCACTCTGTACGAGTACTCAAAGTTGGTCTCAGACGTCACGTACAACTCGGGCATCACTCCGTGGAAGGTTGACCTATTGTAGCGGTCAAGACTCACGTATTTTATCACCCCAAGCTTGTCCAAGCACCTGCCAGTCTCAATATCCTCACTTCCACCCGCATGACGACATTTCCCCGGGACGGCATAACCGTCATCCACTAGGCGACGTAACGCTTCTTTGCTGAGGACGTAGCCTGCTCCACCGCCCATGTATCCAGTAGGCGAGAAGTGTTTGTAGTGGTTTCCGACTACCACGGGTTCTTTGGGGTCGAGATGAGATAATAAGTATTTCAGGTTTTCTATTATGAAGTATGTGTCATCGTCCCCTTTAAGAAACCAATCGTATCCGTCCAGGTACTTTTCACGCATGTGTGTAAATCCAGCCACTGTTTTCTCAGTGAGGGTGCCATGGCTGTCTTTGATGTTAACCCCGTATATATCCGGTGCGGTTTTGTTTGAAGTCATAAGGTAGATCGTTTTGTCACAACGTTTTCCCCATGTCATGTTGACAGCTCGCACTTTGTCATCTAGGTGTTTTTCCATAGTTGGGATAAAACAGGCCACACGGACTCGTTTTGATAACGAAATTGCCAAGCTATCATCGACGGCATCTGGAATCACAAAATATGCAATCATAAAGTTCAAAAACCCTGAAATCGTGAAAGGCACCGTGGGCTATTGGAATTGCAATTACAATTTTATTTTGAAATACGATGGGTCAATACATATTTTCGATCCACAATTCAATTTGAAATCAAGATGTAACCTCTTACGATATGCGAATACTAAATACCAAATATTTAGAAAAAATGATACAAAATGGCAGCTATCACTCCTCGTGCATATTTATGACGGAGGACGATAATGCCTCGGAGGACTTTTAAGTGAAAATTGTAACCCCTGCTCAAAAGAAAGTATACCAAGGATTTGAAGAAGCATGGAAGAAAAACAGATGAAGATATAGAATAAACTTTTTTATATATCAGTAGAGTGGTATTTTAACATAACTAATGGAAACGTTCATGTCAATAAAACAAAAACTGAATGCCCAACAGAGGTACAAAGACACATGGGGTCAAAAATTCACAATTCTCAATATGACTGTCAAGCTGTATATGCTGAAAATGAGTTCGTAAGTAAAGGATAGTCCTTCAACACGTCTTCAATACCGAGTATGTCCACCATGGGCATCAATGCATGTCTGAGCTCGCCGCCGCATCGATGACGTCAAACGCCGGATGACGTTGGGTGTCAGTCGCTGCCATTCAATGGCTCTCTCTCTCTGTATTGCCGTTAACCTCGGCATTTCTTTCATGTGTTTTTTGTTGCTACTGTCTTGATGTACAGTATCATGTGTTTTATACAGTGATTTTGCACGTGCATTACATGGGATCCGACTCAACGTCATCATTGGTAAAATCCCGTGTTGCATGAAAGTTCTCGCCATTCTCCGCTTATTGTCAATGAAAACAGTGTGTTGTGTTCCTGCGACGTGTTTCAGAATCATTTCATATATAAAATGTAGATATTAAAAAAAATATTCAAATTTTTTCTTGGTATACTTTCTTTTGAGCAGGGGTATATATATAGAGAGGATATTTTGTGTTTCCAGTGTGATATCACTTATATCTCATCGAGTGACGTGGTAAAGCCGATCTTTATAAAATATCGGCTTTACCCCGTCACCAGATGAGAGATAAGTGATATCGCACTGAAAACACAAAATATTCTGTTTATTATATGCTTCTGTGGTCGGTGTTTTATGTCCGAAATTGCTTCAGTTGAGCGAGTTCTGGCGACGTCATACCATTGTTGCTCTGTCACTTAGCAACAATTTATTTATATGTCTTTGAAGCATCGTATCAACAGAAGAACTTAAGTGATCACTTTACATGTTTGCATTATAAAATTTTATTTGATGCCTCATAGTAAACAGATAGAGTTTTGGCAGCTCTTTAAATTGATCAGGGGTAATTTCTTTCGAAACTTTAGTTTTTATTTTCTTCTGTGAAATAGTCAGTAAGTGTTCAACTGGATCAAACATACATAATATATTTCCTCTAAAGTCATTCAGTGTGATATGAACATTTTTATTTGAAAATTAATGAAATTGGAATTTTCAAAAGTTTATCCCTTCTGCTGCTGTCTATTTCATTATGTCAAATTTCATAAAGATGCACCACTGACTTGACGATCACAGGATACGTTTGAGAATGATTATTGTACACATTAATATAGAATGGATCGTTGTCAACTTTAGGTATGCTGCTGTATCACTTGTTTAAACCTCATAAGATAAACATGGAATTTGTCAAGAATTGAGAGATATTCCATTTATTATACTTTTTAGCCTTTGTTGTTCTGTCACTACAGTACTTTTCTTGTTGAGCGGCTGTTAGGAACAACCCGTCATCACAGTAACAATGTAACGTCAAAAGACGATTCGTTACGCCAGGCACTTATTGTCTTTACATGGAATTGTCTCAGTCACTGGTCCGGTTGACATAACAGATATCTTTACTGTAGCTTGATAAACAATGTATTTCACTGATCAATAAGTCCCTGTATTTCATTGTTCATTATAAAATACAGAGTTATGCTACTTACAGCTTGGGTCCGTCAAAATTGGGCTGTTCAATTCTCCTCCCTCGTTAGCTACCAATTGTCGAGTCCCAATAATGTTCAACATATTCTGAGCAGCAGGTTTGGTTATGTAACTGTTATTGTAGACGAAGCCTGAAACATACACCATTAATATACAACGAGGAGAGTGAAGCATTGCCTATGTTAAGGATGCTGGTTTCTGCCATTCTGATCTCAATATTATCAATAGCGAAAACGTGATGCAAAGGAGCGAAATAACATGCACTCTCGGTCTAGGCTCACGATGACGTAGAAAACGTTATTTCTATCTGTGCTAGGTGGCATGAAGAAAGGCGATTACATATATCAGCCATCATACTCTACATATATGCATTTATAGAGTTTGCAGGTTTTTAATAACGGTGATGATAAAATTTCACTGTTAAAAGAAAAGCAACCCTTGAAAAGAAAAGGACATAGCAAAGAACAGAAATAGGTTGGTTTTATAAACAAAAAACTAGATGGTGTAAAACTAGACCATGTTAAGTTCTTAAGTGCTGAATGGTAATTCATCTAAAAATGACTGGCGTGTATAAATATATAAAGTGTACTTCATTCGAATGCTAAACCATACAGATAAGACATGCAAGTGATGGACTCTTTAGGTAAACATATCAACGGATGCTTATTCTACTTACCACTGTAGAACACAGAGACCACAATCATTGCAAGCACAACGATACACAACACCCCAAATGTGATCTTTAACTTCATTTTGATGCCTGATGCCTGATGCCTGATCTGCGAAAGAATAGCAACAAAATTGTATTAAAGGCGCTGTAGCACGTTTTTTGCAAATTTTATTTTTTCAAATTTCCCATTTATAATGATAGTTTATGTCATTTATATTTACTTCAGAGGGTAAAACATCTTATTACACAAACCAAGTATCCGTAGTGGTAATAACGGTGTTGCGTATAAAGCAAAAATTGCATGGCGGCCATTTTATTGTGAACACATTTTATTATTTAGAAAGACAAAAACGATTCCCGTGGCTTTACGGAACCATGTACACTCATTTGTAACTTGTCTTTTCGAAGAGAGAAGGGTGTTTTACTATTGGTGACATTATTTTTCAATTGCATTTCATCGACTTATTTGAACGAAAAAACGTGCTACAGCGCCTTTAACACCTCAAGTACCCTAACCGGAAAGTGTATTATTATCTACGTGTACATCAAGGGAGTAGTCGACAGTGTTTGTCTTAAGTTTACAATGACGTCATCAATTCAATCGTTGTTAGTAGTAGCTGTATATCTCCCTTGTATCTACCAGTTATGTTTCCCAACTGTTCTACCCATATAGTGGACATGTCGAACGTCTGACAACTTCACGGCACAGGGAATAACTTGCTAATCTCCATTTGTTGCTAATGTAAGCCTTGCCGCAGTTCCTTAACTATCCTGAACTACTGTATCGGCTCGCTGCACCTAACATTTACAGTGTGCTCTAATACAATGACAAAGCCAAGTAAAGAATAGCTTTATTTAGAGAATTCAGGGCCACTGGACCATAGTACATATTGTGTACATATTTTGCATGCAGATACAGAGACAATAATAATTAGAAATTTTCTCCACGGATCTTGAAAACATTGAACATATATTTGAAAATTGACAATTGAGTGATACTGTTCTTATCATTTAAGAGCATTTTGACACCTTTTAAATTCTTAAAATGGGATTGTAGAATAGGTTGACATTGTTGACGTAGTTGCTCTAAAATACGACAGTAAAATATAATATGGACTTCATCTTCGACGACTTTACAGAGTGAGCACAGAGTTTGTGAATCGTCATTTACGCGATCTCTCCTCAATACCTGGACACCAAAATTATTCCATCCACTTCTAAAAATTAACAATACTTTACTGTATTTTGAATTACGAATTTTTTTAAAGAGATGATTCCATGGAAAAATCACATTTGAGAGATGGATAGAAGCACAACGATGATTTAGTTTCTAATACAGAGTGCCAGTCTTGGATAGCACAATTATTTTCTCTTTGATGGAATATTTTAGCAAACAACTTTTCATTTCCCACACCTTGTGACATCCATACATTTCCAAAGCCAACCCTAAATAAAATATTTTTAACAAAAGTTGCCCAGTTAGGGTATTTACGTTATGATGTATCTCTTAGCATTAAATAACATTGATATGGATATCTATAAGGATGCATGGTTACGATCCGTATCCAATGTCTAATACAATTGCTGAAATACTTAACATATAATGAATTCCTGCCACATTCGCCATATGCGACTAGATTTGAAAAGCGGTAACTAACATTTAAAATAAATTTGCAAAATGTGCGATGTACAATTTCAATTTGCTCTATCACTTTTAAAACCCCATATTTCACTTCCATACAGAAGATACAATCATGAGGTCAAATATTTCGAAAGCATTCTTTGAAGATATACTACATTTTCTAGTCAAATATTTAATAGGGAGTAACGCTTTGTTTGGTTGTTGACAAAAAACTGAACATGCCTGAGACCAAACAAGTTTTGGTGTGAACATAACACCAAAATATTTATAAGCATTAACTACATTTATCTCAATGCCATTATAAAACCTTTTTCATGCCGTGAAAGGGGGCCTTCATAAAGATCCAAAGCTAAGTAAATGTGTACGTGAATGCCTCAACAAAATGTTTACCACAGTCATCCAAACATACACATGTTCAATTGGAAATGAAAACAATACTGTTCCTCTGTACAACAGTTCAAATATCGACATAACTTATTATCAAGAAGAAAATATGAAGAAGATTATACTTTTCTCACCAATTTCGTTTCATAGCCAGATTTTCACGATCTCCAATATGAATGCCTCAGCAAAAACAATCTTAAACTAATTAAACCAAAAGCAAACGTTTATGAAAACAGAGATGCTATCGTGTACACATTTGCAAATCGTGATCAAGAATAATCATATAAAGAACATGGTTTTCTGATCTCCTGTACTGTCTGCAACCGTGTTTGCACCATATCATAATCATCAAATCCATATCCAGAAAATAACCCCTCTATATGGCTGTCTTCTCAAACCAAGTTCAACACCAACAAAGCCTGACTGAATATATCTAACCGATCTTCATTCAAACGACACACCTGCAACGTAATTTTTCAAATTATGCCAATACCTGAATCAATGTACATGTCAGAAAGTTATGATTGCGCTGTATGTCACAGACACATATACTATAGTGCTATATCTATATTGCTACTCATTCATCATATTAGTAGTGTATATTGATTGTCAATTTTGATTTATCTATATAATATTTTGTGTTTTAAGGATATCACTTATCGCTCACCCGTCACGAGATGAGAGATGAGAGATACATGATATCACCCTGAAAACACAAAATAATATGTTTATTTTATGTTTCTGTGAAAAGAAATATGTGCCCCGTTCCATAACAGCGAGCGCTTATAATCACTCATTGATTGCTCAATGTGGCGCTCAAGTAGCGCTCATTCTCTCCTGAACGATACGATGCAAAACCTCAAAGTTCGCTTGCTTTGCTACGTAGCGCTACATTGAGCAATCTCGTTCAAGAGAGGTTTAACAGAAATCGCTAATTACTTTCAAACCTCTCTTGAACACGGCCATTGTGTTGTAAGTCCAAAACTGTTTCAGTTGAGAGAGTTCTGGCAATGTCATACCATTGACACTGTACTGTACTGAAGTTTCTATTATTCTGCGATAATATTTACAAGCTGCTTATTATGTCCGAAATGTTTTTGGGGAATACATTTCAACAATAACATCAGAATCTTTCTGAAAAAGAGCAAACTATTTCGATGAGCGCATCTTGAAGGCGTGAGGCGTTTACTAATGGCGTATGAATATAGATTTTAATTTTACAGTCTAATCTAAGATTGTGATGTGGCGTCTTATTTTTTTCCGATCTTTACGCATTAAAATGAATTTCGTTAGGAAAAATAATAACCAACTTGTTGCTCGAAATTACGTATTATCTGACCCTCGCTAAAGCTCGGAGTTTATCACAATAATTTACTCGGGACAAATAATCCTTTATTCCTCAGCACTCGTTGATTATTCTTATATTAACGTGTATAAGAAGATTGACCATGGATTATCACTTATACCATATATTTAGCTATTCACTTAGCATAAAGATTGACTTTCTATGTTAAGAGCTTTGTATTGTTAATAAATATTGGATTTATGTTTTTGATGATTCGTGTTAACTGTTTTTGAAGTTTTCAATTGCAAGATAAAGGTGTGGGTAGTCGAATGTGATTAATCATCAGGCCCCCTAAGTAATTGAAGGAAATGCATCAATTTTGAAGGAAATTTATCCAAAATTGAAAGTAACACGATCATTATGGAAAAGAAAAATGCCTCCTTTTCTCAAAACAAACGCAGCAATATAGGTGATTCCACAGTAATTACAGAAACAAACAGACGTGTCGGAAAATACGTAGGGAATCAGAAGGAAGATCGGCCCTTCCTTGAATGCACATTTGGTCAAACATTAAAACAATGAGAAATGAGGCCTTTCATCGGCACTGTGAGTAGGGAAACCTCCACTACAGCATAGCAGCAAATTGTTTATTGGTTTCATGGCGGTAATAGTGTGATTATTTCTGTTTTTATCATGGTAAAAATATAAAAGTAGTTCAATATAACGTATTTTCATTTCATATAGATGGGGAATGTTGTCTCTCCTGCCCTAAGTTCCCTGTTCTCCAGGAAAGTCTAATTATCTCGCTTCAGTGCTTTACCTACCTTCAGTTCGTATAACCGTCCTCCATGTCATAAAACCAACTTATATGATACTGTAACAAGTCGTGAAACAAACAGCTGTACAATATTGATTATAAGTTAGTAGTATATTATCCCAATAAGACAATACTGATTATGTGGTCTATCCTATGTTCATTTGTTTACTTTGTTAGCAATAAAACTGATCAAACTGTTCAGTCACACCTTGTGTAGTACATCCGAAGAGCATAGTGTTTGTTTAGCAAACACTCAATGCTGTCGTGTAAATAAATCCCTCGCTGACGGTCTCTTCATGTTTGTTCAACAAACATCTCGAATGTGTTCTATGTAGTAATATAAGATACCAATAAAACACAGGCGGTCAATGGGACTGTCAGCATACTTTATAAGACAATAAAACATGCTCGTGATTTCAGACGTCAGTTAGAGCGTCGCTTAGCAAATGACGTTGTTTTTTACGTCACTTTGATTATTCAATTGCTAGTGAATGTGTTCTACAGCGGGAGACATTCATACTTTCAATATATTTGTATAGTATATACAATCAACAGAATATCTCCACGGTTTTTATATAAAAGTGAGTAATTGTTTAAGGGCATCTCAAGAAATAGAAGACTCGTTGTTGTGTTTTATCGTAAAATAAAAACTAGCAGCGAGCATAAAACACTCAGGGCTGTGCCCTTCGTGTTTCATGCTCCCTACTATGTTTTATTTTAAGCCTTCTATTTCTTAATTAATCCATGTTCATGACGTCACTCTATTGTGTTATCACTTGATTATTATTTAGGAATCTACTGATTATTGGCTGTCCCAGTAAGGAGGGGTGTTAGGTTTTGACATTTTCAGTAATGACATAAAGACATTTTTCGAGTTAAGTGTATTTTGTCTTGGGGTGTCTGAATAGGATCTTATAATATCTCAGTTATGACAAATTAATTTTCATAATGCACGAACCTGGATTCGAAAATGCTATATCCTTCATTTGGTTGTCAGCGCTCCTAGTCATTAGGCTACCAGACGCTCTTAGAAACCTTAGGATTGTTTGTCAGTAAGAATCCCGCGGTTCTGGTCAAGACCGGTAACGCACGGAGACAGCATGGAAAGGCAGAGTTTTAGTTGTCAATCACATCGCTTCCCGTTGAAGTTTTGCGCTGCATGTTCGTGGAAGAATCCACTTCATGAAGGTCGTAGCTACATGTACCATATCCGATGAATGAGCACCAATATTTGCAAAATAATTGGTCTTGTTGTCCCGTAATTGAAATTTATTGTTTCAAATGTAAAATAATCACATATGCATGTTTTGTGAATGTTTAACGAATCCACTGCTACTCATACACTCTCCATTGCATAACTGTTATTGGTTATATATGTTTTGAGTAATTAAGTGTAACCTTATATATACGGAGTAACAGGTGGATGTAATATGTCACATTATACACCACTGGATTATGTAACATATTGAAGTTACATTGTTGATGATATCCTCTATTCGATGTGCTTTTCTATGAAGAATGTTGCGAGTTTCATAGCAAAATGTACAGTCTAAATATAATGATGAGATTTCATGAGATGTACATTCATGTTTAAATCTTCAGATGAACGCTAATTTCCATGTATCCATATCCCCTTGATAAGCAGTAGCAGATCTATATTCACAGTGATCAGCGCTCAACCTAATGCAAAATCCATTTTCCATCGAGTGGCCATTTGAAAGTAACCACACTGAAATGGCCACTCCGAGACAGTTCAAGTGTTCTGACTGACATAGCGATACCTACCTTAAAGGGACAGTAGCACGTTTTTTTTAAATTTTATTTTTTCAAATTTCCCGTTTATAATTATAGCTGATGTCATTTATATTTACTTTAGTGGGCATCTTATCACAGAAACAAATTTTCCGTTTTTGCAAAAACGGTGTTGCGTATAAAGCAAAAATTGCATGACGGCCATTTTATTGTGAACACATTTTATTAATTCGAATGACCAAAACGATTCCCACGGCTTTACGGAAAGATGTTAACACATGTTTTAACTTTATTTTCCGAAGAGAGAAGGGTGTTTTACTATTGGTGACAATTTTCAAATACATTTCATCAACTTATTTCAGCGAAAAAACGAGCTACTGCCCCTTTAACACTCAGAGTTGATATGACACCATGATGAAATTGTCAACCATCCCGCTCTCTTAACTCTCAAAATTACAAGAGACCTACGAATTTACCTCTCACACTCACACTTTTGTAAACTGCCTGATATGGACACTTTTTCTTGCATCTCTTTACCCTATAATGTTAAACAGACGACGCCCAAATTAAACCAAAAAGTCTTTTTGCGGGTTGATTTAGTGTTTACCTCAAGTTCACGTTAGATGAAACATCGAGCACGCGAAACATGAACATCTAGGCTTAATGATTCACTTGCATGAGCTTTCTAACTTGAATACCTCACTCTCAGTTGCTAACCACCAAGCAAGCTCAAAACAGTCATATTGTCATATGTTTTTCAAAACATTATTGTTAAATATGAAGATGGCATGGCCTCCTGTGAAATATAGAGATTGCAAGGTCTTAACGTTAGCAGTTTGACACAATGAACTCTCCCTGAATCGTCTAATACTTTTTACAGACGGCATGCCATCTTTATAGAAGAATATAATATTAAGCCGGCATACAATATTTTTGGAACAACACAAAAAAGCGGTCATGTCCCCGACTGATTACATAAACGGTTGATATATAATAAATCTATAAGGATACGAACTCATATTGTTAGGAGGTTGGAACCACTTCGTATCCAGGGAGATGATATATTTTACAACGTTTATTCCTCGGAATAGGTAGATTTTAATCTGAAAATATACAACGAATTTCATGCACTTTTGCAAGCATACCTGTCATAAGGAACTGAAGCGTTTATACACTCTCTTTAAACGCTGCTTTTGTTTTTGAAAATGTGTCTTTTAAACAAGGATATTAGGTCTGTATTATTTTTAGAAGTATAAGTAATTTTGTGCTTTTAAAACTGTAGCAATTAACAAGTTGATGTCGGCAACTTACCAACTTTCAGCTGGAATAAACCAGCCAACAAGAGAAATTTATAATTCTCACGTAAAGAAAAAGGATTAACATGTTGTCACTAATGTAGATAAACATCACAGGCGCCAGAACTGAAATATATTAATATATACATATGCCTACATATGCTGTGTCCACTATGTATCTGGAATTCCAGAAACAAAAATTAATTAATTTGTGTCGGGGATTTTGCATCATTGGATTGAAATGTTGTGATAATCATAATGAGTTTTACTCAATGATGCAAAAAGACATTGTAAATACATCTGAGCACGGAAAATGAAACAGACAACTGAAAATTGAAAACGATAAAATATTTATTTTTCGTAATATAAGAAAATTGCTGTTAAACATGATCAAATAAATAATAAAATAGTCCATATGGTATTGAAAACAAACTTTTGTCAACTGAATGAATACTATTTGACAAATGCATCTCTATTAACCTCAGTCTGACTATATCTCATTCTGTCCACAGTGAAATTAAATGAGTTCAGACTGAGAAAAACCAGGCAACCCCTATTTTAGAAATGAACCTGTCCATGACACCTTAACATAGACCTTTCCAAAGCATTCGATACTTTCTGGAGATATATATTAAACAATATTTTATATATTATATAAAATGTTATAATAGCTGGTAGGTTTCTCATCCTTGTAAAATATGTACCCGAACATTAAAGGGGCAGTAGCACAGTTTTATTTTTTTCAAATTTCCAATTTATAATGATAGTTTATGTCATTTATATGAACTTTAGAGGGTAAAACATCTTATTACACAAACCAATTATCCGCAGTGGTAAAAACGATGTTGCATGTAAAAAAATTCATGGCGGGAATTTTTATGTGAACACATTTTATTATTTCACATTACAAAAACAATTCCCATGGTTTTACTGAACCATGTACACTCATTTGGCTTTTCTGAAGAGAGAAGGGTGTGTTACTATTGGAGACATTATTTTTCAAATACATTTCATCGACTTATTTGAGCGAAAAAACGTGCTACTGCCCCTTTAAATCATACATACAACTAAATGATGTATTGGATGTATCGTACCACTTCATGTGGATTATAGATGCCTACCCTGTATGACAGACAATGGCTAATACAAATGGTCGGCAAAATGTGGTTAAAAAACTCAAAGGTGTGATAATATATATGTATTACATTGTACATCGTTATATAATATCGCTATTATCGCTAATAAAATAAAATAATTGAAATCCCTAGCTAAATTTGTTAACATTGTTTCAAACAAATAATTGTCATACAATTTCTCAATCAAATTAACATTCATTGATTTGTTATAAAGTTGTCAACTTGTTATACTGCATGTGACAAACACTCTGTACTGCAGTCTCAAAGCAACTCTTGTGGTCCTAATGAATAACAAAGAATATTCAGTCTTAAAAAGAGAGATGTCAAACCACCAAGACGTTTAAGCAAACCAGATATGCCTCAGTCAGTGGCATCTAAAGATTTTAATTCATCCAAGTGTTGTAATAGATAGCTAGATAACTAGATAACTAGATAACTAGATAACTAGATAACTAGATAACTTACACATGAAGCAGTCTGACATCAAGCTGTTCCATTTTTTCTTTTGGGTAAAGATTTATCACTCCCACACTTCTGTGACCATCCGACGTGTTGTTTTAAGCTGTATGCAGAATGAAATGTAGGCAGGATGAGAGAATACCTCATTCCTCGGCGAGTCAGCTGAATAATAATAGTCTATTTATATATCCATGTACATTGCATGCTCAAAGCGCTGGTCGAAAAATTACCCCTGAACACTCCCTGGAGAGAATACAACCGGTCCCCTTATCGCCGCTCACGGTTCAAATTCAGACTACCATCGCATCATACCGGTTAGATAATTCAAGAACAATTATTCTGTAATGAATGCAACGGAGAAAGTACTGGGTGTGTAATTCTAACTCATACGCAAATAAATGGTGAACTACTAATGTAAAAGAAAGTTTTCACCATCGATATTTTGCAGTACCTCATTGCTATTTGGTACAATTTCTCTCCCTCGAAATGATACTACACTCACTAATTCCCACGTGACCATTGTTACAAATAAGATAAGTGCTAGAGGAAGTATTAACATTAAGTAGGGTTTGTACATTTGCTCGTTTCAGTACATCGTTCCTATATCTAGTATCAATTCTTCCCCCACAAAATGTACTTAACTCATTTTCCCCCGTTTTGCCTATTTTACAATGAAGATGTTGATGATGATGATGATGATACCAATGAAACAGTTATATCCCCTATTGAATTCCCTTCTTAAGTTTCTTTTTTTGTTTTATATAAATTGTCATATTCTTTCTTTTCCACTCGGTGAAATTGCCATAATACAGATCCTTTGTTTCCCCAGGGTAGATCATCCTCTGCATCGCCTCGGGCACTATGGCTTTTCTCACTCTGAATAGATCAGCTAGTCTGCTAAACAGCGGTCTCCTTCCATACACATTGACTCTATACAACAGCATGTCCATGACAAACATAGACTTTGGGTCCCGGATGTAGTGGAAGCTGATCAGGAGTTGGGAGCAGCAGTCCAAGCCCTGCAACAACGACAACGATAAGTAATTATATAAACTAAATATATGCGCAATGAAAATACATGTAATAAGGAGAATATTTCAAGAAAGGTTTTCTAAAATATTCATACTGACAAAGAATATTATTTCCATTCCAAAAAAAAACACAACATCGTAACATTTATTCAAGTTCATCAATTAGAGGATGAAAATGATTCAAACAATACAAGAACGTAACATTAACGAAACAAACTAGAATAACAATCAATGAAACCAAGAAAATCCCTCAACATTTATCATGTAAAAGGTGATGATTTCTTACAAAAACGTCTGTTTGCCATACCTGTTCATGTTTCTCCACTCTGTACGAGTACTCAAAGTTGGTCTTAGATGTCACGTACAACTCGGGCATCACTCCGTGGAAAGTTGACCTATTGTAGCGATCTAGACTCACGTATTTTATCACCCCAAGTTTGTCCAAGCACCTGCCAGTCTCAATATCCTCACTTCCACCCGCATGACGACATTTCCCCGGTACGGCGTAACCGTCATCCACTAGGCGACGTAACGCTTCTTTGCTGAGGACGTAGCCTGCTCCACCGCTCATGTATCCACTAGGCGAGAAGTGTTTGTAGTGGTTTCCGACTACCACAGGTTCTTTGGGGTCGAGGTGAGATAATAAGTATTTCAGGTTTTCCATTATGAAGTACGTGTCATCGTCCCCTTTAAGAAACCAATCGTACCCGTCCAGGTACTTTTCACGCATGTGTGTAAACCCGGCAACTATTTTCTCAGTGAGGGTGCCATGGCTGTCTTTGATGTTAACCCCGTATATATCCGGTGCGGTTTTGTTTGAAGTCATAAGATAGATCATTTTGTCACAACGTTTACCCCATGTCATGTTGACAGCTCGCACTTTGTCATCGAGGTGTTTTTCCATAGTTGTGATAAAACAGGCCACACGGACTCGTTTTGATAACGAAATTGCCAAGCTGTCATCAACGGCATCTGGAATCACAAAATTTGCAATCATAAAGTTCAAAAACCCTGAAATCGTTAAAGGCACCGTGGGCTATTGGAATTGCAATTAAAATATTATTTTGAAATACGATGGGTTAATACATATTTTCGATCCACAATTCAATTTGAAATCAAGATGTAACCTCCTACGATATGCGAATACTCAATACCAAATATTTAGAAAAAATGATACAAAATGGCAGCTATCACTCCTTGTGCATATTTATGACGGAGGACGATAATGCTTCGGCGGACTTAAATGGAAAGATTTTCTCGAAGTGGTAATCATAATTCAATGTTTTCTGTGGTAGTTTATTACACGTCCGTTCAAGATATCTCTTAGGTCATGAACTTCTGAAAATAGGTTGTAAATTGTGTAATAACATTGAATACTAACATGACGTCATCGTTGAAAATATGACACCACAATAATAATAATAATTGTATAACGCGCATGTATCCATCTGCTGAGCGTAGTATTACCCTGATGGAATTGCACTTTCGATGCTGCTAAGCTATCCTTGCGACGGTAGGTCCCTACTTCCCGTGTTCAGGTACCCATTTAGGTAGCTGGGTGGACTGAGTGCAATGTGAAGTTTCCTTGCCCAGGGGCACAACATGTCTATGTGCAATGTAGCCTTATTTAGATCTGTGAGTACAAGACTCATTTCCATTGAAATAATATCTATGAATCTCGGGAATGGTCTTGAGATCTAACTCGCTTCCGCTCTGTAAATACCGTACCACATAAATATGATATTAAATATATTAATAATCTGTAAAAAATGGCCAGAGGCCCCTTTCACAAATCACTGGGGGTAGTGGATGGTGGGCCTGGGGATGTAGTAGCTTACAGGGTTACATTATTATATGAAATGAGGTGAGGTCAAACATTATACATGGTGTTATTACCCACGTAAAGGGGTTTCATAACAATCTGTTATGACACATATTATGTCATAACAACTTTAGGTACATCCATTGTGTTGTTGGGGGTCACATATGCCAAACGTTAAACATTGTGTATCGAGAAGTATCGAGAAGTACCGACTGTTACCGAACACTACCATATTGATGATAGAAGACTGAGTATATTGACAATATGAAGGAAAAAGTAGTGATTTCTGATCGAAAACCGGACAATGCATCGCGATTGATGCGCACCAATGAGTCAAACGTAATTTAGGATTATTATTTATAATAGACAAAATGCCAAATGTTATTTGATAATGTTTAATAGGTCATAATACTACCGTGCATGTAAATGGGACGTGCAATTTATTTGTACGATAAACAGCACATATGGTGAGTTGGAATGTATTAAACTAAAGCCAAATAAAATGTTATGAAACACAATGTATGCACCCTTTAGAAATAAATTGCTTGGCTAACGATAAACATTGACACATTCTGGACTACTTTTTTCATTCATAAAACGAACGTCAATTCATTCAGGAAAATACAAATATTTCACTCGTGAAAATATAAACTTTCTACCTCACTCGATGAGATAAACAGTGTATTATTCAAGAGAAGACAGATATCCTCTGTATCAGTCCTGTATCAGTGAAAATAACAGACGTATTCACTGCAGTTTGATTAATCCCAGTGTTTCATTTCTCATTATATAATACAGAGTTAAATCACTTACAGCTTGGGTCCGTCAACACCGAGCTGTTCAATTCTCCTCCCTCGTTAGCTACCAATTGTCGAGTCCCAATAATGTTCAACAGATTCTGAGCAGCAGGTTTTGTTATGTAACTGTTGTTGTAGACGAAGCCTGAAACATACACCATTAATATACAACGAGGAGAGTGAAGCATTGCCTATGTTAAGGTTTCTGCAGCTCTGAACTCAATAGAAATAGCGAAAACGTGATGCGGAGTCGGGAAGATAAGATGAGAAATTGTGAAGGAGCGAAGTAACATATAGCGTAAATCCTTGAATAATAGACGGGCAATTATCATTCAAACACCTATTTGACCAGGCAATATCCAACGTTACTACCGTTTATTTTAAGTTGTTGATATTGTAAACGAAGTTTTTGTCATGATGATAATCACAGATATGCCTGTATCGGAATTATATTTAAATTGAGATACCCACTTAGCTTAATTTATACAGGCAATCATTCAAGGCAGGTGGTTATTTATTTCAAAGAGGGCTTTGACTCGACCATTTTACAAGGAAGGCGATTATTCAAGGAAAGCGACTTTTTAAGGATTTACTTGGCTATTCCGCATCCAGTCTTCGCTATTTCGTCCTAGATTTAGGATTACGAAGAAAAGTTTATTGGTTAGAGGCGCTAACGCCTCCAAGCTGAATACATTGTTGGGATTTCACCCTATATTACATTTAGAATATTCAAATCAACTTTCAACCAATCAGGCTGGGCGTCTTCATATTATGGACAAATATGTGATGAATAAACAATGCTGTAGCAAATTTTTAACCACGTGACCAAGAGGATAATCTGAAATAAGTGTCCCCTTTTACTGCAAAAAGAGATTTTGTGTAAACATCATAAATTTAAACGAGTGCTGTGTTATTTGGGATCTCAACATTAGCAAACATATATCATCTTTCAATTCAAAACTATTTTACACCTGAATGAGCAGACTTCAGTCCTTAATTTCGCACTGTGGTTTCGGAAAAACAAAGAATCTTTACATCCAAACGTTATCAGGGCGATGTTTAGTTTAAGGGTCATTCATCTAAAAATGACTAGCGTAGATAAATATATAAAGTGTACTTCATTCGAATGCTAAACCATACAGATAAGACATGCAAGTGATGGACTCTTTAGGTAAACATATCAACGAATGGTTATTCTACTTACCACTGTAGAACACAGAGACCACAATCATTGCAAGCACAACGATACACAGCACCCAAAATGTGAACTTTAACTTCATTTTGACACCTGATCTGCAAAAGAAGAGCAAATAAATGCATTTCAAATACATGTATCTTAACTGGAAAGATCAATTGTATTAGTATCTACGTGTACAGCAAGGGGTTATCCGACAGTGTTTGTCTGAAGTTTACAATGACTTAATCACTGAATTCAACTGTTGTTAGTAGTTGCTAAGGCGACCCAATTTCATTATTGAAACCAGAGGTTGTGTGGAGAGTACAAGGGCTTCATCACAGAGTTGAATATGTGTTTATAGTATCTACTAGTTGTTTCCCAATTGTTCTACCCATATCGGTGACATGTCTGGCGTATGAAACTTGCCCGAGGCATAGGCATAACTCGCGCCATCTCCAGTTTTGGATAAATCTTTCTGAAACATTACATATACTTTGGATATACATCGACGCGTGTTATTTTTGACAAAGATCAGATTAACATTAATTTTTACAGAGTTATGGCCCTTAGAACGATCGGCTTTCTGATTTCAGACTAACTCTGTTCTGAAATCAACTCCTCAAACAGTTTTTGATCAATCTTTCTGAAACTTTACACAAAGTTTGGATAAACATCGGTGATACGCATGCACGTTTTGAGACAATCAGATTAATATTATCAGAACTACGTCCCTTGACTTTGAGCCCTTGACTTTCTTATTTCAGACTGTGGTTTAAACTTTAACTAAGCTTGGCTCAAACTTTTTATATGTTTTTGAAACTTGATATAGGTGTTTCCTTTGACATTGACCATTGAAATATCGTTAGCATTTGAAGATGTTATGTTTCCAATGTCACACACTGAGGTCATAACCTTAGACCTTCTGGACTTGACATTGGTACAGGATGCATATTCTGAAACAGTTAACCATGGCTAGAGTTTTTGATTGATGGGTCTTCAATATTTGACAAGCTTGCTTATTGTAACTAGATTATTCAGGCGATTCCATAATTTTAAAGCTGATCAAAGACCGTCTCATGTTAATCATTCGTGAATTACCGTTACAATTACACTTCTTGTTTGGATAATTGTTTGTGCAATAATAGGACAAAACCCCGGGGTTGTTATTCTCTCAGAGCACTCTTGTTCCATATTTGCATTATATCCGAAGTGAATGCCTCAGCAAATTAATATTTACCAAGTCATAAACATTTATAAAATCAGAAATAAGAACAAGGATGCTTACAGGTACAAATTTGCAAATCGTGATCAAGAATAATCATATAAAGAACATGGTTTTCTAACCTCCCGTACTGTCTGCAACCGTGTTTGCACCATATCATAATCATCAAATCAAAGTCCATAACCAGGAAATAACACGTCAAGGTTGTCTTCTCCACCCTTGTTTAACACCAACAATGCCTGACTGAATCTCTCATATTGTCTTCACGACTAAAAGTAAATACAAGGCAACGAAATATCGATATAATTGTCTTTCTTAAATAATTTATTAATGACACAGGTTTGAGAGAATTCACTGAGAGCTTGTATAATTTATTTATCTTTCAAAATTGGTTATTTCCAATTTGAACATCACAGCTGCAACGTAAATTACAATAATGCCAATATCTGAATCAATGTACACGCCATGGAGTTATGTATCGATTGTTTGTATCAGGTACGGATATTATAGTGCCACTAAATACGTACATATGGCAAACCGGTAATGGTAGTGGATATTTATAATAAACAGTAATTATAAGACATATAAAGAGAATTATACTTTGTGTGGGTGGTATCACTAATCTCGTAACGGGGTTTGAAAGGCCGTGTGTGTGTGTGTGTGTGTGTGTGTGTGTGTGTGTGCGTTTGTAAACCTCTACTTTTGAGGTACATTATATGTTTACACACCAACATAATGAGGTACACCAAACTACTGAGGTACATTGTATCATTACCTCAGAAGTTTTACCTCACTTTCTACCTGCATTCAACGAGTGTTTCACACACTCAAAATATCTCAATTACCTCGGTATAGCGGCCATATACGTGTCTGTGTGTTTGGTGTGTGTGGTGCAAAAGTAGCACACATGGGGCCATCGTACCGCGCATCTAACTGCGCATACATGTATGGACGGTACCTAATTTGCATATGACGTTCCGTCTGCCTGGGCATGCGCATAGTATCAATACCGGAAGTGAAGTCTTGGCGCCTCATATCGTTAGGAGAACTGCCGGGACTGTCGAACAAAACCACATCAATGCATGATCTTGACGGCTGCCATGATTTGGATCAACGATGATGAAAGGTAAGGTACAATTTAATTCAACCATGGTGTTTTACACTCTCACAATAAACTCTAAGTCAGAAGTAAAGTGTGAAAGGTCGCAGAGTTTGTTTTCAGTGTGTATAGTTCTTTATCGCTATTTTGAGGTAATATACCATCGTTTTCTAGTATGATTGGTATTGGGATATCAATTACTGTGGAATTTAGTCTTATTGACAAACATCTTTACCACGGTAACGTGATAGATTACACATATTCCCAATATGTGATGCGACACGATCATTTGTTTTATTATTTTGTCTATTTTAGTTCCATTATTCAAAGTTGCTAATTTGTTCAATATGGAGGTGTCACTTGTTTTCGTGGTATTTCATTTCCTTTAAGGTGAAATAAGGACAGTACATCAAATGCTACGATGATTTATTTTACTGCATTCCAATCACAGATGGTCATAATAGAAATGCATAAACTAAAGTTGTTATATGTTTTGTTTTTACATTCTCGCTGAATAATTTATCTTAGTACAGCCATGTAGGCTGAAGATATGCGAAGGGAAATCATAAAAAAAATTCAGTATAATTAATAAATATAGTATCACGTGAACAATAATTTCATTTGCAAAGTTTGGGCAATATAGCCTTGTTTGTAAAAAGTTTAAAAAAATAAAATAGCCTAAATTAGCCATAAATTATTAGCACAGAAAGAAATAACCCCTTTATGATAGCTATAGAGCACGTACATTTCTAACATATACTTATTTCTAGAGCAGATAATGTGATGCATCGCTTGTAGAGTTCAATAAAAAAATTAAACTTATGTCAATTTCAATTTGAATGTTATTCTACACCAGTCCTTTTATAATAAGTGATTGTTTCTGGTTTCTGTCCGGCTCAAATTTGTTTTTCCGGATTTTAATAAGGGTAATGGGGAGGTAACTCTATTCCCATAACCTAGGAAAATATAGGACGGTGGTCAGGTATGGCTCTGGTATCTGTCAAAATCAAGCAAGGGGGTATAAATATTCGAACATTTGATCTTATATATTGTAGTTTAGATTTGTCATTGCTTAAACTATACGCATCAGCCGTTGACATGTTTGTATTAACCTACTGAACTGCTGAATACGACGATATCTGAACCATTATCATTTTAGATCTGTTGCTTGTTATGTTGGGGGAGGAGGGGGGAAAGAAGCAGGTCCAGGTGACGCAGTCAAACTTAGTTTGGAAAATATTTGTTCCTATTTGTTAAACAGCTTGCAGTTTGTATGTAATCAAATACATGAACACAAGTATATAATACCCATATGGGAAGACGGACACAGGGTAGTATTTTTCCTGTAAGTCACATGGGAGTTACACCTTTTTCTGGCTTTTGATTGGCTGTTACAGAAAAATAAGAATTTCATTGGTTGCCGGAACTACTTCATTCATCTTTCTTACTTTTCCCGACTAGTAACTTTAGAAACTGTCTTCTGCATTTTAACATGTTTTATTTGTTTCCCGCAGTTGAAATTAGCGTTTTCGTACATGTGCCGACGCATCAAATGTCGGAGGAAGCAGTTAAATTGTCCGAAATGTAAAGAAACTAGCGATTACTGCTTGACTGTATAACCACGGAAAGCTTCAAGAGCGACGGCGATCGTTCGAATGTAATGACGTCATAGGCGCGAGCGGTTATGACGTCACAGTGTCGATTGTAACGTCACAGGGCTTTTCGGTTTGAGCCGACTTGTTTTTGAGCTTCGCACACCTCTTAATATGGATGTTGCAATAACTTATATGTATAATCATGGATTGATAGTAATTGGCAGGAATACAAAACTTTCAACTAAAGCCACATCTTTCTTTTATTGTGAAAGACATTTTCGCAGGGGACATTTTAATCGTGCGGAGTAAACAAGGATAGGTACGTAAGAAGTGAATCCATGTCACACGCGTATGGATATGGAGATTCATCTCCTTCTCGGGTCCTTTTAGAGAAGCTATTGGCTTTTAATATTCGCGTTTTTACTTTAATTTGTCATATGGGTAATATAAACAATAACCAACTCGTGACGGTTAATGGCAGGTTATCTTTCCCTCGTTATATCAATTGTGTGTAATTCTCTCGCCAAGGCTCGAGAATTACTCAAATGATATAACTCGGGAAAGATAATCTGTCATTCCCCGTCACTCGTTAGTTATTGTCTAAATAATACACATAAACATTATGGTGACATTTTCAGAAAAAAAAAAAGAATTTATGAATATCAGTGCAGTAAAAATCATTGCAAAATGCACATACCTTAATAAGTGTAGGCACCTTTAAAAATATAATTGATTGATTGATTTTCATATCAAAATTGAAAAAATACAACAATTAAATTGTGATATTTCAATTATGTTCAACAGATTAAAAAGTATAGTTTTAAAACATTTCCCCAGAATATTAAAGCATATGGTCAAAATTAAAACTGTAGCGTTGCAATATAAATGTATTCAATAAAATAGGTATGAATGTGTAATATATAGAGTATATGACATCTGGATATCACAGTTTGGCAAATGATTTAAAAACAGGTAATGTTAATTTTTGGTGTTTGACAATGCCATTTTTTTTAGCACACATACATATTAATGGTGAGGTATCAGAAAAGCAAAGCCTTGCTTGTTAATGTAGCCATATTCATTTTGAACAAGAATTTATTTTTTGTAAATACAGCATATTTACTTGATGTTTAAATTATTTTGAACAGTTTATAAAATAAAAAAGTATGTTATGCAACTTGCAGGGATCACCCTGGAGCAGAGCGTCAAAGGGAGAATAATCTCCCCTTTGCCTTACATAATGGGCTTTTCAGATAAAGTAATGGGATATTTCTAAATAATAACAATCATTTTACATTTTTGCAATGGGATTTTCTCCCCTCGTCAGTATTTATTATGGGATATCTTGGTACATCGATGAGTAAATATCCCCAAATCATGCCTAAAGTGATCCCTGTGCAACATTTCCCCAAAATGTTTAAGAGTTAAGTGTAGAATTGAAATGACCTTGAGTGATTTGTTTTCGGCCACTTAAGACATACATCAATAATGCGAATAAACTTGTTTTAAAATGAATAAATACACTTCACTATTTATGCATATGAACTTTATCTAAAATATATTAGAGATAACTTGTAGGTTAAAATGTTTTGATGACTTACTATATTGTCCCATTTAGTGAGTGCTTCTGGAATTTTTACAGTGAGTCAGCGAGCCAATGTCGGAATGGGATATCCCAAGCTATTGATGGAAGTTCCGTTGACCCCGAATATGTCCATAACATTAACACCAAGGCGTAGAAATTTTGTTGGCAGCCGGTAAGACTTGTTCGAATTATTAAATTATTGACTTTTTCATAACATGCAAAATGTAGTTCAGAATAGAAATCATATTAAGCATAAAAGAGAAGTTTGTGTGACATTATAAATCTAAAGGAAGTTTAACACAAAGCATGTTATTCTGACGGCTAGCGACATCACATCGTTACAAATATCACGAAAAACTAACCACATGGGAGCTGTTCGAAAACCATTTTCTTGGTAATATATATATATGTATTCAATTAAATCTTTTGAAATCTATTACAAATACACAAGTGCTGCTTCATTATCCATTTTATAGCATTGTTTACAAGGTACATCTCTTAAAAATATTTCTCTAGTTCACTAGAAAATCTCAAGTGTATTCTGAAAAATTATATGTACCGGGTATGTCATTGCCAGTAAATCTGTACCGTTTAATAGAAAATTTGAATTTTATTTAAACATTTGTACACAATGTTGCAATATATTACAATTTTTAGAGGATATTTGGATTTTCTTGACTAATACCACATTTATCTCATCGAGTGAGGTAGAAAGGTTATATTTTCACGAGTGGCACAGCCACTCGTGAAAATATATAACTTTTCTACATCACGAGATGAGATAAATATGGCATTGTCAAGAGAAGACAAATTTTCTATTTATTATATGACCAAATCTTTGCATATTCACTGAAATAGACTTGCATTTACGTTAATCGGCTCCGGACTGAGCTTGTCGCCTCAGCAACAATGTGACGTCATGAACGTGTCATGACGTCGGAGCATTGTTTTATGACGTCAGGTCATTGTTACATCAGTCACTAGTGATTGATAACACGTTCCATTGTTATTTTCACTAGTGACTGATAACATGGTTTATTTTCATTGATAGATCCGGGTATTTCACCTGCAATCATATAATAAATAGAGGATATTTGTCTTTTCTTGACTAATACCATGTTTATCTCATCGAGTGAGGTAGAAAGGTTATATTTTCACGAGTGGCGCAGCCACGAGTGAAATATATAACTCTTCTACCTCACGAGATGAGATAAACATGGTATTTATCAAGAATTGACGGATATTCTATTTATTATATGACATTATCCATGTAATTACGTCCGAAAAGGGTCGTTTTCACGCCAAGCGGCCGCAAGGAACAGCCCGTCACCACAGTAACACTGTGACGTCATAAGCCAATTCGCCGCGCGAGACCATTGTTTTATGAACCAGAACCAATGACTCTAGAGAGCTGAAATTTAATGTACAGACTCCTTGGCTAATCTGCATTTTAAATTGTAAATTTCGCGACCCCATGACCCCAAATGGGGTCACAGGGGTCACAACCTTAAAAACCTATTTTCATCTTCTTCTCAAGTTCCAAAAGGTCTAGAGAGCTGAAAAGTTGTGTGGAGTCCTCTTTGGCTAATGGGGATTTCAGCCATGACCATGACCCCAAATGGGGTCACAGGGGTCACAACCTTAAAAACCTATTTTCATCTTCTTCTCAAGTTCCAAAAGGTCTAGAGAGCTGAAAAGTTGTGTGGAGTCCTCTTTGGCTAATGGGGATTTCAGCCATGACCATGACCCCAAATGGGGTCACAGGGGTCACAACCTTAAAAACCTATTTTCATCTTCTTCTCAAGTTCCAAAAGGTCTAGAGAGCTGAAAAGTTGTGTGGAGTCCTCTTTGGCTAATGGGGATTTCAGCCATGACCATGACCCCAAATGGGGTCACAGGGGTCACAACCTTAAAAACCTGTTTTCATCTTCTTCTCCAAAGGTCTAGAGAGCTGAAAAGTTGTATGCAACCCTCTTTGGCTAATGGGGATTCTAAATTGTAGATTTCGTGACCCCATGACCCCAATTGGGGTCACAGGGGTCACAACCTGAAAAACCTATTTCCATCTTCTTCTCCAGTTCCAATAGGTCTAGAGAGCTGAAAAGTTGTGTGCAGACTCCTTGGGAAATGGGGATTCTAAATTGTAGATTTCGTGACCCCATGACCACAAATGGGGTCACAGGGGTCATGATCTAAGAACCCACTCTTTGCTTGTAAACAATGTATTACTTAAATATTTAACCTTAGGTGGTAAATCAATGAAATCCTGATGAGCTAAGTAGGCCATATAAATGTCTTAGTATGTCTTAAATGTACTTGGGTTTCAGTTAATTAATCCTTTAAAGATCGTAACTATAAGATACATGTGTTTTATCTTTTAACATTATGTGTCTTTTGGATACGCGTACAGTTTTTTATGTGACTAATTTTCATAATTTACATTTCAGGCAGGGACGCGGCTGGTAGCTGCTGAAGATCAAGTTCTGTTCAGATATTTATGTAAAGAATAAAAATAAATTTTGAATAAAAAGTATTGTTTTTTTTAACTGCAGTCTCTTGCTGCTAAGAGGATTGGATGACTAAGTTCATAGCTCTGATTATAAAGTCGGTCATTGAATGTCATTCAGAGTATGACTATTTTCCACTAATTTATTACAATAATATTACATAAGCAATGGTGTTATTATGGTCTATAGAGGCGGGCTGCTATAACTTTGGGAGTTGGAGAATGTGGAAGAGGTATTGATGCTCCTGTAATTTTACTCGGGATCTTGCTTTGGAGTTTGCATGCTGAGATATATGTATACATATAGGGGTATGACACACACTTGCATCTTTAACTTTGAGAGGTATGTGGTTGCTTTGCCCTGCTTCCATGCATATGTAGGTGGTAGCAAGAAAGGTAACAACACTTCACGCAGGTCAATAATGTTATGACATGTGATGCTGTTTAACCAGTGATGTTAATACGATGTAGAACTTTTGAATATAAAAGGCATTCTAAACTGATGAGTAAATATACAGGAGTACATGTATGAATACTTCTGCCCTTATACATTCTGAGGAATAAATGTAATCATACACACATTTTACTCTGTATGTTTGACTTCTTTATTTCTTTTTAGCCATAATAATATAAGTGACGTACCTCTCCGAGTGTATGTAATATTGACCACACAAACATCTACTGCTGAATGCTTGCGACACATTTTATATGCAAGTGTTAAATACCTCAGAGTGTATCTGGTATTATATGCATATATCTGTGTTCTACCCCAGAAAATTGATGGGATATCACATATGTGATATACCTCATTATGCGTGGAATGGGCAACACAGAGTCACTTGATTATACCTCTATATGTGTGTGACAGACGTGTGTGTACTACCTCTAAATTAGCTGGTATTATATGCATATATATGTGTGTTCTACCTCAGAAAGTTAGTGAGACACCATATGTTTGATGTACCTCATTTTGCGTGGAACGGGTAATACAGAGTCACTTGCTTATACCTATCTAAGTGTTTGATAGACTTATGTGTACTACTTCTAAACGTATCTGGTATTATATGCATATATCTTTATAACATGGTTATATTTGGGATAACACTACCTTCAATAGTACAAATTCTTGTACTTTTGCGGGCCGATTCCCATGCGAGATTTGAACCCGCGCCCTCAGAGTAAGGCAACTATCACCAGCATAGACTGTACCAACAGCTTACCACACGACCATTTCGCCTCGACATATATCTGTGTTCTACCCCAGGAAGTTAATGGGATATCATATGTGTGATATACCTCATTATGCTTGGAATGAACAACACATAGTGTGATGTACCTCATTTTGCGTGGAACGGGCAATACAGAGTCTAAACGTATCTGGTGTTATATGCATTTGTCTGTGTGTTCTACCCCAGACAGTTAGTGAGACACCAAATGTGTGATGTACCTATGTTGCGTGGAACGGGTAATACAGTCACTTGATTATACCTATCTAAGTGTTTGATAGACGTATGTGTACTGCTGCTAAATGTATCTGGTATTATATGCATATATGTCTGTGTGTTCTACCTCAGAAAGATAGTGATACACCATATATCTTTATAACATGGTTATATTTGGGATAACACTTGTACTTTTGAGGGCCGAGTTCCATGCGAGATTAGAACCCGCGCCCTCAGAGTAAGGCAACTATCGCCAGCATTGACTGTACCAACAGCTTACCACACAACCATTTCGCCTCGACATATATCTGTGTTCTATCCCAGGAAGTCGATGGGATATCACATCTGTGATATACCTCATTATGCGTGGAGTGGGCAACACATATTCACTTGATTATACCTCTCTATGTATTTGGTAGACGTATGTGTACTACTTCTAAATGTATCTGGTATTATATGCATATGTGTCTGTGTGTTCTACCTCAGAAAGATAGTAATACACCATATTGTGATGTACCTCATTTTGCGTGGAACGGGCAATACATAGTCACTTGATTATACCTATCTAAGTGTTTGATATACATGTGTGTATTACCTCAAAATTTATCAGGTATTGTATGCATATATCTGTGTGTTCTGCATTATATAGGTTTACTGGTACATATTCAACCTCAGAAACTTGGTCAGATACTAGCTATGTGATATACCTCTGTCTGCGTATGACATTGGCAATACGTTATACCTCTGTTGTATGATAGACGTGTATGTACATGTACTACCTCTTAATGAACCTCAGAAAGTTGTTGAGACACCATATATAGCTCTTTGTAAAGATGGCAATACAAAGTTAATTTTGTATAATTATCTATACATTTATCTGTGTGCTCCGCATTATATATTTTATTGGTACAGGTTCAACCTAAACAAGAACTTAATTATCTATTAATTTAAGAACTATCAGGAAATAAGTGCTCGTGAATGAAAGAATTTCATTTAATCAGCAAGAAATTTCATTTCCCAAAAAGAGTTGCATACAAATATTCCATACTAAGAATGTACCTCACAATGGTGAATGTGTACTATGCCCTTTTTTGGAAAATACCTCAAAAGGTAGCACCCGAATATGCACTTCCTTATATGGAAGTACCTCATTAATATGCACAACCTCAGAATGTTGCTGATGTGTTTACGTCTTTATTTTCATTATTTGTCGAAAGTCAACATATGACATGATTTTGGTCATTGTTCAAATGAGTATTTTATTTACAATTTCCATATAGCATGCTTATAAAGGGTAGACCTCATTACGTTGGTGTGGTAACATATACCTCACTTGTATATGAAAACGAGTATGTGTGTGTGTGTGTGTGTGTGTGTGTGTGTGTGTGTGTGTGTGTGTGTGTGTGTGTGTGTATATATATATATATATATATATATATATATATTATGAGAAAAATACAAAAACCAACTTGGTTTTTTGTAGTTTGGCCTTGTTACGAATTGGTAGAGTTCTCAACATTTGTAAAATTGAGCGTGATGAATGTAGAAAGTTGAGTCACTTATCTACAAAAACATTCATTGTGTATCACTACATCTGTTTCATGCGAGTTGCAATTGTCAAGTCATAGCTTGATTGGTCTTCTGGCGCCTTTTACTTGTACCATGTTGAAGGCAGGCATTCGAAGATGTATTACAAGAGCACCGAGTCTTGATCAAAACTAGAATCGTGTGCATGTGATGCACTGTGATGTCCCCTCCAACTTTTAATCCAACCTTGTCATCTTAGCCTTATTTTTCACTTCTGATTTTGAGATTGAGGTCGGAAAAGGTTCCTTATCACTGTATGCACTAAGTTCAAATTGTTTCCATGAAAACCAGAAAAAAAATAAAATCAGATTAACCTTAGTAGCAAAAGGCACTACTACAACACCAGGTCTAACCACACACCACGTTTGGTAAACAAAGTACTGCATAGAGTTTGAGAAAGAGTCTGGAAAAGGTCACTACCCCCATATGCACTAAGTTCAAACTGTTTCTATGGAAACAGGCAAAATATAAAAATCAGAATAACCTAAGTTCAAAAGGCACCACTACAACACTAGGTCTAACCACACACCAAGTTTCGTAAAAATAATTTGAACGGTTTTTGAGATATGGCCAGGAAACGAAAGCATTTCGGAATCACGGAATCACGGACGGAGGCGAAAACAATATGTTTCCCGCAAAGCTTTGCAGGGGACATAATAAACTCAGAGAAGCAGTTGATAGTAAACGAGATAGTTCTCCTAATAGGAATTACATCACAGCCACAGGATGAAACGAGCTTGAAACATTATCGCGTTATTAATAGTCAAAGACAACCCGGAAATTAAAGAAAAATGTTGACAAATTCTAAATAAGACTCAAATACAGACACCCCTCAGGTTAAACAATGTGGGACAAACGATGTGCTACATGTCAAATTTTGATTGAGGGGAAAATCTGTGAATATCACACTAAATGAAGTGTTTTTGTGAAAAGAATTATGACATGCGACTCAAAAAATTTTGTTTACATGATGTTTTGTCATGGTTGTCAAGAAATATATATATCGGAAAAACAGAACTAAAATTGAAAAGGAGAATTTTTAATTTGTGAACGATGGAGATTCAAAGACACAATCGCACTATCCCTCTAAGTGCGCATTTAGAAACTTGTGGAGAAAATAAATATTCTGTTTTCCCGATATTGAAATTGATTGTCTGAATCGGATTGTTTGGCTGAAAAAGTATTTATTAATAGATTTAAGCTCAAAGCTAAACTGTGTAATCTTATCTTCAATTTGATGTTCATGTATAGGCCTATCTATTTATGGTATATATGCATGTATCTATGCAATGTATTGTGACGTCATAATGACGCACTATGACGTTGTAACAGACTCAACGTCATTCACCTGATGAGACTTCTATGGGTCAAAAGATAGCTAGTAAATAGGGCGTGGTTTTTTTTAGGTCATGACCCCTATAACCCACATTTGGGGTCACAGGGCACCAAATCTATAATTTAGAATCCCCATTGGTCCGTTCAAAATAGTCCAGCTCTCTAGACCTTTTGGAACTGGAGAAGAAGATGAAATTGGGTGTTTAAGATTGTGACCCCTGTGACCCTATTTGGGGTCACGGGGTTACGAAATCTAAAATTTAGAATCCCCATTGGCCAAGGAGTCTGCACACAACTTTTCAGCTCTCTAGACCTTTTGGAGAAGAAGATGATAATGGGATTTTAAGGTTGTGACACCTGTGACCCTCTTTGGGGTCACGGGGTCACGAAATCTACAATTTAAAATCCGCATTGGCCAAGGAGTTTGCATATACAATTTCAGCTCTCTAGAGTCATTAGTTCTGGAGAAGAGGTCGAAAAAGCTAAAAAGAAAGACGGACGTCCTCTCAGCTAAAATTATATTAAGTGCTTTATTTTGTAAACAAGCAAAAAAACGTTAGCGTGGCTCACTCATACCCCCCGACTGTTAAAGTTTGACATTTTTATTTTACTTATCGAGAGAGGTGCCTGCACACCTAAGGATCGATAAGCTATGAAATGTAATTGCTAAGATTAATTGTTTTTGAAAAGGGTAGGACAAGTCTCTTCATGTAAAAAAGGTGGTTTAAGTAAAAGTAGGAATAATAGTAACTTGAAAAGGTAGGGTTAACATGATACTGTACTGCCATTGACACAGATTTCAACTTTATTTTGGAAATTAATCCATCATAATGATTCATTCAAGTGACTTGAAACAACAGGTACATGGAAGCACACCCCTTCAGGCCTGTGAGGGATATACAGCATTTTATGGGTGAACGGAAAGAAAATTTAACTTTATATAAAAAATATAAAATAGTAAAATCAAAAAGAACACAGAAGTAGCTTTTGATGAAAGTTACATGAAAATTCTTTATAAAGTCAACAAATCACAACACAGAAGCAGCTTCATTCATTCCAGCTCCAAATATGACAAAGTTAAAAAATACAGAAAATCGCCAAAAATTCAAAAATTCAACAAACCGTGTTACATTTTGCACCGGGCTTCTCCTTGTGATGAAGAAGACATGTGCCAAATTTGAAAGGGATGAGATGAATAGTTTTTGCTGCAGTCGATCGGACAAAAAATGCTCAGAATATGACTGTTAAATTATACAAAAATTCGCAAAAAATTCAAAAAATTCACCAATTTGGTTAAAATTTCAAACTGCACCTCTCCTAGTGGTGAAGAAGACATGCCCAATCTGAAAAGGATGATATGAATAGTTTGTCTGTTATCGATCGGACAAAACATGCTCAGAATTTGACTAAAAACAAAAAATAATAAATAGAAATAATTTAAAAAATTAAAAATTCGGTTTATATTTCGCACTGCACCTCTCCTAGTGGTGAAAAATACATGGACCAAATTTGAAAAGGTTAAGATGAATAGTTTCTCTGTAATCGATCGGACACACATTGTCTTCGGGCGGACGGACGGACGGAATCGTTGGAATTACTGTATACTTCCGACTTTTTAAGGTCGGGGGTAAATTGTTTGAACCTTTGTGAAGTTTTCTCTTCAAATGAAAGGTGTGTGTAGTGGAATGCGGTTCATTAATGATCGTATATATTCCACATGTAATTCGGTTACATTATTACAATTCATATTTTTGTGAAAACAAATTGGAGAGGGATTTTCTGTTTACACAAACAAGCTATTTATACATGATTAAAACACAGTCAAAGAGAGATATTAATGAAGATAATATTTTGATGACTTTATATTTCACAATCTGATAAAAACAAGCGCCGATTTCTTAAAAATAAAACCATGAGAACTGAAGCCATTCATCGGCTCTGCGAGCGGTGAAAAGTTCGTTATGGCTTAACAGCAAATTGTTTATTAACATCATGATCGGTCATGTGTTACTAAACGAATAGTATATCAGTGCATCTCTTTAATTGTTAAAAATAAATAAAATAAGGTACAATATTCTATTTAAGTAATGCAAAAATTTCTGTCCCTTGTCCTCTGTTCTCTATAAAAGTCAAATTATCACTCTTCATTGCCTTACCTACCTGTGGTACGTAAAACCGTCATTCGTTCCATAAATTGTTCCAAAAAGTAAGCTTAATATAAAAACTTAGCCCACTTGAGCTTTGGTATTAGGAGGATAATCTTGTTCATTGAACCTTATAAAACGGCATGTGTTCACTTGATTTCTAAGTGGTGAAACAAACAGCTGTACAATATGGATTATAGGTTCACTAAGCTTTATGCCTTATCAATAAGTTTTGAGGTATATATCACAAGTACCGTGTTTCCAATACACGGGCTTAAAAACCGCGACCATCTGTGACTTGAGTATTGTATTACCATTGATGGAACGTCCACTCCATAAACTCATTTAGTAAACAAATCTGTTTACTAAATCAGAGTATTTGTATCTGCAAGCCTTTTTACTCATTTTCCTAAAGCAAGCCCTCTCGTATCGCGCTATAAAAGAACAGACATTACAATGACTTTAAATCCAAGAATAATCGTGATTCCCGGTTTAGAAGACATATCACTGACAGAACAATTTACTGCTAAACAATATTAATAACTGCTTCAAAGATTTGACACAACTCAAGATTTTAATTCTCTGTTTCTTAATGACCGCGTCTAACTCACATCTGACAGATGGAAGCACCATCTTACAAAACGTGTATATGTACAGTGGCCACAACTAACCCAGATTATCAACCTTCCAGCCATATAACGTGATACTTGAAACGACCTTTCTAAACCGTATCACCCGGTACGAGGGACTTACAACCTTGTAATTCCCTCCAGGAGGGTTTACACAGACAGTTGTAAACACTGTTAGAAGGAATTATAATGATATATCTGTTAAAATGATGACTTGAAAGTAAATGTAAATATCTGAAGAAACTAACTTAGACTAATTTTGAAAAATTTCATAAGTTTACGACAGAATATGTACAGCAAATGTCGAACCCGTATCCACCATCACTTGTAGTTAATGAGTCAACGCCTTAGACTACTGCGCTAAGGGGACAGACGAGAAACAACGGTACAAAAGAAACTCATATAGCGCGGCTGTTAACAGGCTGACATAACCGAGGGATCCTCAATATAACGCCATGGATACGCAAGATGCTCAATATAACGCGATTACAAGTAAAAAGCCTGTTTTACACTTAAAAACGGTTGATAATACAGATAACCCATTCTACCTCGGATATGGTAAGGTTGTAGACCCTGATAGTCAGGAAAAACCCTCGGATGCTTCGCATCCTCGGGTTTTTCCTTCCTATCAGGGTCTACAACCTTACCATATCCTCGGTATCATGGGTTATCCTTATAGTAGAGGAAGGATTAGGAAGTTTAGTTGAGGTGAGTTCGGGTTTAACGCCGCTTTCAAGATTATTTCACTTATATCGCGGCTGCTATTATTATGGCAGGGAGAAAGCTCGCAACGCCATGTGGCTATACCTTACAGTGAAACCTGCGAGCAACGGCTGGATCTAGCGAAGCATGGGTGATACTACGCTGACATTCAGTGTAGCATTGCACCCAAACGTTACTGCGTGTAGAACAGTTCTTTACTGCAGACAAAGTTACCTCTTGATCCGAAGCCGAACGCGCTAGCCACTGCGCTATCCCGCCTCTGATTAGGAAGTTTTATCATTTATCATTGATAATACTAGTTTATGTCATTTAAATTTACTTTAGAGGGTAAACCATCTTATTACACAAATCAATTATAGGTATTGGTAATAACGATGTTGCGTTAAAAAAAATGGCGGATTCCCATGACTTTACCGAACTATGTACACCAATTTTTAACTTGATCTTCCGAAGAGAGAAGGGTGTTTTACTATTGGTGACATTTTTCAAATACATTTCATCGACTTGTTTGAGCGAAAAATCGTGCTACTGCCCCTTTAAAAGAACTTTAAGAACTGGATATCGCCGTCGCTTTAAACTAAATTTGTGATGAAGGACGATGGATCCTTGACATTGTAGAAACGCAAAGTATTGATCTCATGAATAGAGTCCGTTATGTTTTCAAAAATATTGTAAGTGGGATTCGATCACAGCACTGAATCAATGCAGGAGATCCCAGCTGTCTCCCAACAATCCAGACAGACAGACAGACTGACTGATTGGTTATTACATTAAAAGTAGGTACATGAATAATACAATAGATTTTATAAAATGATGAGCCATCCCGTAAAAGGGTTATGAGAGACTTTATTCAGTCTAACAGAATGTAACACTTAAAACGAAGTGGATACAACTTATAAACATATGGCATATCAAAATAGACACCGAAAGATATGTAAAGGGTAAAATTCGAAAATGAAATAAAAGCGTAAAGAAATTATCAGAAGTTAAACACTAAATAAACTGGTGTTACGAAGGCAAACAGACAAAGTTCATATTTAATGAACCCTTGAAAGAAATACACTACATTACGAAAGACATGGGTTTCAATAGCGTCAAATGGCAAAACAATCAATTAGTTGATGGTGGCCATTACAGACAGACAGACAGACATGGTTTATTATAGTGTCACATGTATGTACACACATCAAATACATAAAGATTTACAAAGGTAAAATATACATACACCCAGCCTACAAAGGCTTATGAGACACTGTTAGATAAAATATCAATAAAACAGGGGCAAATAGTAAAAATGGATGTTAAAAATGTAAAATGTAAACATTAAGAAAACATTTCTCTCCTTTTAAACATTTCATTAACAGAAATTGATAAAATAGCTAAAGTAGGGGGACCTGACAACATAAAAGCATTTAATAGCTGTACATCGTTCTTAAACACTGAAATATCTGAAAGGGATACAAATTTAAATATCAAATTACAAATTACAAATGGTTTAGGAACCGAATGTTAGGCGTTTAAGATTGTAGTGATTAACTATAGAATTACGTGTAAATAAAATATCTTGTCGACGTAACCATCATGCTTGACTTTGCACAAGCCCCGCAAAATCCCCTTTCACTCCCACACCTCGATTAGTGATCCCTTAATACTTTCTCAAAGGCGGTTATTCACGAAACATGCAATATAATGTATCCACAAATAATAATTTAGTTAAGTTCACCACTTGGGATATTATATAACTATACACTAGAATAATTTGCCATTCAAAGGTTAAAATATCTTGCATTTTGATAGTATCGTTTCCTTTTCCCAAGATAAACAAATCTCGTTTGGTATGTTAACATTGATAAAGCTTGGTTGATATGATATGTTTATCTATTGTATCGTGTTACCAGTTGTAAAGTATTTTAAAACTTCCATTACTCTGACAGAAGCGTTAATTTGATTTAATTTAAAACGGAAATATTGTAAATTATATACAGTATATCATGTACGAGTATTTATTCATGAATGTTATTGCTGTAATTTCAAAATGAGGGTTTCATCCGAACAAAGCGATGCAATGTTAGCTTTTTCTTGAAAAAAGGTTATTTTTTAAATCATTGACGTGCATACTTCTCTCGCAAATGATTCCGTTATAATCAACAAGTAAGCTTGGCATTGGAATACAATTATGTTTATATTTATCTACCTACAGTAAAATATTCGTTTCTGATTGGCTCGGGAGAACTGGTACAAAGAAGGTACATCAGACCACAGTATCCTAGACAGAAGCATACTATATAATACCGGTACATTGTTCGTAGAAGAAAACAGCTTCAATCGGTTACAGAGTTCGCTAGACATTACTTGCATACAAATGCAAGTTTACAACTGAATAGAAATACAGACTGCTTCAAATGTAAACATTATAAACTAGTAATGTACATGGCCTGATTTGCGATAGGCCCTTTACTTATTATTGATATTTTGTATTGTGAAGCTCCTGAATTGAGATATATGTCATTGCACATCTAAAGCTCCTGAATATAGATATATGTCATTGCACATCTACAGCTCCTGGATTGCGATTTTATCCCATTTCACAGTTCCTGAATGTCAATTTATTGAATTGCACACCTCTTGAATTTAAACATTGCACAGCCCCTGAATTTTGAAAATATTGCATTGCATAGTTCCTGAATTGCGGATGAATTGCACACCTCTTGAATATAAACATTGCACAGCCCCTGAATTTCGAAAAAAGTGCATTGCATAGTTCCTGAATTGCGGATGAACTGCACTCCATAGTTTTGGAATAGTTGCAGTTACTGAATCAAAATATTGCACAATTCCTTATTGCGAACATCTCACACTGCACAGTTCCTAACACAACGATATATCGCATCCGTAGTTCCTGAATTTGTGGTTTTATTGCAATGCAAAGTTCCTGAATTGCGAAGATATGAAGTGCACAGTTCCTGAAAAACGATATATCGCATTGCACAGTTCCTGAAAAACGATATATCGCATTACACAGTTCCTGAAAAACGATATATCGCATTACACAGTTCCTGAAAAACGATATATCGCATTGCACAGTTCCTGAAAACCATATATCGCATTGCACAGTTCCTGAAAAACGATATATCGCATTACACAGTTCGTGTAAAACGATATATCGCATTGCACAGTTCGTGTAAAACGATATATCGCATTACACAGTTCCTGAAAAACGATATATCGCATCACACAGTTCCTGAAAAACGATATATCGCATTGCACAGTTCCTGAAAACCATATATCGCATTGCACAGTTCCTGAAAAACGATATATCGCATTGCACAGTTCCTGAAAAACGATATATCGCATTGCACAGATCGTAAAAAACGATTTATCGCATTGCACAGTTCGTGAAAAACGATATAAAACATTGCACCGTTCCTGAATTGCGATAATATTGCATGGCAATGCTCCTGAAAATGTGTATATCTCTACATCAAGTTTTAACAAAATAGTGTGAGGAGAACCAGACAGTGTCTTCCAATGATAGACCATTACTCATTAACGATAAACAAAAACGTAAATATAATTGGATGTTCGATCAACTACATGTAGGTCACATAAAAAACAGCAATTATCAACAGAAGTACGCCCGAGCAAATGATAGCAATAAATAGTACGTTGCTAGCACATACCAACCGGAAACATTTCAATATTTGATATGGTAAATTGATCTTATTGGTGGACATATTGCTCAATACACACGTGTTGCAATAAGTGCACCGACAAGCCTTCACAAACGAGATACACTGATAATGGTGTCCGACCCTGTGTATGTTATGTATCGGATTTCTGAGACGACCTACCTCGAGATATCTTCCGCCAAGTCGGACTCGCTGCTTTTGCAGTATAGTATGGAGTATTCATTAATAATTCATTTTACTGTTTAAACCTTGAATAGAAAGAGATTAGCGAGACTTAATCTCCGTGGATTAACAATCCGCTTAGTCGATATGATTAACCGATTAACATTATCCAGACTGAAGCTGGTAACCAATTGTAGAGAAAGAAAGACAAAACATAATCGTAGACACTCACCAATCCATAAATCGTTACATCACAAGCATACCCCCTCTTACCTCTTTTAATCTGTGCAATACGGGAACGCTTACAAGTATGAGTTTTCAAAGGCTACGTAGTCGTACTTATGTCGTTCTTTATCTCTTAATTATTCTAAAATATTGTATAAGTAATCGTTATAAATAAGAAACATCCTGAGTGCGAAGTACAATTTAAATGTAATTTATAAAAGACACAAAAGCCACAACTATATAGATATTTGTAAATGGTAAAATACTTAACTATGATATAACAAGTTAGTACGAGTAGATAAATAGCTATGTAGGTCTTGGCACTAATTGAAATTTATATTTACTGAATTTATCCCGGCGATCATTAAAGGCAGGCGTTCATTAATTTCACCCCGTGATTCTACCATTCATACCATTCATCCCCATATATATATATATATATATATATATATATATATATATATATATATATCTGTTATTCCTCCAAAGGAGAGGTTGTACAACATGAGTTTTGGAATAGTTAGTAATTTATACAATATAATTTTACATTGAAGGTAGTGTTATCCCAAATATAACCGTGTTGAACATACATTTTGATAACAGCATGCATTCTGTTATGAACGGGATACTTTTTGAAATATTTAATTTTGATTTGAAATACATATAAGAGGTTGGGGATGTTTTACCACAGTATTACAATTACAGAATGAATATTATATATGTAGTACATAAATGGCGAACAAGTTTGTACAATTGAATAGACTGACAGACAATTTTGTTTTATTCAAGTCTTGCCTTAACATGTTACAGAAATAAAATTAAAACATAAATGAAACATTACAGTAAAAATTTTAGCCATCCAAAAGAATTATAAGAGCCACTCATGTCATGATAAAACGTGTCCACTAGGAACTACAATGAACACTTTACACTACAGTAACTTCCAAAGGGTAAATTGTAACTACGAAGATACATGCAGATTTATAAAGAATATTAAGACAGGTTTTGGCAGATAAAAACGATAAATCTGGACAACCGACTAACTTTTTCAGCATACCTTAAAAATAAAAAAAAACATAAAAAAAAGACTTATTCATTAAGATAAAAGTTGAGAGTAATCATCGATATACAAAGGACAATGCAATAAAACATGGCATTCATTTTCAATATAATCTTTACAATATAAGCATATGTATGAATTTACACAGGCAATGGAGTTCAACGATTCAACGATTTTATTACTAAAAAAAACCCCACCTTCGGTGTTACAAGAGCATACATATATACATATTTTCATAATAAAGGAATGCGTCTTATGGCAGACGATTATTGATTACATATATAATTAATTAATTAACCGATCACATACAGTTGGTTACATAACTTAAGCATTTAGTGATTAGACATTGGATAACATATTGTTAAGATGGATAACGAAGTTTGACAAAAAATTCATATTTCGTTTAGTTGATGGAGTTAGAGCATGGGTAAGGTTACATATAGCGTTTAAACTCTGCATAATGGGTAAATATAACTTTCGTTTTTCATATAACGTTGGGCATGTAAGTATAAAGTGTAATTCGTCACCTATTTCATTCAGGTTACAGATTTTACAAGTTCTTTCATCTCTTGGTATGCTATGCCATCTTCCAGTTTCAATTGGTAAGTTTAGGTTTAATGTTGGTGTAAAGTGCTATTGGATGTTGTTACAGTACACAATGCTTACAGGAAGCCAGATGGTAGAATGAGTGATAATACAAACTAGGTTTATATAAGTAAATAGGTTGATGTACATGGTAATTTGTGTTATTACAGTAAACAAACATAGATTGACTAGTGAGCTATTGCTGATTAGATTTATTAGATGGTGATAGGCTGAAGGGAGATACTATCTTTGGTCGCGATTCATAACAGGGTTAAAACGATTGATTTAGATTGATTCCAAAAATGTTCATATTTTGTTGTTGGTCGGTTAATTTTAAGAACTTTGATGTTTTGTTGTGTCTTTCTGGACTAAAACATCTAGGAATGGTAATTCATCTCTAAAATATTAAGTACGACACGAGGTTTGTTTTGTGAAACGACATTTTCTCCTATGAGTATATACCAAAAACGTCATAATTAACAACTCAATTACTAACCTATTAATCCCGTATTAATAAGCAAAAGCAGAACAATCTATACCGTACTTGTAATATGAAAAATATTAGTAGAATAATTGAAAACTTACCAAATTGCACGTTCAAAGCCGGTCTACGTGAACAGAACAAGGCCCAGACAATATGAGGATTTGAATTATTGATGAAATTATTTCAACAGGTGTTCTATATGAAAACAATACGTCCAACTGAACACTCGTATATCATCGCTAGAAGCCATATTGATGTGTGTACAAATGTATGTGTATAATGTGGTACTGATAGATCCTTTATATGCTTTTAGTGTTCACAATGATGAACGACGTATGGTTATTTACGTTTAAATAAAATTTCTTACAGTTTGAAATTGATGCGCTAAAAGTTCAGAGAAAAACATTTTAGTACCTATCACAACGGATGGGATTCATAAGTTTAAACTGCTCGGAAGAGAGGAAGATATATCACAGAAGATATCAATTTAAAAACGATATTTGCAAATGGAGATACACCCCCAATGAGATGCCAATTTACAGAATATACTTGCACACTTAATAATAATAATGTACCCAATGATGTAGATTTACAGAAGATATGTGTACAACTTATATATGTCCCCTTATAGATATCGTTATACCCAAGATATTTTCACAATGAAGATACATCTTGGGGAAATCGTGTTACAGACGATATTTGAAAACTGAAGAATTGGCCTTGGAGATATCGTTAGAGAAGATATTTGCATAGTTATAATGTTACAGACGATATTTGCAAACTTAAGATATACCCTAGGGGATATAGTTTACAGAAGATATTTGCACAGTGAAGATATACGCATGTTTTACAGATATTTGCTTAATGACAGGCAGACAGACGTTTTATTCAGTATAAAGGCCAAAGACCCAAAATAAATTACATTACAAATTTGGAACAAGCGCACATACAAGATAACAGGTTTATTAATTTACAATTGCAGCATTAGTTTGACATACACATTTAAGAAAGTTAACAACATTCATGATACTATCTTTATCTTCATGCTTAGAATGAAGATTACATTCTCTGTGTTTGATGTATTGTACAACAATGGAGCAATAAACTTATTTCTGGCAACTTCATACAGTTTACAATAATAAAGAATGTGAATTTCCTCTTCAATACGCTTAATATTGTCTACTTTACAGTATATAAGACTCTGTCAGCCATTGGTACATTGTTGTATCTTCCTGTTTCTTTACCTAACCCAAAATTACTGCTCCTGAATTTTGCTAAAAGGGATTTTAAAAAGGGAGATATAGATAATGATAGATAGCTTTCTACATAAATAATGATTTAAAATGCTTATAGTCAAATGAATCTGAAAGATTATGAATATTTGCAGACAATGATTGTTTTAGAATATCAGAGAGCCTAAGTTTAAATTGTTGCATAAAACTTTGCGTTCACCAACATCTTGGGAAAGCCATACAAACCCAAAACCAAATTCAAATAAGATATTCTTAATATATGTAGCTAAAGTAAGCCTGCCCGAATCATTAAGAGATTTCAACATATCATAACCCTGAAATGGAAGTTGAATTAACCTACACCAATACTTAACCGCTCTAGACATATAATTAAACTGCAATGGAAGCCTAACGCATTCACCTAACACCATGCTGCTACTAACATTTCTACCAACTCTAAGAAGCTGTCTTCAACATTTAATCTGGAGACCTTTAATATTTTACAATAAGATGTTCCCCTGACTTCAGATCCATAACACAAAATAGGCAGAATAATAGAGTCAAACAATTCAAAAAGATCTTGGGGTGACAAAGTTCCAAAATTTCTTTGAAAAGAATAAATAGAGATAAGTTCTTTAATACCTTGGGAAAGTAGACAGTGTTGAGCCTTAGTCCATGAAAGTCTGGGAGTGAAAACTATACCGAGATACCTATACAATGATACAACCTCAATTTGTTTACCTTCTAAGAACAACTTTTCATAATGTCTCAAATATCCAGAATTGCGAAATACCATACTTTTTGTTTTATCCAAATTAACCGTCATACCAGTACGCTTGCTCAATGGGACCATAGACAGGATATTTACTTAATAAAGTTATTGTCCACTAGAGGATATTGTTTTACAGATATTTGCACAACCCCGGACAACTTCAAGTCACTACTCACATTGCCATGATTCCAAAACCCCGTAGAGACCACAATACTAAGATGTCACAAACATGATGACGTCACATTACTATGTATTGTAATGGCAACTGATGAATCGTGAATCTGAAAGGTACATTGACTCCCCCTTCGTTCGTCTGATATTAAATCTTATAACATTCGTAGATTAAAGTAACAATATTCTGGACAATCCTTGCATAGTTATTACATTTTACCAGAAGACACCTGAGTTTCTTAACTGGAGGTATGGTCAATTGTAGAAGAACACAATAATAATATAATTCAATTCCAAACGGTAACACTGAGATATTGATGAGATTTTAATTCACACTGAGTGAGTTCGTCTCATACCAGTTTACTTCTACAGATATGACGTCACAATATCAGCTCCGCGGTCACAACGGAGTGTGTATCCTTTCTTACATGGCAAAGATGAAATGCTGGGATTTATCAGTGAAATAAACGTATTTATCACGCTACAGTGAACATATACCACACAAGCTACAGTTGTTTCACTGCAACCAGTGACTGATATAATTTGACGTCATAAAACAGTGGTCTGACGTAACGAATTATGACATCAACTTGTTACAGTGGTGACGGGGCCATTTGACATGAAAACGACGTTGTTGTCGCGCTATTACAAGCATGTCAACTAATATAGATAGAATATCAGTCAAGATTTGACTAATACCATGTTTATCACATCTCGTGCGTGAAAATATATACTTTCTACCTCACTCGATGAGATAAACATGGTATTAGTGATTGATATACGTGTGATTCAAATGATGATATATTGCTTTCGCTGATTAACTACCAAAACACTCACTCTTTTCATGAATATGGTATTAAGCGGAAGGTCGTTTAGTATTCTCTATTTATTGTATTAATGCATGGTTGAACACTGACCATCAGCAGCAGGTGCTTTCAGATGCTAGTTAGCCGAGTATTGGATACACAGCTGGTAGTCCTTGCTTCATACGTGTTTAATGATACAGACATTTGTATGTACGGTAGACACTTCGGCAAATATCCTATATCAACCTGTAGGGCAAATAATCTGTATCAGCCCATCGTCAAGGGAAAAATCCATACCATACAATGACTTGAAGTTGGAACCTTCGGTGAAAATATATGATTAAAATAGTATACATGAGTGTTTCCATATCACATCCTGGATCAACCCTCGAGCTTAAGCTGTCAGGCTGATATTGGGTTCTCGGGTTGGTACAAAATGTGACACCCAAGTACTTATATTATTGACGAATTTCATTTCCACAAAGGTAACGAAGGATTGTTGTCCAATTAAGGACCATTCAAGCTTTTTAGAAAAAATATTATCATGTTATCCTTCGGCGCTCCCCAATTTCCCTCTGCCGAGAGCTTTCTTTATCAAACTGGTACTCTGGGTTGGTTTTGATCCTTAGCGTACAGACTGACAGACAGCCAGATATTAAAAAAACGGCAGATATTTAATCAGGTTTAGTGTCTCAGGTTCACACGATATAAATGAATATTTTGAAATATCGCATGAATAAGTGCAAACTATACGCAACCAAAATATTGTCCGATGTGTTTATTTGTCCAAAAGGATTTGCTTTAAGAACTTGTTGAAAGATGCTAGACAGATGTGTTCATCAACGGGCTGCGATAACCTACTTGTATGGATAAAATCTGTTCTAAAGGTAACGGTAATACAGCAACAAACCCATGAGCAATCACAGCCAATAGTCGCATCTAATATCATCAAAATATAATTTAAAACTAATTTTATGGAGCAAAGAATTACGGAAAGATCAGCCTACCTGTAGTGCATAGATACCCTGCATAGAACACATAAACCTCGTAGAACCAAATATAGACCCTCACGGAGACCCGAACACAGACCCTGATGTAGACACTCACAGAGAGACCAAGGACAGATGCACGCTTCTGTATGTCTGCAGACCGACTAGAATAAACGTGTACAACCCGTGCAGTCATTTATTGATGAAATTAAATGCTTCGATCCAGTATTTTTTTCAATTGTTGTTTATGAAACGCAATACTGACTTATTGACAAGTTGGACAAATTAGATAGCATAAAATTATGTCCCTAAAATGGTAGTCATCAAATGAATAAAACTATACTGAGAATATATTTTTCATCAGTGAAAAAGTTATATAATTATATTTTAATTTTTTAAAAATATTTTTTTGGTTAAAATTTTAAAGCAGATGTGCTGCAAATGGGCAAAATGAACAAGATCCAGAAGGAACTAAACTTTCATTTGTATGTATTTTCCATAGACCTACATGTCTATTTCTTACAGCCATCATAAATAATTATTTTCTACTTAGATTTGCTTGAAGGAATCCTTGTATATAATCTAGGTTAATAATACTGAAAAATATTAATTGAAATGTTTATTAGTTTACAGTACCGATATACGTTAAAAATGAAATATATTTAATTTTATTTGTCGAATGTTTCAGTTTAATGTTTAAAAGTTTTTTACTCTTTAATAATGATTATAAACAAGAAAAAGTGAGCATGGCTCACATACCCCGCCATCTGCTATCCGTTCATTGAGTATTAAGGGTCAAGGGTACTATGTTTAAAAAATAGATTCAAGCATCATAATATTGTCCAAATTATTGTTGGGAACATGTTAATACACAATTTCATTCACCCAGAAATAATATATTTTTCAGATAACTTAATTTTCCCCATTTTGGCATCACAGTGGTAATTTGTACCAAGTTCAATTACAGATTCAAGGGCAATAACTCCGTAAAAAATAATATTTCAGAACTGGCCTTTCAACTCGATGAAGAGTATCATCTGGACTACCTGCATTTTAAATTTCATTCACCTAAATGTAATAGTTAACGAGAAAAAGCATCACAGCTCTTTTGGTAATAAGTTCAACTTCGGATGCAAGGGCCATAACTTCGTTAAAAATAATATTTCGGAACTTGACTTTGAACTCGATAAAGAGAATGGTCATGAGTACTCACAACCACAATTTCATTCACCTAGGTTCAATAGTTTCCGAGAAAACTTGCCCGGAATGAACACAATAAAACTAAGTCCAAAAAGTGACGTTTCCACGGAAACAACAAACAATTTAAATCTCAGAGAACTGAAAATTGTCTGTGGGAAGAACATGATTAACAACTGTACAAAGTTTGGTTGATGTACCTTTGACGGTTTTTGAGAAAATTAACCGGACGGACGGACGGACGGAATGACTGCTATATATCCCCGCTTTCTTTGTAGCGGGGGTATAATAATTAGCCCTGGATCCTCTATTGTCTTACTAATTAGCACGCATGACCAATTTTCCTACCGAGAACAATAGGAAGGTGACAGGTGGTGGCAAACTGGGAAGTCTCCCCTACTACATATTTGTTTTCATTCAGTCTGTTGACGGTATTGAATTTGTAATGGCAAGATATGATGTCTATAGTTGTAATACACATATCTACCTCGTCAATATATTGGTCAGTGTATAGTCTTTCATCAACACGTTACACTGTAGGGCTGTACATGTCAGTGGCGGAACAAGGAATTTTGATTATGTAGAACAACTGATTTCACTCTGCACATACCTCCATTACTCAAATGTGACGAAGGCCAAATAAAACTACCCACATTCACTTTGGTTTTTGTAATATGTTTGCTTATATATACACAACAAGTCAAATGTTCATGTGTATGGCAGCTTCAAGTTATTAAAATATTAAAAACGTTCCTCTCTCTTTCTATATATACTATATACAATATATATATATAGCTATATTTCCCAAATGTCGAGCACTTAACCATTTAGTAACAAGGCCAAACAACACAAAACCACTTTGAATTTTGTAATTTGCTTATATACATACGTCGTGACGTCACGAACAATTGTTTTATGACGTCATAGACGTAGGGGCGACACAATGGTTCCTAGGCAAACGTGATATGTGCACATGAGCTCGTATCTAAAATATTAACTCGGTTATTTTCAACCATAAGGTTACATTTATATGCCTGTGATGTTGGCGGTGTTCTTACAGAAGCAATGACATGGTTGCTAACATGCATTCCCCGCTGTGTGAACAGCATCCACATTATTCCATGGTTGGGACTATCATCTCTCAGAACTTGGGCTTTTCGTCCGTGTTAAAACGTGTAGGGTAACAGTTATCGTAATGTAGCATGTTGCATGTATTTGGTCTTCGTTTATTGTGAAGGTTATCAATGCAATTTGATTTTCATGAGAAAGGTGTTCCATGACAACGTTTAATGTTGAGTTTTGTTTAAATTTTTTTTATCACTTTTGAAATTCTTATTTGTCAAAAATTGTGTTTAAACACATTACAGTATGTCAATATCACCCAAATATCAGTTTTCACCTCAACTTGTCTGGAATTATTAATAAAAGGTGGTTTCTTTTTCGGTTCAGTATTGTGTGAGAACATGTTTCATTCTAAGTACATACATTTAAAATACGGCGTTTCCTAAATTGTACAGTCAGCGTATATTCAAATGAATATTAAAGAACAGTAACGCCGAGGTCCTCCGACATGTTTCGCGGGGAGACTCGGGAAGGCTCGGGAAAGCTCGGGAAAGCTCGGGATGGTTCGGAAAGGCTCAGGGTGGTTAACGCAACATAGCTTTCGAATTGTCAATGAATATGGTCTGGGCGTTTCATCGTTTACATACTTGTCAGATACACATCTATAATGTTTGCTTCTCCTTATATATGATATTATTGATAAATACTGGCGCACGCAGGGACGTGATCCAAACTGAAAATTAAAACCACAGTCATATGTCGACATATGTTTGTTCAATTTAAAAACCAATACTGGCAGATGGTACTAAAATGCATTCATTTCTATATTTTCGTGTTTATTCGTGAATCCTACTTTTCATTACCTTATTAAATGGGTAACTTATAACATGGATGTGTGAGTAGATATTTCATGTGTGTTGGATGCGAGAATCACGGTTATTATTATGATGAGATGATATAGTGTTGAACTTATATCACTATACATGTATATATTAGATTATATTATTTATATATTTACAAAATGTATATTTTTATGTATTTTAGGCCATAATCATATACATTTTAAGATATATGAACTTATCTTTTGTATTTTAACCATATGTAAAGTCTCTCATAACCCTCTTCAGGGTGGCTCATAATTTTACTATCTGTATGAGTTAATATCTTTATTTTATGTAAGTGATTGAGGTGAGACTATAATAAACATCTGTCTGTCTGTCTGTCTGTATACATACATGTATGAATGCAAGAGAGACGGAGAAACAGACACACAGTTTATTTGTGTCTCACAATAAGTACATTCATATGAATAATATATGTAGACAATCATCTAAACAAAAGTATGCACATGTGCCACTTCAAACGAGTTCTGAGAAAGATTAATATAAATGAAATATACAACGTAGTTGAAGCGACAGATGAACTTTAAATAATGCGAATAGACACTAAACTCATAAACACAGCATAAGGTAGATCAAACAGTATGTAAAGGGTATTAACATATCCAAAATGTAGGTGCACATTGGTGTGCATGCATGCCGTGCCATACGTTGCCATAGACTTGCACGTTAATTTAGTCCAGGATTAATAATATTCATAAAATAAGTTCTCATTGTATAAATATCAAATTTCTCAACTTTTTAAAATCATATCAGCTTGAAGTACATAATATAAATTTCTTTTTCTGACTTCAATTTCACATAGATTTATCCGATTTATCAGATGTACATTAAATAAAAACATTTCCCATAGATCGCCATGTTAAATTGTTCACAATTATGAATATTTGTTGATCAAATAACTCTAATTCCCTATAATTGAAATGGAAAATTAAACATAAATTATGAGGTATGAGGTAGCGAAGATGATTCCTCACAATTTTGATAAATTTGAATATAATAGGACAAAAATCCTATCTATGAAAATTATTTATCTCAGACTAAATTAACACGCAAGTCTATGGAAAAAACGTTACCGTCCGTTAACTTATGGCACGGCACTGTATTTGTAAAATGTGCTTCGCAGTAATATATTCCGTCAACAATGCTAGAGGGAATGTATAGACAGGCCTATCATGTCAATTCTAGTATCTCTTACATCTACAGGTAAATAACACCAGGTGTGATATTGATCTGATAACAGATGCACTGTGATAATCATATGACCTGGGGGAGAACTCGTAAAATTGGTGCAATTCTATAAACGGCGATTTTGCCTGGGGTCAATTGGGTTTTTCAAAAAATATATACATGTACAATGACCGAAAGCATCTTGAAAAACTGACATTGAAACATCAATATTTAATATCAAATAAAATGAAAAACAAGAAATAAACCTGGATTTTTTAAAATATTGAATAAAATCGTTTTAGACCCCATTGTAGATATGCCAAATGTTCTTAACTTAAGGAGGTTTTTTGTGACTTTTTGTAAAATTCGTGTTCTGTTTTATGTGGCGTTTGATATAGACGAGGGGTTAGACTATAATGGTTGTGTCTCTTGTTAACTGGTTGACTAGTAATGTTAACACGTTTATTTGGGATAAAGAGGTTCAAGCTTTGAATTTCCTACACTATAACCAACATGATACATGTGAACTAATCTAGACAGCTGCTTAAAGGGGCAGTAGCACATTTCTTTTGCAAATTTTCCATTTATAATGATAATTTATGTCATTTATATTTACTATAGAGGGTAAAACATCTTATTACACAAACCAATTATCCGTAGTGGTAACAACGGTGTTGCGTATAAAGCAAAAATTGCATGGCGGCCATTCTATTGTGAACATATCTTATTATTTTGAATTTCAAAAACGATTCTCATGTCTTTACGGAACCATGTACACTCATTTTTTTAAAACTTTTTTGAAAAGAAAAGTGTCTTTTACCTTTTGTGACGTTATTTTTCAAATACATTTCATCGATATATTTTGGGGAACAAAACGTGATACTACCCCTTTAATTACCAAATCACCGTATGCTAACTGTATCCTATAAACGTTCTATAGGAGTGTCCATTGCATATTACTTTACTACACGAGTGCCTGAATTTTATTTTTCTCAGAGCGAGAGCGAGGGATACATGTATGTCGATATTCATACACCAGTGTCGTTAATAAAGTACGACACAGCTATAGCATGTAATGTTCTTTTTATAACCGAAGTCATGAAATTCAAAACATTATTCTAAAATCTAGTTTCAAGAACAGTTTGGCTACATAGATTGAGGGATATACGTCAATTTAAACTGACTTGTCCATACCAGTCGGTAATGAACCCCTTTACCTTTAATTTGTCTTACAAACGCGTTGTTTTCGATAACAGTAATGATAAGCATGTTGTATGTATGTACTTTCTTGAAACATGTGTATAAAAATTAAAAAAAAACCCAATGTAATCATAAACTTGGAAAATTTTATGTGCGCTTCAACCAACTGTACAATCTGTTGTTTTATGGGCCGTTTGGCCTCGAAATGTTGAATACAATGTCTGTCTGTCTGTTTTCGATATACATTTTTGGTGTTTTTTCCCCTGAAAATAACACTGATAACAATAATAATAGCAAATAACTTGTTTAGCATACACACAATTCGTAATTGTGAAAATAAACGATGTTTAGGAGTGTATACTTACTCCTTTACATGATGAGGAAGCAAACATTAAACTCAGAAAAGTGCAGTGGTAAAGAAGTTGTTATCCAGACATGAATACATTGATAAACTATTTATTAACGTATTGAAGGAATGCATAAAAGTCATATAAATGAGAGAATCATAGATTAAATGTACCCACCTTAAATCTGGTATTTCATGAACAATGCTTTATCCCCAGTATACCCACGTCCAATGTTCTGGAACACCTCTAGTCCGTGCTATATAGTTTTTGGGGAAAATAAAAAATTCCAATTCAAGAATACAGAACCAATTCCAGATGTTATCGTAATTAGGGAACCGTAACGAAACCCTGGACTGGACAATATGACCGTCTAGAGTGACTATACTACGAATATTGACCCCAAACAAATAGTTCACCCCTCTCACTGTGATTGAATCCGGAACAATGCTTATGACGTTAAAGAACCTCAGGCAAGGCTAACATACAGATAGATAAAGAGAGATAAATATTTTATTTGCGCGTCACGCATAAACTCCTCAAGTTTGTACAGTTATAAAATACAGTATAAGAGTTAATGTCCAGCCACATTGGCTTACGAGACAGGTACAACACAGGTTTAAGACAGATTTGCATAAATGATATGTAAAATATGATATTTACATAAATAAATAAATATTTGTTAGGAGTAAATTATTGAATCATATGTAAATCTTTTGTACATTTGTAAAAGAGTAAAAGCTAAAAGTGGTTGTAAATGGTTGTGATTAAGAATATAAGTAAGTTTATAAGGACTGTCAAGATAAATAAAACCTGGGATGTCACATCCCCTAGAAGCACAGAACTCCAGTATAATGTATGTAGCCTCGGGCATTTGTTATATAATATTATACTGATATTACGTTTAATGAAAATCTTTCGACGCAAAAATCAACCACTATACAGCTTATGTATGTCTACAATCACGAGAATAATTCTGTATGAAAATGGCTGAAAATATTTTGGAATACAACCTCAGGAATTGATACCAGAGTTAAACAAATAACGTGTTGATGTATATGCTAGGTATATAATGGAGTGTAGAACATTAGCAGGCATTTAGCTCCACTCACAATAACACCGTAGCTCCTTTGTGATATCATAAGATATCATACTGAATGATGCAGGAAGATTTTCTCGAATTATTTATTGCATTTCTATTGAGATCCACCCAGTGAATATCAAGGCAATGCACGAATAACGCGCAATTGTCCATAAGCAGAGTGATGGCAGTAGTATTAAGGGGTCAATCTCATAGGGTGTTTGTGCAATGTGCAATATCGGAAACCGGAAATGATGTAAATAGATGTCTGACGTCACAAATATGATAAATTAATGGAATGACAAGACGATAAATGTGATAGAATAGTATTATTAACAATAAACTGAAGTAATGAAACTATGAATACATACATCTTCACTGCCTTTGCATAATTGTACATCTATTCATTATGTTATCTTTTGTTTTCAGATTAATGGCCAATGATATATAATAAACACAATCAATGAATTCATAGTTCATTACTTCAGTTTATTGTTAATAATACTATTCTATATCACATTTATCGTCTTGTCATTCCATTAATTTATCATATTTGTGACGTCATACATCTATTTACATCCTTTCCGGTTTCCGATATTGCACATTGCATATTGCACATTGCACAAACACCCTATGAGATTGACCCCTTAATACTACTAATGGCTCATATCGCTACATGGAATTGTAATATATCAGGTGCCCAATTATACAGCTGGGTGGATCAAGTGCGGATGAAGTGTCTTCCTCAGGGACACAACACATAGCAAGATACCTTAGCCTTAGATTTTATGTACCACAGGTTCTTTGGGGGAGAGGCCAGCTTGCTGACCACAACATCACTGTGATCCACGTTTACAAATATGTTTAGTAAACAATTTTCTTTGATAACAGCTTCGTCCTTGTGGAGACTCTGCATCTTGGTAATTATTTCTCATTGATCAGATAGATATTAGGAAATACTGGTTTATAAGAAAATATAAGAATAATCAACGAGTTGCGAGGAATTACGGATTATCTGTCCCGAGTTAATTATTGTGATAAACTCCGAGCTTCAGCGAGGATCGGAGTTTGATATAATAATTCACGAGGGACAGATAATTCGTTATTCCGAGCACCGAGTTGGTTATTCCTTTCTTACCCAAGATCATTTTAATACGTAAAAATCGAAAACAAGACCCCAATTTACGATCTTTGATTAGACTGTAAAATACAAATTGTAGTCATAACGCCATTCATAAACTCGTTCACACCTTCAAAATGCGCATATCTAAATAGTTTGCAACTTGCTCTATTTTTTCAGAACTATTCTAAAGTAACTGTTAAATCTATTGCCAAAACGGTTTACTGACATAGTGAACAACTCGTTTATATTGTAAACTATGTCGCAGAATGAGAGAAAATGAGTGAAAACGTGAACTAACAATCGCACTGTTGGAATGCAAGATAGGAGTGTAATTACGTCACCAAATGACGTCATGGTTAATGACGTCACAAGGCAATGACGTCACGGCAGGGCAGCCGGTGACTCTTGCATGCTGCTTCGCCTTGCGAGTTTAGTACTGTTATTACGGTCTCGGAACCTAGGTTGAACATGATTTTACATTTAATATGTTTTACTGACGTGTGACTTCAATTAGATATGCTCGAAACTTTAATACCCGGCATATCTGTGCCCGCATGGGTAAGAATATACAAAAACGCACACTACTTTCGTAAAATCCTTTCTCGGTTAATAATATCAATATAGGTCTGACTGTTTCAATTTTGCATAAGTTTACAGATCTACTAGTACTGGATAAAACAACAAGGATATCATCAATGAATATGAAGCTCGGTCGTGATATTAAACTATTGAGCACATCTCAGCCTTCAGACAATAGCACAGAAAAGAGTCTAAAATGTTTATATTTTCCATGACTTTCCCGAAGGGTTGAGGAAATTGGGCCTCAATGGTAATTTTAGCAAAATTCTAACATCATTGTTTTCAAACCTATCGACACGTGTGAGATCATCATCAAGCGCTGTATCTGAATAATATACATGCAACATTTGAACAAGTCAGGGATGTGTTTTGAGTACATGTTTTTTCATAACTTATATTTTTACGTAAATGAATGATATCAACTATGAACCTAATATCAACTAGAAAAGAAAGGTGGAAAAGGAATATTTGTAACAATAGATGTTCCAATTATTTATGTAATGACTTTCTTGAGAACGGTGATAAACAGAAACTTTTTGTGGACTTGCTTGTCCTTTTAAACATAAGGGCGAATATGAAATAAATAATAGATAAGCGACAAGCTCACAATTATCGAGCTGAAACAATTGACTCAAGCCTCATACATTGTTGGAATTATAAATTAAAAACAAAATTTGAATAATGAACACAGCTGTTCAAAGCAAATTTTTAACCACGTGACCATGTGATTAATCCGAAATAATTGTCTCCTTTTACTGAGAAGAGATAATTTGTCTCAATAGGTCAAATTGAAATGAGAGTTGTGCTATTTTGGATCTCAACGTTAGTAAACATACGTATTTTCATGATCAAGGCAAAAGTATTTTACACCTGAACGAACAGAAACTACGCGTTCGACTTTAAATTAAATTTAGAGCTATAATAAATGAGTTATATGTCGCTGATTTTCAACACAGTATGTTTATCTCCTAAATCAACTTCGCAGTTTACATTCGTAGTTGCTTCGTAAACTGTTCGTAACTTATTCGTGTAGCTCGTAACAAGTTCGTAAACAGTTCTTTGAAATTCGTGGTTGGTAATATAAATGGTCTCACCCCGAAATACTTACGAATCATCTACGAATCATCCTCCAAAAACACTTCGTGAATAATTCCTTTCTCTTTCGTAGGGTTTCAGCATGAAAACTCTACGAATTTTCATAAACGTTTTAACAAATGAAATTGCTGTTCACGATTTTTGCCGAATGTTTACGAATTTATGCAATCATCTTTTCGTGACATTTCGTGATAATTCGGCTCGTGGTGAAATTGGGGCATTACACAGATAAACATAGATAGCGAAGTTTGAACAACCGGATTACTGTTTGTTTAAGTGTATGTTTTAATATATGTAGGCCTAAATATTCTTTAAAATATTTATGGAATCTACCAATGACGAACTCTCAACAATGTTTTAATTATAATATAATTCAATTCATGTTAAAGCACAGTCAAATGCTCTCGTCCAATCATATGAGTGTATTGTGGTCACGTGGAGTACATTTATATCCCTATAGATGTACGGTTGTCTGGTTGCGTTCGGGTATCATGCTCATAAACTGGTTCACAGACTTTCATAAAAACAACAAACAATGTCAACTGATTGTTTTTTTTTTATGGAGATAATACACAATTAAACACTTCTTACATTGACAGATGACCTGCTATGTTCCCTTTCCGAAAGGAAATAGTCGCTTCCGTTGTTGGGGATCTTCTATATTAAGGAGCTTGAAATTCCTAAAAGAAGAAGAACAAGCAGACAGAGTCGGCCATATCCCCCGCCTTTGGGAACATTTATTGAAGAATAGTTGTTGAATAACAGTGACTATGAACCTTCTCCTTATAGCCTGATGTAGCAGGATGGATGATGATTTGTTGGCTCAGCAGGGCAGGGATGCCACTCCCTGTAAGGTTTGTAACATATCAAAACAATCTTAGCCTACCCAATATAAGGTTCATGGCAACTGATGGTTATCGTTTGCTGATGATCAGGATGAAAATAGTTAGAAGATAGTTTTTTTAGGTTGTGTCAAAGCCAAGGAGTATGCACACATAATGTAATCTCCTTAGACCAAGTGGTTCTGGAGAAGAAGACAAAATGCAAAAAGTTTACAGACGGACAGACGGATGAATGGACGGACGGACGCCGGACACCGTGCCATGCCATTAGCCAGATGAGCTAAAAATACATCCAAGGCAGTTTTTGAGTTAATTATTTAGTTATGTATCCATGGAAATGGTAAAAATTAAACAAATTAAAATTTTTGAAGAAGATGAAAACCCCAAAAGGCACATCTACACATGATGATTGTTCCACACACAAAATGTCGTTGAGCTATGTCTTATAGTTTTCGAATTCTGCTCCTGAAACGAAATTCTTAGTTACATTTCCATGGAAACGGTCCAAAACAATAACTTGAAGAAGTTGAAAATCCCAAAAGGCACATCTACACATGATGATTGTTCCACACACCAAGTTTCGTTGAGATATGTCTTATAGTTTTCGATTTCTGCTCCGGAAACGAAATTCTAAGTTACATTTCCATAGAAACGACAAAAAAAATAACTCGAAGAAGTTGAAAACCCCAAAAGGCACGTGTACACTTGATGATTGTTCCACACACCAAGTTTCGTTTAGATATGTCTTATCGTTTTCGAGTTCTGCTCCGGAAACAAAATTCTAAGTTACCTTTTCATGGAAACGGTCCAAAAAAATAACTCGAAGAAGTTCAAAACCCCACAAGGCACATCTACACATGATGATTGTTCCACACACCAAGTTTCGTTGAGATATGTCTTATAGTTTTCGAGTTCTGCTCCGGAAACGAAATTCTAAGTTACATTTCTTATGGAAACGGTCAACAAAAAACAACTCGAAGAAGTTGAAAACCCCAAAAGGCACATCTACACATGATGATTGTTCCACACATAAAGTTTCGTTGAGATATGTCTTATAGTTTTCGATTTCTGCTCCGGAAACGAAATTCTAATTTACATTTCCATGGAAACGGTCAAAAAAAATAACTTGAAGAAGTTGAAAACCCCAAAAGGCACATCTACACATGATGATTGTTCCACACACAAAGTTTTGTTGAGATATGTCTTATAGTTTTCGAGTTCTGCTCCGGAAACGAAATTCGAAGTTCCGTTTCCATGGAAACGGTAAAAAAAATAACTCGAAGAAGTTGAAAACCCCAAAAGGCACATCTACACATGATGATTGTTCCACACACCGAGTTTCGTTGAGATATGTCTTATAGTTTTGAAGTTTGAGGCCGGAATGGAAAAGCCCGGACGCACAGACGGACAGACGGACAGACGGACAGACGGACGGACGGAGCTCATTTCTATATCCCCCGCCAACTTCGTTGTGGCGGGGGATAATAAAAGCATGTAAATAAAGCAAGTAATGTGAGGTCAATTGGGATTTTTCAAGTGTATTTCATTTATATCACGAGTAGGCGAAACAATGACAAGCATCAAACCATGTTACCAATGTTTTATATATTTTCAACCACGATATACAAAATAATATTCAAAAGTTATATAGAACGACATAAAAATGAGAAATAAGAAAGTGATATAAAATTACCTTCTTGGAGTGTTAGAGGATGGAGGCTGCATTGTCGTCTCACTGAAACTCCTGTATCGTCACACAGCGGTCGAGCGATGTCCAGTAGGATGTTACATTCTTTCCTACAGACAGTTCGAGTTCCTTTGCTGCAGTAACCTGAAATAATTTGATGTGATTTGATAAATACAGCTCAACAAACAACTTAACGTGTTGGTAAAAACATTTGAAATACAAAAAAACAATGACTGTTTAAACCAATTTAATGAAAATTAGTTGGAATTTTAAAATTACAGAGTTTGAAAAGTAAGGAGTAAAAAAGTAAAGTTACCTTTCCTGAATGAATAGTGTACTTGTCCTTGGACTGTCCATGATGAAGCCATTTTGTGAACTGATTCATTCCACAAACAACTCAGTCTTTATAGGCAATGAAGTGTATTACGGCTCAATGTTGCTGAATAAAAACGTGCTTAAATCATGCATGTGCGTGATTCAAGCACGACGCTTATGCTGTAGCACGACTCGTACGCTTTATATAAAATGTACGCCTCATGCACCTCGGACAATTTCAGAAATTCAGTGCTCACAGTGCCGAAGATGACGTCAATGTCCCTAACATACCGTACTTCAGTTAGTGGGTATTACAGATGCTGAGTTTCAGGTATGTTAAGGGTTTTAGACTTCTGCTCCAGAAGCAGTCAAAATCAACAACAACCAACATCCCTCTCATGTTTCTATGGAAACAGAAAAAAAAAAATTTCAGAAAAAATCTGAAAATATCAAAAGGCAACACTTCAGTTAGTGGGTAATACACATGCAAAATTTTAGGAAGATATGATGAACGGGTTTGGAGCTGTGCTCCGGAAACGAACCTGTCTCTGAACAAAGTCCAAATTCAACAAGTTTCTATGGAAACGAAAAAAATAAAATTTTCAGAAATCTGAAAATATCAAAAGGCACCACTTCAGTTAGTGGGTAATACACATGCAAAGTTTCAGGAAGATATGATGAACGGTTTTGAAGCTGTGCTCAGGAAACGAACCTGTCTCTGAACAAAGTCCAAATTCAACAAGTTTCTATGGAAACGAAAAAAAATAAAATTTTCAGAAATCTGAAAATATCAAAAGGCAACACTTCAGTTAGTGGGTAATACACATGCAAAGTTTCAGGAAGATATAATGAACGGTTTTGGAGCTGTGCTCAGGAAACGAACCTGTCTCTGAACAAAGTCCAAATTCAACAAGTTTCTATGGAAACGAAAACAATAAAATTTTCAGAAATCGGAAAATATCAAAAGGCACCACTTCAGTTAGTGGGTAATACACATGCAAAGTTTCAGGAAGATATGATGAACGGTTTTGGAGCTGTGCTCCGGAAACGAACCTGTCTCTGAACAAAGTCCAACTTCAACATGTTTCAATGGAAACGAAAAAACAATATTTTTTTCAGAAATCTGAAAATATCAAAAGGCACCACTTCAGTTAGTGGGTAATACACATGCAAAGTTTCAGGAAGATATGATGAACGGTTTTGGAGCTGTGCTCCGGAAACGAACCTGTCTCTGAACAAAGTCCAAATTCAACAAGTTTCTATGGAAACGAAAAATTTTTAAAAAATTTCAGAAATCTGAAAATATCAAAAGGCACCACTTCAGTTGGTGGGTAATACACATGCAAAGTTTCAGAAAGATATCATGAACGGTTTTCAAGTTCTGCTACGGACGGACAGACGGACGGACGGACAGACGGACGGGGCGATGACTTTATCCCACGGTATTACATACCGGTGGGTTAATGAGAGATGTCAATGTTTTGCATGTTGTGTTCGAGAGAATGTTTCCCACATTTGTTGACAAAATATTTGAAATAAATTCATTTTAAGACCTTTTCTTGACGACTCAAGCATTTGACTGTGCTCTAAGATAGATAGAGAACTCGTAGCAGTACATTATCGGGATATAAATGTACGGGTTACTGCTACTCGTCCTCTATCTATTACTTAAATTTAGTCGGGAAGATGAATATATATTTTTTTCAAATGATAGATTAAATTTATAAATGTTTATTTATGAATAATTACTGTAAATTGTTATCACAGTATACATCACACAACTTAAACGATCGAAGTACGATTTCTTTTGTTTGAGATATTCACACTGAAGAACTTATTGTTTGATTAGTAATCGAAGCTTTTATCCATGTTATTATATACATGGGCATACACAACCTTTTCACAATAGTTTATCTAGCCTTATGGAGAAGGTGGTGTGCCTGACATGCTATAGCTTTACACAGTAATGGAAAGTAAAACACAGATAAAGTCCACCTGTTGGCTGTCACACTGACTAGTAGATTAGTGTTCATGACCTCAACAATGTCTTCTCTTGTGATACCAACTTGTCTTGTAATATTTTACTTTTCAACTTGTGGAGGTGAGTAATCGAACCTTCTTATTCAGTATTTAATTTGTCAATAAAAGATGTCAAACTCCAATTACTCGCGCCGAATTATATGTACATGTAGTGTGGAGGGAAAGAATGTTAAAGGCACAATGTATTTTCCGCTGATAGTAAATAATTTGGGTTTACATGTATTAACGGTTTCATTTATAAACCAGCTTTAGAATAGTATTTATGCAATGATCGATTTGTTATCAATAGGAACTTCCCTGTACGCGATGTTTAAAAAAATTAGATGGCAGAACTCACGTTGAGGTAACAATCATATATAGAGAATTAATTCTCCCAAAGCCTCATTACAACCACCGGAGTGACCATGTATCCTGGTGGGACAAGTGAACATTCACGTTTAAAGGTGCATCCATCGTGTTTCATAAAATTATATTTGGCTTTAATACATGTCAACATACGATATGTGCTGATATCAGTTCAAATAATTTCACTCAACTTTCATATTCATCCCCAATCGCCAAATATATTAATAATTACTACTCTCCAATTAAAATCGAGTAAAGTTATTATAGTTGTGCAGAATCCGAAACAACACGTTCCATTTTCATGCATAGTAGTTAAGACCTATTGAACATTATCAACCTAAAGTTTTCTTTTAGTCTGTTGTAAATAAGTTTCTAAAATTACGTTTGACTAATTTGCGAGCGCCACACGCCGTGCATTGTCCGGTTTTCGATACCGTCCGTATATTGTGTCGACTTAGATCAAATGGCAATTTTCGGCAACAGTCAGTACTTCTCGATAACATAACACAATGTATAACGTTAAGCATATGTGACCCCAAACAACACAATGGATGTACCTTAAACATGTGCAAATCTCGTGTCTGGATATAGAGATATCCAATCTGTACACGTGACATACGACTTGATGAACAATATACTCCATGGTTCATAAATACGGGATACTTTTGTCATAATTAGAGCATAATAATGTCCCATTTAGAACAGTGTTGTCCAAATAGAACAAATTTCCTCATTAAATTGAGCTGTCTGCAAATTAGGAAATATATTCACGAAATCAGTCACTTTAATACTAGTAGATCACAAACATATTCTTGTTATCCGTGTTACACGTAAAATGTATCGTTGATAACAGCGTAACCGGTAGGCCTATAGTTAATCTGAAACATACACATTCATAAATGAGCACGAATAATTCACGCTGATTAGATTATCAAATAAGATCGAAGGCCAAATGATGCAGCGTACTTATGAAGCAACTTACCTTCATTTCGCCTCGATAGGACCTTGTCACAGGTTATGTATATCTTTGTTTGAATTAAAACATCAGACAATTCTATTTTGCTCACCGTTTTGAGATCAAGTGCTTTCAACGTGACACTCATGATGTCCGTGCTTCACAAGATGAAATGTACAACGTCCGTGCAGCCACAGTTTTCGCATGACACCGAGAGAAATGTGACCGTCGACTGTGTAGTTACCGGTATTTAGTACAGTATTCAGTTAGTTTGAACCGTTAAATGTAGAGGTGGTGAAGTTCTATAGTGGAAACAGTTGGTTATAACTATCGGGCTTATAATGCCTGACTGACAACTTTGTCAGAACACTTTCGAATTAAACGTTCAATGCGCTTAAAGGTACATCCATTGTGTTGTTGGGGATCAAATATTCAAAATGTTATAAATGGTGTTACTTTATCGAGAACTACCATGATAGTTGACTCAGTATATTGACGATGTGAAGATGAAAGTAGTGATTTTTGATCGAAAACCGGACAATGCATCGCGATTGACGCACGCCAATTACTCAAACGTAATTTTGGAATCTTATTTATAAAAGACAAACTGACAATTTTGGTGCAATAATGTTAATAGGATATATAACTACTGTGCATGTAAATGGGACGTGACTTCTCCATCCCTGGCTGATTTAAGCCGTGTAGTAATTCCTTCACCTTTCCTTTTTTAAGCTGGCGGAGCGCTGCATCTGCATAGTGGGCGCTGATTCCTAGCACGGAACGCTTAAAGGCGCTGTAGCACGTTTTTTTTCCAATTTTATTTTTTTAAATTTCTCACTTATAATAATAGTTTAAGCCATTTATATTTACTTTAGATGGTTAAACATCCTATTAAACACACCCATAGTCCGTAGTAGTAATAATAACGGTGTTGCGAATAACGCAAAAATTGCATGGCGGCCATTTTATTGTGAACACAATTTATTATTTCGAATGACAAAAACGATCCCCATGGCCTTACTGAGTCATGTACACTAATTTTAAACTTGATTTTCCCAAGAGAAAAGGGCGATTTACGTTTTGTGAAAATATTTTTTAAATACATTTCATCGACTTATATGAGCGAAAAAACGTGCTACAGCGCCTTTAAAGGCGCTGTAGCACGTTTTATGCATTATTATTTTTTTCTCAAATTTGTCATTTATTATCTTAGTTTATATAGTACATTGTTACATCAGGGGGTAAAACATCTCATTACATGACCCGATAAGCCGTAACCATACAAAACGGGTTTCCGTATTTGATGAAAATGGTTCGACGTACATCCATTGTGGTGTTTGGGGTCACATATGCTAACGTTATAAATTGTGTTATGTTATCGGGATGTACTGACTGACTTAGTCGACTTAGTATATTGACGATATGAAAGTAAAAGTAGTGATTTCTGATCGAAAACCGGACAATGTACCGCGAGTGGCCCGCGCCAATGAGTCAAAAGTAATTTTGGAATCTCATATAACTACTGTGCATGTTAAACGGACGTGTAGTTTCGGTTTCTACACATGCATAATGATGTTACTCTATTTTAATTAGAAACTAGTAATTATGATATATTTGGAGATTCGGGATGAATATGCACGCCGAATGAATTTATTTGCACTGTTAACAGCAGATATGGTGAGTCGGAACGAGCCTAATAACATTTTATGAATCACAATGGATGCACCTTTATATACCATATTAAATCTCTACTTTCATATTTCATATTTCCGTAATAAATCTTAAACAGGCGACACCAAATCAAATGTAGGGAATGGTGTAATTGATTCTATATTATAAAAAACGTAGTTTCGCAATATCATTGGTTGTTTATATGTTTATACGTTTTGATGTACGTAGTAGAGCGCCGTGTAACTGCATTCTCGCCTAGTACATTGTAAATAAGTCTTTTATTCACGACGGTTTCTTGTAGTCTCCGTTTTAACTTATTAATCACGTCTTGCTCGTAAAATTCCTTTGGAAAAACCTCTGTAAATGCAATTATCTTCGGGATAAAGTGTATGGCTCAGTATGGTTCCCTCAGTATGTTGCGATGCGCATTGTAAAGGAAGTCGGAAGTTAACCAACGTTACAAAATTTGGGGAACAAGATGGTGTACAGCTGCGGTGTCCGCCATGTTTGGTGAGGCACCGGAAGGTATATCACTGAGTCCTGACCATTGGAAATGGATGACGTGATCTTTCAGAGGTTAGCGTACTGTTATGTAATCACCTGTTGGGACTGCTAGTAAATATATGAGTGTGAAAATAGCTCCGCGGGAAAGCGCTCCTAAAATCTCCAAGTTAAAGATGCTCTGATCCAAGCGATCTTGAGACTGCGGTAGAGAGGGCCGTTCTGTCGGCAACATCCGCCATACTGGAGTTTGTGCATTACGTAAATTGAAAACACGCTATATTTTACCTAATTTTACAACATTTTAATGATAAAAAATATACACTGATATAAAGTTCACATAATAACACACAGCGTGTCATAAAACTAATAAACAATTTGCTGTTATGCCGTAGCAAACTTTTCCCCACTCGCAGCGCCGATGAATGGCTTCAGTTCTCATTGTTTTTATTTTCCAACAAATGTACGCTTGTCTTTATTAAGTTGTGAAATATAAATTCATCAAAATATTACCTTTATTTATATATTTTACCTTGACTGTGTTTTAACCATTAGTAGCATATTTGTGTAAACGGGGATATCCTCTCGAATATCGTTTTCACAAAAAATACCCCGATAGTCCCCTCCCTTTAAGTAACTGACGGATAATATAGTCTTGCTCTTTAGCGTTCCGTTACAATTGTCTATACGGGAACATTTCTAAAGATTAAGTTAAGTTAGGAACGATGTAGAGAATTTATTACATAAAAAGAGTGAAATACTGCATTTATTGGTTAAAAATCCCCACTATTTTCACACCGAACGCCATCTTTGATCGTGTAGTCATAACAATAATGTCATTTACGAACTCTTTTAATTATTTATATTTGATTACTTGAATATTTGACATTTCTCATCGACTACTATATAATCTGCATCGCGTATCATGATCGGGGGAGATATAAGTGATAGGAGTGGGAGTTAGGTAAGGAAATACTAGGTTACTTGGAGTAGGAATATATTTAGAATTTGTTATTTATCATTTTCTTTTGTATTTAGTTATGTTTCTTATTTTAATGAATAAAGTTTTGTTAATTTACAATTCTGTCTTGATAAATGAATTGAAGAGATTGGAGTCGGACACTCTTTCACTGTTTCTTATTTTAATGAATAAAGTTTTGTTAATTTACAATTCTGTCTTGATAAATGAACTGAAGAGATTGGAGTCGGACACTCTTTCACTGTTTTCTTATTTTTCCGTCAAAATAGTCCATAAACATAATGATCTCTCTAAGTGATCACAAGCCAAGTTTAGCGGGAATATTCTGCGCAACAGAGATAAATGACCAGTGTTTCCTACGTTGCGCATAAGAAATGAATGTCTAGTTCTCTATAAAGGGAAACTGATTATTCATCTCTATTCAACTTTGACCTGTGAACAGATCGACAGATATCGCAGAGACTTTATTTATGGATATAAGATACCCACGGCAATGGGACCGACAGCGTGCTTTATGAGACAATAAAACAGGCTCGTGATTTTAGACGTCAGTTTGAGCGTCGCTTAGCAAATGACGTTACATGTTACGTCACTTTGATTGTTCAATGCTAGTGAACGTGTTCTACGACGGGAGGCATTAATATTTTCCAAAAAATAATATATACAAACAACATAATATCTGCACGGATTTTATATAAAAGCGAGTAACTGTTTAAGGGCATCTCATATAAGAAATAGAAGACTCGTTGTTGTGCTTTATCGTAGAATAAAACATAGCAGAGAGCATTAAACACTCAGGACTGCGCCCTTCGTGTTTTATGCTCCCTGCTATGTTTATTCAACGATAAAGCACGCCAACTCGTCTTCTATTTCTTAATCAAAACAGCTAAGAAATAACAAAGAAAACATTGATAAATATGACTGTAATAATTTCAAACATTCAGTTTTATACCACATTATCTGTAAGTTATGTTTCAGGGCAGCAGTGTCCAGAAAACTGGGCGTCGTATGACGACTACTGCTTCAGTTTTGACGATAGTGCTACCGGCTGGATGGATGCAGAGGTGAGACGTGTCACAATATACAATGTATTAGTATTTCTGAGGTGTCCAATATGAACCGTACCATGGACTTCAATTACATCATTGTCGTAACCGCTAAGGACGCCCTCAGAAACGGGGGTTTGTTGGTTTAAACATATTTTATTGACAGAAAGGTCAAATGGATCAGGCACAAGTGGAGCCACTTACAAGGCCTTTTCCTATAAACAATTGATTATAATTGTGAAGATGTACATATTTAACAATATTAAAATACAGATATATCATTAAGAATAAGTGAAGGTTATTTACAGTGCAGAAATGTAACAATAAAATATAAATATATGTGAAATTAATGAATTGTAATTTTCATTTAGATATGCATGTGCAGGTAATATACAGTGCAGTGTTGTGAGATAAGAATAAAAATACATAGGTTTTGCATGATATACATTGAAATAGGACTTGGATAATTGACACATCAAATGGGGCTTTGTTCAGGAGGGTCCTGATGATCTAGCTATAACTTAATTAATTTGTGTTTGATGTATTTGATATTAGAGGACACTTGAGATAATGAAATTCTCTATTTTTCCTCGAAAACTGGCTTTCATCGTCGATGTCCCTTTTGTGAAATTCTGAATACTACAATCATCTATTTGAATAGATATTGTTCAAATCTGAAGACCCTTGGTTGTAATTCTCTATCTATAAGTGGCTGTGCAACGCAGTGATTAGCGCGTTCGACGTCGGATAGAGAACTGTTATACATGCAGTAAGATTTGGGTGCAAGGCTACACTGACTTTCAGCGCAAGGTTTACTAGATTCAACCGATGCTCACAGGTTTCACCGCAATGCACAGTTGGCTTTCTCCCCGCGATCAATCTAGCAGCCGTCATATAAGTGACATAGTCTTGAAAGCGACGTTTAACTGCAAATAACATCACCCCACCTCTATGTTTACGCAAGATTTTACATGTTTCATGTAGGCAACCTGTCGTACTGTAGGAGGACATCTGGCTTCCCCAGACACCCACCAAAAAGACCTCAACTTGCGAAAATTTATTCAAAGTCGAAACTGTAAGTACTTGAGACGTATTAATAAAAGTTCTAAGAGTGACAATAAGTTTTAACGGTCTAAAATTCTAAGAATTGAATTACCCTTAAATTTAATTTATTTCTTTAGTCATATTTATGCGTTTTGAGCATGCGCATTGAGCGTGAATACAGCACTTTATAAATATCCATTGTTATTGTCAACTATTATTATTACTATCATTTTAAAAAAAATATATGTTAGGTCTTGCAATTACTCTCAACTAGGATAAATGTACTCAAATTGGTCTCCTACGTTACGACTTTTCTTAACTTAACTAAATGGCTGCCGAAGTAGTGCAATTTAAGTGTTGGTTATTCTATGACCTACTGCATTTCAATACCTTTTATGTGCAAGCGTAGCAGCGCGCACTGTGCAATTGCTTGAAACAAGAATTAAGATGATATTTACAACTTTTAGCATAGTTCTGTTCTTTACTCCTCAGATGAATACAGTGTCTGGATTGATGGAACAGACGAGTTCGAGGTTGACTTCTGGGTTTGGGCCTCCACCAATAACAAGATGACCTACACCAACTGGGCGCCAGGAGAACCTAACGTCTTGGACAGACAGATGTGTGTGGCTGTTGTCGATGGAGACAATCACTGGCGAAACCGAGATTGTTACGAAGATTACGCATTTGTGTGTGAGGTTAAAGCTGAGTAAGTGTTCATCAAACGTATATCCCCTTCATAGTACTGCACGCAGAGATCACTCAAGTCATTCCTTACCACGTAAATTGAGTAACATCTGTAAGGTAGAGAATACGTATTTACTCAGATCGGCGAACGAGTGTTTTCGATCTGATTGGAACGGAGGACGATATTTCCTCAACACTCGAGTGTATCAGACGGATTACAAAGGCGGTAAAGGACGCATATATCAATTAAGTGATGTAAAAAACTAGCACCGCTTCGGTATCATGCTCCAACAAGCGCCATTGCCCAGGGCATGTGTAGGTCATCGCATTGTAGGCAGCGCGCATTATCACGCGTAACATCTCGCACGTGCAGGGCACGAGGTATTACTGGCGTCAGTCTCAATCACTAGCTTATATAAGCCTTGCTGTATTTCGTTACTTTTCTATTCAAGCGTAGCAGCGCGCATTATGAATTAATCCCTTTGTCTGAAAATATTGTATCTAACGCACTGGTAGTTGCTTTTAGATGCTGGCGGTCAAAATGTGGTAAACTTAGTACACCTAATACCAAAAGAAACTTTGCATCTCAGTTGATTTTATCATATGTATGTTTTTCAATTACAAATATTTCAAGTTTTGGACATCGTACACTAAAACTGAAAAGTAATGGCGTATTGTCATCAGTCAAATATTTTTTTCAGAAGTTTTAATTTTTTTTACAAAAATGAAATTTAAAAAAAATTTAAAAATTAAACTTTTAATTTTGACAAGACACACATGTTAAGCGACTAACGCATGCACTACTGAAACAGTTTCTGATGTTAAAAGTCCGTTGATATTACCTATTAGCAAAGACCACCGAGTACGAGACCACCACCGAATCACAGACGAATTGATCAAACACATTTTGATACCCCTCGTATGTTGATGCGTCCAAACTTTTGATTTAAATAAACTTTTGAAATGAATATTTTCATGCATCGAATGTAAAATTTAATAATTATTACAATACTTAAAAACCCAAATCCAATCGTTGCCTATTATGTGATTTATTAAGACAAGAAGATGGGTGCAAAGTTTCTTTTGGTATTGGGTTTAGATACGTTAAGCGCAGTCAAAAGCCAATAAAAGCTGAACATGTTTTACTTGTATCTACTGAACTATACTTTTTGGGTTATTATTCATTGATTGCAAGCAATATTATTCGATGTTTTTATCGTGCGTTCTTCGAAACTGCTCGTCAAATGGCACATTTCCACGTTGACAATCTGTGACATGTTGAACGCTACAGTTGCATAATATTCGTTATCTCGCGAAATTGGAAATCAATCGGAAACTAGTTGTTTACCTGCCATTTTTTGGGTTAAATTTCAGTCCGATAATACACAAATTGATTAATTATTTGCACGCGTGTGCACAAATGAAACACTTATTCTGCTAGACACAGTAAAAACCATTGGCGCTGGAGAATGTTCGTGATTTCCGATGTGTTATTGAACAGTTTATATTTACAGTAATTGCAACGTAGTACATACATACACAGTGGTGACGTATCGGCCGTTTGTTCAATCAGCTGCGGGGCGGGATAGCGCAGTGGTTAGCGCGTTCGGCTTCGGATCAAGAGGCCCGTGGTTCGAATACCGCCAGGAGCACGGCAACTGTGTCTGCAGTAGAGAACTGTTTATGTGCAATGTTACACTGAATTTCAGTGCAGTACCGCCCATGGTTCGCTAGTTCCAGCCGTTGCTCTCAGGTTCATCCCAATATATAGCCACAGGGTGTTGAGGACTTTCTCCGTGCAACAATACTAGTGAAATAATTTTGAAAGCGGCGTTAAAACCCAACGCACCTTACCTCACCTCAATCAGCTGAGGTTGTTTTTACATAATTTTGATGATGCTCGAAATGAGATACTCAATTCTATCAGTGAAATAAACTCTCTACTGAGTGACGATAAACTTTATCGCCACTCGCGTGACGTCATCGGGACAATGTTATGACGTCATATTGTCAGCTTGCGAAGGCTTTGTGTTTGCCGTTGAATTTACTCCACATTAACATAAAACACAGAAATAATGATATAATAAATAGAATATCTGTTTTTCCTTGACAAATACCACGTTTATCTCACCTCGTGAGGTAGGAAAGTAGATATTTCTCGTGAGGTAGAAAAGTTAATATATTTCTCTCGTGACTGCGCCAATCGTAAACTATCTACTTTTCTATCTCAGGCTCGATGAGATAAACATGGTATTTGTCAAAGAAAAATAGATATCCTCTAGATGTCAGTAAGGTGTTCAATGAGTGTTAAATACCCTATGAAATATCAGAACTCGAATATGGAAGCCTCTGCAACATTAACGAGGAGGAAGATCAGCGCTCCGTTCCATAACAGCGAGCGCAAATAATCGCTCATTGATTGCTCAATGTAACACTCAAGTAGCGCTCAAGTAGCGCTCATTCTCTCCTGAACGACACGGTGCAAAACCTCAAAGTTCGCTCGCTTTGCTACGTAGCGCTACATTGAGCAATCGCGTTCAAGAGAGCTTTAAAAGTAATCACTAATTGAGCAATTACTTTGAATCCTCTCTTGAACACGGCCTAGTTGGACGTCAAGGCAAAGGCAGAAGGCATAGAATATCGCGATCGTTTCTGTCGTATAATAACTCATTTTGGAAAATACGGTTATTGTTTATGTTATGCATTGTTGAATTAACCTTTGTTTTTTGTTCACAGTTTGTATTTTAATCATTTTCAGTAAATCTAAACGGCCAACTATTGGATAGTCGGATGCCATGTGTTTCTCCGTGATCAAGAATAAAATAATTTGTCACGCATGTATACTCGCTGTTTTCTATAGAGGATATATAACTTGTTATGAACGAATCTAGCTCGTGTTTATTGTTCACTTATAGATTCCATGCAATATCATTTTTATTCAACGAATGAGCGAAAGCTGCAAATCAGTCACGGTTAAATAAAATGGTATTATATGGCAATACGTTCATTATTCTGATTAGTTCTCGCCCATATCGATCCAGCGAATTAATGTGCCGACTTCTCAGCGAGTCAGGATCCACTACTAATATTGTGACGTCACACCTGTAAATCATTGTGACGTCATGTTTGCAGCTATATTACATTAGTTTTAAATTGCCGTATAAAATACCATTGCAGTATCCTCCATATGTCCTAGATTACGGGCACGCTTTGCGCAGATTGTTTTGTAAAGCCACTACGTAAAGCCAGAGGTCCAAATCAGTTAACAACTTCGCTCATCAAGCATCGGCTTTGGATCAAGAGGTTCGGGGTTCGAATCCAGCCAGGGGCACGGCAACTTTGTCTGCAGTAGAGAACTGTTCTAAGGTTTGGGTGCAATGCTACTCGCAGGTTTCACCGCAAAACATAGCCACATGGCTTTGCGGGCTTTCTCCCTGCCATACTACTAGCAGCCGCGATATAAGTGAAATACTCTTGAAAGCGGCGTTAAACCCCAACTCACTCACTCATCCATAAAGCATAACTCGCGCAAGTCGCTTCTATTGGCAACGTTAAGCATTGCCGTTCTGAATGTTATCACTTTTTCTAACATATTGTCAGCACACTTCACCTGAACTCAGTAGTCAACCCAGAAACTATGAGGAAATGCAGCAAGGTTTAGATGAGCCAATGAAAGAGACTGGTGCGAGTTAAGCCTTCTGGGAAAGTTGATCTCTGTATTGATATATCTACACTAAACGACAAAAGAAATTATACGTACAACAACGCAAAGCACTTCTATCCACGAGTGATTGACATGAATGAAACATAGTTACACCATGTCTCCAGAAGCCAACTTATAATTAACATGTTATGTTCATATCTTTGAAACATACGCTTTTTAAAAAAGAAAATCGTTTTTGACTCTCCTTAACCTGTTAACCCGGCGAGATAAGGGACTGGAATGTGACATTGCTTCTTTTGACATCCTACAGCAACGATGCTTCATCAAAAGTAAAGTCTAAGAAGGCACATTTTACTGACACCATCTTTACTCAACCGAAATCACAAAAGGCAAGATCTAAATTAATTTTACAATGTAGGCATAGTGCTATTAACACATTTTCTCACAGCTAGATTTCTACAGGAATTTTTTCCAAAGTTAGCAATTTTTGGTAAACAAAAACATTTATAATCTGGAAACTAAAGGCAGAGTCTGGCGAGCATTTCTCATAGAAACAATATGGACCTTTCAACGTTTGAGGAATTTAAAAACAATGTTTCACGAAAATAAATATGATGTGCCCGATATTGATTTTTAAAATTCTCAATCAATTTGAAAATGTCCATAATTGTTTTATGAGAAAAGCATTCTCTTTTAAAAAAGACTGCGCCCTTTTCTGATAAAGCTAGTAACATATCTACGATTATTTATTCCATTATATATAATCTTTATTATGATGGTACCTACAAGTGTGACTGAATTTCATGTATCACAACATCGTTGTGTGTGCTTATCACAGTCTCCTATTTCATCTTCCTGACTCAAACAAACTGCTCACTCTAGTCTAACTGATAATGCTAATCAAAGGTGAAGCTCTTAAGTGAAACATTCCAAAAAGGGTTAGTTTACTATGTTTGTAAAGCGAAGTTTGAACAAGAACATAACCCAAAGTCCCTACCCCAAAATAAGGCTATCCCATCACTTCTATTTCATGCCACTATTTACCGATTGAAACGGAATATGGAATAGGATATCTGATAGAATATGTCAATTGTGTTGATTTAATTTGATGGTGTTGAAGAATAACATTATAGACTACTACTACTACTACTGCTACTACTACTACTACTACTACTACTACTACTACTACTACTACTACTACTGCTGCTGCTGCTACTACTGCTACTACTACTACTACTACTGCTGCTGCTGCTGCTACTACTAATACTACTACTATGTCCAGTTATAGAGCGCACCTATCCATCCGCTAAGTGGTTGCCCAAGGCGCTATAGGAGTATTATTACCCTGGTCTAACCCATGCTGACATAACTTGTTGCTAGAAGGTCACCTCCCAACTGTACCAGGTATCCATTTGATGCTGGGTGAATAGAGGCACATTTTAAATAAAGTCACTTACCCAGGGTGACACCATAAGTCATTCAAATAATGTCCCAGTGTGGGGCAGGGAATCAGCCCTTGAAACTCTCAGTTTTATCCAGCGAGCTGGTCACAGGAACACGTGCCACCCCTCAAATGAACACAATTTAGCTTAATTACGAAACTAACTTTCATTGCAACAACCAGGGCCTAGATTTTCGAAGCTCTCTTAGCGCTAAGATAGTCGTAAGCCAATGTATTTCAAAAATATACAAACATTACGTTCTGAAATTCTATTTTTCATTTCAGGAACTTAATGTTAGTCTATCATTGAATCGATATGTTGTTAACATACATTTCGGATTGATCGAGAGGAGATCACATGACCGTCGACAGAAACGCATATACATAAACACTCCGAGTCCGACCAAAGACATGATTCAACACAGATTCGAGACACCCGGGTGTGGGCTTAATTCCCCAAGATTCAACCAATCAAATATTCTTTGCTTGATACTATTTCCGAGTTGCCTGATCGTCAACAAGGTACTTTCGCCGATTCATCTGATGAAAACGGTTACATTTTAAAACTTGTTGACGATAAAGACTTCGAGTGAGTTTTGAGAGAATATTTGAGCCAAAAAGGATTTTGAAATACTATCTTACTGTTTTCCCAATCTAAATAAATTAAGATCGACTGTCCTATATTATGGTGATAGAGTCGGTTAAAAAAAACCATTGATCCAAGTTGATTTAGATTGCCGTTTTCCTAAATGAAAAATATACATCAAACAGTATTGCTTTTAATTTACTGCAAGAGTAATATTTATTATATAATTTATAGTGAGATACTCAATTCTATCAGTGAAATAAACTCTCTATCAAGCTACAGTGGCGATAACCTTTATCACCAGTCTACTGAGTGACGATAAACTTTATCGCTACTCGCGTGACGTCTTCGGGACAATGGTATGACGTCATATTGCCAGCTTGCTAAGGCTGTACGTTTACAGTTGAAATCATTCAACGTCAACATAAAACTCAGACATAATGATATAATAAATAGAATATCTGTTTTTCCTTGACAAATACCATGTTTATCTCATCTCTTGAGGTGGTAAAGTTCATCAAGAAGACAGATTTCCTCTATGTATGGCATCTCTAACCAGGAGCTGCTGAATACCCTACTGGTCCCTGCGGTATACACTGAGGTACAAAAGAAACAATTCACACCTTTGAACAGTCCAACACAAAATGTATAGGAGGAAATATCTCGTAAAGAGATATACACAAAATCGTTCATGAGGGCATTTTACTTATATTTTATATTTGTTCAAACACACATTGGGTGGTGACATTGCTATTTGCAAAGTGGTTTTCTGGACATGAATCATTTTATGAAAACTGAAATTATGTTAGTATCAAATGTTGTGGGCATAATGTACCTTCATTGACTTAAATGTGTTGACGCATCATTACTGTAGGCTTGTTTCATGACGTCTTACAGTAAAGACGCGTCAATAAATTTAAGCCCAAGAAGGTTAAATGTGTTGATAACATCTTTGATTAATAACATTTCTTCATTTTATGAATGTTACGGTGAAATGCCAAATATTCTGGCCAAAACCCATTTTGAAACAGGGATTTATTATAGTTTACGTGGACAGGCATAAAAATAAAGTTGTTACACTCCGATGTATGCAAACGTATTGTAACAAATAGGTTTATATTACAATTGTTATTACAAAGAAATAAGATACAACCCCAGATATGCATAAAGCTTTTCAACAACACTGAATGTCATAATCCTTTCAAGGGGACGTCACTCTCACTACTTTTCATTTGATTCAGGAAAGCTTGGATAAAGATGTTGTTTCAAGGTTCTAATCTATATACTAATGGTTTTCAATTTCAAAAATTAAATTTTAATTTATTTTACAGAAAATCCAAAATGACAAAATAACTGTCCGACCAGAATGTCCGACCGTACTGAACGGCTGCAGTGTTATCATTTATTACAATATATGCCATTATTATATGAATGAATTATTTCCGTCTTTCTGATTGGTCTACTTGGTCACATGACAGCACTGACGCAAAGCGATGTCAATCTGTGTGACGCGCGAAAAGTTGATGTAACCATCCGGACACCTCCGGTGGCTAAAAATAGCTTTGGGAGATCCCGGTCGTGAACTCCGTACTTCGCGTGTAGTACTGTAAATCAAGCGATAGGCATCGCTTCGTCTCTGTGACCGTGCTGAATTAGAGTTACGGCCCTTTCGTATCAACAATATGGAAGTGGAAGGTAAAACGATACAACGTCAAAGTATTAAAGGTACATCCATTGTGTTGTTGGGGGTCAAATATGCCAAACGTTATAAATGGTCTTACTTTATGGGGAAGTACCAACTGTTACCGAAAACTACCATTTTGATGATACTCGACTTAGTATATTGACGATATGGAGGTAAAAGTGTCAATTTCTGATCAAAAACCGGACAATGCACCGCGTGTGGCGCGCGCCAATGAGTCGAACGTAATTTTGGAATCTTATTTAAACCAGACAAAATAACAAATTTGGGTTGATAATGTTTAATAGGTCATATAACTACTGTGCATATAAATAGGACATGCAATTTCGATTTCTGCACATGCATAATGATGTTACTCGATTTTAATTGGAAACTAGTAATTATGATATATTTGGCGATTGGGGATGAATATGCAAGCTGAGTGAATTTGTTTGTATTGTAAACAGCACATATGGTGTGGTGGAACGTATCAAAGCCAAATAAAATTTTATGAAACACAATGGATGCACCTTTAAACTTCAAAGTAAAGATTCGCCACGGTTTCTAATGAGGAAATAAACTTTCTGCTGAAAGAAAAAGTATGTGCCGAACACCACGAGGGCAACAGCCAGTGTTGCGAAGACCATGAAGGTATACTTAAACGAGAAACGTCTCCAGAATTTGAAGAATTTCGAAGTTGGATATAACGTATAAGTGGAAAAAATACTCGCTAAGTTTTATCCAAAGGTGGCACAGGAGAACGGCTACGCAGTACTTTAATTATTTTACCTTCATCATAGGATTAACAGTCATTAAACACGTATCGGGAACACATGTTAACATTGTTCATGTCCCACTGAATTCACTGAATCATACAAAGTACGTACGGTACGTAGGCCTATATCGTAGCCATAAAATTATTTTCGACACTGATATTTTGAAATTGTTTAAATTTTATTAACTGTTAAAAGTACAAATTTATTCTAACATTAAACAACTGAATTTTCGCCGCTAATGGCTGCAATATTGCCCAAGTGGCGTTAAACAATAACTCACTCACTCACAATTGAATTTAAGCTCGATTTGTTTTCATTGAATCTTGATGTATCATGATGAAATCGTTCACCTCATACCTGTTACATTTCACCGCAGAATAGCAAGTTAAGACAGTGTTCATATAATAAAACAATTATAGACTTCAGACTCGGTTCGCCTCGGTGAATATCACGTGTCCAAGGTCGATAAATCATTGGATCAACCTCACTTGAAGTCAATACTTGTTTAACGTCAATAAAAGTGATGGATATTGTACGGTGATCGTTGAATATGCCACGAGTAAAATTGTTTTCTCGTGACGTCATTTCTATTGGTTTTATGAAGTTATGTTCACTGTATGGGACCTGCGTCGGCAGGAATTATTTTTTAACGGGTATTGGTTACGCTGCTTCACCCGGGTAGGCTACGGTCGTGCTTTCGGAAAAGTTTTAGTTGTAAAAACATTTGAAGTCTAGGTAAAGTATACTTTTTATGTACCTTTAAATAGATGTATGATCAAGACGATATGTTCAAGCATAATTTCCTAACTTCTGAGCGAAATATGTGCATTAGTTATATAGATATGACCAAATATATCCCATATTCCTCGAAAACATAAACTATTTAGCTATTATTCTTTAAAATAGACGATTTAAACTTTGAGAATTATATATATAGGAAAATACACTCTATTGAAAGTGTACATCACTGTTTGAAATGATATTTTGCATTATCATAGTCAAGTGAAGGTGTTGAACATTTCGCCTGTTGATGTACCGATTTTTTAACATGCGACGTAATTTGAACAACCGGTTACGATTTTAGTTACACGTTCAGAGCTACTTCATAATTTATCATTTGTAAAGAAACATGGAATAATCTTCAAATATAATACATTTAACCTTCACTATTTGGCATGTACAGCCGTATATTGTTGCATAGATGTATAGAACCCTTGAAGAAGAGGAGGACAGTATGATTCAGGCAGGTGACATCACGGATTTACACTTCATCACCATGAGCAACGTTAACGTTGAGTAAGTCCAAACAGTTTATTTACAGTTATTCTCAAAGAAACTGTACAACTCAGAGACAAATAAATTCACAACAGTCCAAGAAAAGTGATTATTTTCCAAAACTACAACGTTTGATGAAACAGTTTTTAATTGTTCAGCACTCGGTTATTAACAATATTACATTTGTAGGACTAGTTTGAATGAAGTAAAGTACCCTAAAAGGCCCATATATATATATATATATATATATATATAATTTACGTTCAAGAGTTATAAGTAGTCAAACATAAACCTACAGAAATTACTGTTTTGTTCTTGTATCGCTGCAAGTGTCTACAAAGGTAAGAAGTTATTCCTCCGAAAAACGTAAAAACACTGCATGCTCACAGTAAAGCATATTTCACTTTGTTGACCTCACATGACACCTCTTCAAAATTCAAAACTGATGGAACCATCCATACCACATTAACAACGTATCAAAAAATAATTCACAAACAAATCGTTTCCTTCGAATAAAATGCGATGGAATAACTCGACACTTTTAGCGTGATGTAAATAACCGAATTTCCAACAACCTATCCACTTTAATCCAACAAATTAAACTCACGTGCAAAAGATACGTCCCCATACAAAATACAAGATATTTCAATCGACGGGCGATAAATGCGACTGAAACAGCGTTACATCATGTCTTCAGAACATAACAATACTAAATATGAATTTTCAAAACATTATCTATTCATAACTCTGAGAAACACAAGTTTTAAGAAATGGTCGTTTTGGAATCTCCTTAATGATCCCTGATTATACCAGGGATTTTCTTTACTCCCTTAGAGTGTCGCTGATTATACCGACTATCGTATACTAACATAATATCCTGTAAATGAAGCAGCTTTAGTATAAAATCAGTATCGTAGGAACATTTGTCGCAATCATTTCATCATATAAAATGTAATTTAGTTGTTTACATCGTGTCCTTTAACATTTTAATGTTGCGAATTCTTTTCTAAAATCGTAACACTGTCATTTACTCACGTTCAAAAATGGTAATCGCAAGTTCAAAATACGTAAAAGTAAAAAATAGGGTGCTTGTGTTTGAATGGAAATGTTGAAATAACGCGTGAATTAATTAGATTGCAGGCAGTTTTTACATGAAGATGAGAGGTTTTGAAGACTATCTCAATAAGAATTATTAAACAATAGTACTTAATTAGTGAATAGTATGTCTCGAAAGTCAGAAAATATTAAAATTACAATAAACTGACTTCTACTGTTAAAAAAAGATGACCAATGTTAATGAAATCATACCAACTCTTACCAAAAGTATAAGTGATCAGCGACCAGTAAAAAATTTTACCGTAGAAGATCCGTCTCTTTCAGTCACGTGTTTTTCTAGTGTAGGGCTACCTCCCCGTTGCAAAATCGGAACACCCCTGTGAAGCAACGTAATAAATAACCGTTTAAAAATTATTCCTGCCGACGCAGGTCCCATACAGTGATGTTGTTTGAAGCGGAAATAAACACTCTCTCTTTACCTTGCAATTTTAAAGTTTTTAAAAATATGTTTTCCAAGTAATTAAGTTAAAACAATTATATAATATTAATTCATGTCAATACGTATTATGTCTTTGAAGGGCATAATTAAGTGGTATACATAAGAACAGGAAGATTTTCTGGATAACAACTTCTTTAATGTGAAAATACACAACGTTTCGGAGTATACTCACTCCTTCATCACATTCCAAAGTTGTTTTCCAGACAATCTTCCTGTTAATACGTGTTATGCAAACGTGTCCATAACCGCATGTATTAACCTCATCACTAGTCAATCACCGTAGCATAGAAATATACTCGAAAACGTGAGCTGCAATCAAATTTGAATAGCATCGCTATTTAGCATTTCATCAACCTTACTTGTTAGACGAAGAGGAGAAGATTAGACAACGATGAAGTGTTCTGTGTCTAGAAACACTGTACGGGGCGCTATGACTGTGCTGGGCGGGTGCTTGATACATATGACAATGAGCACAACGTATCTGTTTGGTAAGTTTGAGTAACAAATGTGGATACCGTTGACTTTCCCCACTGATTTTATCTTCACTATTTAAATACAATTTCCATACGAATAGATAATAATTAAATGAAATGCATACGTGAGCTATTTCGAAAGTGGCATTTTAAAAGATAGATATTGCTCCGGTCAGAAACACTTACTAGAAGTGCCTGTATATAATGCCAATGCCTTCTCCTACGCTACTTCCAATATCTGAAACTCTTAACCATCAGACCTCAAGGTCTTCCATAAAAAAGACAAATTAGTCATTCTGCTCATTATGTGGTTACATAGGAAAACATTGGATAAATAAGGCAATAATTGAGATCACACACGTCCAGTAAAAATGTGCATCAAAAGTGTTGAAAGGAGCCCTTATGGTCATTTGGTTATGTAGAGGGGAAACGTGGATTGATTTGAGGAAATCTGAGCTTTGCAATGGAAATGTTTTGCATATATGGGAAAAAGCTGGGTGTATATGAAAACAACTACGTTTATATGGAGAAATAATACGCTTTATATGAAGACGAAGCGGTTTTGGCTCGTTGCATACAGAGAAAAACGTGGATGTATATGTATAATGTTTTGCTACATTGAGAAAGCTTGGATGTAGGGCAATCTGACCGAAGTTCGGACACTATTTGAAGTCGCCCGAACTTCAGACACTTTTCAACTGCAATAACTGACTGTCATCTGATTATTTCAAGATGTTTCGTCTAATATGTTCTATTTGTAATTCATCTTAATTATTACTTGATAGTTGGAATTTAAAAAACAAATCTTTAACGTTAGGTTCGATTAACGGTTTCATGAAACAAAATTTCAATAATGTTGTCGCAAAGTTGAGAACATACAGGAGACTCAAAATTATATCAAAGTGTATGAATATAAAATAAGAATCTGTTTTGTATTACAGAGGTTTAAAAAATCGGTACTTTAAATGCGTTTCTCTGGTTAAATATTGTCATTTTGATGATATGTCAGAATGACCGATGTTCGGACACTATTAAACTTTTTTAAAACTCTCATAATGTTTTAAATGATTGGGGAAAAGACTAGGAAATATGTTCAAATATTACAGTTTCATCTATAACAACAAAATGAAGTTAGAAAATTAGAAGTTTACCGCTCACATCGCTTTGGCGTCAATGTCTGCTAATGATTGTGGCATCAATTATTTATGAGAATTTATCGGAAAGCATTCTCTGTTTGGAGGACAGATTGCTTCGAGTATTTGAACTACGAATATATTGGTGTTCATTGACTATTTATCAAGTGTTTGCTCTATTAAGAATCATTTTGATAAATAGTTTGAACCATTGCCGCATGCCGAAACATTCGATCGAGTTGATATACACAACTCAAGCTATTTCGGGTAATCTAAAGCCGTTATTTTGCATATTTATACCAAACTCGAGTACAATACTTTAAATTCATTATTTTGCTGAATTGGCTTTGTAGGTATAATTATATATTGTACAGTCTTTCATAATATTTGCATCGCATTACTGCCCGAACTTCGGTTAGTTTGCCCATGAATGAAGAAAACGTGGCTACTTATGGAGAAAGCGGGGCTGCATGTATGGCCAGTGGGGATGCATGTGAAGAATACGTGGATGCATGTGGAGAAAGCATTGATGTATATGGAGAAAGCGGGGATGCTTGTGGAGAAAGCAGGGCTGCATTTTGGAAAAGCGTAGATGAATTTGGAGAAAGAGGGGATGCATATGGAGAAAGCGGTGATGCATATGGAGAAAGCGTGGATGCATATGGAGAAAGCGGTGATGCATATGGAGAAAGCGGTGATGCATATGGGGAAAGCGTGGATGCATATGGGGAAAGCGTGGATGTATATGGAGAAAGCGGGGATGCATATGGAGAAAGCGGTGATGCATATGGAGAAAGCATGGATGCATATGAAGAAAGCGTGGCTGCATATGGAGAAAGCGGGGACGCATATGGGGAAATCGTGGATGTATGTGATGAAAGGGTGGATGCATATGGAGAAAGCGTTGATGCATCTGGAGAAAGCATGGATGCATGTGGAGAACACGTGGATGCATATGAAGAAAGCAGCTTGGCTACATATGGAGAAAGCGGGGATGCATATGGAGAAAGCGGGGATGCATATAGAGAAAGCGTGGATGCATGTGGATAACACGTGGATGCATGTGGAGAAAGCGTTGTGCATATGAAGAAAGCGGGGATGCATGTTGAGAAAGCGTTGATGCATGTGGATAACACGTGGATGCATGTGGAGAAAGCGTTGATGCATATGGAGAAAGCGTTGATGCATGTGGAGAAAGCCTGGATCTCTGCCTTTAGGGAAACAGAGAAAATATGAGAACAATCTGGACACACAAAGAATGACGGGAGATTGTAAGTTTTTCAGTGTTATGGGTCTCGTTGTTTTCTTAAGAAAGCACGGGTGTATTTCCCCCCAAAAAGACATGTTAAAGACGCAAACTTCCAATGCTTATTGGAATTTATAACACAACACATAGGCTAAATATGATGTAATTACTATCATTATTATTTATTTGTATCTGATCTCTATGTATGTCATATTTGAATGTTTTAACTATTTTGTTTATCTTGCACAGTTTTACTTTCATGTAAAAATTATAAAACGTTTAACATCAAAGCATTGATAGTCATATTGGCTTACGTTTGATAAATAACGTAGGATTAATCAGATAAGTATTCGATTTCAAGTCAGGTAATATGATACATGTTTTGTTCTGATATCATTGAAGTGCATGATAAGCATAACCAGCTTATGAAGGTTATGGGTCTGTCAAACGTGTTTCCAAACGAGTGTGAATTATTGTATGCACCAGAAGCGAGTACATTGTACTTTAATCAAGTCAAATTATAAGCTATAGCTTAAGTCCGGTTGCTCTTGTACAATAACGCTCCAGTGACACAATACTTAAGAACTCTATGTCCTCAGACGAAATATTGCGGCAATTCGTACAGAAACAATGGTTGCTAGCCAAACCTGATTTGAGCACAAACAAGTACATACATGATTTATATAACACCGGCATTAGTCATTGCGATTTTGGCAAATATTTGAGAATTTATTCGAAATACTCAATGGCTCTTTAAAGGAATGTTTAAAAGTGATATTAAACCGGGACGAATTTTGTACTTTATTTATTATTTGCTGATTTTGATAAATAAAGCTACTCAGTGTTCGCGAACCTTTCGTGAAATCCGGTGCACTTACTTTTGCACAGTAGTGTAAGTTAAAGATCATCGTTAATATGACGTTCGTTTGTTAGTAGGACACGCACGGACATTTTGATATCAAGTGAATTCACATTTAGATCGCGATGTCTTTACTCAATGTGCAAATATGTATCTTCCATTTATTCAACAACAATATATTAAACCGATTAGTAAAATGACATAAAAAGAAACGTTACTTCAATTTCAACAGAGTAAATAACAAAATACTGAATAGAGTCGATTTTCAATGTACATGTATTTGCTAGGCACGTGTCGTACGTGTAAAGAATTACTCTCAATTTCATACAAAGTATGATGCCTATATATGTTTATATTTAGCCAGAAACTTTGGCATTTAACTAAAAAAGAATAATATGTAGAAATTTAATCAGTTAAACGCATGAAAAACCTTTGTTTTGGACTTCAATATGTTGACGCAGCATTACTGCAGGACGTCATAAAACAAAGCAAAAAGTCCTCTTTGATTCTCCTCTTGCTATCGAAATAACCAAACAACGATTTCTTAAAGTTCAACTGTATTGCATTATTGTAAAGAATGACATATCATTATCGCTATGTACATTATATATATGAATCAACCGAGGCATTGAGACACTATACACTTTCAATTAATTATCAAGATAACTTTTATAACCAGATTTGAGAATAGCAGCTAATTTAGCAAGGCGAGCGCATTGTTCGAGAGAATGCATCAAGGCATCTACATGAAACTGTGAGGAATGAACGAAATTAAAAATTGAAGTATTACGCATTTTACGAATGCTTCATTCGAACCCTTGAATGGTACATGCTTTAAACTAGCCTAGGTCAGTGAATTAGGAAGGTCACTATTCCTATTAAGACAATGACCCCTTTCCCCTCCTTGTGATACTCGGCATCATGTCTATATTTCAACAGGTAATCTGACACCCTACCTGACGTCTTACCTGCGAGTGAGAAGCAACTCGATAAATACAACTTACACAGAGACTATGTGGATCGGGACAGCTCAATCAGTGACGATGACGGCCGGGATGCCCATACTTGGACTTCTGGAGAGGAAAATCCCACCTAAATACTGCGCCTTCCTCGGGGCAATGACTCTCAGGTAACTAATGTCACAGTGACATTGAATGAGTACTTGATGCACTTTCTAAATGTATGTTTGCTGTGTGATGTAAATCGTACAGGTAAACCTTCCGCCAACAAACTTTACAATTTCGCTGACATTTTATTGTCACGAGGGGAGCAAATCGATAGATGCAATTGACTGTTGAGGGGAGATAACTCGCATTTTCAGCTGTGTGTGACGGGCCGCTTTTAAGAAGGTCTCTTTTAAAGGGTCACCGCGTCGAGGATAACAATGAGATCAGATTTATCTACCTATACTTGTTAGAGTGTCTGCTAACGAGTTTCATTTCGCTTCACTGTTTACATGGAGTTGTTTTTTTACCAATTATTTCAATTGTGTGAAATTCGGGGTCCGTGACTCGTTAGCAGACATGTTATTCAACATAGGTAGATACATCTGATCTCATATTTATCCTCGACGCGGTGACCCTTTAAAAGAGACCTTCTTAAAAGCGGCCCGTCACACACAGCTGAAAATGCGAGTTATCTCCCCTCAACAGTCAATGTCACGTCGACCGAGTCAATTTCATCCCACTGCTCCTCGATTTCATTCCATTTCGAGACGCCCTAATACATAGGGTAACAATCAACATCAACGTATTAATGGTTATGATCCCAAGCAAAGCGACTTCGTCTAACCGATGACGACGACTGATAAAATATGTAACACGAACTTACATGAGCTTGTCTTCGCCTAGTTGTTGTGCTCCTGATAAAGGCGAACTTTGTCAATATGACCACACATACCGGTTCAAGATTTGAGTAGTAGTAAAGAGGTGAGGTGAGGTGAGGTGAGGTGAGGTGAGTTGGGGTGAGGTGAGGTGAGGTGAGGTGAGGTGAGGTGAGGTGAGGTGAGGTGAGGTGAGGTGAGGTGAGGTGAGGTGAGGTGAATTAGGTTAACACCGCTTTCAAGAGTATTTCACATATATCGCGGCTGTTAGTATTGTGGCAGGGAGAAAGCCTGTAACGCCAAGTGGATATGCATTGCGGTGAAACCTGTCAGCATTGGCTTGAACTAGCAAACCATGGGTGGTACTACGCTGAAATTCAGTGTAGCATTGCACCCAAACCTTACTGCGTGTAGAAGTTCTTTACTGCAGACAGATTTGCCGTGCCCCTGGCAAGTAGTATTGGGAGTAACGTTTGAACGAGAATGTTGTTTACGTATGCCATGACCAGATGTTTCGAAATCTTAGGTCTTAATCATTAATATGTTGATACGCAAAAAAACCCATTTAAATCATAGATTTATGTTTGCGTGCGAACCCTTTACCGTTACACTTCTTGACTCATTCCCTATGGATACCGTATTTATGACAAATCCAACCTTTTGAAACGTAGTCGACTCGCTTTCGCTCGTTAAATACTTTTCACAAGTAACTCGTTGTAATAAACACGGTATCCAGAGGTAACTCGTTGGATATTCTCTATTTTAGACACGGTCTTCATGTCGGTGAAAAGGGTTTACACACAAATATTACATAAATAATGGCGGCTGTAATGACATCCTCGGTTACCGAAGGTTTTATATATGCTCCGTTACTCTGCACTATATAACCCCTGGGATATCAGAGAAATCTGTACTCAAATTACCCACCCTTGGTCGGCGTGACGAAATCAGTAACCAATGAAAATGCTCGATAGGATAAGACGGAAATGGTCAAGGGAGATAACCGGTGACGGATGGCTAACAACATGACCACGCCCAGGAGGTACGTGCTTTGCAACTAAGTGATATGAATTGTCATTAGCTCGCAGGTCCAAGCTGCGTAGCTGTTTCATTTGCGCACGCCGGTCAAGGGCAGGTAATTTGAGTACATATTTCTCTGATGGAGTGTCCCAGTAACGGAGCATATATAAACCCCTGGGTAACCGAGAATGCTGTTATGATTGCAGAGAGAAAGCCCGTATAAGATAAACACTATCTACGGTCTAAACTACAGCGCCATTGCCTCTATTTGTTTCAGTACCGGGGTGACCCTCACATATTTCACAGTGCAAGAATCGGTCTCCTTGACCCTGCTGACATATGGAGTGCTCAGCAATATTGGCAAAGGCTTGGCTTACACAGCAGCTGTGAAATGTGGAATCGAGGTATCCAAATACAAAAATCAGATACTTTTTTCAGTTTTTAGGTTCACCAAATATGCGAGTTTCAGGTGTGAAAAGAGGGATAAACTTTTGGCTGTACCTTTTAATAATTTAATGACTTAATCTGATGGTGACCATACTCAATTGTGAAAAACGTTGATTGATTTTCACGAACCAATTAATATTGCTCACCAACTGTTCAAAAGGGATTTCAGGTGTTTTCAAATCTTGCGCCTTCATGGTATTTGTAATGGATAGCATCCCCATCCGGGAGCGTTGTCAAGTTTATAAACCGTAAAACGAAGACTAATGTGAGTGCAATTGTGACCAAAATGGAGATTTAAACGCGCGCAAATCCCCCCCCCCCCCTCCATCTCTCTCCCTCGCGCCAATGGCTGACCCGTCAAGAAATTGTTCCCATACTGTACATGCGACTCTGTAGTTATATCGCCCCAAACAATTATATATTTCATCGTTAGAGTGTCCCAGTGGACGTAGGACTATCCTGAATAGCTGAATAACGTTTGGATAACGTGGTTGAGTGTTCTCTCAAGGTATGATGAGGGTGTAGTTTTCATAAAGATAGTTTTTGACACACAGAGGACAAAATGTGGTGGAATCCATTTGCCGTACCCTTCCGGATTCTTCAAAATTTTGGCGGATCTTGAAGAATCCGGAGGAATACGGAAGGATCCGGCAAGCAGATTCCACCATTTTTTGTCCTGTGACACTGCATATAATAACTGTACCGCTATTGTCCACGCGTTCATCCCATTGTAGTTTTTATAAAGAAATCTGTCACACCACATAGCAACGGCACACGCATCCTTTCGCTCATCACCTTATCACACTACTGTAAGTGATTAAAAAGAGAACAAGGAATGCATATGCGTATCAATATTGTTACTGACAAAATATCAAACCATAACTAAATAATCGTGAAGAAGACAAATATTTTATGGATGATCAACTGCTTTATTAACAATAGCGACGTCTTGGTATAGATCCTTTTTATAAATATTATAAATAATCTTGTTTGACATTTTCAGTGGTTCCCGGACAGAAGAGGGTTAGTGACGGGTCTGATCATTGCTGGAATTGGAGGAGGAACATTTGTTTTTAACGAGGTCATCACTTACTTCATCAACCCGGACAATTTGCTGCCTGAAGTCCTCGCGGATGATGATCTGTATGTGTATAACTTAAGATGTTGACACGTAATTACCAGCGGTCAATTCAAAATCATACGTTGATGATAAGCTTATTATTCCTTTTTACCATCTGATTCCGACTTAACATGCATGGTTATACAACAGAATACAATAATGAAATAAACTTTTTTGTTAATTTAAAACAATAGCAAATGTTGAACCAGCTCCTTATTTAAAAAAAGTACAACACGGAATTTTTGATAAAAATATCTTTTGTTACAGTCTACTGACATTGTGATTTTACAGCTACTTCGACCAACCTTCGTTGCTTGATCGAGTCCCCCTCTGCTTCCTGCTGTTGGGAGGTGTGAACGCCGGTATGCAGCTCCTTGCTTTGCTTCTAATGCAACGTCCCCCCGACACACATGTACAGGTCAGTGTGGATCTGTGTCCTCTGTGTTATTTCACATCTCTCACATACATTCAACCGCAAATGAAACGGCACCGCATTTTCAACAGTGTACAAAACGAGTAGATTTTGAATGTTTTTATAGGGACATGATGTCTAAAGGGAAACCCGCAATTTCATATATATTGTATCAGAGTATACTACTTTTAGTTTTATGTTTGTTCAAGTACACTTGGGGTTTTAAAAATCATTTTTTCAAAATGGTTTTTGGCCAGAACCTTTGGCATTTACCTTTTTTTTAAAACTATTTTTTTGACACGTCTTTAACTGTAGGACAAATAACACAAGCCAAAAAAACCCTTTTGACTCTGCTTTCTACTCTTAATAAGGAGATATGAAAACGACTATTTCTTAGAGGGGTGTTTCTCAAGAAGATGTTTTAATTAAAAATGTAGTTTAGTTGGCTTCCGAAGACATGATACATCTCTGTTTCAGTCGTGTTTACCACTCGTGGATTGCATTATCTTGTATTTTGTATGGTGGCATTTCTTCGTCGGTTGATTGGTGTTCATTGACGCCCTAATGTATCTTTATAAATGATCATGATTAATGTCTAATTTCCTGATACCAGTACAACTAAGGCTGCCACTAGACAGTGATCACATGTTCTCCTCTTGTTTGAAGACCTCCCAACCTCCTGTGGACAAAGCCTCTGATACAGACTGCATAGAAGAGGAAGACCCGGGGCAAACCTCCTCAGAGATGTAAGTGTGGGACATGGATAAAACCGAAATGACATTTTTATAATAATTGCACCAGCAAACTAGTACACATGTATATATGTATATAGAGAGGATATCTGTTTTTTTCTTGACTAATACCAGTTTTATCTCATCGAGTGAGATGGAAAGTGTATATATTCACGAGTGGCGTAGACCATTGTTGTTTGTCGACAAACTCTTGAACTTTAGTAGTGATACATTATATCAGTGACTGGTCACAGTGAAAATATCAAATATCTTCAATATAGCTCGATTGACAGTTTATTTCACTGATACATCCAAGTTCATTGCTCATTATATAATAAATGTTTATATTCCCAGTGAGTGGACTATTCAAGATAAATATCTAGTTGGGTGAAATTATTATTTCAATATCTGTAGGAACTACACAATTGAATCAAACTCAGAGTAAATAAATAAACTCCCAAACCCATATATCTTCATTTCTGTGATTACATATAAATAGAGAATCTCACCCAAGTCTCTTCTGATGTCAAATATATCAACACACGTTGATAAAAGTTATAACTATCCGATGACAGTTTTACTTTCACTAACGAGTGTTGATATATTTGATATCAGAAGACACGAGGGTGAGATTCTATTTATCATAAAGAATCATTCTTCGTTACGTTTCAATGAAAAGTGTATATCTATGGGGACAGTGTGGCCAGTTGACTTCCAGTGCGCAGATGTCACAGCATTGTGTTGACATCATATTTATGACGTCATATAATTGTGATGTCATTATTCGGGGACATAAAAGCATCGTGATGTCATCTTGTTCATGGTGGCAAGTCATTGTGCATTTGATGATAAACTGTGTTTCTCTTTCGTTTGTTTATGTACATAGTGCAAGTACACCACAATGCTTTGCGCTTGGAATATTAAATTTGACCTATATTTAGACTGGAAAACGCCTCTACTACTTAAGGATGTCCGCTCCTTCCTGTTGAACTTCAAAAATGAAATATGATTAAGTAAAGATTTTTTCTCATCTTTATTTACTTCATGATATTCTACATCATCTACATACTTTTAAAAAATAAATGAAAGAAAGAAAATGTGACTTTAGAACCTCTAAAAAGTGCTTAAACGGCATAAATGGCCTAAATTTGACTAAACAAGGGGGTTTTCAGGAACATTTTGTGTTAAAGCTTAAAAATACTGACACTACCATTTATATTTTTTCATCGTTTTCGGTAGGGTAACATGAACTTTGTAACATATCAAAAAAGGAAAAAAAGTTTAATTCTAGAAATGTAGTATTTTACAGTTTTTAGCAGTTTTTTTCTCATTTTCCCATAGACTCCCATGTTAAAATTGTACTTTACCCCACTATCTTACAGGCGTCATATCTCGAAATAACCCACACTACCCCCTATTTTTTAATCCCTGCGATGATGGGATAACCCCTGAAATGTTACTTTTGTTTGTGATAAACTGCAATATAAAAGAAAGTACACACCTCAGTTGGTTTTATCATATGTATGATAATTCAATTGACCATATCAAAAGTTATTGACTTCGTACTCTAAAACTGAATAGTGTAAGCGTTTAGTCATTAGTCAATGAATAATTCAACGTGGTGTTTATTTGGGTTTTTTTTAAAAATGAAATTTCAAATTTACAAATAATTCCAAAATTAATAAATTTAATTTTGACAAAACTGTTTATCGACATATACATGTAGGATATATTTTATGTGAAATCAACACATGTGCCTAATTCTTCATACATTTACAACATTTTAATCATGGTAGGGGTCATGTTTGTGCAAATTTAATTTCTTACCCCTTTCTACAATAAACAAATATATTTTAACTAAACATCAACCAGATACCATGTTATTCATTCAAACTACAACAGATATGTGTTATTGTAATCGTATCATAATCAAATTAATCACGTGTCTTTTAAAGTATTGAATTAATCGAAACCAACTGAGATATGTCCAGTACAGTATATATAAAATATATCAAATAAAATGTGTAAAACATACATTGAATCCCTACTTATTAATTGAATCCTTCTTTGTTATAAACATGTCAAAATATTTAAAATAAGATCATATTAATTGCAACGTAATTTACCTACTGGCTTTGCCACGTGACACGAAACTCTATTTATTATCCGTGCCACGTAATTAGAGAGAAATAGATGTATTATTCCAATGGGGGCTACACATGAAAGGTACTGTTTATTTGAATATACCTGACTGTGGATACCACTAAGAATAATGATGAGATCATGTGTCATAACAGTACCACGGTATGAATATTAATACCGTTATAAAACGCGAAACATGTTGTTTATTAACATATACTGCAGAATAATTCGAATTTGAAAGACGTCCATTGATGTAGACAACCATGTACATACTAATTAACAATTGATATAATGGTTCTTCTATCTGTTTTGATGGTCCATTTGACATTGACATTCGTCCTGTAAAAAGTTCACCTTAAAAATATTCCATTATCAGGAACAGTTGATAAGGATGTATGGCACGATATGGCACAAACCAAAAAAGTTTAAATTTAAATTTTAAAGAGAGGGTTCTATTGGGATATTTGTTTGTGTAAACGAAATTCGAGAGGACATTACTGTTTGTACATATATTATTAATACATGCTTAATGCAAATTCGAGATGAAACATATTAATAATGGTACAATTTTATGGCTTTATATTTTAAAATTTGATAACGGCTAGCGCACATTCAACAAGGAGAAATGAAGCCATTCTTCGGTGCTAGGAATGTTGAAATCCTTGCTACGGCACAACACATTGTTGATTAGTTTATGCTACCTTGTGGATAAGCTATCAATATGTAGAGAATATATGTCTGTTCTTTACTTATACTTAGGCAATAACTAACGAGTGATGGGGAATGACAGATTATCCTTCTCGAGTTATATTAATTGCGTAATCTTCGAGCCTTGGCGTTAGAGAGATGAATGAAGTAGTTCCGGCAACCAGTGAAATCGTTTTTTTTTATGTAACAGCCAATCAAAAGCCAGAAAAGGTGTATTCCTCCAATGTGCCTTACAGAAAAAAAAATTCCCCTGTGTCTGTCTGTCTTCCCATATGGGTAATATTGATATATACGTATAATGTATATCTCATCGAATGAGGTAGAAAGTATTATCTTAACTAGTGGCGTAGACAGTTGTTTTATGACGTCAAACTCTTGAACTTTAACTTTTGAGCAGTGATATGCTATATCAGTCACTGGTCACAGTGAAAATACGCTCGTGAATGTGGACACAGTGAAAGTGAAAAAGTTCGCCACTCGTAAAAATAAAAAAAATATTCTACCACACGAATAGTATTTGTCAAGAAAAGACAGATATTCTATATATCATATGAAGTTGTCCTTGAAATTACAATACACAACAGGGTCGTGTTCATGTTGAGCGACCGCTATGAAGACTGTGTCACTACACTAACATTGTAACGTCAATTCCTTACGTCAGACCATTGTTGTATGACGACAAACTCTTGAACTTTAACCTTTGAGAATTGACATAGTATATCAGTCACTGGTCACAGTGTTAATGTAAGTTATCTCCACTGTAGCTTGACAGACAGTTTATTTCACTGATAAACCCCATATGCTTTTATTATTTAAACACATTGACAATAGAGAAAATAAAGCATATTTTCATCTCATATAACGCAAATTAGCAAGATGGCGGCCAGTCGGCGATAGAAACCTCTCTTTAAAAGTGTTGTATTCGTTTCAATGAGCAGATTTAGGTTAGGAGCACTCCTGACATATTTTTGAAAGGTTATAATACATATTGACCTTCTGATATTTCACGGCGGGATAGCGCAGTGGTTAGCGCGCTCTGCCTCGGATCAAGAGGTCCGGGGTTCGAATCCCGCCAGGGACACAGCAACTTTGTCTGCAGTAGAGAACTGTTCTACACGCAGTAAGGTTTGGGTGCATTTCAGCGTAGTACCACCCATGGTTCGCTAGTCCAGCCGATGCTAGCAGGTTTCAACGCAGTGCATAGCCAGATGGCGTTGCGGACTTTCTCCCTGCCGTAATACTAGCAGCCGCGATATAAGTGAACTATTCTTGAAAGCGGCGTTAAACCCCAAATCACGTCACCTCATCTCTAATTTATCACTGCCTTCATCAGGTATCATGTCTTTATCCTCTTCAATCAAATGTAAGTTATTGTTATATATTTGTAATAACAACAAATGCATATTTATAATGCGCTTAATCCATGCTTGGCATGCATATTTGGTGTCTCCGCCGGGATTCGAACCCTGGTTCTGCTTGAGAGGTCAGCACGCTAACCACTACACCACTGTACTCCATTTGTACAGTTTGTAAACCCACTGTGGTTTACATGTATATCGTTCTTGTCTTGTAGTTACTTCCGCATGTTTTCGTCCCTTTTGCAAATGAAACAGATACATAAGACATACAATACATGCAAATGTTGCATACATTGACTAAACACTACTTATGCTTAAAGAGTTATTAAAGTGTGGGTATGACCTCGCCGACTGTCCGCCATCTTGCTTTTGTCATTAAGTGATATGGAAAACGCTGTACTTCTTACTAATGTTTTCAGTCCTATAAGTCTATATACATATATCTCGTGACAGGTTCGCTGGATTATCTTGATGTTGAACACAAAGCTCCTAGAATGTACTGGGCTCAGGCGATTAAGATGACCTTGACATCATTTTGTTCTTTTTAATTTGAAATGAAAATGGATTGCGAAGGATTATTTCATCTTAGTTATATTTACTTGTACAAATCGTACACATCGTATGCTATTCTGTTCAATAGCCGTTTTAATCGTTTAAATCGATGAAAGTTACAACCACTGTAAACGAAGATTCTACTCAGTTGTATTACATTATTTAAGACATTTACAATGTTATTACATAGAAACAATACACGCCTGTCCTAATTTAACGTTCATTTTACTCGCTTCATCAAATAGTGATAAGGAAAATCGTTTAGTATTCTCTTTATAGCATGTATTGCTCTAATAATGATCAATATTATTTCAACACAGGACTGAAGCGTGCAGGGATTATAACCCATGTGAAATGCTGAAAACTAAGATCTTCTATGCATTTTATGCAATCAAACTGTTCACAGCACTTGGCACTTTCTTCGTGGGTAACTTCTACAAGGTAGGCGGATGTTATCGGTTTGTAAGATAGATAAACCATGTTCTTTGTCTTCTTCGTCAACAATGTGTTCTTAGCTCCTAACACTGTTCTCACTTCGTGAGTACTGACGCATGTGATATAAAAATCAAGAATACAAGAGAATCTGATTACATAATAATGATAAAAATTTAAGAATATGTTTATGACGTTATATTGTAAAAAAGAAATAATATATTGATGTATTTTATTTTGCAAGAATGAATAATTTGTTTATGATCCATATCATATAAGTACCAATTAGATGTTTATGACGCATATTACAAATCAGGGATATGTTTGAAATACAGAATCTAAGGAAATTTACCAAAAGAAAGAAATGAACATTTATACATGCTGCGTGACTGATGCATCTTGTAAAGTAAGATGTGATGTATTGATCGTGTTAAGATGAGAAGGGATTAAGGCATAATATTATCATTTAATCGTTTTTTTAAATATAAAATAGTAAACTTATTATGTCTTTTATATTAAGTATTATAGGGTATATTGATAGATTTAAGTAAAACAAGATTCGTTAATTAGGGTCATGGTGTATAAATTGGATTGTGCAAGTTGTAAGTTGTAATTTAGTTTATTCAACATGTCTGTAGCATGTCTATCCTCATCTTACTCAAAATTATATTATTATTTTTCAGACTTTTTCCCAGACCTTTATCAAGGATGACCACTTTATAGCCCTGGCTGGTTCTATCAGCTCTGTGTTCAACGCACTGGCCAGGCCTTCATGGGGAGCTGTTGGGGACAGAATTGGACACAGGGTATGTGGTCTCTTATACAAAGCTACTCCTTGGGAAGACAAACGGATGATTAGATGTTGGTGACCTTGACTTATTGATTCCGGCACGTGGCCTTGCATGTTAGGCTGCATTCTTATCATTGTCTGACTCCAATGTTCTTGGCAATATTCAGGGTCCAATCGACTTTCTATTTTTTAATTTTGAAGTATCATATGGTGGGGATCACGTCATCTTACTGACAACTGCTTGTTGTGATTGCAGGAAGCCATGGTAGTATTGTTGTCAATTTTCGGCGCCTCAGCAGCGACCTTCACCTTGAGTGAATATGGCGGGAAAGTGATGCTGATGATTTGGATGTGTCTCATTTTCGGATCGTTTCCAGGCTTGTACAGTCTTTTGTCTACGTTAGTGGCCACCGTCTTTGGACAGAAATTCTACATGTCCAATTATGGACTAGTATGTACTTGTGGGGTAAGTCGAAGCTCAACATATATATCGTTATATATATATATCCGGGCATGAAGTATTAAAACAACATCCAACATTTTGATCACATTGATAGTTCTATTATCAGTTAGGTAGTAACAGCATTGTAGTTACCTACGATTCGTCAATCCGTAAACATTTAGCCTCTGATAAAAAGGACTCTGTAGGGAGTTAAGATCTTTGTGCAGACAATTGAGCTTTGATGACAATGTTTTGCCAACATCATGTGGACCACGCCCTACTTTTGTTACTCTACTTACCAAAACCTAAGACCATGGTAATCTGAAATATACATACGTGTACGTTTTGTAGATTATAGATTTGTGACAATGTGGCCTCCAATTTGGGCGACTGAAAGCTCTACAAAGCTCAAATCGTGTGTACAGAATGTTTGGCCAAACTGATTACAGAATTATATATTTTAAACCTTAATACTCTTCTCATTACGTCTTCCGCACGCACCGGGAGAGATATGCATTTACAAGAACACCAACATTATAACACTATCTTACTGACTTCACAAAAACATTGTAAAAGTATCTTACTGACTCACATCAACATCACAACGCTTTCTAAGTGACGTCACAGCAACGTCGTTATACGTGTAATACATTTCACAGAACATTTGAACCTTTTCTTCACAGATCGTGACCAATTTGACCGGATCATTATTAGTAGTTTTGCTAAAACGTACAATTGGATGGAAGGGTGTCCTGTATATTGGAGCCACTGCTGTATTTGTCAGTAAGTTTTGATCCTTGGAAATAATACTTCATGTGTTAGAGCTGTATTCAGTTTGTTATTTAAAGGGGCAGTAGCACGTATTTTTCAGTGAAATTAATATAAGTCGATGAAACATTTGAAACATAATGTTACCAATAGTAAAACACCCTCCTCTCTTCGGAAAATAAAGTTAAAAATGAGTACACATGCTTTTGTTTTTGTCATTCGAAATAATAAAATGTGTTCACAATAAAATGGCCGCCATGCATTTTTTGCTTTAAACGCAACACCGTTATTACCACTACGGATAATTGGTTTGTGTTAGGATGTTTTATCCTCTATAGTAAATTTAAATGGCACAGACTATCATTATAAATAGGAAATTTGATAAAAGATAAAAAAACGGGCTACTGCCCCTTTAAATCACATATGTCATAAGTTCCCAAGGGTGTTATTTTATCGAGAGATATCGAATGTGCCAACTTATTCGGTATAATTACAATGACAATATTAAGATATTCATTCGTGATTATGATCGAAAACCGGACAATGCACCGCGGCTGGCGCGTGTCAATTTGTCAAACGTTATTTTGAAAACCTACATGCAGCAGACAGAGCCACGGCCCACATGATTGGTTTTGTTCAATTGATCATAGAATGGTATACTTGTAAATGGGGCGCATGAATTCGGGTTCTAAAATGTATAAAGCCCTTGCTCGATGTTCATAGAAAGCAAGTTATCAAATGTTTGGCATAAGGGAATAAATATGCAAGTCGAGTGAGATGATTTGAAAGTAAATCAGCAGTTTTGATGTTTTGGTTTGTATCAAAGCTTAAAAAAGGTCATGAACATCACGCAATGTCCTTTTAACCAGCCCACTTGTGGAATCCTTGACACAATTAGACAGGCTCGTGCCAGAATGGCTACACTATTGTTGAAGCAAGGTATGAATAGTTCTATGTAGGTTTGGACCATACAATGCATTGAACAATCTGTACTTGTTATGTTTTCAACGACTTAATATACTCCAGGACTGTTGAAACATTGAAACGAGTATGGCGTTTGTCAGGAAAGACAGGTAACATCAAACTACTTTAAGTAAGGTTATACTGTCGTATGCGTTTTCGTATGTAATTATATATAACTATCTATACTGCAAGTTATTCTTTTCATTGAAGGTTATAGAGTTTTAGATAAATCATTATTAACTATATTTTCAAGTATTATTTTTTTTAAAGATTTTACCTTTATTTACTTTTATTTTTTTTATTTACTCCGGTTTGGTTGGAAAACAAGCCAGAAATGTCAACGAAACGTACACATTTGTTTTTACCTCAGACTAACTTCCAATATTCCGAGGATCAACGATAGAATCTTTGATAAAACTCTGGTATGTGTTGGAACTGTACTGGAACATACGAACATTGTGGCTGCTACTGATATTTGTTGATGGGGCACAGAATCTTTTAGTTGATCCTCGTAAGACGTCTCCGAGGTATAAGTTTATTTCCTAATCAATGTTACTCATATTCCAGGTCTATTCTTTGCTGTGTGTATACTGGTCTGCCACAGAAGAACCGTTAGAAGAACACAACAACGTCAAGGGGATTCAACTCTAAATGGATATAAAGTCCTACAATTGGAGAATTAAACACATCAATATGAACTTTAGACTAACAGCTTAGTTCAGCATGCTTTGCTAGGTTTCAAGATAGTGATTCACTATTGCGGGTTATGCAATGGTATCCAAGGGCATTTCCTACCAAACTTTCGGTCTAACGAAGCTGTCAGTTATTAAAGAGTCATCAAGGATGTTGATGAAAATATAGGAAAATTGCCAAAAATCTATCTCCGTGAACTATATACACTAAATGTTTCCCAAATTTGTTCGACCCAAAATAAGCCGAGAAATTGCACCAATTAGTAAAGGTGTTTTCCGGTCTAAATATAGATCCAGTCTATTATTTTCAAGCGCAAAGCATTGTGATCTAGCTCACACACTGTATACAAAGACACGAAAGAATAGCAAAGTTTATGAGCAATGAAAGAAATTGAAATATACAATTTTTGGCGGTTATTTATTTACCATTTCATTTAATTATGCATTTGCTACAGAAATTGGAATAGTTGTTCTACCCAACTAGGTATTTTGCTTGAATTTTATAATTAATAAGAGTAAACATTTGTCATAATTTACTGGTCTTATCTCAATAAGAAGTACATTAAACAGGCCATAATTTGTATATTCTCAGGACATTTAGAAACATTGTTTATAAAGCAATCGTCACATTCAGTAATGTGTGACAAGGGTAACTTGCAAGAGAATCACGTGTAGCGCGTGCATAACATGGGTTGATATGGCGACTTGCGCTAGAGACGAGCCTTCACGCTTCGGAAGCGTTTGCTGTTGTGTAGTATTATAAAGGGGATGCTGTTTATATGACGTCAGATTAGATGACGTCTATTCGTGACCCGGCTTCTATTCGAGACCGGCGTCTATTCGTGACTCGGTGTCTATTTGTGACCCGGCTTCTATTAATTTTGGCAATTTATATCATCCAACTAACAAACTTAAACATTTATAGAAGTGCAATTATGGCAAACATTTTTGAATATGAATTTGTTTTGGTGAATATCTGTTCATTATTGAACGGGAACAATGTCTTCTTAGAAAGGCTTAAGTGAACATACGTTACATTTCTTTTATCTTTGCTTATCTTATCACTCGACCTCTAGTTTCGACTCGGCTTCTTTTCGAGACCCGGCGCCTATTTCTTTTAAATGGTGTATGACCCGGCGTCTAATGGTGTATGACCCGGCGTCTATTTCTTTTAAATGGTGTATGACCCGGCGTTTATTCGAGACCTGGCGCCAATTCGAGACTCTGCGTCTATTGGAGGAATTGAAGGAGAGAGATGGGTACCACTAAGGTATCACACCCCTACAGGGAATCTGCACTCAAGTCACAGATCCATTGAGGATTCCTAAATTTCATACAATGCTTCACGAATGTTTCATTCCTTACGATATCCCTGTATTTGATATTTACACATATTTAAAAACACCCACTAAATATAAAACAGGAAACAAGCAAATTGCATGTTTTACTGTACACAAGATCCTTTTTATATTTCAACCAAAAAATAATCCGATGTGGTAGTTCCTTTTAAAGTATTAAGTAATTTTTTACTATTGCAATGAAGTATTTACTGCATTCTAAACGTGTTCATCAGTTTAAGTCATTCTTTGTTCATTGCTTTGTTTGTATGTAAACCTTTCAATCAGGTAAGAATGGCACATTCATCAAACGTTTCAAATGGGGTGCTACAACCTCGCCGATACCATCAGAGACAGACATTTTGGTTGTTACACTGCAAGTGAAGGTTTATGTCTTATGTGAAGGTTGGTAAAAACCTAGTATGACAGTTTCCCTTAAAGGGGCAGTAGCACGTTTTTTTGCCCAAATAAGTTGATGAAATGTATTTGAAAAATAATTTCACCAATAGTAAAACATCCTTCTCTCTTCGGAAAATAAAGTTGAAAATGAGTGTACATGCTTCGGTAAAGTCATGGGAATCGTTTTTGTAATACAAAATAATAAATTGTGTTCACAATAAAATGGCCGCCATGCAATTTTTGCTTTATACGCAACATAGTTTTTACCACTACAGATAATTGGTTTGTGTAATAAGATGTTTTACCCTCTAAAGTTAATTTAAATGACATAAACTATCATTATAAATGGGAAATTTGAAAAAATAAATTTTGCAAAAAACGTGCTACAGCGCCTTTAAGTTTGCTAATCGGGTCGTTGGAAGATATATTACATGAACTTTATTATAATCACCGACTTTGAACGTATTAATATGCAAAAACGTACTACAGTGCCTTTCATTATCTACTACGTTTTGATTTGTTAATCCATTAAAATATATCTTTCCTTTTTGTTTTGTCTTGTTGTTCAAACCTATCACTCTAGATCACAAAACTGTAAAGGTACTTCTACTAGGGGAACACTAGGGCCAATCAAACGGTACTGGCTGTGTTGATAGTAACCGTATGTATTTGTCTCTGTTTCTGTGTCCTGTGCATAGCTCAGTTAACCAAGTTCAACAAGTTCAGCAACATTGGGCGCAGCCCGCTTCACTGCTGAAGAAACTGAAAATTTTAAGGTGATTCTCTGCCCCACAATAAGACATGAGTTGAGAGAATTATGGTGTCACCCTGAGGAGGTGACTTTATTAAAAATGTGCCACTGTACACTGCCACAGCAGTACAAATGGGTACCTGGTAACGTTTGTACGGGTGATCCGCTTGGAACATGTATGTCAGCTTGAGTTAGACCAGGGTAATAATGTTGGTAGCCAATTGAGCATGCACTAGTGGATGTAATATTGTGCCATATAAATACCCCTTGTTATTACTAAACTAACGCATTGTTTGATATACAAATATTCAAAGCCAAGTTCGAATCAAAATCGAATAAAATCGACCCTGTTTCGTGGAACCAAAGTTTATCTGAAAATTAGTGTAGCTCCCGAATTGGTTCTATCGAATCCTCGCCAAAAGGTCTGAGAACACTCCGAACTGGGCGCGTTTCTGAAACAGTTTAGTGAAGACAAAACCCAGTCATTAGCTGGCCTATCTATTCATAGGTTTAATCATTCTAGCTCATTCGGGATCATTCGTTAAGACGTTCCAAACAATACAGAAAGGATACCTGGCTGGTCTTACTTGACCCAACCTTCTCTTCAATTGATACACTCCAGATACAGTGATCTTAAAAACTGAATACTGACAAATAGTTATTCCCTAAAGAAAATTAAACCATAACACATACTATAACATAACACAGCACGCATTTAACAAGTGAATATATCAATCACTCATGCGTAAATCCCTTAATTACATACCCGTTGAAGATATCGCAGGTTAATAAATCTATCGTGATAATACACTTAACATCGCGTGCTGCCGATTGACGTGACGTCATAATGGCAACAATATGACGTCACAATGTCAGCGCCGCGGTCGCAATGGAGTGTGTCCCATTTATCGACGAGTTTGTGGATTTAAGTAGCATTTTAATCAGTGAGTAATAAATAAAATACTAAACTCGTTTCCGTTTAATAACATATTTATGAAACTCGCTTTCGCTCGTTAAATACAAACCACTCACTCGTTTCATAAATATGTTATTAAACGGAACGTCGTTTGGTATTCTCTATGTATCTCAACAGTTGGTTCATATGGAACCCAAAAGTGTTCATATCCAAATGTGAATCCAAATAAATTTGATCAAGCTATTTTCACCCGAAGGAATAGAAAATAGAAATTGGGGTTTGATAGCAAAGTGGTTAGCGCGTTCAGCTTCCGATCAAGAGGTCCCGGTTTCGATCGAGCGAAAGCGAGTTGACTATCTTTAAAAAGTTTCGATTTGTCATAAATACGCTATCCATTTGGAAAGAGTTTGTATTGTATTTATTACACACAAACATGATTTGAATCTAAAGGAAGTTTACTTCCATGTCAATTATGTCACGAAGTGTAACAGTAAAGAGTGCATAATGTAGCACACAAACATAAATCTATGCGTTTGGTTTATTGGTTGCGTTTAAAGAACAAATTGCATGGCGGCCATTTTAATGTGAACACATTTTATTATTTCGAGTTACAAAAACGATTCCCATTGCTTTTACCAACCGTGTACACTCATTTTAAACTTGAATTTCCGAAGAGAGAAGGGAGTTTTACTATTGGTGACATTATTGTTCAAATACATAGGTGAAGCGGCGCTAAAATCAGACGAAGTTCAATCCATAATTGGTTATACTGGATTTTTCTGGAGAACCAATCAGAATCGAGTATCCAGCATGTCATGTCAGGCTAGAATAACGTTTTTTTCATGTAAAACAACAGTAATATGATGAATAAAGTTTACATTTTAAATAATCTGGTAGGCTTTAATGTTTCAAATGGGACAGAATACAACAATATTAAACAATCAATATCTGATTAAACCAGATTTTAAAACCTAGCTTGACTGAATTTGTATTGTTACCAAACATTACATATATACCTGCACATTTGCAAAACAGAAAGCCACATACAAACGGTCTTAAATCAGAGACCATATGTATCATATTTTTTCGATGTTTATTTTTTATCCACGTTAGCGTAATCTGTATTGAAATTAAACGTCTGAAATCCGGTCTCTGATAACATTCAAGCTAACCAAAAATGCAAGAATATTTATCAATTTCCCGAAAGTTATTTACATGTATTTGGACACATGGAAACATAATTTTGTTAATTATACATTCGCTAGATTATATGTATTGTTGTTTTTATGGTAATATATTTCCCCTGACTTTCCCTTAATTTGTTGATTGACTATTGGTGAGTGTTTTAGTGTCTGTCAATTTAGAAATGATTAAAGTAATCATCGACAGCATAATAGGTCAAAACCCCAACTCTGTCCGAATCCTAACTCACGCCGATGTGAGCCTTACAGCATTTCGTTATCTTTTCTGTGATAGTGTAGCAGCTCGCACTGTGAATATGAATCCCAGGGCTCTAATACACTAGCTGATGTAAAGGGTTAGTACTCTAACTGGTATATGATTCTTAGCACTCGCCCATCACTTAGCATTCATATTAAATATAAGACCATATGTTTACCTTTAGCATTGCCTAAACCTATTTAGTTCCGTCCAAGATAATTTCAAAGGTTTACCTTCTGCACTTACCTTCACATACCCTGGATTCATCCATGAATCAACTAGTAATACTAATAATGTTTATTTAGGAACTGTAGGCCTCCCAGCCCATATTTCACATTATATACAACATAAATCATAAAGTTTGACAACATTAGAACACACTGTAGATACAATTTACATAATATGCATAAAAAAAGACTCAACTAGACATGCCCTCTGAACTGAAAGATCCACATTTCCAGGTCCCATGCAAATCTATGTTCATTTCCTCTTCAGAACGGAAAGCCTCAGAAATCCCAAAATATCAATGAAGTTGGATGTGAAACGGAAATCAAAGGATAACAAGGCTGGATTAAGTCCAAAACAATATTGTCAAAATGTTCCATAGTCAGAAAGTCGAACATGCGGATTTATATACGGGGAAGGATTCTAAAGGAATTCGGTAATGTTTTATGTTCTATATGTTAGTCTTAACCGTGAATATAATGAATAAAGAAATACATGATGAGCTACAGAGCCAATGATTGAATTGTTTGTTTTTATTACAGGAAATATGCAACAGGGGTTGTGTTTTATGTTTGTCGTTAGTAACTAGTAAGACATATCTCTTTATGTAAATTGTGCTTAGCTTACGTGTATCGCTTTGATAAGAATGTGATCTAGCAAGGTTATACTATATGTGCTTCACGATTCAACAGTATCATTACAGGGAATGAACTCTGTAATGTATTTCGCTGCTACAGCTGCTTTTTGTGTTCTGTTTTACATTTCAACTTGTGTCGGTGAGTGTATGTTTAAAGGAAGTATATACACAATGTGCTGTTAAGTTAAGATGTAAGTAAATACAATATTGATGTAAGCAAAATTTGCAAACAATATAAGAAATATGCTTCGGTTTTGAATTGATTGTGGTCATACAAACGTTTTCTAGTTGAAGAAGTATATATGTTGTTTATGTTTTAAATGGTACTATTTTCATACATATATCCGTGTTTTCATTGACATTATTATGAAAAAAAATCTGCTGGTTCATAAATAAATTGTAACCCTAGTTATTTCTTATCTGTAAAGTAAGAACCTGTCCTACTGAACTTTCCAACCACTGAAGGTACCTTGGTAAAGATACTCAATCGCAAAATAAACACCACAATACAAAATAAAAGATATTCAACCCACGAGTGATAAACACCACTGAAACAGAGTTATTGTTCATTTTGGAATTTCATAACATTATCTGTTCATATTTCAATATTGTGCCTTTCGTAAATTACTTACCCTTGTTTTCTTATAATGTATGAAAACTTTCATAGTTTGCTGACTTCAATTTCGTGACACATTAAAGCACTCTTAATGACTTACACGTGTCTTAATGATGCATGATCCGTAGATGTGTTTTTTATGGGTAAGTTCTATATAATTTAAACGTCATTTTCCGCTCATATCTCAGACAGTATTTTTTTCAATGTCACAAAACCTGTTACGCATAATCACTATTATAACTGATTGCGTAGACCAGCTTTTTGTATGTTTAGTATCCTCATTAGCATAACTCAGGCAAATTTTACGACTTTTTTGTAACCCTTTGATCACTCTATGAAGACACTTTACTAAATGACTTAGCTTTTTTAACAAAAGACACTCTTTAAAGCAGTATGTCACGGACCTTCAAAAACTCATAAAGTAATATGAAACTGTCAAATTCAATACAATTGTCTTTCTGAAAAAATACGGTCAGTATATACGATATTAGTTTATCAAAAGCGCGAAGATATGTTTAAATAACAGCTAGATTGAAGTAAAAAAGTCTCAAATATATTCAGAGATCCTATGGATGTAGGTTTTATCTCAATTATTGTTAAAAGACGACTGAAAGTAAGTTTAACTAGCTTCTTTTCATGCATGATAAAGGATATTTTGGTGTATGAATGTGAAAGGGTATCAAAAACGTTGCTTATGATAACATAATTATAAAGTTTGTAGTATAGTTTGTTTCCTAGGATATTAGTTATCATTGGTAAGCTTCTTTTCATGCATGATAAAGGATGTTTTGGTATATGAATGTGAACGGGTATCACAACAGTTGTTTACAATAAATTAATTATAAATTTGTAGCTTCTCTCCTAGGATATGAGTTATCCACATTCCAATCACATTTTATCTCATAATGTCATAAATTGTGCATACGCTGGATTTTTATTTTAATTAATCAGTCAATGAATAATCTATTGTTTTGTCTGGTGTGATATTATTCAACTTATCCTAAGATTATCCGAGCAACGAATTTCACTTTACAAACTAGGGTGTTGCTTTACAAGTAAATTTAATTAATTTACAAGTTTAAACACAAGCTGGAATTGAAATCTGAAACATGTAATTTTTCAGTGTATTAATATTGACATGATCCATCACATTTGTAAAATCTTGAATGTGGAACCGTGATATTTCAGGACAGTGTCTTGAGAATTGGACTCTGGTACATAATGACTGCCTAGACTTTCATCCTGAGAAAAAAACCTGGTCAGACGCTCAGGTGAGAGAGTCCAACTCAAAGTAGGAAGGAGATTTTCCTTCAATATTCAGCAATGTATATAAGTCATGTTTCCCCTGTGTATCACGTCCTTAATAACGGTGTTAGTATCAAAACTGATACGCCACATTCATTGAAATTAAGAACTAGCAATGGAATTAGGCATTCCGTCAAGCAAAAGAGATACAAAGTATCTAATAAGAAATACTATTGAGGATGATTTTCCACTTCAATGTCCAAGTTCACCACTACCTATATATACTGAACAAAAATAATAAGGGATCTGTTGAAATTTATAAGTATTATTAAATTATATAAATACTGATGTATGTATTACTTGACATACTAATAACTTATTAATCATAAAGAATCTAATATCCCTATCCCTAACATATTTTGTCCAGTACCATGATGTTTCTTCAACAATCAGTAATTGTGTATGTAGTGGCCTTGTTTGTCGTCTTTGAATCACTGACTTTATAACGAGCTTTATGTCTTTGAAGGGCATTTAGAAGTGGTACACATACGAAAAGGTAGATTTTCTGGATTACAACTTCTTTAATGTGAAAATACACGACGTTTCGGAGTACATACTCACTCCTTCATCAGGTGGAATGTAAGGAAATAACAAAATATGGTACATTTATATATATATTTACTTGATCTTTGACAACTGTAATGGCCACACCCTAAATTCCGTCTTTCATGTATATACATCTCCAGGACGAATGGTCCTATGAAACTGAAAACCTGTGTACAGACTCTTTGGCTAAAATGTGGATGATAAATGTGTAGATTTTAGTGGCCCTGTGATCCAAAGGGCCAAAGGATCACACCCTAGAAACCATATACAATAATCATTTTGTAAATATTGTTTTTTTGCTTCGAGCGGACATATGACTGCTCGAACCATAAGCAAATTTGTTAAATGATATAAATATTCTAGAAAATCCCTTGTTATTCGGCACTATCTCTTTATTTCTCGCTGATAATAATTAATGTAAAACCACGAACAAATTGAATGAATAGTTTTACTTAAGGTCGGTCAAATTTAGATATCAGGCTATGACTAAAAGCAGCTTACAGAATGGTGTAAACTGTATTTCGGTACATAGTGAGAACATGTGTGAAAAGTCTGAATAAAATATGAAGAATATTTTTTTCTGTAAAAGGTATGATAAAAAGACGGCCTCGGACAAAAAAATCTTTGGATGGAAGGGCGGACATACCATTGGTCGAGGGTATACTTAGCTTATATTCCTCATTTTTACAGGGATTGATATTGTTTCATCAATAGCAATACATTTTCGGATTTCAGGCTATTTGTCAATCATTTAATGGCCACCTGGCAGCAGCATCAACAGAGGTTAAAGACCTCAGTTTGAAAGGATTCCTTCAACTTTACAATCGTGAGTTTTCTTCATACCATTTAATGGTCTAATTAATTTTGAGTTTCATGATTGACCAAAAGGTGCTAGGGATCACAGCAGGGTACGCCATAATTATATTATCTATAATTGTATAAAAGATAAAATCCACTTTATGACTAAATTTCCCCACAAGGCTTAACTAATACCAGGCTCTATCAATGGCTAATTCAAGCCTTGCCGCATTTCCTAAACTTTTCTTAGCTTTCGTATCAGCCAGCTGCATCTGAATTTGAAATCCCATAATAAGTCATCAATAAAAGACACAAGCCGCTTTTAATTGGCAGGGGTTACGATAAGAAATCTGAATGGAGTACCTTCTTTGAGAAGAGAATGAATAATACCAGCCGCCGCCGAGTTATAAGCGATGCACTCTTGAAAACGTCACCACAGAGGCAGGCTGCCTTGGCTTCTGTGTATCATAAGCCGGCGGTTCAACAAAATGAAGCGCTTCGTAACGCTTATTGATTGCTCAATGTAGCGCTCATTAGCGCTTCTTCTCTCTCTTGAACGGCACAGTGTAAATTCCTCGAAGTTTGCTCGCCTTGCTACCTAACGCTACATTGAGCAATCGCGTTCAAGAGAGGTTTAAAAGTAATCGCTAATTGAGCGATTACTTTGAAACCTATCTTGAACACGGCCCAGTACTCAGCTTTACAGATGTACATGGTCTTGTACCTTTGTGTCCCTGTTCAGTAACACTGGCGCCGGGTCATTAGAAATTCAATTGTTCTTTTATTAGAAAAAAACGACTGTAATATATTTGTGGAAGTAATCCTTTGTTATATGATGCACTTTCTATTTTGCCCTAAAACCTCCTTAAAGTGAAGGAAAAAATTGGATTTTTCAAATAAGAGTTATCTCCCCTACATATAGAATTCAATGAGTATGTTATGTTTGCTTAATAATATCTTAGCTATCCGCTGGAAATAAAGTATCTTCTCTTTTATTTTAATTTGGTGCTAACTGGCAAAGATACAGGTAATTTTTCAAATTATTTAGATTTTATAAATGCAATTTATGACTTAGGTATCAATATCTTTTATAAATTGTTACATTTCTGAAAGTTAACTTATGTAGGAAATAACTACACATTGCCTTGAACATTTTCTTTTCTGTTTGATTCTATATTCTATATCAATACTGAAAAATCGTTATACAAAATATAGACTGAAAAATGGGGAGAGAGAGCTGTATTTATTACGTGGGCCACAGACCCATTATACATCACATGATACCATGATACATAACATCACCGAACTACATCATGAGAACGGCAACAAAATTGATTTATATTTTGTGGTTACAAGATTTTTTTTCATGGCAAGAGAATTTATGACAAAGGTTTTCCTTGGTGAAAAAAAATAATATGAAGCAATTTACATTAAAGGAAACATGATACCTGCTTTATGACCTAATCAGTAAACGAAAACTAACTGACCAGACAAAAAACAGGACGATCATTTTATTTTCTGGATTGCTTCATTGTAGACACGAAATCTATCTGGGTTGATGGGAAATACAAACTGGATGGTGGCTTCTGGTTCTGGGCGACTTCCAAAGAAAATATGACGTATTCAAATTGGCAACCTGGAGAACCGAACTACTTGGAAAACCAGTCATGTGTTGCAGTGATGGACGGGGACGATCATTGGAGAAACAAGAAATGTGGCAACCATTTCGCATTTGTTTGTGAAACTAAAGCTAGGTATGTTTCCGTTGCGTGACATATTTTAATATGTATTAGAGGAGTAGAAGGGTATTTCACTATTAAAGAGGAATTTCTAACCACAAATCTTGCTTCCTTATTGTTCAATATTGTTTAATTATCATAATTTACATACGTCTATTACTATATGTTTTATGATATATCACAAATACAAACATTATTTTACCAGCTTGGAACTTAATCACTTGGTTTTTTATCAATTACTGTTTACTTTGTTATCACCTTGATTTTTATTTATCACATTGGTAGCTTATCGCTTGTACACTCTAGATAGAACAAATTATAGTATTAGCAAGACATTAAACTTTCTACTTTATAAATCTTATAAGGTAACATTTCGGGAGATTTTGTATTTAGACCTAAGCTTACAAAGGCTCCGTTCCATAACAGCGAGAGCTTATAATCGCTTATTGATCGCTCAATGTAGCGCTCAAGTAGCGCTCATTCTCTCTTGAACGACACGGTGCAAATTCCTCGAAGTTTGCTCGCCTTGCTACGTAGCGCTAAACTGAGCAATCGCGTTCAAGAGAGGTTTAAAAGTAATCGCTCATATAATTTACGTTGCATTACATGCATATTGTGCTTTAATCGTGTAACCCAAAGACTTTAGACATTAAGGTTTAACTCTACATTGTTCTTTTTTGGTTTATGCTTATTGTAACACTGGCATATTTTATATCTTCTGTTATTTAAAATAATTTCATTGTTTTATGCTGATGTTTTCTTGGTTTGTTTATGAGCGGGATTTTATGTCTTATCAATTTGTAACACTTATCTTGGTACTTAAAGGTACATTATGTTAATTTACACGACCCAAAATTAACCGTGGCGCGCCGAAAATCTCAACTAGTGTTTTGTCTGCTATACGCGCCCTGCGTTTGCGCGAAGACAGGCGGGCGTCTTACACAATACCTAATTTTAATGAATGTCGTTAAAAGTCGTTGATATTAAGTAACTGTGTCTTCAACGAAGAAGTTTGGTCCTTACCGTAGAAGCTGGTGTACACATATATTCTAGTGTACATGTATGGTGTTAAGACCAAACTGCGAATTGCAGGATTTATGAAATGTTCATGCTCTACACGTAAGACATGAGCATCGGTTTGCTTCCTTTACAGTCATTAGAACACGTTCTCCTCCTTGTCATTGTGTTTTATATTCATTTCAGCCCAACCCACGGAGGTATTGTTGGATAGCTCAAAGAAGTGTTGCCTTGGTCCCAGGATAAAACATAATATGGAAGAGGAATTGTACATTAATTGTATTTGATCAAATCGCTTCTTTTGTAATTAAATATATCAGACCAAAGTTGAAACGATTGTGTATATACAGGTGCATCTCGACAGTGTGTTCCTCTACGTGAAGATCTGATTCCAATATTGGATTTCGTTGGGATGTCAATTACTTAAAACGAGCCCCAAAGGACGATCCTTTTTCCATGTGTATAATTATCATTCTCAATGTAAAGGTACGAGTAGTGAAACTGCATATGTGCTTTAGTTCATGTTGATGTTAAACAAGACTTAGTGTTAACATGAATGTTACTATTTTGTGACAACTGCACAGTATCTTAGTCTTTTAGGTCAAGATTTTGTGTCTCTCGCCATGTTTTGTAAGAGTTGTAATAAAAACCTTGATGTGTCTTACTTGACATTGTTATTTTGATTATTTTAAGTGTATTTATAAAATCATGTGTCCATTGCATTATGAAGAAGTACAGCCGATGATTGTGGAAACAGGGACCTCGTCCTGGAGCTCTTAAAGGCGCTGTTCTTCTTTGATGTGGGTCAAAATATCTTATGTTGTGAATTAAGTTCGAATAACTGCGACCTCCATATCCATCCTCCATCCCCAAATATATTATAGTTATTTAATTCACATGATAATCGATAAACAGTGTCATGCATGAATTTCGCACACAAACTGTTGTTAATGGAATTATTTTAAATCCATCACGGGTTCACTAGATTAAAACGTTTTTAAAATGCTTTCAAGTTGAACAAAATGAGTAAATTTAAGTCAAAGAAACCTGTGAATGTAATTTTCGTAATAGATCAAACTCAGGTTTGATAAATAGCAATTGTCCAAACTATGAATGGGGTAATTTCATATTTCATTAAATACATGACGATGTAACAATTTCTTTCATTGTTTCTCCTATTCATTTAATTCATTCAGTTCACTTCAAGATGATGTCAGGTGAGGTCATTTGGGGTTTCAAGAGCATTTCAAATATATCAGGAGGGCTAAAGTGGCTATGGATGGCGGTGAAACATGCGAGCAACGGCTGTAATTAGCCAACAATCAGTGGTACTGCGCTGAAATTCAGTGTAACATTGCACCCGCACCTAACTTACAGCTCTCTACGGTAGTTGCTGGACCCTGGCGGGAACCACAGGTGGGGGCTGGACGCGTTATAAGAACATTAAGCAAAAATTACATTTATCTTTTTGAAAGGACACGAATGATTACATGTTTATGCATGAATTAATAAATATGATGTTGCAAATAATCATGAAGGTAAACTATTATACAGTCTCAATGGACAGTACAGTGCCTTTAACGAATTTAAATCTTTGAGTTGTTATATCATTCAGATGACTTGGTTTGTCTGTATACTGTCTATCAATATCATGAAAATGTGCTTTTCGGGGATTTTGGCTGCTTTACAAGCATATCTTTTGCTCTATTATCATGGTAACATGGACTTGGAGCGTATTAACTCATTTACTCATTTACACACTCAAGCCTTCTTTTGGGATATCTAAATGTTCATAATGACCTACGGAGTAAATGCCTCTATTTCACTTTTATATTATCTTTTAGATAAGACTGTGGAAAATACAAGGCCTAAGCACATTTGGCTCACGATTAAACAGCAATGTATTTTTCTGCAAGAACTGCTGTTTCTATTCTGTTGTACATTTCAACATGTTTCGGTGAGTGTATGTTTAAAGCAAATATGTTCACAGTAAAGAAATTCAATCTCTTATGGTAAGCTGTTAGTTTTTGTATTTCAAAAACAATATTCATAAACGCAGAATATGCATACAGTGAAATATATATGTTTTGCTTTTACATTAATTATTCTCATACATAGAATCATTTCTGCTGATTTACAAATACATTTCTGTATTCTTTATGCAGTACAGGTTTGGGCCATCGGCCCTATATACAATATGGTTATTACACAACATTTCAACATTTTCTCCGGGAAGTACCTTATCTTGAGGGAGAGACGTTTAGATCCTACACAGATTTCTAAACACGCCATTGTGTCAGAGACGTGTATGAGACCTAAAACGTATTTAGGCTTGTGTTGCAAAATTTTACCAGTTTTTCATGGCAAAATTAATTAATATTTCACTATAAACTCAACAAGGATCTACCCAGTTAACAATGATAAACAAACTTCAAGATTAAATATTTAAATGCCCTTTCACCCTGATCAATTTAAATAAATATATGAAACTGATATATTTCAGGGCAATGCCCTGAGAATTGGACTCTGGTAAATGATGACTGCCTGAACTTTCACCCTGAGAAAAACACCTGGTCACACGCCAAGGTAAGATATGTGGGGTCCATATCAAAGTATAAAATAACAATACATACTACCACAATGATCAATGCTATGGACACAACTCAGCAGCCGTTACCGTCCTTGTTTGCCATCTTGGTATCACATCATTCATATATATATACACACACACGTTCTTGTGATGGGATAAATGAAGACCAAACACTGGCTACGGGTTGCGAGGTTTATTCATTCATGTGCGATAGAAGCACTGTCGAACTGATATATATACTCTTCAAAGCACAATGCAATACAATATCAAATGCATCAACATCCAACATAAATATTCATAAAATATATAACATAATCCTTGCATCATTATTGCATAACATATATAGAGATTATTACCCGAGGAAGTGTGTCATATGACTTTTACGAAACGAGTGTGAATTTGTGTATTGCCCGAGCGAGAGCGAGGGTTATACACTAATTCGCACGAGTTTCGTAAAAGTCATATGACACACTTTCGAGTGTAATAATTTCTTTATTACCAGTTCTATTCCATGTGTTCGCGTAAAAAAAGTCAGAAAGTGGCCCACTTCTCAAGCAACAGTGACGTCACGAACAATCGTTTTATGACGTCACAGACGACAGAATACGGGAAGCCGCGGTGAAACATAGTTGCTAGGCAAACGTGATATGTGCACATGTGCTCATATCAATAATATTAACTCGGTTATTTTCAACCATATGGGTAATAAAGTATTATACTAAATACATCGAGACAAAGATACATTATGCATTACCAATAATCATTGATTCAAAGGTGAACTACCGATACATGATAGAGCAATACATCAATGACTATCATACATAGCATTCACTTACAAAGGGAGATAATTAAAATATTTACCCATTCACTATATTCAAATGACACATAGTCAAGCAACACAAAAGATACATTCTTACACTTAATTACCTCAATCTGGCAATTAACATTATGATTACAAGTATCACATTATGCATTCAATGCATAATGGCAGAAATATATATAGCATACATGAAACATTAAAATATAATGCCACAGTATCACCTCCTTGATAATACTTCATCAAAACTGCCACATTCATTGCCATGAAGAACTATCCGAAGAACATGCCACCTTCACCAATCAGTAACGCCCTTGTTTCTCAGTGTTTATCTTCTCCCTAGATAATGGTGTTAGTATCTCACACATTGCCATGAAGAACTATCCATAGAACATGATGCTTCTTCCAACAGAGGTACATAATCGGATTTGAAATACTAATCAGGATAGTTTCACATGTACATTTAGGCCTACGAACACAGCCTTGCGCACATTTATAGTAGCATAGTAGCAGTAGAAGTAGTAATAGCAGTAAGGGTAAGCAGTCTGATTAAAATCGACCTTGTTCCGAGGAATACAATTTGCAGAAAAAAGCATTTACCGTGATACGAACAGGTTATGTAGATTCCTCGCCACAAGGTCTGAGAACACCCCGTGTAGGCACGTGTTCCGAACCAGTTTAGCGTAGACAAAGCTCAGTCAAATAGCTGACAAATCACATCACAGTTTTTAAACAGTCGTCGTTTTGAAAGCATTCGGAACATAGCTGTTTGGAGTTATCTGCCTCAGGCTTCTCGAACCGAAAGCTTTTGTTGGACGTCTTGTGATTGGTTATCTGAATTGCGTCGGAACATGGGAGTCTACGGGCTGTTATCAGGAAACCTCTGAACGATATGAGTTCGTATGCACTGTTGTGACTCCTCGGAAAACCGTCGATTTTAATCAGACTGTACGGGTAAGAGAAAGTAATTTATTTTCACATTTCAGTTAACCTGCAAATCAGAACTTGGTCACTTGGTGACTCCATCGACCAGGATAAGAGATCTCAATTTGAAAGGATTTCTTCAAGTTCTAAATTGTAAGTATTCATCACAAACATTTGATGAGATAAACATGATTCACTGTAGCTTGATAGACAATTTATTTCGATGATAAATCCCAGTATTTCATTGCTCGTCATATGATAAATATACATATATACATATGATAATCAGAGACACAGGAGACATTATATTTAGTGTTACTGTTCAGACTGTTGTTCTCTGATTCATTGCAATGCATAGCAGCAATAACGTTGGAGACTCTTCTCTGCAAAAATACCAGCTGCTGCATTGAATAATAACACAAATCACTTCAACATACCCGACAAGGACCAAATGTGACAGACAAGGCATGGGTCTTGTAATGTGTCTTACACGAGAGGGTAACCAAGATGACAGATATTTACTGGCTTTGTTTCTCATCAGACGATCGCACAATCTGGGTTGATGGGAAATATCACAAGAATGATGACTTTTGGTACTGGACGTTCTCAAACGAAACTATGACATATTCAAATTGGGACGCTGGAAGACCGGATTCTGTGGATGACCAGTCATGTGTTGCAGTGGTTCATGGTGATGGTCACTGGAGAAACAAGAAATGTGGCTTCCAGTACGCATTCGTGTGTGAAACTAAAGCTCAGTAAGTTTTCAATGCGTGAAATCTTTGACGATAAATTATAAAGAGGACTAGTGGGAGGAATTCGATGTCGTTATTATAACGTAGGTAAAACTTTGGTAGAAAAACCTACACACTATATAACATAGATTAAATGGGCAAAGGGCAGCCATATTGCCGATTTAAGAGTCAAAGGCAACATTAGGTCAAAAGTTACGCTAAGAATTGGTTACAGTCCCTTAAGGAACAGCACGTACCTATCAACTATAGATTTCTCCGCAAAACCCGGTTGATTTCCATCATATTTCACCCGTAGCCTAGGATGAGTTTAATAGCTCGTCAAACTTAAAAATCGATCAGTAAAACCTCTCCTGTCACCGTCACTCCACAGTCGATACCCATTCGAACGATCTGATTGGTCCTATTTTTCTAAGCCTTTTTAGCTCATCCAGTATGAAAAGCTCGATTGCCTTTTGGAATGACATGAAGAGGTTCAGCTGTACGACCGCTCGGATCATGGCACCAAAAAATATATCTTCCTCTCCAGAACCAAATCCCCAGGAAACTGAAATCTTGTTGGTTGCAGATTTGATTCTCTGTGGCACCAAATATGAGTCAGAGTGACCGTGCATTAAAGGGGTTGTAGCACTATTTTTGCATGGTTTGTTTTCTCAAAGTTGGTATTCATCATTAAAGTTTACACAATATATTGTTATTTTAGAGGGTAAACCATCTCATTACACGCCCGATAAGCCGTATCCATGGAAAAGTGTTATCCGTATTGAACGAAAATGGTGCGACGTATATAGTGACTTTATTGGAGTAATTTCATTAGCACAATATGTTGCAAGCCTAAAAAACTTTCTTGGGCTTAAATTTGATGAATCGTCTTTACTATAGAACGTCTTTAAACAAACAAAATAAGCCTTTTTTTATATCCTGTCTCGTCTAGTTAAGGACATTTGAAAACGTTTGTTTCCTAGAACCATAAATAGACACTGGTTTGAAATTTCAAATTTAGTTTAGTTGGCTTTTTAAGACTTGATCTATCTCCGTTTCAGTGTTTATCATCCGTGGATTGACTTAAATTGTATTTTGTAAGGTGACGGTTCTTTTGTGGCTCAGTGGATGTGTCGTTTAGCTTCATTTACAGAGTCTGTTTGTTTTGTTTTCAGCCCTATCCACGGAGGAATTATTGGGTAGCTGACAGACAACGAAGTATGCCTTGGTTCCTTGGTCCCTGATTTTGAACAGAAAGTGTACATTAACTCTTATTGTTTTACCCTTCTATTTGAAGGAAATACGTTGGGCCGTTGTTTTGTGTATAAACAGCTGCATCCCACAATGTGTTTCCCTACATACAGTACCTGGCCAAAAGTAGGCCATCGAAGCTGAAATCCCATAGACTTAACCGTTGGAAGAATACGTGTCATAAATAGAGAAGAAGTGACTGTCCTTTTCATTTGTACTAATTGTACCCAGCATGGAAATCATCTCTGTTATAGAAACAAAATTACTCTTTGTCTTTCCTCCGATTGAATGACAACTGATTAAGCGACACGTGTACAGCTTGTTTTACCGCTGCTCCATTGAACATGATTAGTATGCCGTTATTTTCTGATTTCTCTTGTTTAAATAGCTGCAGTTTTCTTTATTGTCATCCGAACATGTAATGGAAATTATGGATATGCAGCTGAGATGATTTCTCAACTTGTAGATACCTTTCTAAGTAATTCAGCCAATAATTAGTTAATGTAAATTACTTTTACAACGGTTAATTAACATGAAAGGGAATTTCAGTTTACATGACTCACTTTTGGCCAGGTACTGTATGTATCTATGTGAAAATATCATGCTTGGAATTCCTTATTGACGTCAGTGTGAGTACTTCAACGACAGAGAAAATGGAACACCCTATGTCCATTTCACCAGGTCACTGGTTTCAACTAGGGTGTCAGCCCGGTTCGTCGACAAACGCAATTTCAAATGTTGCGCAGTGTCGACAAACATAAATTAACTGATTGTAGACAGATGTAATCACCCAAGCGTATATATATATATATATATAGATGTTATAAGGACAAGTGTATGGATGACAACTTTTTATTCGGAGGTTGCGACGTTTCGGTACAGATTCTTGTACCGTTTTCATGAATCTGTACCGAAACGTCGCAACCTCAAAGAAGTTGTAATCCATATATACACTTGTCCTTATTTACTTCCAACTTCTAAAATGCCACTCAAACAAGTTATTCGTGTAGATGTTGTAACAACTAATTAATGTCTTGAAGAAATTGTATAACTACTCTACCAAAAGTGGAGGAAATATATAGAAATTATTTCGAAGGGACAGTATTAGAAATACATTGAGGTTCTAACTTCATTTGATGCCTATCTTAATTTCCTCAGTTTATAAGTTATCCGTTTTAAAATTCAGAATTTCTTATCATTGTTTGCCTGTCGAGACAGGACGTTAGAATAATACTCCATGAGAAAATACAACATGTAGACTATATCACAATTCATTGTAGATGAATTTCACTTTATTTTTCGTTGTCCTACCTTTTATGAAACTAGAAAAAGTTACGGTCCAGCAGGCTAACTTAACTTCGCAAATATTGCATGTTATAAACAAATATTGCATGTTATAAACAAATATTGCATGTTATAAACAATTATTATATGATGGACGAGTGTTAACGTTCTGCTTTCTGATTGGCCGAGAGAGATGGTCATCGACAATGATCAAACGTTATGTTGACCGCGGGAAACGTCACGCGATGTCGACATAACAATCCAATGACCTGGAGCTAAAAATAGATCATCGCTGCGAGGAGCGCTGTATAATTACATGTTTTGTATTCTATTTAGTTATTTAAAGATAAAGTTTTTGTTTTCAATCGAAAGCTAATTTTTAGGTTTACAAGTAAAATTAGAAAATTAGATGTTTTGGGGGAAAAAGTGAATTTTGGAGAAAAATAATAATTTTCGGAAAAAAGTGAGACTTTCATGTATCATATAATAAAACAGTTATTGACTTCAGTTATCGGTGAATCAAATGGTTTATCGACCTCGGATAGTTTTGTTCACCTCGGCTATCGCCTCGGTGAACATAACTGTTTACGAGGTCGATAAACCATTTGATTCACCTCAACTGAAGTCTATAATTGTATAATATTGCATGTTATAAACAAATATTGCATGTTATAAACAAATATTCTTCCCACTTGACTAAAATTTTTCAAAAGCTAAGAAACCTGACCAATAACATGATTAAATTATTTAAAAATTGTGTATATATGCTCTACTTTAAAATACTCTGTTTTAATCGATTACAGATAATTATTCACAGATCACATATTTTGTGATAGTTTCAAGCCAAATATTCATATAACCAACTGATAAAATATATACAAAGGTCAGCAAACAATCACTCTATAGATAAGATCCTCAGGTCAACCCGAATTAATATTCTTCTTATGTCACAGGCATTTTTTTAAGTTTTGAAAAGATTGATCCTTGTCACTTCAAGAGCTCTATAAAAAACTGTACTTGTTTACTGTGAGATATAGTATTAAATTATGTTATAGAAGTGTAGTTTAATAAAGATAAATGCAAAATGAATCGGTCTAGTTTTGCGTTGATGCATTGTTTCAGAGAAATCCTAAAGTACGCGATATTTGCACTTAAAAAAATATGTAAGGGAAAAAACTTCCTGGTCCAATCCTGGATGCAGCCGTACAATCGTACATCGTCAATTCTGACTTGACAAGTGCGCTCGTCCCAAATAACACTGCACAAAAATAGTACGGGATGTGTTAGTGCAGAAAGTGTGATGTCATTTATAACAAGAGTGTTAGTGCAAAAAGTGTGATGTCATTTATAACAAGAGTGATCAGAAGATGACATTACCATTGGTCCCACATAAATTTACAAGCAAAAGACGGTTTAGCACCTACTTGTTTTCGATTAATTCAATATTTTAAAGAAATGAGAATAATTTTCATGAGACGATACACAATTCGGCGCTAGTGTGAATGACATAAGTAGTGACGGGTTTACTGAGTGACGTTGAAAATTATATATATACATATAATATAAATATATATATATATATAGATATATATATATATATATATATATATATATATATATATATATATATATATATATGATGATGGATACAACTGAGTGTTATACTTTCTTTTGCACTTCAGGTTAGTGCAGGTTGTAAAACACATCTTTGAACTGTATTTGCTATAGTACCAGTCCAGTAGATGGGTTATACACATGCAGGGCTTCATACCGGTGGGATAACAATGTTACAATAGTTCAGTTAATTTAAGCTGATTCTCGCTGGATTTAACCACAATTGACTAACTGCTATAATACAAGCTGCTGTGTAATAAGAGAACTGTATTTGAATCCTACGTTTAACACCGAACCAACCTACATGTACATCGGTTTTGTTCGTAAATTTTCCAAAATATAAAACAAATTTTTGATTTTCCAAAATGTTAGTGTTGAATAAATGTACTGTGTCGAAGCCAAGAGCCAAGATTTCTCCCCCCACCCCCCAAACTCTTTCACAGCCTGTAATTTTTGGGGGGACATAAATCGAGATTTTAACGTCAATCCAGATATTTAAGACCAAATAAGGAGTGAAAAACTTTGATTTTGCAAGGTACCTCCCCAAAAATGTAAGCTTTTGGGGATGTTGCGGTTCTTGAGAAGACGAACGTGTCAATTGTGAAACGGACGACTGCCTGTGCTAGTTTCGACTTTATCGACTAAAACGGTATTGTCAAACACCAACGATACGACCGTGTCCTAAATCAGTGGAGAAAACTGTAGTTATATTCAATGCTGAAAGGTTATATCTGTCGCCTATAAATTACACTTTGGTGTTTCTATAGGACGCAATTCTACAACACCCCTTACAAAATTCAAAATCTAGGCCCCCCCCCCCCCCCCCCCCAACTTTTGAACCGTTCCTACGCCTATGCTTTTGATAAATAATTATACATGTTTTTTAAGTTTTTTAATTTATTTCTATTATTTCATATTTAATACAGTAATTCGCAGCGTCAAACATGTAAATGCTTTTAAGTTTCATAACTGTTTGCACACAGGGTAATTCTTAAACGTTATAGTTTGTTCACTTCTTGTAGCTTAGCTGTACGTGATAAGAAAGGAGATTAAACCAAGGTTAAGACACCTGGCACCCCACCAACACAGAACCATAGGAGAGAAGACAAAATGCATTTTCTAGCAAGAACTACTGCCTTTCTTATGTTGTACTTGTCAACATGTGTCGGTAAGTGTACCTTTGTAGCAAGTATGCCCGCACTAAAAGATTTTTTAGACTTTTGAATGTAATCTGCTGGCTATATTTAAAAAAAAGTTTTTACATAGGCCAAAACAGTTTAAGGTAGATACGTTTGTTTTAAAAACTGCACTACCAAAATTTATACCCCACCTCCGGTCTCGTTGCTATGTTTTTTTGTACAAGTGTAGGTGTATTAGCCGATGCACCTACACTTTTTCTGATATACCTATACCTATTCTGATATACCTACATTATTTCTGATATACTTCACTTTTCTAAAATACCTACACTATTTAACTGAGAAATCAATGGAGTCAGTTTTCGAAATTTCCAAATCTAAGTGATGATACTTTATAAAATGTCGGAATATATATATTTACAAATGTTTCATTTAAAACCTGGGATCGAACCCGTGTCAATATACACCACGAGGCAAGTTGAAACTTTGTAAAAAAAATTATGACCTAATGTATAAGGTTCTTATTCTGTAGACGGTTTGCAACCTGCTTCATCATTTTCTGCAATATTTTCAAAATTGAAATCGGTATTTATTGAGTCGATTTTGGAAATCAAGTTTTTTGAAAGTTTATTCGGCATTCCGTTTTCAGATGATATATTGCCCAGTTATACTATTTTGTAACACACATTAAATTCATTCAAGAACGCTTCTGAAAAGCCAAGTTTTTAAATGATAGATTTTCCAACTGTGTTGTCAACTTTCGCCGTTTCATTTTGATAGCCTTCAGATTTATTATCAAACTATTTATTAAGTGCTATTTAATCACAACAAAAGCTAATTAAAAACATTTTCGTGCATGCAAGTATTTGGAGAATTAACGCATTCGCTATCGTTGCTTGGTAACAGGTACATTGTATTCTCGTGCGCATGCGTCGAAGTAAACAGAGCACTTTATTTTAAGGCATCTGATGTTTTACAGTAGCCAATCAGATACGGTTATTTCGCAAAGTTACAGATACTTTGGATCAAATTTTAATTTGCAATACTTTTTATACATTTTAATCTATGAAACGATATAATAATAATCATGCTGATAAATATATAGATGAAACAGCAACTGTAGTGTTCTTGTTGAATTTATGTCAGACCTATTAGAATATTAGTTGTAATTTTCTTAGTGAAAAATCGCGATACTTGTTTCAAATATGACTGAGAAGATCAGTTTATATCATCAAGAATGTTTAATAAAACATATCGTATTTCCCATCGAGTTTTCTGTATTTCTTGATAACATTTTATGAAATAATAAATGGTAGTGTATAAACACCTACTCAAACCCAACACTCGAACGCGGTTCGATTTGGTTGTGTCTGTATGGATAGAAACGCAGCATAGAAGGATAAACGATTTTATATAGATTTATTTAAGCTTATACATTTTTAAAATATGTTAAACTGTTGATTCTTACCCAAGCGGGCACAGATATGCCGGGTATTAAAGTTTCCATAATGGTCATGGGAATTACAGTTTTTCTAAATATAACTTGCGTTTTGATTGGTTGACGGAACTACTTTGCGCTCATTCATGATTCCTTAGCTATCCTGTTTAAGCAAAATCACATAATTGAACAATTTCAAGCATACCTAATTGAAGTCACATGTCAGTAAAACTTATTGAATATAAAAATCATGTTCAACCTAAGTTTCCGAGACCAATATTACAGTACTAAACTTCCAAGGCGAAGCAACATGCAAGAGTCGCCGACTGCACTGCCGTGACGTCATTGCTTTGTGACGCCATTAACCATGACGTCATTTGGTGACGTAATTACACTCCTATCTTGCATTCCAACAGTGCGATTGTAAGTTCACGTTTTCATTAATTTTCTCTCATTCTGCGACATAGTTTACAATATAAACGAATTGTTTACTATGTCAGTAAACCGTTTTGGCAATAAAATTCAACAGTTACTTTAGAATAGTTCTGAAAAAATAGAGCAAGTTGGAAACTATTTAGATATGCGCATCCTGAAGGTGTGAAAGAGTTTATGAATGGCGTATGACTACAATTTGTAATTAACAGTCGTATCAAAGATCGTGAATTGGGGTCTTGTTTTTCGATGTTTACGCATTAAAATGATCTTGGTTAAGAAAAAGAATAACCAACTCGGTGTTCGGAATTACGAATTATCTAATTATTATGTCAAATAAAGCTAAAGCTCGGAGTTTATCACAATAATTAACTCGGGACAGATAATCCGTAATTCCTCGCAACTCGTTGATTATTCTTATAATACAGATAGCTTTACGTACTCGAAACTTCAACACTTTGACAATTTAACCGGTCTGATTAAAACCGACCTTGTTCCGAGGAATAAAATTTGCAAAATTATGCATCTAATGTGAAACGAACAGGTATCTGTGTCTGTAGATTCCTCTTTGGCGTGAAAACCTCCGAACGATACGAGTTCGTATCCCGGAAGATGCATAATTTTGCAATTTTTATTCCGGGGAAATCCGTCAATTTTAATCAAACATACAATTACAATACATGTAGCTATGGTAACAACTAACATACTTGCATCTTGTATTGTTGTATCCAGTTTGGTAATCATCATCAGAGTGTTTGCTACTCGTTACGCTGTACGAGTCTAAATGTTTACACTCAACCGGAAAAGAAACGCCACCATACAAAAGACAAGGTCATCTAATCCACGAGTTATAAACACGACTGAAGGAAAGATACTTCACGTCTTCAGGAGCCAACTAAACGTATTTGAAATATGAACATCGGCTGTTCATATGTCTTAACAACACGCATTTTAGAAACTCGTTAACTAGGCAGTGTTGAAACCTTTGGTGACGTTTCTTTTACGGTTGAGTGTACATTCCATATATGGTACATTTATCATATTTGAAGTTGTCCGCAAAGACCGTGTAGATAATTTAAATAAAAAATATACATGGTAAGATGCACTGGACTGTCATACATGTCGTTAACATTATACAATTATAGACTTCAGTTGAGGTGAATCAAATGGTTTATCGACCTCGGAACAGTTATGATCACCGAGGCGATAGCCGAGGTGAACAAAACTATCCGAGGTCGATAAACCATTTGATTCACCGATAACTGAAGTCAATAACTGTTTTATTATATGATACATGAAAGTCTCACTTTTTTCCGAAAATTATTTTTTTCTTCCAAAATTCACTTCCAATTTTCTAATTTTACTTGTAAACCTAAAAAATAAGATTTCGATTGAAAACAAAAACTTTATCTTTAAATAACTAAATAGAATACAAAACATGTAATTAAACAGCGCTCCTCGCTTAGCTCCTCGAAGCGGTGATCTATTTTTAGCTCCAGGTCATTGGATTGTTATGTCGACCTCGCGTGACGTTTCCCGCGGTCAACATAACGTTTGATCATTGTCGATGACCATCTCTCTCGGCCAATCAGAAAGCAGAACACTCGTCCATCATATAATAATATGCAATAGTGTCTTTGTAGACAACCCATGTTTGTTAAATTATTTACTAGTTCTTATTATGCTTCATATAATATTTGCATTGTGTGTATAGCATATTAGTAGGGTCCTTCATTTGCGAGCTTTGATTTATACCAGTGGAACTGTTTATTTCAGGACAGTGTCCCCAGAAGTGGACTCCATATGAAGATTACTGTCTGATCTTTGACGACGAGGAACTGACGTGGTTAGACGCCCAGGTGAGATCTGTGGAAATAGTATATATATCATCCAAAACTGGCTCCCACAGTAGATATCGCTTGTGTGAGATCAATCGATAGATATCGCTACAATCACATCGTCATAATCCTCTTACATCATCAGTTAATGACATCACAAAGCTTTAGCATCACTGAGAACAGTGTTGACAATCCTATAACGTCGCAATAGTGATGACGTCACAATGCTATGATGCCATAATGCTTATGACGTCACAATGCTATGACCTCACAGAGATCACTGCTGATTAAGCAGTTTGGTGTTTCAGATGTGTCAGTATTTGGCTAATAATTGTTGAAGAATGATTTTGAATGATAAATAAAATCTCACCCTCGTGTCTTCTGATATCAAATATACCAACACTCGTTGATTAAAGTAAAAATATCCTCGGCAAGCCTCGGATATTTGTAACTTTAATCAACTCGTGTTGATATATTTGATATCAGAAGACACTTGGGTGAGATTCTCTATATATACATGGTGGATACTAAACAAGTTTCCGTTTAATACAATTGTTATTAGCTAACACATTAATGCTTTGGTATAAAACGCGAAAGTGAGTTTTGATACCAAATTATTCACGAGTTTGATACAAAATTGTATCATTTGGACGAAAGTTTAGTACTCTGTTTCATGATTACTCACGTCAAACAAGTGAGAATTCCGATAGTGTGCTGGAACTATGATGTCCGCGAGTCATGTGCCGTTGTGACTGCGGCACAATCAGTGTGACGTCAAAAACTGCAAATATTCCTACCTTTAGCGATATTAAACTAGTTTAAACTTGAAGCATAAATATTACGCTACAGTATCTTCCACTGGTGATTAATGACATATAATGGCGTCACTATATTATGAAGTTCTTCTTTTACAAGGTGAATCTATGTCTTCAGTTAATAATGAGGATGCTTATATCGTGCTGAACTCCGCAACACAAAGGGCCATGCTCAAAGCGCTACACACATTATTACCCTGGTGTAAGGATCAACATCGTTCCTTTTTCATTCTCAACTCCCTTTGGAGTATGCAACATGGCCTGCCAATTAAGGCGCTCGAAGGTTATATGTCACATTGCCTGCACTTCCAAACCAGGTACTCAATTGTACTGCAGTGAGAGTGAACAAAGGCACATTTCGAATAAAGTCGCTTGCCCAAGGTGACAGCATGAGCCTCTCAACTCATGTCTCAGTGTGGGGCAGAGAATCACCCTTCAAACTCTCAGTTTTCATTCAGCAAAGAGGCGGCTAACCCACCCATCCAGCGAGCCACGCCCGTTGTTGCTGAACTTAACTGATAGCGGTCGACTGAGCTATGCACAGGACCACGTGTCACCAATGCATTCTTTAGTTATTTTCTTCCCCCAAATATTACTCAATTCAGTTCTTCCATGATAACCTGTTGCATAGATAACAATTCAACATTGGTTGCATAAACATTTCGTTAATTTATGCAATCAGCGACATTACTTCAAACGTCTGTTCTCTTACAGGACAGATGTCAGTCGCAAATGTAAAACGATGTTCCATTGCCTAAAAAAGTTACTAGTGTTGCATACTTGCGCCGCCAGAGGATTTTGCGAACATTACGAAATATGCTCGATTTGGAACAGAGGTTATGATGCACATCTTGTCGCCATTAGAGTTTCCCACTCAGTGTCACTGTACTCTTGCTCTGCTGCTGTGGGACTGAGAGGATATATTCCTTCCAGCTGTGTACCATGTTAAAAGACTCTAGACACAAAATATAACACTAAACTCGGTCCCGTTTGATAACATGTTTATGAAACGAGTGGATGGTTTGGTATTTTAACGAGCAAAAGCGAGTTAAATACCGATTCCATTGATGTAGTTTGGGTTTATTTTAAGTATTATTATATGAATGGATTTTTTCCATCTTTCTGATTGGTCAACTGGGTCACATGACAGCACTGACGCCAAGCGATCGCGAGAGGTTGATATAACAACCAGACACCTCCGGTGGCTAAAAATAGCTTTGGGAGATCCCGGTCTTGAACTCCGTACTTCGTGTGTAGTACTGTAAATCAATCGATAGGCATCGCTTCTTCTCTGTGACCGTGCCGAAATGGAGTTACGTCCCTTTCATATCAACAATATGGCAGGCGATGGTAAAACGATACAATGTCAAAGAAATAAACTTTTAAATAAAGATTCGCCACTGTTTCTAACTTGCCGCTGAGAAAAAAGCATGTGCGGAACACCACGAGGGCAACAGTCAGTGCTGAGAAGACCATGGAGGCCTCCTAAACGAGAAACGTCGCTGGAATTAGAAGAATTTCGAAGTTGGATAACTGTAAAAAAAACAACCGCCAAGTTTTATCCCACACTGGAGAAATATAGGATACTAAACGATGTCCCGTTTGATAACATGTTTATGAAATGAGTGAATGGTTTGGTATTTTAACACCGATGCCATTCACAAGTTTCATAAACATTTTATCAGACGGGACCGAGTGTTTTATTTTTTACTCAATGATGTAGATAGCGCTGAATTGCAAGAAAATCGTTGTAAGTGGCGCTCACTTGCAAAAAGGTCACCCGCTATTGCAGTCGCGCGGCTAACATTGTGACATCAACCAAAAACGACTATAACGTCACGCGTCGATTATGACTTTACGGCAACATGCGGTGATATCACACATGTGTGTAACCAACTCATTGTTATCTAATGAGTGATCTCACCATGGTTGAGTAATAAATGGTTATACTGAATGACTGCTGACTCTAACTAGATGATCACCGTATTGAATTTAATTAGGATAGGGTTTCTCCAAGTTGGATAACTTGTACCTGATAACTGAATGAATATGTCTAAATGAAATGTATCTGTATTATATACATTATATATTGATACAAATGTATATACCACTCTAACGAGGTGTATAGTTGAGCATTACTTTATTTTTAATGATTGAAGTTTCTTTTCCTCAAATCTAATATATTTCGTATTTTAGTCAATCTGTGAATCCTACCATGGACACCTGGCTACCCCGTCCACAGATACAAAAGACCAACATCTGAAAGGATTTCTACAAGGTCACAATTGTAAGTTCTTCTTTTTCAAACTTGATGAATAACAACACGGTAACTCATTTTCAGAATAAAACACAATTAAACCAAACCGTATAAGTTTATCTTTTAATAATAATAATAATAATCCATAAGGCATATGTTCTAAGCGCTAGCAATAGTAAGACTGAAAGAGGTGTGTTTTTAGTCTGGATTTGAGAGAGTCGAGTGTTGGGGATTGTTTGATGTGGATTGGGAGAGAGTTCCATAAGACAGCAGCAGAATTTTCAAAAGTTCTTTCTCCATAAGATTTTAGCTTGGTTTTAGGCACAGTTAGAAGTTGTTGATCTTGAGTACGTAGTTGTCTGTTGGGTCTGTACTCTGTGATGAGGTCTTTCAGATAAGATGGGGCTAGCTGGTTTAGGCACTTGTAAGTTATTGATGATATCTTAAAGTCAATTCTAGCAGATATAGGCAACCAATATAAGGACTTCAGGACTGGAGTGATGGACTGATGTTTAGATGTGAGAGAGATGATTCTTGCAGCTGTATTTTGAATTCTTTGTAGTCGTTTGAGTTGATCTTGAGTTATTCCGAACAGAAGGCTATTGCAGTAATCGAGACGTGAGAGGATTAAACATCTGACCAGTGTGCTTGCACAATCAGGGGTGATATATTTACGGACTTGACCAATGCAACGGAGGTGGAAGAAATATATTTTGCACAGATAGTTTATGTGATGATCCATTGATAGCTTAGGGTCCAAGAAAACACCAAGATCCTTTACTTTGTTTGCGACGTGAACAGATGAAGGGCCAATTTGGACATGCTCATGTGGTACTGAAGATAACTGTTTATTTGTGCCGATAAACATGTTCTCCGTTTTGTCAGTGTTCAATTTGAGCATGTGTGACGTCATCCAGCTCTGTATATCACCGGAACCATAAGAGCTTCATTAACATATTTTGAGTTAAAACGCTTGACAAGCTGACAGTCGTCAGCAAATGAAAAATTACCTAAACCGTATGTTTCGATCACATTTGGGAGTTCGTTGATGTATAGCAGAAATAACAAGGGTACAAGTACAGACCCTTGCGGAACCCCACAGTCTATGTTTCTCCTCTCAGATACCTCATCTTCAATCACAACACGCTGCGATCTGTTTGTCAGGTAAGATCTAAACCAGTCAAGCGCACTGCCTCCGATACCAACATGTTGTTCTAAGATCACCAGGAGTATTTCATGATCTATGGTATCGAAGGCAGCGCTGAGGTCAAGGAGAATAAGTGAAGCCATGTCACCTGAATCCACAATCTGTCAGAGATCATTGATGACTCGAAGGAGAATAGTTTATGCGAGTGCATGTGCCGATACGCTGCTTGAAACTTGTTGAGGATGTCATAAGTTGCTAGATGTTCTTTCAGGCGCACAGTCACAGCTCTCTCAATGATCTTTGATAGAAAGCTCAGATTTGACACCGGTCGATAGCTTTTGTACTCATTAGCATCCAATGTTGAGTTCTTTAAGAGGGGTCTAACTATGGCATCCTTGAGTACGTCTGGAAATTTACCAGTTTCTAGACTCATGTTGATGATTTGAGTGATAACTGGTAGCAAGATGTCGATATAGTTCACCACCATCTCAGTTGGAACTGAATCCAGCGGACATGTTGTCTTGTTTGCCTCTAGAATTAACTTGTGAGCCTCTAATTCTGTTATTGGCTTAAACGATGACATTGGTTCACCGATGAACATGTTCACAACCTCAACTGGTTCACCACTTTTGAGTTCGTGTAGCTTGTTTCTAATGGTATCAATCTTGTCCATGAAGAAGTTGTTAAACTCTGTCACCAGCGTACTGTTAATGCATCTAACATTATTGTTTGTAATACCCATTAAAAGAGCATCCATAGTTGTTGAAGGTCACATATGCCAAATGTTATAAATGATGTTACACTTTCAAGAAGTACTGACTGTTGCTGAAAATTTCCATTTTGATGATAGTCGATTCAGTAAACCAACGATATAAAGGTAAAAGTCAGTTTTTGATCGAAAACCAGACAATGCACCTCGTGTGGAGCGCGCCAATTAGTCAAACGTAATTTTGGAAACGTATTTACACCAGAAAAACAGACAACTTTGGCTGGATGATGTTTAATAGATCTTATTACTACTGTGCATGTAAATGGGACGTGTAGTTTCGGTTTCTTTACATGTATAATGATGTTCCTCAATTTTGATTAGAAAGTAGTAATTATGATATATTGGCGATGCGAGATGAATATGCAGGTTGAGTGAATTATTTAAACTGAAATCAGCAAATGTCGAATGTTTTTTTGTTTCTATATTGCAATTTTATGTATACTTTTATTTGTCATTTACCTGTATAAAGTCTCTCATGACCCATTTTGGGGTGGCTCTGTACTTTTATATACATATTGTTTCTGTATTTTATTGATCGTGAGGCGAGACAATAATAAAATATATGTTTGTGTCTTTCTGTCTCATACTGTAATGGTACGAATGGGTTTATAACCAGCTGGCACGGTAACGGGACTGATAACTGTTTCCTCTCTCTCTTATGTTTAGACAAGAATCCCAGCTGACTTGATGCACCAGATCGACTCCACTCGTAGAGCTCATAAACTGGCTGAAACGCGGAGCATGAGAAACAATATTGACAACTTTTATGATAATTATGTTTTCTCTTCCACTACTGTTCAGTTAGGGACTCGGTGTGGATCGACGCCACAAATCAGTTGGATGTTGGATTCTGGTTCTGGGCATCGACCAGGGAACGGATGAACTACACGAACTGGGCAACTGGAGAACCGAACCATCAGGACAGCCAGAAGTGTGTGGCTGCTTGGGTTGGGGATGTCACCTGGAGGAGCCGGAATTGTGAAGAAGAGTACGCATTTGTGTGTGAAATTAAAGCACTGTAAGTTTTTAATCAGAAACGTTGTGTTGTTCTCAAGACTTGTTTCAGAAATCTTGCTTTTCGTTGAACTAAAACGTAAATTTTTCATCAACAACCTAAGATTACTTTGAAATCTGAACTCTAATCCATGTCTTTAATGAAGTAAAAGTTCATTAACAATAAGGATGCAGCGGTTATATAACCACACTGACGAGCACAAGAAATGTTACCATATTTCAACAGAGTAAAATCATAAAACTGCTGCAGTCGATTTGAATTTTGTTGGTAGGCACATGTTTTGTTAAGAAGAAGTCACAAACCCATTCAGAGTGTGGTAATTTTAGTTTTATGCCTGTTAAAATACATTTAGGGTACTGACATCGCTTTTCAAAATGTTTTGGCCCGAATGTTTCGAATATAATTTTTTAAATATATGTACATAATTACATAAACGGATAATATTTTTTAAATTCAAATATTAATCACTGATCGATTGGCATATGTTTTAGTTTGTCTGGTGATCATTCTTTTACACGTGAGTTTATGATGCCATTAGTACATACGCCTTTATGCGCTGTGTAACAGGTTTGAGGTCCGTTCTATGAGCAGGAAACTGACAAAAGAGCTCATAGAAAGAGTTCATACAACGGAAAACATGTAACTTAACTGACATGGAAATACTTATATTCCTGGCGATCTACAGTTAAACAGTTTTAAATCTTATTTTAACCAAAGCATTTCTATCGAAATTTAAATGAGAACGTATTGGAATCAAGCATCTCCAGGGGGTAGATTTCGAAGCTCTCTTAGTCCTAAGATAGTCGTAAGTACCATACAATCACATAGGGCTAAGAGAGGTTCGAAAATCATGGCCCAGCAATGTGAGAGGGGTATAATTCTGTATCTGTAGCAGAACTCGTCAAAATGTGACCCTTTGGTACAACGATGTTGTGGGAGTAAAACAAAGCCATCTCATTATCAACACATACACATTTAATACTCATTTGAATTGTTTTAATAGTCTGATTTATCGTATTAGACTTCCATTTATAAGCTTATGGTTATGGTCGTATGATTTCAGAATTTTAATTCCGTAAATATATGTATGATTCTATGGCAATATTTTATGATAATCGTAATTCGGGTTATGAACTATATGTAATTTGATACAGCTGTAACGACATCATTGATTTTCTTTCTAATTTGGTATAGTTCCGGGATTCATTTAGCCAACATATGTCACAAAAAGATCCTGCCGTATATCAGTAGCGAATAAACACAGGGCTAGCCTTTCAGTGCAGTACGTCTTTACATCAAAGTATGATACCAGGACATTGTTGTGTTCAGTAAGAACCTTCAGTGACACGTTCAACATTGAAGGGCGGATATGAACAACTGGAATGGTCAGAGGTGACTTTATCATCCAAAACTGTGTTCCACAGGAGATATTGATTGTGTGAGATCAAGCGATATTTCCTAGAAGATACCGTTTTGGCAGTAGATTTTGCACAATGCCCTGTCACCGTCAACCACATGACAGCACAATGCGTGTACATCATCGAGTAATGACATCACAATGCAATTACGTCATAAACATGATGACGTCACAATACTATTACATCACCTCAAATGGCAGAGCTGTACTCAGGCTACTCAGAGATACACACTATTTTCATTAAAACGTAATAAGAATGATTTTGGATGATAAATAAAATCTCACCCTCGTGTCTTCTGATATCAAATATATCAACACTCGTTGATAAACATAAATTTGTTTTCATCCTTTTTCAGCACTGGTCATCCACATGGATCTATTATTGGGTAGCGGAATGCCGTAACGCCGTAACGCCGTAACGCTGTAACGCCGTAACGCCGTTTGCCGTTGGTCCTTGGGAACACATACTACTGAGGACAAATGTTACACTGCCTTTCATTCTGTAAGTCTTCCATTTGTATTACATATTAAAATCTTTCCTACGGTTTTATATTTTATTGTGACGTAAAAAGATAGTTGGAATACATGCCACTCAATGGACTCATGTCCTTGTCCACCAGACGAATTGTATCAAGCAAAGACAATTGTCACTGGCGAAAAATGTCAATTTAATGATTCATAGAGAATCCAAACCAAGTATCTTCTGATATCAAATATAGCAACACAAGTTGATAAAAGTAACCAATGTCCGAACTGTTTTTATCTTACTTGATTCAATTTAACTGAAGCACCTTCAACTCGAAAAAAAACTTACATATTTCAAGTTTCCCGAGACCCTGAGTAAGTGGCACCCTCGGTTACCCAGGGTTTGTTCCGATAAAATAGAGAGAACATATATAAAACCCTGGGAAACCGAGGATGGGTTACTCAGTACAGCTCTATAACTCAATACTATGTTATTGAAAACACAAGCACTTAACAAGATCTTGAGTTCAACATTAATGTGAGGAACATTGCACTCAATCTGTCATTGAACAAATATATTATTCATTTAATTATCCCAATCACCGGTGACTGAAGGCTGTGCAGTTTCTAAAATAAATTTAAAATGTATCTAGTGGGGCACTGTGTACTATGTTGAATTGTGGAAATGCATAATTTCATGTATTGTTCATTCTTCTACTAGAACAATTCCATGAATACACGGAAAAAAGCTATTGGTAACCACTTCTGGGTTGAAAATAAAAACGCGTTTGTGCCTTTACTTCAAGAATGGACAAATAGCCGTCTAGATACATTATGAGAACATCACGAAAATGTTATTATTAGGAGGATAATAATAGTTTAATTAAAATAAATTCGTTGTTACATTCAATAATAGTTAAATCGTATACATGTACATATATTCATATTATTTATATGAAGTATTCACGTTCAACGAATTAACACGGATAAAAAAACATGGAACAAATATTTGAATTTCTTTATTCTCCAAATGTTCAGAAACGTTCTGAAGATGTTGTTTCTGAGCACATCTTTTCATCTGATTCAGTTTCATTGAAACGCTATTTCTGCAGAAATGAAGGAATTGATTGTTTATATTTCTCGTTGCAGTAGACATGAAGCTAGGTTACTGATCGAGTACAGCTTTTTGGTACAGACGCCACATTGACGCATATGTCCTACAGTTTAAAGCAATATTTAAAGGCGCAGTACCATGCTTTTTGTATATCAACTTTTCTCACATGTACCATTTATTGTCAAAGTTTATACAATATATCGTTACGTCAGAGGATAAAACATTTCACATTACATTACATAACAATACACCATTACAAGACCCGATAAGCCGTATCCACAGAAAACGGTTATCCGTATTGGACGAAAATGGTATGACGTATAAAGCGACAGTATTGTTGAACTCTTTATTATGAAAGGTAGATTTGTAGGTCTCTTGCATCTTCCCATGGCAAGGTGAAAACGTAAAGAAATAAATTCTATGCATTTTTTACCTTGCCCTCAACAGCCCAATGAGGATGCTTATATCGTGCTGAACTCCGCAACACAAAGGGCCATGCTCAAAGCGCTACACACATTATTACCCTGGTGTAAGGATCAACATCGTTCCTTTTTCATTCTCAACTCCCTTTGGAGTATGCAACATGGCCTGCCAATTAAGGCGCTCGAAGGTTATATGTCACATTGCCTGCACTTCCAAACCAGGTACTCAATTGTACTGCAGTGAGAGTGAACAAAGGCACATTTCGAATAAAGTCGCTTGCCCAAGGTGACAGCATGAGCCTCTCAACTCATGTCTCAGTGTGGGGCAGAGAATCACCCTTCAAACTCTCAGTTTTCATTCAGCAAAGAGGCGGCTAACCCACCCATCCAGCGAGCCACGCCCGTTGTTGCTGAACTTAACTGATAGCGGTCGACTGAGCTATGCACAGGACCACGTGTCACCAATGCATTCTTTAGTTATTTTCTTCCCCCAAATATTACTCAATTCAGTTCTTCCATGATAACCTGTTGCATAGATAACAATTCAACATTGGTTGCATAAACATTTCGTTAATTTATGCAATCAGCGACATTACTTCAAACGTCTGTTCTCTTACAGGACAGATGTCAGTCGCAAATGTAAAACGATGTTCCATTGCCTAAAAAAGTTACTAGTGTTGCATACTTGCGCCGCCAGAGGATTTTGCGAACATTACGAAATATGCTCGATTTGGAACAGAGGTTATGATGCACATCTTGTCGCCATTAGAGTTTCCCACTCAGTGTCACTGTACTCTTGCTCTGCTGCTGTGGGACTGAGAGGATATATTCCTTCCAGCTGTGTACCATGTTAAAAGACTCTAGACACAAAATATAACACTAAACTCGGTCCCGTTTGATAACATGTTTATGAAACGAGTGGATGGTTTGGTATTTTAACGAGCAAAAGCGAGTTAAATACCGATTCCATTGATGTAGTTTGGGTTTATTTTAAGTATTATTATATGAATGGATTTTTTCCATCTTTCTGATTGGTCAACTGGGTCACATGACAGCACTGACGCCAAGCGATCGCGAGAGGTTGATATAACAACCAGACACCTCCGGTGGCTAAAAATAGCTTTGGGAGATCCCGGTCTTGAACTCCGTACTTCGTGTGTAGTACTGTAAATCAATCGATAGGCATCGCTTCTTCTCTGTGACCGTGCCGAAATGGAGTTACGTCCCTTTCATATCAACAATATGGCAGGCGATGGTAAAACGATACAATGTCAAAGAAATAAACTTTTAAATAAAGATTCGCCACTGTTTCTAACTTGCCGCTGAGAAAAAAGCATGTGCGGAACACCACGAGGGCAACAGTCAGTGCTGAGAAGACCATGGAGGCCTCCTAAACGAGAAACGTCGCTGGAATTAGAAGAATTTCGAAGTTGGATAACTGTAAAAAAAACAACCGCCAAGTTTTATCCCACACTGGAGAAATATAGAATACTAAACGATGTCCCGTTTGATAACATGTTTATGAAATGAGTGAATGGTTTGGTATTTTAACACCGATGCCATTCACAAGTTTCATAAACATTTTATCAGACGGGACCGAGTGTTTTATTTTTTACTCAATGATGTAGATAGCGCTGAATTGCAAGAAAATCGTTGTAAGTGGCGCTCACTTGCAAAAAGGTCACCCGCTATTGCAGTCGCGCGGCTAACATTGTGACATCAACCAAAAACGACTATAACGTCACGCGTCGATTATGACTTTACGGCAACATGCGGTGATATCACACATGTGTGTAACCAACTCATTGTTATCTAATGAGTGATCTCACCATGGTTGAGTAATAAATGGTTATACTGAATGACTGCTGACTCTAACTAGATGATCACCGTATTGAATTTAATTAGGATAGGGTTTCTCCAAGTTGGATAACTTGTACCTGATAACTGAATGAATATGTCTAAATGAAATGTATCTGTATTATATACATTATATATTGATACAAATGTATATACCACTCTAACGAGGTGTATAGTTGAGCATTACTTTATTTTTAATGATTGAAGTTTCTTTTCCTCAAATCTAATATATTTCGTATTTTAGTCAATCTGTGAATCCTACCATGGACACCTGGCTACCCCGTCCACAGATACAAAAGACCAACATCTGAAAGGATTTCTACAAGGTCACAATTGTAAGTTCTTCTTTTTCAAACTTGATGAATAACAACACGGTAACTCATTTTCAGAATAAAACACAATTAAACCAAACCGTATAAGTTTATCTTTTAATAATAATAATAATAATCCATAAGGCATATGTTCTAAGCGCTAGCAATAGTAAGACTGAAAGAGGTGTGTTTTTAGTCTGGATTTGAGAGAGTCGAGTGTTGGGGATTGTTTGATGTGGATTGGGAGAGAGTTCCATAAGACAGCAGCAGAATTTTCAAAAGTTCTTTCTCCATAAGATTTTAGCTTGGTTTTAGGCACAGTTAGAAGTTGTTGATCTTGAGTACGTAGTTGTCTGTTGGGTCTGTACTCTGTGATGAGGTCTTTCAGATAAGATGGGGCTAGCTGGTTTAGGCACTTGTAAGTTATTGATGATATCTTAAAGTCAATTCTAGCAGATATAGGCAACCAATATAAGGACTTCAGGACTGGAGTGATGGACTGATGTTTAGATGTGAGAGAGATGATTCTTGCAGCTGTATTTTGAATTCTTTGTAGTCGTTTGAGTTGATCTTGAGTTATTCCGAACAGAAGGCTATTGCAGTAATCGAGACGTGAGAGGATTAAACATCTGACCAGTGTGCTTGCACAATCAGGGGTGATATATTTACGGACTTGACCAATGCAACGGAGGTGGAAGAAATATATTTTGCACAGATAGTTTATGTGATGATCCATTGATAGCTTAGGGTCCAAGAAAACACCAAGATCCTTTACTTTGTTTGCGACGTGAACAGATGAAGGGCCAATTTGGACATGCTCATGTGGTACTGAAGATAACTGTTTATTTGTGCCGATAAACATGTTCTCCGTTTTGTCAGTGTTCAATTTGAGCATGTGTGACGTCATCCAGCTCTGTATATCACCGGAACCATAAGAGCTTCATTAACATATTTTGAGTTAAAACGCTTGACAAGCTGACAGTCGTCAGCAAATGAAAAATTACCTAAACCGTATGTTTCGATCACATTTGGGAGTTCGTTGATGTATAGCAGAAATAACAAGGGTACAAGTACAGACCCTTGCGGAACCCCACAGTCTATGTTTCTCCTCTCAGATACCTCATCTTCAATCACAACACGCTGCGATCTGTTTGTCAGGTAAGATCTAAACCAGTCAAGCGCACTGCCTCCGATACCAACATGTTGTTCTAAGATCACCAGGAGTATTTCATGATCTATGGTATCGAAGGCAGCGCTGAGGTCAAGGAGAATAAGTGAAGCCATGTCACCTGAATCCACAATCTGTCAGAGATCATTGATGACTCGAAGGAGAATAGTTTATGCGAGTGCATGTGCCGATACGCTGCTTGAAACTTGTTGAGGATGTCATAAGTTGCTAGATGTTCTTTCAGGCGCACAGTCACAGCTCTCTCAATGATCTTTGATAGAAAGCTCAGATTTGACACCGGTCGATAGCTTTTGTACTCATTAGCATCCAATGTTGAGTTCTTTAAGAGGGGTCTAACTATGGCATCCTTGAGTACGTCTGGAAATTTACCAGTTTCTAGACTCATGTTGATGATTTGAGTGATAACTGGTAGCAAGATGTCGATATAGTTCACCACCATCTCAGTTGGAACTGAATCCAGCGGACATGTTGTCTTGTTTGCCTCTAGAATTAACTTGTGAGCCTCTAATTCTGTTATTGGCTTAAACGATGACATTGGTTCACCGATGAACATGTTCACAACCTCAACTGGTTCACCACTTTTGAGTTCGTGTAGCTTGTTTCTAATGGTATCAATCTTGTCCATGAAGAAGTTGTTAAACTCTGTCACCAGCGTACTGTTAATGCATCTAACATTATTGTTTGTAATACCCATTAAAAGAGCATCCATAGTTGTTGAAGGTCACATATGCCAAATGTTATAAATGATGTTACACTTTCAAGAAGTACTGACTGTTGCTGAAAATTTCCATTTTGATGATAGTCGATTCAGTAAACCAACGATATAAAGGTAAAAGTCAGTTTTTGATCGAAAACCAGACAATGCACCTCGTGTGGAGCGCGCCAATTAGTCAAACGTAATTTTGGAAACGTATTTACACCAGAAAAACAGACAACTTTGGCTGGATGATGTTTAATAGATCTTATTACTACTGTGCATGTAAATGGGACGTGTAGTTTCGGTTTCTTTACATGTATAATGATGTTCCTCAATTTTGATTAGAAAGTAGTAATTATGATATATTGGCGATGCGAGATGAATATGCAGGTTGAGTGAATTATTTAAACTGAAATCAGCAAATGTCGAATGTTTTTTTGTTTCTATATTGCAATTTTATGTATACTTTTATTTGTCATTTACCTGTATAAAGTCTCTCATGACCCATTTTGGGGTGGCTCTGTACTTTTATATACATATTGTTTCTGTATTTTATTGATCGTGAGGCGAGACAATAATAAAATATATGTTTGTGTCTTTCTGTCTCATACTGTAATGGTACGAATGGGTTTATAACCAGCTGGCACGGTAACGGGACTGATAACTGTTTCCTCTCTCTCTTATGTTTAGACAAGAATCCCAGCTGACTTGATGCACCAGATCGACTCCACTCGTAGAGCTCATAAACTGGCTGAAACGCGGAGCATGAGAAACAATATTGACAACTTTTATGATAATTATGTTTTCTCTTCCACTACTGTTCAGTTAGGGACTCGGTGTGGATCGACGCCACAAATCAGTTGGATGTTGGATTCTGGTTCTGGGCATCGACCAGGGAACGGATGAACTACACGAACTGGGCAACTGGAGAACCGAACCATCAGGACAGCCAGAAGTGTGTGGCTGCTTGGGTTGGGGATGTCACCTGGAGGAGCCGGAATTGTGAAGAAGAGTACGCATTTGTGTGTGAAATTAAAGCACTGTAAGTTTTTAATCAGAAACGTTGTGTTGTTCTCAAGACTTGTTTTAGAAATCTTGCTTTTCGTTGAACTAAAACGTAAATTTTTCATCAACAACCTAAGATTACTTTGAAATCTGAACTCTAATCCATGTCTTTAATGAAGTAAAAGTTCATTAACAATAAGGATGCAGCGGTTATATAACCACACTGACGAGCACAAGAAATGTTACCATATTTCAACAGAGTAAAATCATAAAACTGCTGCAGTCGATTTGAATTTTGTTGGTAGGCACATGTTTTGTTAAGAAGAAGTCACAAACCCATTCAGAGTGTGGTAATTTTAGTTTTATGCCTGTTAAAATACATTTAGGGTACTGACATCGCTTTTCAAAATGTTTTGGCCCGAATGTTTCGAATATAATTTTTTAAATATATGTACATAATTACATAAACGGATAATATTTTTTAAATTCAAATATTAATCACTGATCGATTGGCATATGTTTTAGTTTGTCTGGTGATCATTCTTTTACACGTGAGTTTATGATGCCATTAGTACATACGCCTTTATGCGCTGTGTAACAGGTTTGAGGTCCGTTCTATGAGCAGGAAACTGACAAAAGAGCTCATAGAAAGAGTTCATACAACGGAAAACATGTAACTTAACTGACATGGAAATACTTATATTCCTGGCGATCTACAGTTAAACAGTTTTAAATCTTATTTTAACCAAAGCATTTCTATCGAAATTTAAATGAGAACGTATTGGAATCAAGCATCTCCAGGGGGTAGATTTCGAAGCTCTCTTAGTCCTAAGATAGTCGTAAGTACCATACAATCACATAGGGCTAAGAGAGGTTCGAAAATCATGGCCCAGCAATGTGAGAGGGGTATAATTCTGTATCTGTAGCAGAACTCGTCAAAATGTGACCCTTTGGTACAACGATGTTGTGGGAGTAAAACAAAGCCATCTCATTATCAACACATACACATTTAATACTCATTTGAATTGTTTTAATAGTCTGATTTATCGTATTAGACTTCCATTTATAAGCTTATGGTTATGGTCGTATGATTTCAGAATTTTAATTCCGTAAATATATGTATGATTCTATGGCAATATTTTATGATAATCGTAATTCGGGTTATGAACTATATGTAATTTGATACAGCTGTAACGACATCATTGATTTTCTTTCTAATTTGGTATAGTTCCGGGATTCATTTAGCCAACATATGTCACAAAAAGATCCTGCCGTATATCAGTAGCGAATAAACACAGGGCTAGCCTTTCAGTGCAGTACGTCTTTACATCAAAGTATGATACCAGGACATTGTTGTGTTCAGTAAGAACCTTCAGTGACACGTTCAACATTGAAGGGCGGATATGAACAACTGGAATGGTCAGAGGTGACTTTATCATCCAAAACTGTGTTCCACAGGAGATATTGATTGTGTGAGATCAAGCGATATTTCCTAGAAGATACCGTTTTGGCAGTAGATTTTGCACAATGCCCTGTCACCGTCAACCACATGACAGCACAATGCGTGTACATCATCGAGTAATGACATCACAATGCAATTACGTCATAAACATGATGACGTCACAATACTATTACATCACCTCAAATGGCAGAGCTGTACTCAGGCTACTCAGAGATACACACTATTTTCATTAAAACGTAATAAGAATGATTTTGGATGATAAATAAAATCTCACCCTCGTGTCTTCTGATATCAAATATATCAACACTCGTTGATAAACATAAATTTGTTTTCATCCTTTTTCAGCACTGGTCATCCACATGGATCTATTATTGGGTAGCGGAATGCCGTAACGCCGTAACGCCGTAACGCTGTAACGCCGTAACGCCGTTTGCCGTTGGTCCTTGGGAACACATACTACTGAGGACAAATGTTACACTGCCTTTCATTCTGTAAGTCTTCCATTTGTATTACATATTAAAATCTTTCCTACGGTTTTATATTTTATTGTGACGTAAAAAGATAGTTGGAATACATGCCACTCAATGGACTCATGTCCTTGTCCACCAGACGAATTGTATCAAGCAAAGACAATTGTCACTGGCGAAAAATGTCAATTTAATGATTCATAGAGAATCCAAACCAAGTATCTTCTGATATCAAATATAGCAACACAAGTTGATAAAAGTAACCAATGTCCGAACTGTTTTTATCTTACTTGATTCAATTTAACTGAAGCACCTTCAACTCGAAAAAAAACTTACATATTTCAAGTTTCCCGAGACCCTGAGTAAGTGGCACCCTCGGTTACCCAGGGTTTGTTCCGATAAAATAGAGAGAACATATATAAAACCCTGGGAAACCGAGGATGGGTTACTCAGTACAGCTCTATAACTCAATACTATGTTATTGAAAACACAAGCACTTAACAAGATCTTGAGTTCAACATTAATGTGAGGAACATTGCACTCAATCTGTCATTGAACAAATATATTATTCATTTAATTATCCCAATCACCGGTGACTGAAGGCTGTGCAGTTTCTAAAATAAATTTAAAATGTATCTAGTGGGGCACTGTGTACTATGTTGAATTGTGGAAATGCATAATTTCATGTATTGTTCATTCTTCTACTAGAACAATTCCATGAATACACGGAAAAAAGCTATTGGTAACCACTTCTGGGTTGAAAATAAAAACGCGTTTGTGCCTTTACTTCAAGAATGGACAAATAGCCGTCTAGATACATTATGAGAACATCACGAAAATGTTATTATTAGGAGGATAATAATAGTTTAATTAAAATAAATTCGTTGTTACATTCAATAATAGTTAAATCGTATACATGTACATATATTCATATTATTTATATGAAGTATTCACGTTCAACGAATTAACACGGATAAAAAAACATGGAACAAATATTTGAATTTCTTTATTCTCCAAATGTTCAGAAACGTTCTGAAGATGTTGTTTCTGAGCACATCTTTTCATCTGATTCAGTTTCATTGAAACGCTATTTCTGCAGAAATGAAGGAATTGATTGTTTATATTTCTCGTTGCAGTAGACATGAAGCTAGGTTACTGATCGAGTACAGCTTTTTGGTACAGACGCCACATTGACGCATATGTCCTACAGTTTAAAGCAATATTTAAAGGCGCAGTACCATGCTTTTTGTATATCAACTTTTCTCACATGTACCATTTATTGTCAAAGTTTATACAATATATCGTTACGTCAGAGGATAAAACATTTCACATTACATTACATAACAATACACCATTACAAGACCCGATAAGCCGTATCCACAGAAAACGGTTATCCGTATTGGACGAAAATGGTATGACGTATAAAGCGACAGTATTGTTGAACTCTTTATTATGAAAGGTAGATTTGTAGGTCTCTTGCATCTTCCCATGGCAAGGTGAAAACGTATAGAAATAAATTCTATGCATTTTTTACCTTGCCCTCAACAGCCCAGATAACAGTGTAACGAAGCAGCGACATCTATTGTGATCACGAGTTATGCCCCTTACCAGCTGCTTACATAAAGCCAATGAAATCACCGTTTACATTCGGTACTGCAGAAGCGATAATTCTAAAATTGTTTTTTTTAGAAACATACGTTGGGTAAACGTTTCTTCTTGTACATTGCAATACTCGTCGTATAGTACTTAAATACATGAACATATATCATCATAAACATGCTTATTAAATAAGAAGACCAAATGCGAGCCAGGAAGTGTTATTAGTTGATTGTTAAGTTTATAACGGAGACATATGTAGTTCATATGCAAATGAGAAATACCCACGTTCAAACAAAGTTAAAAGATTTGAATACAAATCGTCGCGTTGAATAAGAATATTTCAATTAGTAGCGTGCTAATTGTAACATTTATAAATAAGAGTTATTAAGAGTTATAGGCACAGTTTATCAAGCAAGAAATCAAATCACAATTGAGATTGTTAAATCGAAATACCATGATGCCACACGCGTTATTTTGTATTTTGTAAAAAAAGATAGTGTGAAATCATTAAAGATTAGTTTCATTCAAACTCAACACTTGATTTGTTCGATTTCGGAGTGAATAACATGTGCTAGTTATTTTTTTTAGCTTATATGACTTTTTAAAAACTATGACAACCAACTAAATTGAATCACTCAACGTACTTCCATCTGCAGTGTTGTGAAATTAACAAACGATACCTGATAACATGCGCAAAATCATACGCAAAATTTATGAATATATCCAGTTTGGCAGTTATCAAACAGTAACATCGTAACAGTGGGTCCACTCCATGTGCCAACTTTATGGCTTTTGAAGCTGTCCGCTTCGACGTTTTGATTATCGATTACAGGTTTATGAAAGCGAATTGTAATTATTTTATTGCATCAATTGAAAGTTTATACAAGTCCGGCACTGATCAAAATACTGTCAAAAAGTGTGCTACAGTTTGCGATCCAAAATAAGCGGAGAAATTGGACGAATTAGAAAAGGTGTTTTCCAGTCTAAATATAGAAGTTCATATTGCAAGTTTTCTTCTGATTGGCCTATCGGATTAGCCTGCAGTACGCTAAAATCTTAGCGCAGAAAAAGCGGGCCGTGAGGTCAAGGGCGGAGGGAGATGATTTGAAAATCTTTTCGTTACGCCCGTGACGTTGTGAAGATGGGTCTCTTGTGATGTTGAGAGTTCAGACAGCAATATGATTGAACATTTCATCATATTTAAAACCATACTCTAGGCGTTAGGTATCGCTGGATATCAGTCAGGTTACTTGAACTACCTTCGAGCGGCCTTTTAATGTGAAAAATAAAATGGCTGCTCACTGGGAAACTATTATGTGTATACATTTGTTAGTTGTTATCACAACTAATAAATCTCTATAGGATAATGATAGTTTATGTCATTTATATTTACTTTAGAGGATAACACATCTTATTACACATACACATACCGTAGTGGTAATAACGGTGTTGCGTATAAAGCAAAAATTGCATGGCGGCCATGAAATGTGAACACTTATTATTATTTCGAGTTACAAAAAAACGATTCCCATTGCAGGGTTACTATTGCTGACATAATTTTTCAAATACATTTATTTAACTTATTTAAGGGAATAAAACGAGTTACTGACCCTTTAATAATGTGACAAGTGCGGTAAAGTCATGAGGAAATGTACAACGAACCATCTACCGTTCCGCTTTCCAGGAGAAGACAAATAGATAAGTCATGAGGAAATGTACAACGAAACATCTACCGTTCCGCTTTCCAGGAGAAGACAAATAGATAAGTCATGAGGAAATGTCCAACGAAACATCTACCGTTCCGCTTTCCAGGAGAAGACAAATAGATAAGTCATGAGGAAATGTACAGCGAAACATCTACCGTTCCGCTTTCCAGGAGAAGACAAATAGATAAGTCATGAGGAAATGTACAACGAAACATCTACCATTCCGCTTTCCAGGAGAAGACAAATAGATAAGTCATGAGGAAATGTACAACGAAACATCTACCGTTCCGCTTTCCAGGAGAAGACAAATAGATAAGTCATGAGGAAATGTACAGCGAAACATCTACCGTTCCGCTTTCCAGGAGAAGACAAATAGATAAGTCATGAGGAAATGTACAGCGAAACATCTACCGTTCCGCTTTCCAGGAGAAGACAAATAGATAAGTTATGAGGAAATGTACAGCGAAACATCTACCGTTCCACTTTCCAGGAGAAGACAAATAGATAAGTCATGAGGAAATGTACAGCGAAACATCTACCGTTCCGCTTTCCAGGAGAAGACAAATAGATAAGTCATGAGGAAATGTACAGCGAAACATCTACCGTTCTGCTTTCCAGGAGAAGACAAATAGATAAGCTAGTCATATTTTAAAAAAATGTATCACAACAGACTGCCCGACTACTTAAACGAACTTGTTCCTAATTTTGTCTTTCAAGCCAGTAGTTATCCGTTACGAAATGCATCACATTTGCAAACTTTACCATGCCGTACAGTTTCAAATGACAATTCCTTCCTACCGGATACGCTAAGGCTTTGGCATGCCTTACCACATAACATTAAATCACTCACAGACCTAAATGAATTCAAATCTTCCTTACTCCACTTTGATCAAAATTCAGGTTCAAGACGTTGTCAAATCCTTCACTGTCGCCTTCGGTTGGGATGTAGCGATCTCAATGCTGACAAATTCAACAGACAGTCATATATCAGATACATCAGAATGTTGTTGTGGGCACGTCACTGAGGATGTACTCCATTACTTCTTCGCGTGTTCCAGGTTCGACTCGATAAGAGCAATCATATTTTATTATACAAATTGTTTACAAATGGATAACCAACTATTTGATTTTTGTTACGCAATCTGAAATTTAAAAATCAGTATATGAATATATAATCGAAACGAAACGTTTTGACTAAGCAAACGACCGAGAAATGCTTACTATTTCTGTCTGCACATATCATAAATGTATCAAACCATCATGTCCTAAACCTGCTTATTGGCATGATTATTTCATTCGGTATCTCGTTCGTTGTTAATAAGTTGTTTCCCATGTCCTGATAACGTTTCATATACATGTATATACGTATGTAGACTTGGGCGGTCTTAACATAAGTTCAACTGAGCTTGTTGACCAATCCGATTCATGTATCGTTTCATGAAATTAATATGTTTAAACCACAAGTAACTCAATGTCCCTTCAGCACTCAAACTCGATATATGTAACTAGGAGCACGTCTCTTACAAATTAACTATACTAACTTCTAACTAATAACTAATTTCTGTCTATAACGTTGCTATTTTTCGGTAAATTGTTTCTCTGTAAGAACCAACGTGATCATTCGTTCTAAAATATATTAAATTCATTCTTACATTGTATAAGCTGTCTGTTAAATACTATGTCAAAATACAAAAAACAACTTGGTGCATATTTTATAGACACATGAACAACCCTAACACTAGATAGAACAGATTTTACAGATGAACTAGATTTTCATGGCCTTGGAGATGTCCTGAGATACAACTGGTGACAACAGATTCAAAACTGACCAAGTCGCAATATAGATCAGATGTTCAAGAACAATTTCTGATAACGTCCTATAATTCACAAAGAAAACCAACTTCCAGATAATATAAGAAATAATAATGTCGATATTTATAATGCACTACCTCAAGGTATAAACACCTGCTCATGACGCAACCACATATTACCCCTGGTGGTCGTTGCATGAAACAACCTTAACACTAAAGTTAACCTTAGTGCCATCTTTTAACATTGCACTAAGGCTACCTTAGTGACTTAAGGTCACCTTAGAGTTTCGTGCAACGGCGCCCTGGTCAATAAGTACAGAACACTCCCTGAGGAGTATGCAACCGGTCGCGTGTCCGGCTTAAGGTTCAAATCAGACTACCATTGCATCATCCCAGGTACCCATTTACTGCTGGGTGGACAGAGGCACAGTTCGAACTAAGCCACTTACTCAGGGTGACACCGCAAGTGTCTCAACTCATGTCTAAGTGTGGGGCAGCGAATGACCCTTCAAACTCTCAGTTTATCCAGCAATATAGCGGTTAACCCAACCATGCGGTGAGCCGCGCCGATCGTTGCTGAACTTCACTAATAGGGGTCAACTGAGCTATGCACAGAACCACCTGCCATCACCAGATAACCTTCACAGCTGGCAAAATCTACCATACCAAAGCTGAGAAAAATGTGCTGACAATATGAAGTTATCTCGAAAAAAATATTCATAAGTATTATTTAAATTCACTCAGTGAAAAGTAAAGAAAGTAAATATAAAAAAACCTGAGTTCATGTTAATAGTTCAACATCGAATCTTTAAATCTTATTTTTACCATTTCTTTCATTTTCGATTTAATAATACACTCCTTTCAATTCAATAGTTCAATACTTCTATAGTTAAAGAATAAATGGACTTTTAATGGACCATTTTTTAATAGTAGTTATTGTTCATTTCTACATATAAAGTGAGAATTATTTCTGTTTCGTTCAGGTGAACAAGAAAATTTTCTCTTTATGTAACTATTTAATCTGTCTTCTTGATAAGAGTTCTTGATCCAAGTTCTAGGACATCTGGTTTCCTAGCCACCATTACCATTGAAGAGAACACAGCAATGAATGTTCTTCCGACAGTTTCTGTCATTGTTCTACTTTGTTCATCAATATGTGTCGGTGAGTGTTTGAATATAACAAGTGTGCTCGTTCAAAAGAAATAACATCTGCTGATGTAGCTTGCTGTTTATTTCTTAAAACTCTATTTATATGTATTTGTTACACAGTCAACAGTATAATGTCAGTTGTTGTAAATGCAATATATACATTGCAGTCGCTTATTTCCGCCCACACAAATACCGCATCACTTATGTGTTGCCACGCCAAAACGTAGTACATTTAATTTCTTGTTCTAACATGCTGTATTAACCTAACTTTCAATCAAACTACAAATAGAATTCACGTTGTAAGGTTTTTAAAAAGTTTTATAAAGAAGAAAGCATGTGATAGCAGAGTCATAATTGCTAAATGATAAAGTATAACGTACTTGCAAGTTATTTAGTATAATCTAATGTATAATCTATTATTCAGCTCTCGTTTTTATGAGAATGTATACTGGTCACTTGTTTAATCCAATCAGCAGAGAGTATATCGCTTAAATTGCAAAGTCTGAATTATTTGGATTTACATTCGATACAAACCCATGTAAATGTGGCTACACTTGTTTCATAAACCAGATTTGTCTATAAAAGTATGAGTTTACTATGTAAGATGGAAGTGTACGAAAGGACGTTTTTTATATAACAAACATAATTCTGTGGATTAATAAATTATCCGCACTTGTTGTTTCTCAAAGATAGTCTTATCTTGTCCAATTCATATTATGTATATGCTGACTCAGGTGAATTTCGAAATACTTGTCATGTAAAACTTACCTATTCAACAAATGCTTACTGTACTAAGTATGTAGTTGTCTTTTAAAGACTTTTTTTATAATTGAAATAAAAATATGTCGATTACTGAATTACTGAATCTAAAATGTTTACTCAACAAAGTATTATATATAGAGAATACTACACGAGGTCTCATTAGATACGAATTAAACGAAACGAGTGTCCTTCCGACGGTATCTGACCCAGTGAAAACGAGGTCAGATACCATAAGAAGGTCAAGAGTTTCGTATAACTAGTATCTAATGAGACCGAGTGTGGTATTTTATTTATTACACACGTTTTTACACGCGGATTCGTCACACTGCTTAATTTTATTACCTGTCATATGGGAAACAATTCCACGTAACCGAAACCGGTTTAAATTACCGAGTGCGTAATGATTGACGTAAACTGCGCTAGAGCTGACCCGAACGCTTATTTGCAACTCCTATTGCGTATACCTACGACGAAATAATGTAGTTCATTAGATTCAGTTGAATAAATCAAAAGTGGACTGTAAAAATGAACAAAAAGATTTACGCAAATGAACTGTATTTGTTATGTTATGTTGTGCAAGGTATTATTTTAAATGCAAACATTCACATTAATCATATAGTCAACTCGCCTCGCCTCGCCTCGCAGTCGGTCGGGATGTCATTAGATATTACAATTTCCAAGTTTTATATACAATCTACTGAAAGAATCAATCAATAAAGTGCCAAGGTTTGAGGTTAGGATGAACAGCAACAACCGACGCGTTATGACTGTAATCGTGGCCTAGAGAGAACAGTCGGACAGTGACGGTGTCGACTCGGCCTGATGTCAACATCGAAGGGCAAGGTCAACGCAGAGTGAATATGTTTGACTTTGACTAGTAGCAAGTACCATTGCAAGCTCTTCATTACGTTCTTGGTGATGTTTACATGATGTTTGTGCATTTGACATTCGCCGCATTGGAAACCTTTTGACATCGACAATGAAGAGATGTGTCCGATTTCCATACAACCCTTGAACTGTAAGTAAATACGGCGCGTTTGCCGATAGTTACAGCTATTCGCGATATCAATGCTGCATACTGGCCAAATGTGGAACATTCTAAAAGCATTCACAATCTATGTTGACTCATATATCTAGCATATAAAGTTGTGAACATGAAATGTTACGTGTTTGTTTTAATTCAAAAGTAGTTCCGTTTCAACTTGACCCTAACTGAGAGGTCATTGGTTATCCAATCATATGGTTGGAATGCAGGGTCACTTCGTTACGACACAGGTCAACGTGATACGACACACGTGTGACGTACGAGATTAGTATGTCACTAGTACGTTCACCACGTGTGTAATAAAGTGTAGTTCTGTACACTAGTATATTTCTTACAAAAGGCGTCATGTTCTATCAGAGAATACATTTAAGACACTTTGATATGGATAATTCATTCTTGGAAATATACATCTTTACACCATTGTTTTAACTATTGAAGAATGTAATGTGTCGTTGTTGATGTTTTAGTTCATCGATACATAATAAGAACAGTATTGTCAAAGCTGTCATCCTATTATTGGTCAAACCCTTTCAACATTTCCAAGCATTTTAGTTTATATATTTATTGTTTATGGGAGAACATTGGCATTGGCATATACGCCTATAATTGAATATCACCCGCTAGGATGACCGTATTTGGGGATCTAGAGCACAAATTACTCAATAGTTTGAAGATATATTATTTTCAAATTAATATTCTTTGAGGTGGAAATGATATCTGTTTTTTTAAACTGATGTTTATTTGTAGATTTGAACCATTGAAGGAATTCCTATTTTCAAAGACGAAACATACACACGAATGATATGTGATTGTACTAGAATTTAACAAATAATGTTGGGCAAATTAAACTAATGGAGAAGGTTTGTTTTGTTTTAGTTCACTAATTGATGACATTTGCATATGTGCATGCTTTTTTATTGTTTGTGACTATCTTCATTATTTCGACAGGCACAATGGCGATTTTGTTATAATATGGTGTGAGAAGTGGAGAGGTCACAGGGGCTGGTATTGCTGAAAATACTACGTCCTGAATCAAAAACCTCGTCCTCTGAAGGCTACCTACATATATAGGATGAACTTTTTTGTATTTAGGACGTATTATCTTCAGCAACACCAGTTCCTGTGCAAGAAGTCATAAAACATTCATTGGTGACACTTATTGGCTCATATCCGTGAAATTCATTATGGACTTTCCCAAATATTCTCAACTATTTTGTATTAATTTTATATGACTTATTGCATATCGGAATGGCCCTCCACTTTCGTTGTTGAGTATAAAGATCAATCTGAAATAGGTTTCGGTGGAACTTTTTTTATGTTTCAGGTCAGTGTCCTGAGCACTGGGCTGATTTTAACGATCAGTGCCTGAGATTCAACAATGAGGAAATGACATGGTTAGATGCACAGGTGAGATTTGTGGAGCTCCAATTCAAAGTTTATTCATAGCAGTATGTCTTTCTGTGAAGCAACTCTCAGAAACTTTGCATCATATATTATAAGGGTTAAATGGCATTAAGCATGTTGTTGGAGTCACATTATCTCTAACATTATATACAGTGTTATGTTATCGACAAGTAGCGACTGCTGCTGAATGAATATATATATATATATCCAATTAATTGACTGTAGGCCAGGATGTGAGACCTGCAAAGACTCAAATTTTAATCCCTCGTAAATAGTTTATTGTGTGCTAATCAAGCTAACCACTTGACATTTACCAATCAATCAACGTCTATTGTACATTGTTTAAGCTACCTATATATTCGCCATGTTGAAAATGCTCCACACTGTTGAAAATGATATCTACAGCAAGGGTCGTCTGAAGTATTTTATTTTTGTAAGTCTTGAAATGTTCTGAATACCCCATTCAAAATATTCCAAACTTTGCTTTTTATCTTTTTATCACTTGAGCTATGTTTATATAAAGTAAATTAATGTTTACAAGAGGATAACTATACTGAGATAAAGTTTTTGATGTAGGGCAAACTGACCTAAGCTCGGACACCACCCAAAGTCGCCCGAACTTCGGACACTTTCAATTTACAGCTGACACAAAAACAAAGCAAATTGTAACACTCCGTTGCTTTCTAAATATTTCTGTTCATTTTCTGACAATACTTGATTCATTTGAGAAATATCTGACAGTCAGGTATATTTTAAAAACGAAATTTAGCAGTAGGTACAAATAACGGTTTCATGAAAGAAATCGACGAAATATTTCACCCCGTGTGAACGTGTACTCCTGAATTTTGCTTGTAAGAGCGGAAGTGTACGCTTATCAATAGCAGAGTGCTATGTTGGAGGCCATGTGTTCAACACTTTTTTTTCTAATTTGCTATCTCCAAACACAGAATTGGGTAATTATACTTTATTTAGTAAAAGTATGGGCCTTATTCGATGCACAGGCCAAGTTATGGCAATAATAAGGCTTTTATAGCTGAAAACACAGTCATGATCGTTACTAGCGTTGATAAATACTACAAATCTGTTTAAAAATGTTTGTTTACATAAAAACGAGAAATATTTGCAAGTTCACATTTTAGGACATGATTTCCGATTCATTTAAGAAGACAATTGCCAAATTTCATTAAATTTTGTCAAATAGATGTCAAGTTACAGTGTCTGCAAGTACATCAACATTCCGCTTGTAAGAGCCAATGCTTTTTGTGAAGTGTCCGCTTGCAAATAAGTGAAGTGTACGCTTGTAAGTTTTGTCATTTTTTTAAATTGACTCCATTTCACTATTTCCAGTTGGAAAATGAACCAGTATGGATGTGGATGCTGTTGTTTTACTGCAAGAGAATTCCACGTTTTCATCAATCATTGTGTAGAGGAACACTCATTAGAGAAAATTATCGTTAGCGAACAAAAATTGTGTCCCTTATATCTGGGAAGGTGAAACATGTTTTGAAAGATTACAAACTTGACACAAATGTGAAATTCAACAAACTGATTAGCGAAGGAAAATTTCCTCTTGACAACATAGCGTTTTTGCTTTTCATGGATGTTGTTAAATTTATGAGCTGTGGAACTACAAATCAAATGAGATACAATAAAACAGTAAAATCCTTTTGGCTGACTGGGTACAAACTATTTCATAGTAAATTTCTCAGCCTTATGGGAGGGCCGAAACACCAAGGTTTGAGAAATGAGACACTTCACTATTCTCATCTCTGTTGACCACAGCTAAAACAATCAATGAAGCATTCACCTCCTGTCAATTAAAAATTGTTGTTCGAGTCTTAAAACAGTTGTTCAAGGAGCAGGCAAAACAAATCTACATTGGTGAATTTCTGTTCAGATATCCTTGCAGATGGATCAAAGACCTTTCCCCGCCTTTGTTTCACAGAAACCATTTTCTATACCCATTTTGTCTGAAAGGCAATTCAATTCTCTCTACAGAACAGTGATTTTATATGTGTTGTCGCGATTGTGTTGAGAGCTATAAATTGAGCGACATTACTGCTTGTGCCGACACTACTCTATGGAAATGCACCAAGTCAGAAATATTTTTTACCTACATATAAGCATTTGAACATTATCTAGAATTAAAGACAATATATTCCTCTACATTTTACCTGCCCATACACATTTGAACATGATCTAGAATTAAAGATAATATATTCCTCTATATTTTGAACATTTAACAAGACCAGTGCAGAAGGTGACGCAATCTATGTTATACACTACATACATATGCGCATTTGAGTATCATCTAGAATTAAAGACAAGTTATTCCACTACATTTTGAAACAGTGTTAAGGCCAGTGGAGAAGACGACGCAAACTATCTTTTACCTGCCCATACACATTTGTACATGATCTAGAATTAAGACAATCTATTTCTCCACATTTTGAACAATGTATAAAGCTTATGCAGACGGCGGCGTAAACTATGTTGTACACTACATATAAGCATTTGAACATGATCTAGAATTAAAGACAATATATTCCTTTACATTTTGGAATAGTTACAATAAACAATACCAAAAACAGATAAAAATATGCATTGTTTTCGGTTGCAAGATTTATTATAAAGCCCTTACAAGCGTTCACCAGTCAATCTTAGCACTTGATTACAAGCGTACCGGCTGTTCTTTACAAGCGTACACCAGCAAAAGGGCGACCGAGCTAGTACTGATGACAATTGATTAATTTATCGTAGCCAACACGATGAAATTTACTGAAACTATGACAATATATGTATAAATGATTATAATATCCATTCATTTATATTTGATTGTGATATATATTCGTTCTTTTGAGAAAATAGTACATGATTACTGCATTGTCGGAAGAAATCTATTTCTATCACCTGTTTTTGCACACGGCTAACTTATTCATGACACTACAGTGCTCATATTTTGCTTACAGTTGACTAAACATATATTATTTTACAATATAAAACAGTTATTTCCAACTCTTCACATTTCTTGAGATATTTGCAAAAAAGCTACACTGAAAACGTAAACAAAACTCACCTCTGCCATTGACAAGCGTACACTTCCGCTCTTACAAGCAGGCTGAGGCGTACACGTTCACACGGGTTGTATTTGTGTGACGGTAAATTTAGTGTGACAATTCAGGGAATGAAGGAAGCAATCATATTCGTTCAAATATATGCACGTACATGAAGAAACAATTAGGTAGTCGATTAACTTTGTATTTTAGTACTTTCAAATTTATTCTTGGGTTTAGAATTGCGATTTTGATAACATGTCAAAATGACCTTGGTTCGGACTGGTTTGACCATGGTTCGGACACAAGTAGACCAAAGTTCGGACACAAATCGACCATGGCTCGGACACTTCCGGCTGTTGAATAAAATGGCGGGAACATTTTTGGTTTCACGTGGGAAATTCATAATGGACAGAAACACAACAAAATAAGATTGTTTTGCATGGTGCAGTGCTCTAATGATATGGTGCCATTATATGCGATGCCCGTATGACGTCATATATTACAGTGACGTCATAGTGGCCGTATCTCCGGTAACCAGTCAGCAAGACAAGTAAAAGCTGCGTTAGAAACATGTCAAGTCCCCAGGCTTATGGAAGCTGTTCACAGTTTTGCTGTTTATAAGAAAAGCTGCCAAGATGTATGACGTTGCGAAATCTACAATTTCTGATCGGGTCAATGTAAATAAAGGCAGGGTTAAAGTGTATGCTAAGAACGGGGTACAACCTCAACTCATAAACACTGAAGAGAGGAAACTGATCGATATGTCCGCCAACAGGGCACTGTATGGTTTTGAAATGATTGATTAAATATTTGTGTTGTGTCACTTGTCGACTCTCATCTTTTGTTTAGCTCAATGTAACAAAGGATACCAAGTTATCTAAATGTGTTACAAATGAACAATGCATATCATATAACTCAAACTGTAGGCCTACCTATTAGGATTGATAACTTCAATGTGTTACACTGTAATTTTTACTAAGCATTATCATATTATATAACGTATGAAAAGAATAACAATTAAAGAATTAATGCACATGTCAAACATTGGTGCTAACGCACACCCCCTCCCGGTCCCCCTAGAGGTTTTGTTTACGTCTACACGTGGTAAGAGTACCGTAAATCATTTAATTATAGCCGAGTAATTACTTGAACCATTACCTGCATATATTTTTTTATTGTTTTTAATACTGTTCGAAATTTCTTAAGATGTATTTGAACCAAAAACGTTAAAATATGATGCGCATCACTTAGGACGGCGGGATAAACACGGCTGTTGATCGATTATGATTACAATGACAGCCTGCTTAGACTCCTTGATAATTTGTATGTAGTTAGTTAATCAATGATTTACGGTGCTCTGATGCATGTGTATTAAATTGTAAGCAAGTAGTTATCAAATGATACTGTACCCGGCCCATGGTAAAGGTGAAATCAATTTGAATAGATTTAAAAACATGTGAGCTATCCTTATTGCTCAGAGCTTTTACGCGTGACACAAAACGTTCTTACCTGGATGTGAATAGATGTAATTAATTATCCTGCCTACTAATTACTTTCAAACATTATTTAAAGTACATTACAGGCTGAAACAAATATCGTACTGCAGTTTAACTGTCATCCTTTCTGTGTCCATGCTGGACTGGAAACGAACTGTCCGAACTTTGGGCGACCTTGTCCGAACCAAGGTCAAAACTGTCCGAAAATTGGGCGAATTGGTATTCTCGCCTAAAACTGCTAAATTACATATTTATTCATATAATGAACGAATATCACCGCAAGAAAAGTGCTAGTATACTGACCAGTATACGTCTTGTCAACCACCCTAATTTCCTGGCGTATACTGGTTTGTCAACCACCCTAATTTCCTAGCGTATACTAATCTGTATACGAGACATTTCCAAAGCTTAGGAAACTTCAGTATACCCCAGTATACGCTAGTATACCCCAGTATACCTCAGTATACCCCAGTATACTCTAGTATACTCCACTATATAATAGTATGTGTCATAATTAATTACAAATGAAATGAAAATATATTTGCTGGTTTGTTTATATAGGTGTCCTCTGTTGGCTTATATATATCATGGCTTATATCAGATTGAACTACGCTAGACAAACTTGTCTTGGGTCTTTGGTTTTATAAGATGAAAATGTCCGTGTGACAAAGTTGATAATAGCTATATATGCATTCAAATAAATAAAACTATATTTACGTGATTATTTAAGCAGATCAAATGTAAACGTGATCAGCAGAACGGCATTATGAGAATTATGATAATAGCAAACACGATATATTGTATCCTCTTTGGTATGCATTGGATTATAGGCACTGGTTACTTATATCGGATTTAAATTCTCTGTTCAGTCAGTATCAATTTTGATCGTGGTTTGTCGTTACTCATACAGCATCAATTAATGGATTGTAGTATAGACTGTCTCATCATTGTATATATAATTCGCAAAATGTGTGAAAGTGTGTTATCGTCATACAAGACGTTTCACACTTTAAACATCTCATATATATATATATGTGTGACAATGGATATATTGCATTATTGAAGACTTACCTTTGTCGACGAACATATCCGGAGGAAAGTTATAAATATCCAGATAGTCAAAAGAACACAACTTGAAACAGTAAATCCCTAATCGAAACGTATGCGTTTGGGTCACAACTGATGTCGAAAAACACAGAGATTACATCAACGTTACGTTATTTGTTTGACAGTAACTGCTAATGATGATGGCGCAGTCTTTCAACTGAGGGGGTAACTGGTAAAGGCATGACCAAATATTCATGATCATGTATTTTATTGGTTGTTAGTTTTGGCCTTAATTCGTATTGGCTAACTTTAAATGACAAACCAGACGCGCGAAGCCGATAGTCAGACAGACAAAGTGTTTATTAGCCTGTCGCCAGGTCGTCTGTATGTTTATACAACACACCTGTCAAGCTCTTCGACGCACAGCTGGTCTCTCAGCTAATTACTAGCCTGAGTGGCTTAAAGTTTTGTCTAAATAAATGCTAATTAAGCATGCATTGTCCCTCAAACAGACAGACACTGGTTTAGTTGCACCTAGCTTTGGGCATACAAAAAAAGCGTTATATCAATAACCAACAACAATAATTATTCAACTCATTTAACCATAAATGTATGTATTAAGAAGAACATGAACTAAAATAAGATGGAACATATCATACAGACCAGGACATAGCTTCATGATATTACTGCATCACAGTTACGTCTGGATTTTTTAAATTGTGAGAATAATTGAGATAAATGTACATAAAAACAGGATATCTATGGTGAAGCAACAACAGTGCTGTTAAATAATCCAAAGAATACAAATGAGATTATTCATAATTAATTTATTAAATTTATAATATTGGTACACCTGTTGCCGTTTTATGTGAAATAATTTGTTTTAAGTTGCGCGAAATAATATAAATATAAACGGACAATAGCTATGCAAAACGATATGATTTGGTAAAGTTTGCTTTTGTTCAGACTTCACTTCTCAAGTACAAAAATAATATACAAATAGCATATAGGATATAGATAATGAAATAACAACAAAGTATGTGCAAAACAAAACGAACTTACATAAGGCTAGCAGTTACTTTTCATTGGTTTTTAGCTTTTCTCTTTTCATTAGACTGCCTGACCTGATGAAATCGCTAATAAATTGGTAATGGGACGCATCGTATATGTAGGTCAAAATCCTCAGTCGAAACAATCACCACTGAAATGAAGGAATAGTTGACCGTATTCAATATAACACAATTCATTGTTTCTAATATCTGTACTTTTTATTTTACATATAAAAATAAGGGTGATTGCATCCTCATTGTCATATGAAGACGAACATTCAGCATTAGTTGATATATTCATATATATGTTTACTTTAGATAAAATGATATGTAAATAACTACTATTATTAAGGATAAAATAACAAAGTTAAGTATACATGTTATCTGTAATAACAGGATTTAAACAGGAATGTATCCTTAAAATTACTATCAATGTAGTTTTCATAATCTTCTTAAATTACAAGAATTCAAGTCAATACCATACTCTTATTGTTTCTTTATATAAATTGTTTTACTTATTTCAGTTATTTGTTTTCCTACATATCTCTTAACCTGATCAGCTAGCTTTGAGGAACAAACAACAATTGTAGTGCTTTCAAAAATATTTATTTTAAAGGCAAGTACTGGTAAACAGACTCGCAGTTTATCTTTAAAGGTGACATCGTGCTTTGAACTGTGACGCTGTGCTTGTATATTACCGGTATATGACAAACTCTCACTGTACTGTTGAAAACTGTTTTTTTTCTTAGCAAACACTGTTACTATTTTCTCATACTTATTTCTGTTACTTTTTTCTGTTACTTTTTTCCCTAGCACCAAGTTTTAAGTCGAAAGTATGTCTCCATTAGAAAGTTAAAATCCAAAGATATAGTTTCGTTATTTACGATTCAACTTTTCACAATAATAAACATTTTAATCCCCATTCTTGCATCACGAAATGACAGGCAGAGGTTTTTTAAAATGCTGCAACTGATCAGAGACAAATCGGATTTATTTATGAAAACATCAATTTCTCAAACTCTTGTTCTGCTACTGATCAAAGACAAAAAGGGAATAACTTATGAAAACAACACTTTTTCAAGCTGTTTTACTGTTACTGATCAAAGACAAATTGGAACTATTTATGAAAACAAAAATTTCTCAAAATTCACTTTGTACAAACTACTCTACAACGCTCTATAACAAAAGATCATTTTAAGCCTACTTATTAGAAATAACATAAAGATCAAAGACACTTTCTATTGTGTTGGGGATGGTGTCTGTGTTGTTGTTTTTGGGTGGGGGGATTATATCCACTGGGGATTTTGTCATAGGGGATTATTTTCCTTGGGGATTATGTCCAGTGGGGATTTTGTTCATCCACCTCGCTGGTCTCCATAAATCCCGAAAAGTTATCATTAAGACTACTATTAAAACTAAAATAACATTACATTTTGTAAAGTAAACTTGTTATCAGTAGATACTTTAATGCACTGGGATTTAATTCTGCCCTCTCGCCTAAGCAGAGGCTTATGTTCAGCTTAATTTAGTAAACGCTGTAGCTGTAAGAGCACTTCTCTCAGTTTAAACATATTTATTTCCAAAAAGAAGGAACCGGATTGGTAGGGAAGAAAATGCTTATATACAAAGCGCTCCGGGATACAACCAAATACAAAACATGACATGATGAATGTACAGTATAATTATGAATACAAATAAATGATACAATCTGATTATACAAATTATGACTGTGCCATAGAAGCACTACTTTAAATCAAATCTGCCTGTTAAATTTATACATGAATGAACTGAATTTAAGACTTCCATATTTACAGCTGGGGAAGAAATGTGACTTCCAAACAAAATTGATTTAAGATCAAATCCCTTTGCATAAAAATACAGACTTAACGATATATAATAACGAATATCGCTATAGAGAGGACATACAAGGAATTAATGAATATTCTTCAAAGATATAACCACAAGAGCAAGCTGGTGTTGGAGATATAAACCGTTGATATTTATGTGCATTATGATCAGTACATTCTGGTCGGAGACGAGATTGTATTATTTGACAAAATCTGATGCCGGTGTTTAAGTCAAAAGTGGCTGTAAATATTAGTATTGTTTAGAATGGCAGTTTTAAATCTTGAAACTGGCTGTATTTCAGTTCTGTTCAGTTGGCAATGAATTCCATAATTTAACTGCATCAATATCTGTGGGGAAAGGACCTCGCATAACTTTCAGTTTTACAATGTATAATCTGAAGATTCAAATCATTGCGAAGATTATAACCCGTGACATCTGAGAACTTCTCTCATTAGAAATGATCAAAAATAAAGATGATAAATTTAAGTCTCACCTCACAAATTAAATACATACATTGTACAAAGGCAATCATTTATGTTTAACTATTGCGAGTTTACTTAACATGTGTATGAACTTCAATGTATTCCCACAAATGTATAAACAAATGGTTTGTTATAAGTTTGTTATAGAAGAAGCATTTACATAGGCTAATCCTTTTTTAAAATTTAACTTCTCATAATTTCGTTTGTGTAATATGTTATTTGGGAATAACATACTGTTTAATCAACTATTGCTTTTTCTCAAGCAAAAACAGTTACTTTTTCTGCTATTTTTCCCGGTTACCTAACAGTAATGTCAAAGCTAAGTTATGTAACCCATTTCATCATCACTAAAACGAATGTGAAACACAATCATCCACATGCCATTATTATAATACGTTTAAGCTATCTACATCGAATATACTTTTCATTGAATTAACAATAAGTACCTGTAACCGTAGACTCCCGAATGAAAAAGATAGAACTATGTTAAAAAGGATGAAAGTTTATTTGCATTTTGTAAAAGGCTATGTATGTAGCAAATGTGACTCATAACATACGCAGGTCACCTGACTGAGCTTTCTTAAAATGTAAATGGACAATATTGTATTGTTTTGTCTGTCAAAAGTAAAAAAGTGCCCATGTTTGGTATACAATGTATACTATAAAGTATGACGTATAACCCGTTAAGTATATTACTTAGAAATATGTATTCGCCAGAAAGTATATATCAAGTATTATGATGAACAACTGCACATCACGCACATTGTTCATTCAGGAATAACAAAACGATTAAGTGCCATGCCCATTCAGGTGTGACTTATCTCGAATTCAGGTTTCTCGGCCATGAACCGTATGACATTACACACGCCCAGTACTGATCATCCAAAAAGTTAGCACTCAATACACATTGATGACTTTCACTGATTAGACATGAAACTAGGTGTGATAAAGCGCCGATATATTGCCGGCAATTGATGACAGGGGCGACGCAATGTCTGGTTGAACATATCTTTTACCGACTGTTAAAGTGTCACTCTCTGCGCGTGAATAAACAGTGGTTACACTAATTAGACCTATACCCCTTTGAGAAGTGACCATTAACCACCACGGAAACATATTGCCATCAATTAATTACCGTTACATAATGCGTGGCTATTTAAACTGGGACTCTCTGTAAGTCCAAATCACTTCATAGATATATTCAGTTGCGTTCATTCCTCTTGGTTCCTGCAATTTATTCTGCACAAGTGTTTACTAAGTCCTGAGGAATGGATTTCTATCAAAGGTACGTTGTCACTTCACATGTCAATGTATAATGTATGATGAATGAACTGATTTTAAGATCGAGGTACAGATAACTTCAGATCGTAAGTAAGATACATTACGCTGTCGAAATGTTCCAGATCAAAGTTTTGGTAAAAAGAGAGGGTTCGATGGTTTTAGAAAGGATATTCGAGAGGAGATTGCTAACTGCATGTTCCAAGCTAATAAGGGTGATATTATTATTCATTGATATGTAAAATTTAGCGCACATTCATTACAAAATACAAAACAATGGCGAGTGTAGAAAGCTTTCCTACGGCATAAGAGGACAATGTTGCGAAGATTTAATCCCTTCATCAATATTTGAATGAAAATACATCATTATCCTTGTAAATATCAATATATACTTTGTGATAAGAAAGTGGATGTGTCTTAAACGTGAATAACATAAATGAGAATATATATAGAATAAATTATGGTTTAGGAAATAGTAAATTTTTTATCACAGAACACATGGAGTGTAAATGTAAACTTGTTAAGGCATATTGATAATATAAACACTGTTTATCTATATATTTTAATTATTATTCCTACAAATTAGAGTGATCATTTAAATAAAGGTCAGTATAATGATCATATCAAATATTCCTTTCACATTCTATAAATATCTTATTTGTATAAAGTTACTTGAACCGTTACTCTAGCCCATTGTTTGTTTCGTTTTGAAAAGCCGAATGCATTAACACTCGATTCTTTGATGTTGGATATCTGTGGCTAGTCCGGTTAAATTAAACAAGTGACTTATCTCTGTTATTATCAAACTTCCTGTTCCCTGTGACGTAAATGTATGGGACCACAGACTAAAAGGTTACTACCTCGTATATTCTGCCAACGGCAGCACATGAGTTAATTCAAACAATCATGATATTTACAGTAAGACGGAAACAATGTTTTTGATTGTGATTCTTTAGCACTTATGTATTCCAATGTACACACAAGATGATAAATGTATAAAGTGTATGGATATTTATTTATCAAATATAAGCGTTGATTTGATAGAGCATTACAATTAAATAAATAATGAAATTCATCACGAATCTAGATAGAATTATATAATGTATATACTCGTTTTTGACGAGGGATTGTGATATCGTCCTTTTTCAACCAGCAAATTAAGAATTACATTATTGATTTGTACACCATATTGTTTTCGTTCATTATAACATATTGATCAAAACATGGGGAATCCTTAATGACAGCAGAGTATATTTGATAATGTCACTACACTATATACGTTTGCAGAATTTATCTTTTAAAACATTGAATAACTATCAATTCCTTACAGAAATACTAGGGATAATGGAAAATAAGTATTTGACCACATGCCACATGTAGTTTTGACATAATTTAACAAAGGATATGATTGTCGTGCTTATAATTATGCATAATACTTGACCAGACTGTGTACAGTAGGTATTAAACGGTTTGCAATTTGCAAACAATGACTATTGGCGCTGTTTTGTATGATTCTCGCAATTCCTTCATTACCGAAAAAGACTTTGTACCGTATGTTTTTGACCCTGTTGAAAATGTGTTAGCTTGGCCTACACCCCATATTGCCTACATCCCCAAAACTCCTCGTATCGCCTTCACTAAATGCAGAGCGTCACCTATTGTAGAACATGCTACTGTTCACTTAGCAATTAATGAACTGGTTCATTGTTATGAAGTCAAATCTGGTAAGGTATACATAATGACATATATACAAATATATATGAATATAACGCAAACTTTGATGGAGCATACGAAAGTCACGTTTGATATGCAAAGCAATTCTAACTAGTATTGGTTTGTATGTGATGGACATAAGTGAAATATATTTTTTAATGGATACATGTTAACAATAATAAGCTGGATGAGGCTGGAATTATGCTATCAAATAACGTGCGTATTCGTTTCAGAAGTTTTATATGGCGGTATTGCAGTGAATATACCAGAATAGGTCGATGGTTAGTCGACATCGGTAATTTTTTTATTATGAAATATGATTATCTTGTAAATTGTCGAAAAAGCATTTGTCTTACATGTCCGACAGTACAATCTTACACCTGAAAAAATAAAATATTAGTCAAAATAAGGAAATTATATTGTCTATGAAAAACGATAGTACTTTATTAACAGCCAGCTCATTCATGTATTTGATCTGTTTGTGGTAGGTGAAGTTTCTAACTAGTTTTATTCAAGTTATCGATTGGCATCTAGCACGTGGACGTAATTATTCAAATAATAAACAGTATATAGTATTCATACAGTATTTGCCAATATGTCGCTATTTTGCAATTTTGATATCCGTTGCAGTGAGCAGATACACTAGCTGTCATGTTTAACCTTCTAGCAAATTGCATCATTTGACCATGACGTGAATATACAAATGTGAGAATGTGTCAAGTTATTACTGCTCAGGGTGTTGAAACTGCGCTGTGTATGTGTTTTGTTAATTGACTTCATTGGAAATTGCGTTCAAGATTAAAGATGTTAATGGTGGGCCGACCGTGAAAAGGATCTTTTGTCACCTAACTAACAACCTAACAAGGAAAGATATAAAGAATATCATTGAAAATGACACAATTATAATGACATCAACATACATAAGGAGATATAAAAGGTTTACTTATTTAAAAGGTTGATTGTTTGGATAATAAAAGTAGCCAATTTCCCATCCGACAAATCAGGGGATGAACCGTTGTGTGTATAAGGACATGTATTAACCCCTAAATTATGCTCTGTTGTATGATATATCATAACGTTGACGTTAGACCTGCAGTCTATGTCGATTTGTGTTTCATGCATAATAATACAACAGTTCGATCATCAATAATTTGAATAGAAAGGCGGTTGATTTCATCATATCATATCATCTCATCTCGATGAAATACATGGAATAGATAACGAATTGTGAAATTTTAATAATGTTAATAATATTATATTAGAAGTTGGAGGCTTGAAAAGACAATACACCTTGTTATACTTTAGAGGTAAACCATCATAAGATAACAAATGTGGATCTTTGTTCAATAGTTTTTTAAATTTGTATTGTTGTTTGTATTGTTGTATGTGCCTAACTTTATTTATCAAAATCAAGTTTGTCAAACCTAGTCTATATCGTATTGATGAATGATACCATAAAATGTGGAATATTGTTTTCGTGAAAAACTTTTTTCATGAATCATATCGTTAACGGTTAATATGCTTTTTATAATGTACTTAGAGTGATTAAACCAAGCCACTATAAATGCACGGAGAGGAAATGACACAAACCAGCTGCAGGTACCCTCTAATCATAACTATCATTAGCGATAATTATTATCTACCTGCACGAACATAAATGTATTTAACTCTCCCTTGGTTGTCCGTTTGGATGTAAGTTGGCTCTGTACCCCCCAACCCCATTAAATTTTCACATATATATATATATATATATATATATATATATAAACTAAAATCGTTTATGAACATTTGTATCTCTAAAAAAGGTTACACATGACTTCATATATGCTTCATGCTTGAATAATTACACATTGGTAAAAGCAAAGTCGTCATTTTAATGTTTATATGAGAAAAATGCTCCCAAAATGTTGAACTAACTAATTCTAGTGATTGAAATACATGTATTATTTACACATAAACGCATTTCATTTGGCATTTTGCATTGGCATTTTAAAATCCTTCACACATTTTACTTAAACTAGTAACCCACAGTTGATTTACAGTGAAGCTATCACTTACTGAATTGCAATTAATTTATTGCCCCAATAAACTTGCTCTCCAAAAGGATGTTCACAATCCCGTTACGGTTCGTTAATCACCGCACTATACAGAAATTAACCCCTAATTAATTTATTGCTACAATAAACTCGGGATCAGAGTCTATGCAGTTCACAATTCCAACACCGTTATCCAAATGTTCGTTTGGTTTGGTACATATAAAACTATATGTTAGCACGAATCATACTTTATAATTATTATTATCTAATTAATTAATTAATTAATTAATTATATCGTAAGTTTTATCATACAGCTTCAAAATATGCTAACAGATGTTTATTAAGTATCTGTGTTTGGTTTGTTATTTATCCACATAGTCATGTGTAACTCAATTTAAATTCTCACATATTTAAAATCGATGATGTAATAAGAAATGAGTTAATCATTGTCTTAAAGGTACATCCATTGTGTTTCATAAAATCTTATTTGGCTTTAATACGGTTCAACTCACGACATGTTCTGTCTACAATACAAATTAATTCACTCAGCTTGCAAATTAATCCCCGATCGCCAAATATATCATAATTATTAGTTTCCGATTAAAATTGAGTAACATAATTATACATGTGCAGAAACCGAAACTGCATGCCCATTTGCATGCACAGTGATTATGGGACCTATTAAACATTATCAACTCAAATTTGTCATGTTGTCTGTTATAAATATGATTCCAAAATTACGTTTGACTCATTGACGCGCGCCACACGCTGTGCATTGTCCGGTTTTCGATCAGAAATCATTACTTTTAACTTCATATCGTCAATATGCTAAGTCTGCTATCATCAAAATGGTAGTTTTCGGTAACAGTCGGTACTTATCGATAAAGTAATACCATTTTTAGCGTTTGCAACATGTAACCCCCAACAACACAATGGATGTTTGTATGGAAGGCAGAACGGTCTGAGGAGAAAATTTGTTTTCAGATAGTGTGCAAGTATTCCTCTATAAATGTCTAGATTCAGTATTCAGTGATATCAATTGTAGTGTACAATATGTGGCAGATGAGATGTGTACTGTTGCAGCAAATATGAAACGAAAATTGTCGTTTAGAAATGCGGGAAAGGATAGTCCATGGGTTGATTCTGGATGTAGAAGTTTGAAAGCTGACCGTTGTCACAATATTAAACCAGTTTCGAAAACATAAAGATAAGCAACGCTTAGATGATTACTACGTAACAAGAAATTTATATAACGCTAAAATTAAACAGAAACGAAAGGAATACTATAAGCAGAAACCAGTTAAGCTAGACAATAATATCAATTCCAAAGAGTTTTGGTCCATCCTTCGGTAGTTGCAGGGTAAGCAATTCAAAAAGTATAATATAAGCAATAAAGAATGGTATGAACATTTCAAACATATGTTTTTGTCTATCGGAAAGGAAACATATAGCACTTTCAGTGTAAACTCGACTACGGGAGTTACTGGCGATTTACTTTATGAGTTTGAAGAATTATAGTGAATATTGTGATATTCTGGATTCGCCAATAGATAGGCAAGAAACTTTATATAGCATACAAAACTTAAAGGTGAACAAAGCAGCAGGTGTAGATACTATTTTACCGGAATTTATAAAACACTCGGGGGATATTTAGTTATATTAGTTTTTAACGTAAGTGGCAAGTGGCAACTTCCCATCGACTACTGGAATCGTTATCCCAATCCATAAGAGTGGAGATGTAAATAATGTAGATAATTATATAGGTATAAATCTGCTAAGTATATTAGGGAAAGTATTCGTCTACATCATCGAGGTTAACATTCTGGGCTGATACACTAGATAAAATAGATATTAGGCTTAAGGGCGGGATATAGCACAGTAGATAATATTTCTATATTGCATTCGATAGTTCAGAAGTGTCTTGGTACAAAAGGTAATAAACTATATGCCCTGATTATTGACTTTAAAAAAGCCTTTGACTCGATACAAAAAATAAAACTTTGGGAGGTAATGGAGAAACATGGCATAAGCCCTAAGATGAATACATTGCTCAGAAATATGTATGATAAAGTCAAAGTTGTATCAGAAATAACCATGACATTTCAGATTCTTTTACCTGCAATTCTGGTCTTAGACAGGGATGCATTTTAAGGCCGTTTCCGTTTTCAATGTTTATAAATGAATTTTTGATTATTCAAAGTATTGGTTCTCATGGCATCCAGTTACACTCTTATTTGACGAATAGTTTTTATTAATGTTTGCCGATGATATGATTTTATTTTCTTCAAGCGTCATCGGGTTACAACGGCATATAAATGAATTAGAACGTTACTGAGAAAATGCAGGATTGACTGTCAACATGGAGAAAAGTTAAGTTATAGTATTCAAAAACGGAGGTAAGCTGTCTAAAACGGAAAAGTGGTGTTATAAAGGTCAGCCGCATATCAATATCTTGGAGTATACTTTTCAAATTGCTTATGCTTTTCAGATCATGCAAAACATTGTTCAACACAAGCCAAAAAGGTGTTAATTGGTGTTCTCAAAAGTATTTATAAACTAGTAGATACAACCAATGTATTGATTGCAAATCATTTAACAAAATATTTGACTAACAAATTATTCCACTATTATTGTATGGATCAGAGGTATGAGGAATTAAACATTATGATATTATTGAAAAGATACACTTATATACCTGTAAGAAATTTCTAGTAGTGAAGGCAAGCACACCCAGTAATATGGTGTATGGACAGTGTGGCAGATTCCCAGTTCATATATTTGCCAAAGCTGGAATGATAAAATTTCTTAAATATGCCCTCTAATAGATACCCTGTTGTGATATGATGATTCTGTATGATAAGAGAGGAAAGGCAAATTGGCTATCCAACGTTTGTGAGTTATCAAATACTATTAGTTTTGGGGATATATGGCAGAGTCAAAACGAGGATTTCAATTCAAATTTTGTAAATAAGGTTACACAAAGACTGAAAGATATATTTACACAAGAATGGGCTTCATCGCTGTAACAAATGTGTTTACTATAAAATGTTTAAATCACACATATAGAGAATATTATTTGAGTATGTTAGATATAAGGAAATTCCTAAATGCAGTTTCACGTTTCAGGTGCACATCCCACGAGTTAGTAATTGAGACAGGAAGATATTACAATATGGCAGTAGAAAATAGAATTTGTAAATTGTGTAATCTTAATTGTGTTGAAGACGAATACCATTTTCTTTTAATTTGTCCTTTGTATACTGTCCTGAGAACAAATAATATTCCAAAATATTACTAGGTACATCCAAACAGGTGTTTTCTATGTTTGCATGTGAATCTTTGCTGGTTTTTGTACTATAGGCATGTGGCCTCTAAGTATAGGAAATAAAGATTATCATAACTAAAATCGTTTGTATGCACATTTGTATCTCTAAACAAGGTTACACATGACTTCATATATGCTTCATGCTTGAAGAGTTACACATTGGTAAAAGCAAAGTCGTAATTTTAATGTTTATATGAGAAAAATGCCCCCAAAACGTACTAATTCTAGTGATTGAAATACTTGTATTATTTACACATATATATAGTCGCATTTCAGTATATGAACACAAGCACTTTATTCATTGGTTCATATGGCATTTTGCATTGATATTTTAAAATTCTCACCCATTTTACTCAAACTAATAACCCACAGTTGATTTACAGTGAAGCTATCACTTACTCAATTGCAATTAATTTACTCGCTCTCAAAAAGGATGTTCACAATCCCGTTACGGTTCGTTAATCACCGCACAGAAATTAACACCTAATTAATTTATTGCTACAATAAACTCGGGATCAGAGTCAATGCAGTTCACTCTTCCAACACCGTTATCCAAACATACGATTGGTTTGGTACATATTAAACATTAGTTAGCACGAATCAGACTATATATTAATATTTAATTAATTAATTAATTATATCGTAAGTTTGTTCATACAGCTACAAAATATGCTGTATTTCTGTATTTGGTTTGTTATTTATCCATGTATAATTCAATTAACTAAATTTAATCAATTGACTGACTACAGACGCGTGCTTGTAATTTGTACTTCTGTAAATGTTTTTGTACTACCGAACGTTTTTTTTGAGTAAACAGTTTGTAGCTTTGTATTTGTAACATTGGGATGACATACTATACCACCATTCACGCATTAAAGAAAGTAAATAATTACAAAGATGAGTTCAATGAATAATAATAATAATTAATAATGATTAATCGTCCTGTGTAAGACATACCATATTCACTTTATTTTTAGATTTTATACATAGTTGTTTTGTAAGTCTAGCATGGGTCTGTAACCTTTGGAACCTTAAGAACGCAATGTTACCATTTTTGTAACTGTTTCCAGGTTGAAATGATTTGCGCCATCAGCATTATATTTTTTACCCAAACCGAACATTGGTTGATATATCTATGATATATCTTAACAATTACTACTGTATGTTTTACTGTAGTTTGATAATACTTGTTGAATCATGTGTCACATCCATAATCATCTATGAGGTTCACTGAATTCAACTACATAGTAAACAAACCATCTTTGTTACAAAAGTTTCCTGCAACGACAGGCAGGCTCTTACGTAATATACATAAACCATATCACGGGACCGTGGAATATTAAACAACTGTCCCTTTACATTCACAGAAACACTTCTATGAACAGATACGACTCAGCGACTTCACTACATAAGCAAACCATACAATAGAAACCATACTTAGCCACATTGACGTATCTTAAAACATAATGACTGACACATTACACAAAAGTAAGTTACTTCAATCACACACAAATCCGACTAATGCTCCCATAAATATGCAACATACATGTAGCGCTATATCATTGTAGTTACATATAGAAATGACTCCAACTTGCTTTTCTAATTATTGTTTTCTTATTTTACATCTTAGACAATGTGCATTATATTTCTCAGCATAGACACCCGAGTCTACCACTAGGTACATATATCCCCAGCTCCCAGCATAACTCTTCACTTACATCCTTCCTACATCACCGTCCCCATTCCCAGTAATTTTCCATGCCGCTACCAAACCCTGCCTTGCCGCTACCAAACCCTGCCTTAGTAATCCTTCAACCATATATTTACCAATGACTATCTCGATCTATGCCCATAACCCCCAGTCACTCACTATTAATTACTTTCTATTCCCAGTTCCAAACTTCACCCATCATGTTATCACTCACCCTAGATCGACTCACATCTCCTAACATTAAGGCACAAACTGTGCCTCTACATGTACATCTACAATTAAATTGAAACTACAGTTCAAGTACTACCCACGACCCTTCCTTCCTAGACCTAAGCAAATAAACATAAATATCAAACCCCTAACTCGTAGCCACTCAACTCAACACAGGCAACACAGGCAACAGCGGCCGTCCCAACCTCCAATCTATAGCCACAAGTACACAACAACACTCATGCCTCTCACTGACGAACTTCACACTGAAAAACGGCACGCCACACCCAGTCACCTACCCTCAAAACTCCACAACCCCAACCACCAACATACAGATTTGTAAAAATTGTAAATAAACCTGTATAATTAACATTAATTAAGTTACTATTATTATCAGACTACATTCATGAAGGATATAAATTTTCATGCTAATGCCAAAACTTCATTCCTTATTATGTTAATGTTATTAAAGTGTAAAATGCACTCTGAAGTAGTTAATTTAATATAAAATAGCTCATGCAAAAGTATACAAGAGTATACAAAAGTTTCCTAGAGTATACAAGAGTATACAAAAGTTAACAAAAGTTTCCAAGAGTATCCTGAGTTTGGATACCCGGCGTATACTGATCAGGATATTTTTGGATACCCGACGTATACTGCCGTATACTGCTTTGGATACCCGACGTATACTAGTCAGGAAACTTCAGGAAATCACTGTATTTTCTCCTGTGTATAGTGTTTAGAATTTTGAACAATAATCCCATTCTCGACCTTCACCACTTATTGTTGGCTGTTTAAGAGTCAAATATTGAAAATACAACGAGCGAAAGTGTTTAGATCTGAACACTGTCCGAACCTTGGTCAGTTTGCCCTATGCAGCGATATCGAGGTTTAATGTTTGACCTCTATTTTAGTTTCCAAATTTCATCTATTTTCCTAATTTAGTCGACCTGTGAAACAATGGGTGGACACCTGGCAGCCCCGACCACAGAAACCAAAGACCTCAATCTGAAAGGATTCCTCCAACTGCAAAATTGTAAATTTCTTTCAAGCAAATTGAATGTTTTTGCGCGTCAATCGTGGCGCAATGTCAGAAATCATCACTTTTACCTATTTATTGTCCCTATACTGAGTCGAATGTAATCAAAATAGCAGTTTTCGAAATCAAGCATTTTCAAATCACGATTTTGAGCACCTTCCACAATATACAGCTACATCCTGAACGTTTGTTCACCTATTTGTGTGTCTAAGTGCAAATATCATTTGAAATCTGATATCTTTAAAGCATCGTATCCAATCGAAAACGAAAACGAAAACGATCATTATGCATTTATGTATAAGACAGTTGAAGGTTTCATGACATAATCTAACTCTATACCACATTGTACAACGTAAGCGTGTTTGCAGCACTTTGAAGTGATCAGGTGTCAAACTATCCAAAACTACAGTTTTCATTTTCTTCTGTAAAATATCCAGTCAGTGATCAACTGCATTGATCAGATATTTACTCTTTTATTCGTTCAATGAACTTGCGATAATTTTTTGTCATTTACTCGCCATGGAAATTTTATTTGAAACTTAAGAAAATTCGATTTTTCAATTAAATCAGATGCATTTGACTGTGACAAGATACAATTATACTTATCTTCAGTAGTTAGGATGAATTTATTTCTGACTGTGGTTATATTTTAGGTAAAATTTCTTTGTTTAATGAAGACAGGGGTAAGAAATGAAATTTCCACCAACATGATCCCTACCATGTTTAAAAGGTTGTAAATGTGTGCAGTATCAGGCACCTTTATCAATTTTCACATAGAATATGTCTTATATGTCAATGGACAATTGTGTATCATCAAAAATAATTTTTGAAGAAGTTTAGAATACAAAGAAGGTACACTATGCCGAAAACACCTTGGACTAATAATGTCCATATTTCATAAAATACCAAACATAAAAAACCTTTGAAATAGCAATTTCAGCGCCCAGCGTGTAATTGAACAGATAAAAAAAATAGTATCATTCTCCTGTAAATGAAATTGTGTATAACTCTCAACGATATATATCCTCATCAAGGACATTCAAAATCTACTTTATCCATCCGAATTATTATATTGTTGTAAGTGTTTTATCGTTTAAACCGATGCCTCCCCAGTTTCAGATGGTGCTTTTAATTTAAAAAATTTTAATTTTACAACGTAGAAAAGAATTGTTATATAGTTAAAGCTTATTTTAAATGTCTGTCTCTCATAATTCTGTTTTGAATGGTTCTGTACATGTTTTAAAATGTATTAATTGTAAAAATGTAAATGTCTTTTAGCTGTGTGCAGAAGTGAGACGTTAATAAACTATTGTCTGTCTGTCTGCAAACACAGATTTTTAGCAGGATTTCTCACTAAGAGACTATTTGCAGGAGAGGATCTTAAAATTGCTGAAACAAGAAATGTAAAACCCTATACTAAACTTGTACAGGAACCCACAATATTCACTATGTCAATCTCTTCTATTACTGTTCAGTTAAGAGTCATGTCTGGATTGATGCCACAGACCGATTATCAGTTGGATTTTGGACCTGGGCGTCTACTAGAGAAGAAGTGAACTACACGAAGTGGGCGACTGGAGAACCGAACTATAAGGACCAACAGAGGTGTGTTGCTGCAATGGATGGGGATAATAGATGGAAGACCCAGGAATGCGACGACTACTACCCGTTTGTGTGTGAAATAAAAGCTGAGTAAGTATTTGTACTGTTAATGTTATGAAATATAATGGCAATTGATTGTGACATAGCAATCTTAATGCTTTCTTCATATAAATAGTATATTGGTGTCTCTAATATCATTATATTCTATAATTTATTCTTTTTCAGCCGAGGTCATCCCCATACACCTATTATTGGATAGCTGAATACCATGCCGAAATCTGCCCTGCCGCTTCCACGATTCACATAAAATGAAGGAAAAATGCTCACATTAACTTACAGTTTACTATGCTTACTTTGGACTCAAATGTATCTGAACAATTTATCACTTATCGAAATATTTCGGCGGTTTTATATTTACTAGTAATGTCAAAATGATTGTTAACATACCTGCGACTCAATGAAGAAATTAAACAAACTAGAGGTTTCTGTCATCCCCCATCACCTCAAAAGATTATATCAAACTAAGTCAAGCCTATCATCTCCATTGCTATGTTCTGTCTTCGATGAATTCTTGCAAACGTCTAAATAATCGTGGGTCACCACTTGAATCTGTCAGTAAGAGTTTTTTCCTGTTTGTAGTTTGACCGATCAGCACTTCTAATCAATGAAGATATTACATTATGTCTCTGACATCAATAGTATTGAAGCAGGGATAACAGGGAAAATGCTCTAACTAAATGGTAATGGTTTCGGTTTCAGCGCGGATATTTTATGGACACCTCTTTAACTTTTTATTAACACTGTTTCGAATTGCCGAAAATTAAATTTAAGCTTGAGGTCTATGTGTAGAAGTGAATAAACAAGGGCATTGGGCATGTTTTATCATATCTGTGTGGTCTTTTTATCACATTGGACAGAGTTAATTTTGATTTGGTTATGGGCACTGCCCTCATTGTTGTAAATGCTGATGTAATGTAAGGTAAGGTGCCCAGAAGGTGAAAAAGATACCCAGTTAAAAATTAAGACCCGACATCTTGAATCCGACCCTTTGATGAATTGTATGGTGCCAAAATGACCGAAATATGAAAACGTATTCTAATCAAAGTTTACAGCTTTTTACTGTTCCATGTACGTGTTGATAATTTCCACATAGTCCCGAAGAAGCAGAGAGCTGAAATTGAAAAGTATGCAAATGCAAGTGCCCATATAGCATCTTCAACCCCCCCCCCCCCCCCCCCCCCCTCCAATCCCAGACATTCCCAACCCCAAATAATGGTTAACTGTATTGCATATCGTCCCATTTTTGTTATTGGTATTTTAGATAGAAAACGACTATGAACCACCGGAAGTGGCCATGATCTTTTTACAACAATCTAAAAATAAAGTGAATACCTCAACCACTGGGCATATTATCCAGCTTCATTCCCCTCCATATTTGCATTCCCTAACTTGAATAATAAGACAAAAGGGAAACATTGAAGTACCCGTCCCAAAAATGGGACGATATGCATAAATGGATACTTTCAAAACTATTCATGAAGTTAAAACTCCATCTACATGTATGTAGTATGAATGAGCATAAAAACTAATACATAGTATGATAGACTATATATTCATAACGTTTCGGTTAAAACTTCTCCTTTATTTGAAAAACAAGCTTTGTATCTTGTATCTTGTATCTTTTATCCACAGAGGCGATAAAGGGAGTACTTTTTAGTAAAAATAATGTTATTACGTAGCTACTGAAAAAGATTGATTAAAGGTTAATAAGCTTATTTAACTTAATAGTTGCCCATGGCATATATGTATTGTTCATTGTGAACGTAGGCACTAGATGTCAATACAAATAAATTTAAATGAATGAGTTGCAGACATTATAGCATACATAATAAGAGAGGAGTTTATAAGCATTATCTCGCTTGAAATGGCAACAATCGAGGTATCCTTGAACTTTATTTTGAACATGTTTTACAATTTGATTATCAGTTAATTTGATATCAACGATTTTACCTTAAAAGAAATACATTGAAACTCTAGCACAAGTATCTATAACACATCTCTTCGACATTCTTCTTGTGATTACATGTGTGACAACATGTCAGTTGTGAAATGCGTGAGGCATGGGGGTCTCTATAATACACTGTTGAATGTCATGGTGACAAGCACTCTTTGTCCTTGAAGTGAACAGAACACGTGACAATTCCGCCCTATTAAAGGCACTGTAGCACGCCGTTCTTACAGAAATAAAGTGCTCCCAAGAAAAGGTAATTAACTGGCTAAATAATATTCCTAAATCAATGAAACGTTATGGTTAAGCCATGCGAGTCTATTTCCCTTCGAGCAGCCATTCTAAGGTGTTCACATTCAAATTGTCGCTGGAAGGCATTTCAAGTAACCTGACTGATGTAGCGATGCCTAAACACCCAGGGTAGAGTTTAGATGACATCGTGATGCAATGGTCAACCGACTTGCTGTCTGAACTCTCAAATTCGCATGAGACATACACATTTACTTCTTACACTGACAAAATACATACAATTATCGGTTTATACATGTAGGTCGCACCATTTTCGGTCAATACCGATAAAATGTGGACCACGGTGGTGTAGTGGTTAGCATACGATTCTTTCAGGGTAATAATTCTCTAGCGTGGCGTGTAATGATAAGCAATTAGCATAATGAAGGATTTAAACATTAATAATCTATGCTCCTGATTGGCCAAGGAGTCGGCATACAAGATTTCATTTTTCAATGGCTTTTGACATTTTGAAGACTTAATAGCTCACATATTGTTCCCAATACTACCAATGATATATAAATTCCTTTAAAGGTTCTTAAAACCCCTTTCGGAAATAATTGTGATCAAATACATGATATCTTTTTCACACAACACATCTTACGGTATTGCCCCTCTAAGAATTTTGACACTTTAGTAAAACTTGCTAGTTGCGATTTCCGAGTGAGCGCCGAAGAATCCCGAACTTCAATGAGTTGTGCACTTGTGAAGTAATAGTGATCCGACGAAAACGGAAGTGTGCAGTTGTTGACATGCGAGTGAAGGGAAAGTTACGCTGTGTGAGTTTAAAGAGACGTGGATTGACCTAGTTTTCGATAATAAGAAACATTTAACACTACATGCCCTCTAACTAACATGTTAGGAAGACATTCGCCAATAGGTTTTTATTTTAAAGAATTATAAATCAATCTAAACTTACTCACATCAAGAGCAAGTGATACTCGAATTTATGCAATCATTCTACTGTACACTCACTGTAAAAAGGTATTCAACGCAAGTCTTTAAGCTATTGAACTTTGCACTTTTTTAGATAAATGGTTTGCTCATATAGGAAGCACTTTTGCATTATAAATATACGTACATTTCAACGATGTGATCTCAAATTATGATTCAATCCGTCAAAACACACCTAGCTGCACTCGCGATGCGAGTGACTGACGGCATGGTATAACGAATTTTGGAAAAACCTGTCATTTTTTTTAAACGTCAACTGTTAAAAGTAGCTCTACCTACAAGAAGAATCTACAAAGAATGAATAGAAACAAATTTGTATGTCAAGAGGGTCAACCAATCTGAAGTTTGAACAAAAATTCGTCTCAGGAATGTGGCTACCAGTCATGTCGAGTCATCAGTACCGTAGGAAGAACGATAACTCTGTACAGTACAGCGCTGACCCTGAAGTCGATAGAGATGTTGAGATATATCCAAGGAGGTGGGCCCTGCATTTCCATCAAAACTGTAAGAATCGTTGACTTTTTGAAAACTTTGATAAACCTTGTACTTCAAATGGAAGGAAAACTCATTGTTTATGCAATGTTTTGAAGCAGAATTGCCCCTATCATCGGGTTATTTGAAATTTTCATTTGATAATTTTTTTATGACTATTACCAAAATAAAACCATCATAAACACAAATAAAATTATTTTCATTGATATTATATGAATAAAAAATATCTGCAAAACTAAAAAAATGTATAATGCCCCAGTTTTACCGGGCATATTTTAAAAGGTAACCTTTGACAGTGTGTTACAAAACGGCTACGTTTTCGCGCTGTAGGTTTTGATAATTTTGTAAATTTTAGTGGTTCTAAATTCTCTGAACCAACGATGTTTTACGGGATGATGCAATGATTACTCTGAATACATATATATAAATATATATATATATATATATATATATATATATATATATATATATATATATATATACCTTTTAACATTCCACTGAAATATGACAGACACGTCAATTATCAAGGTGTTTTCGTTATTTTGATATCGATAATTTTGTTACTTTGAATAACTTCATATTTGATATGTTTTATTTTTAAGTTGCTGCTTCAATTTGTTTAGTTATTTCTTTAGCGTTTTGCAACATAAGGACAAGTATTCTAGATCAGCATAGGGACAGAACTTATTTTGCAACGATAATAGGGCCACTGATCATAAATATTAATATAATGTTATTAATTAAGTAGTTCCGTATTGGCCACGTTACAGGTCCGAGGTCTGTTGTATTGGCCCAAGACGAAGTCCAATACGGAAATACTTAATTAATGACAATTTTATTAATTAACTTCTTTCCATTCTTTTTGCACAACACTAGACATCTCATTTATATTGAAATAATAATTATAAACAAGATTGGTGAACAAATAGCACGGGTCACAGCTTCAGGCGTTCACCAAATGTGCAACTGTGCATGCTCAGACTCATATTGGCCAGGTTTGTCTCGCCCAGTTTTTCCCGTATTGGCCCTGTTTCCCCGTATTGGCCCAGTTGTCGAATCATATGGTCTAGGCCGTAAATGCCGTATACATGCCATAACATTCATAGTTAATTAATAATATATGATATAGGGCCAGGCCTAGGTGGAACACGACTACAAAATTAAAATATTGAACCGAAGTAATTGTTCATTGTCTATTTTTGAAAACTTTGAATCGGTGAACTGTGTAGACAATTAGACATCCAGCACTTTATATAAGAAAAAAATCAGTTTAAACTCGATCGTCTTACTTCTGGGTCTAGAAATAAATCAGAAATTAGGAAAAATAACATCGAGGGCAAAACATAGTTTCCAATATTCAGCATTGTGATAAACAGTTATGATACATAATTTCATGTATTATATATCTTTTGAAACATTTGATTAAGTATCGTACGCCGCAAGGTAAAACACCGACTGCAGGCAGGCTACTTAGAACGTCAGTCTGACGGATATTTGCTCTTGACTCGTGTCTAAAACAATACGTAGAAAAAATGTTTGAATTACTCCAACATTAGTTCAATGTCATAGACATGTGTTACTAAAAATATATGATATGGGGCGCCACGAGTGAACCAACCAAGTGAGTGTTTATGAACAGGTTTGACATAGGCCAACTGCAATGACTCGCACTGAGGCGAGATTGAGGGACCACTATCACGTCACATTACGGAAGGTGCCGAAAGCTGCCGATCTTTTTGCATACGGGAAGGCCGGGTTCGCCGCGGACCGCACAAGTGTCAGCGCGGGTTTGCAAAAGTGACGTAAAAACATGACCAACTCTCTGATACACAAGAATAAATTTATATGACAGAATAAAAAACGAGAATTGTTTTATTGTGTGGCCCTTATAATGATCAGTCACAGTGCAATTCTATTTACAAGTTATAATACCCTTTGTACATCATCTGTTGGCATAGCATATTTTATAGACATCTGTTTGGAAACACTCGTGTGGATATTATTAGTCTCAAGCCGAATATTCATATAACCAACTGTTAAGGTACGTAAAAAGGTCAACAAACAATCACTCTATAGATAAGATCCTCAGTTCTCACAAGTAAGGCGATCTAGTCGAGCCTGTAGGTCATTGGTTTTTAAAATAGATCAATATTAAGTCAATGTGGCAGATTCAATTACAGCGATATCTGGCTGGCTCACTGATCTCTGGCTGACTCATGAAACCTGCATTAATATTCTACTTATGTCACAGAATTTTTTTAAAGTTTTGAAGAGATTGTTCCTTGTCAATTCAAGAGCTCTCAAAACTGTACTTGTTTACTGTGAGATATAGCATTAAATTACGTTGTAGAAGTGTATTTTTAATAAAGATAAATGCAAACTGATTCTGTCTAGTTTTTGCGTTGATGAGATTCTTCAAAGAAAATCCAAAGCATGCGATATTTGCACTTAAAAACATAAGTTAGGGAAAATCTTCCTGGGCCAATCCTGGTAAAGTCGTACATGTACATCCTCAATTCGGACTTGACAAGTGTACTCCTCGCAAAGAACAATTCACAAAAATAGTACAGGATGCAGACAGTGTGATGTCATTTATAACAAGAGGGATCAGAAGATAACATATACCATTGGTCCGACATAAACTATCAAGCAAAAGAAGGTTTAGCACTCACTTGTTTCGATTAATTCAATATTTTAAAGAAAAGAGAATAATGTTTATGACACGATACACCTTTCGGCGCTAGTGTGAATGACGTAAGTAGTGACTGGTTTAATTAGTGACGTTGAAACTTATATATATATATAATATATATATATGATGATGAATACAACTGAGTGTTATACTTTCTTTTGCACGTCAGGTTAGTTTGTAAAACCCATCTTTGAACTGTATTTGCTATAGTACCAGTTCATTAGGTGGGTTATACACTTGCATGGCTTTATACCGGTTGGATAACAATGTTACAATAGTCCAGTTAATTAAAGCTGATTCTCGCTGGATTTAACCACAATCGACTAACTGCTATAATACAAGTTGCTATGTAATAAGATAACTGTATTTGAATCCTACGTTTAACACCAAACCAACATACATGTACCTCTGTTTTAAGCGAATGGCATAATACTTTGTCAAAATCGGTTTTGTTCGTACATTTTCCAAAATATAAAACAAATTCTTGATTTCTCAAAATTTAAGTGTTGAATAAATGTACTGTGTCGAAGCCAAGAGCCAAGATTTCTTAGGTTATAAGAACCCATTACAATATACCCCTAAAAATATTTGTTGACTTAGTGGGACTTACCTTTATATCTTGATCAGAATCATAGTGACAGCGGCCCCTCACACCCCACCTTTCAGACCAAATAAGCAGTGAAAAACTTTGATTTTGCAAGGTACCTCCCCAAAATTTTAAGCTTTAGGGATGTTGCGGTTCTTGAGAAGGCGAACGTGTTATATGTGAACGGACGACGGCCTGAGCTATTTTTGACTTTATCGACTAAAACGGAATTGTCAAACACCAAAAATATGACCTGGTCTTAAATCACTGGACAAACTGTAGTAATATTCAATGCCAAAAGGTTATACTAAAATCTAGCCGGCCCAACTTTTGAACCGTACCTACGCCTATGCTTTTGATAAATAATTATACATGTTTTAAAAAAATTTTATTTCTATTATTTCATAATTAATACAGTGATTCGCAGCGTCAAAATTTAAATGCCTTTAAGTTTCATAACTGTTTGCACACAGGGTAATTCTTAAACGTTATAGTTTGTTCACGTCTTGTAGCTTATCTACGTGATAAGAGAGGTGATTGAAACAAGGTTAAGTCACACCTGGCACCCCCACCCAAACAGAACCATAGGAGAGAAGACAAAATGAACTCTCTAGCAAGCACTACTGTCTTTCTTCTGTTTTACCTGTCAACATGTGTAGGTGAGTGTATCTTTGTAGCAAGTATGCCCGCGCAAATATATGGCTATATTTAAAAAAATAGTGGGCCAAAACAGTTAAAAGGGGCAGTATCACGTTTTTTCGATGAAATTAGTCGATGAAATGTATTTTTAAAATAATGTCACCAATAGTATAATATCCTTTTCGTTTCAGAAAATCAAGTTAAAAAATGAGTGTACATGGTTCTCTAAAGCCATGTGAATCGTTTTTCTCATTCGAAATAATAAATTGTGTTCACAATAAAATGGCCGCCATGTATTTTTTGCTTTATACGCAACACTGTTATTACCACTACAGATAATCGGTTTGTGTAATAAGATGTTTTACCCTCTACAGTAAATATAAATAACATAAACTATCATTATAAATGCGAAATTTGAAAACACAAAATTTGCAAAAAACGTGCTACTGCCCCTTTAAGGTAGATGCGCTTGTTTTAAATACTACACTACCAAAATGTATACCCCAATTCCGGTCTCGTTGGTATGGTTTTTTGGTTACAAGTGTAGGTGTATTAGCCGATGTACCTACATTTTTTCTGATATACTACACTTCTCTAATATAATAAGTTTTTTGAAAGTTTATTCGGCATTCCATTTTCAGATGATATATTGCCCGGTTATACTATTTTGTAACACACATTAAATTCATTCAAGAACGCTTCTGAAAAGCCAAGTTGTTAAATGATAGATTTTCCAACTGTGTTGTCAACTTTCGCCGTTTCATTTTGATAGCCTACAGATTTATTATCAAACTATTTTTTTAGTGCTATTTAATCACAACAAAAGCTAATTAAAAACATTTTCGTGCATGCAAGTATTTGGAGAATTAATGCATTCGCTATCGTTGCTTGGTAACAGGTACTTTGTATTCTCACGCGCATGACTGGAAGTAAACAGAGCACTGTATTTTAAGGTATCTGATTTTTTACAGTAGCCAATCAGATACAGTTATTTCGCAAAGTTACAGATACTTTGGATATCATAATTAATTTGCAATACTTTTTTATACTTTTTAATCTATGAAACGATATAACAATAATCATGCTGATAAATAGATGAAACAACAACTGTAGTGGTCTTGTTGAATTTATGTCATACGTATTAGAATATTAGTTGTAATTTTCTTAGTGAAAACTCGCGATACTTATTTCAAATATGACAAAGAGGATCAGTATATATCATCAAGAATGTTTGATATATATATGGGGTTGTCAATGGGGTTGTCTGTATTTCTCGATAACAGTTTATGAAATAATGAATCGAGTATATAAACACCTTATCAAACCCAACACTCGAGCGCGGTTCAATTTGGTTGTGTCTGTATAGAAGGATAAACGAATTAATATAGATTTATTTAAGCTTATTCATTTTTAGAATATGATAAATTATTGAATACAGATAGCTTTACGTACTTGTATTTTCAACACTTTAACAATTTAACCAGTCTGATTAAAATCAACCCTGTTCCGAGGAATAAAATTTGCAGAATTATGCATCTAACGGGATAAGAACAGTATCTGTTCTGTAGATTCCTCTTTGAATGATACGAGTTCGTATCCCGGTAGATGCATAAATTTGCAAATTTTATTCCACGGAAATCCGCCGATTTTAATCAGACTGACAATTACAATTACATGTAGTTATGGTAACATAACAAACTTGCATCTTACGAGTATTGTTGTATCCAGTTTGGTAACCATCATCACAGTGCTTGCTACTCGAGTCTAAATGTTTACACTAAACCGGAAAATAAACGCAACCATACAACATACAAGGTCATCTAATCCACGAGTAATAAACATGACTGAAAAAAAAGAAAGTCCAACTAAACTAATTTGGAATATGAACATCAGCTGTTCATATGTCTTAACAACAAGCAACACGTTTAGAAACTCGTTAACAAGGCAGAAGGAGTTCGTTTTTTACAGTGTTGAAACTTTGGTGACGTTTCTTTTGCGGTTGAGAGTACACTCCATATTTGGTACATTTATGTCATATTTGAAGCTCTTCGCCGTTTAGATAATTAAAATCAAGAATGTACATGATAAGATGCACTGGACTGTCATTTATATCGTTAACATTATGTCTTTGTAGACAACCCATGTTTGTTGATGTAAATCATTTATTAGTTCTTATTATGCTTCATATAATATTTGCATTGTGTGTATAGCATATTAGTAGGGTCCTTCATTTGCGAGCTTGGGTTATCAAGATCAATCTGAAGTAGATACCAGTGGAACTGTTTATTTCAGGACAGTGTCCCCAGAAGTGGACTCCATATGAAGATTACTGTCTGATCTTTGACGACGAGGAACTAACGTGGTTAGACGCCCAGGTGAGATCTGTGGAAATAGTATATATACATGGTGGATACTAAACAAGTTTCCGTTTAATACAATTGTTATTAGCTAACACGTTAATGCTTCGGTATAAAACGCGAAAGTGAGTTTTGATACCAAATTATTCACGAGTTTGATACAAAATTGTATCATTTGGACGAAAGTTTAGTACTCTGTTTCACGATTTCTCACGTCAATCAAGTGAGATTTCCGATAGTGTGCTGGAACTATGATGTCCGCGAGTCATGTGCCGTTGTGACTGCGGCACAATCAGTGTGACGTCAAAAACTGCAAATTATCATGTTGTCCTACTTTTAGCGATATTTAATTAATTTAAACTTGAAGCATAAATATTTCGCTACAGTATCTTCCACTGGTGATTAATGACATATAATGGCGTCACTATATTATGAAGTTTTTCTTTTACAAGGTGAATCTATGTATTCAGTTAATAATGAGGATGCTTATATCGTGCTGAACTCCACAACACAAAGGGCCATGCTCAAAGCGCTGCACACATTATTAACCTGGTGTAAGGATCAACATCGTTCCTTTTTCATTTCAACTCCCTTTGGAGTATGCAACATGGCCTGCCAATTAAGGCGCTCGAAGGTTATATGTCACATTGCCTTCACTTCCAAACCAGGTACTCAATTGTACTGCTGAGTGAACAGAGGCACATTTCGAATAACGTCCCTTGCCCAAGGTGACACCATAAACCTCTCAACTCATGTCTCCGTGTAGGGCAGGGAATCACCCTTCAAACTCTCAGTTTTCATTCAGCAATGAGGCGGGTAACCCACCCATCCAGCGAGCCACGCCCGTTGTTGCTGAACTGGTAACGGTCGACTGAGCTATTCACAGGACCACGTGCTACCAAGGCATTATTTAGTTATTCTCTTCCCGCAAATATCACTCAATTCAGTTCTTCTATGTTTACCTCTGCTGCATATAAATCACCTTTTAGGCTAGATAAGAATTCATCATTGGTTGCATAAACATTTGAGTTAATTTATGCAATCAGCGATGTTACTTCAAACGTCTGTTCTCTTACAGTACAGATGTCAGTCGCAAATGTAAATCTATGTTCCATTGCCCTAAAACGTCACCAGTGTTGCATACTTGCACCGCCGGAGTAGTTTGCGAAAATTACGAAATATGCTCCATATGGAACAAAGGTTAGGGTGCACATCTTGTCGCCATGAGAGTTTCCCACTCAGTGTCACTGGTCTCTTTTTCTGTATAAGAAAATCGTTGTAAGTGGCGCTCACTTGCAAAAAGGTCACCCGCTATTGCAGTCGCGCGGCTAACATTGTGACGTCAACCAAAACCGACTATGACGTCACGCGTCGATTATGACGTTATTGCAACATGCCGTGGTATCACACGTGTGTAAGCAACTCATTATTCATTATTTAATGAGTGATCTCACCACGGTTGAGTAATAAATGATGATACCGGATGACTGCTGACTCTTAACTAGATGAGCACCGTATTGAATTTAATTAGGAGAGGGTTTCTCTAAGTTGGATAACTTGTACCCGATCTGTCAATTGAATGAATATGTTTAAATGAAATTAATCTGTAGTATATACATTTTATATTGATATATACAGCGTTAACAAGGTGTAAAATTGAGCATTACTTTATTTTTAATGATTGAAGTTTGTTTTCCTTCAATCTAATATGTTTCGTAATATAGTCAATCTGTGAATCATACCATGGACACCTGGCTACCCCGTTCACAGATACAAAAGACCAACATCTGAGAGGATTTCTTCAACGTCACCATTGTAAGTTCTTCTTTTTCATGATGAATACTAACACGGTTAGTCATTTTCAGATTAAAATATGATTAAACCAAACCGTATACACTTTGGCTGGATAATGTTTAATAGGTCTTATTACTACTGTGCATGTAAATGGGGCGTGTAGTTTCGGTTTCTGTACATGTATAATTATGTTGCTAAATTTTAATTAGAAAGTAGTAATTATGATATATTTGGCGATTCGAGATGAATATGCAGTTTGAGTGATTTATTTAAACTGAAATCTGCACATGTCGAATGTTGGCACGTATTTCAGCCAAATACATTTCTATGAAACACAATGGATGTATCTTTAAGCATTGAGATCGCGCCATTCGAAGAACATATCATACAACATCTGTCAATACCATATACAGGCCCACAATATATCATTGACCCGGTCAACCAGTATAATCACTGTTTATATCTTCATAGCAACACTCCATGCAATAATACTAGCCGCTGTAATAAAAGTGAAGTACTCTTCAAGTTTAAACCCAAATCTCCTCACCTCAACTCGCAACAAGCACCGAAGTTCATTTGTTCGGGGACCAACATCGAGATTAAAACACAAGTCCGACTTCTTGTTCCCCAGGATAGGTCAGACCTGGTTATAATTCATACTATACTTTATTATGTGAGCTGGTTTTTCGAGCGATCTGATTGGTCGAAAGGCGATCACGTGACCGTCGACAGAAAAGCATATTGACTCCAACCCGAGTCCGACCAAAAGCCGTATTGACTTGAGTGACGTCAAACGATTGTTGCATGACGTCATGTTATTGTGACGTCATCTGACCGTAGTTCAGCTGTTCAAACCAAATTACATTTTTGACTGTATTTCACTGTTTTCCTTTCGTTAGTGTGTTAAATACATAATAAAACAATTATGGACTGGTGATTCGGTCAATACCTGTTTTTATGGACCCGTGAAAACAATATTGACCGCGGACTTCGTCACCAGTCCATAATTGTATAATATACTACATGTACATACCAAACTCTAGCAAAACACAATGCTAAAATGTTATATCCAGATGTCATATATGTCCCAAAATCCCCTCATATACAACACATTGATGTTCTGTAATACATATAACTCCCCCCACCACTTCTCCCTTGCACCTTCACAGAAATGTGAAACGTTTAACCATAGGGTACGACTAACACTGTCATTTCTCTCTCAGACAAAGACCACAGTTGACTTGATGCAGGATACATATACAAGTTCCACTTGTACATCTCAAAAGTGGCAAGACCTGCAAAGCTATTTTAATTACTCGTACTGACTATTTATATCATAGCTAAGTATTTTACCATTTACAGATATGAATATATTTTATGGATTTGGTTTTTTAAAATATTACATTTTAGTTGTACTTCACACTCAGGATGTTTCTTATTTGTAACGCTTACTTGTACAATATTTTCTTACCTGGTTTATGTGATTAGATGTATAATGCAATTTTATGTATACTTTTATTTGTCATTTACCTGTATAAAGTCTCTCATGACCCATTTTGGGGTGGCTCTGTACTTTCATATACATATTGTATCTGTATTTTATTGATCGTGAGGCGAGACAATAATAAAATATATGTTTGTCTGTCTTTCTGTCTCATACTGTAATGGTACGAATGGGTTTATAACCAGCTGGCACGGTAACGGGACTGATAACTGTTTCCTCTCTCTCTTATGTTTAGACAAGAATCCCAGCTGACTTGATGCACCAGATCGACTCCACTCGTAGAGCTCATAAACTGGCTGAAACGCGGGGCATGAGAAACAATATTGACAACTTTTATGATAATTATGTTTTCTCTTCCGCTACTGTTCAGTTAGGGACTCGGTGTGGATCGACGCGACAAACCAGTTGGATGTAGGATTCTGGTTCTGGGCATCGACCAGGGAACGGATGAACTACACGAACTGGGCAACTGGAGAACCGAACCATCAGGACAGCCAGAAGTGTGTGGCTGCTTGGGTTGGGGATGTCACCTGGAGGAGCCGGAATTGTGAAGAAGAGTACGCATTTGTGTGTGAAATTAAAGCACTGTAAGTTTTTAATCATAAACGTTGTGTTGTTCTCAAGACTTGTTTTAGAAATCTTGCTTTTCGTTGAACTAAAACGTAAATTGTTTTCAACAACCTAAGATTACTTTGAAAACTGAACTCTAATCCATGTCTTTAATGAAGTAAAAGTTCATTAACAATAAGGATGCAGCGGTTATATAACCACACTGACGAGCACAAGAAATGTTACCATATTTCAACAGAGTAAAATCATAAAACTGCTGCAGTCGATTTGAATTTTATTGGTAGGCACATGTTTTGTAAAGAAGAAGTCACAATTCCATTCAGAGTGTGGTAAATTTTAGTTTTATGTCTGTTCAAATACATATAGAGTACTGACATAGTTTTTTCAAAATGTTTTGGCCCGAATGTTTTGTATATACTTTTTGAAAAAATACATAATGACATAAACGGAAATTCAAATATTAATCACTGGTCGATTTGCATATGTTCTAGTTTGTCTGGTGATCATTCTTTTACACGTGAGTTTATGATGCTATTAGTACATATGCCTTCATGCGCCGAGTAACAGGTTCGAGGTCCGTTCTATGAGCAGGAAACTGACGATAGAGCTGATAGAAAGAGCTGATAGAAAGAGCTGATAGAAAGAGCCTCCTAAGAGTAATTGAAGGGTCCAAATGACGGGGTGTCTAAAATAGCCATAAAATGCAACCAAACTCTTCAAAAGTGCTCAGATTACGTTTTTCTGATAGCTGAAATAATTATCTATAGCATGATATATAACATGATATCTTTGAATTTGGTTGCAGGTTATTACTTTACATGGAAATCGGGTCATTTCGCAATTTGGTTGCAGTCCCCTATAGGCAACTGCAACCAAACTTTTTAAACCATCAAAATACATGTTTTCATCAAACAGAACAGCCTTGACTTGACACAATTTGGTTGCAGAAGGAAAATATCATGATCTGACGAATGTTGGAACTTACCTTGCCTTTTATTTCAATATTTACAGTTAGCGGAAACTTCTTAGCGATCGTTATCGAGTCCGGTTTTCGATCATGTCATATTATCATGTTGCTGTCATTTCTAATGCTATAGATAGAAACTACCCACTAACCTTGTTAATTTAACATTTCCTACCATAAGGCATGTCTTGGTAGGTACTTTTGAAACATTTTGTCCAAATTTAAGCATTAATTTACGTTTTTGTTTACAACCAGCTGACAACGTGGCCGCGAGGTGAATTCGAATTGTTGTCAAATCTTATCACAATTCTGATTGGTTGTCATAGATATCTTTGAATGTTAAATTAGTTTTATAGGAAATAAACAGCATTAGGTTATTTTAATGAATAGTTTCTATCTAGAAACGTGATTAAAAGCAACCAGAATTAATAAACAAGAATTTTGTTGTTGTTGTTAGAAATGGTTGATACGAAATGAGCCAATGGGAGGATGCGTTACATACATTGGTTTCATTACGTCATACACTTAGCGAGAGAGAACTTGCCGAAACGATTTAGAAAATGTCATCGTATTTTTGTCAAATTTAGTAAATTTGAAAATCTCTGCAACCAAACTAATCCTATGTGCTTGTCAACACACTAATATTTTCTCTGCAACCAAATATTTATTTGCCAAGGTAGGAATAATGATGAATAATTGCTGTAAATAAATTTGGTTGCAGATCCCTATAGGGGACTGCAACCAAATTCACTAAATACGATGTTTCAAGTACATTTCTGTCCTGCAACCAAATTTTCTGATGTCAGATATGATATGTTATGTTATAGAAAATTATCTCTGCTATTTTGATCACTTTGTATGATCAGTTTCTCTTACTTCAGTAGCATTTAAACATCATCATGGAGCCCCCGTCATTTGGACCCTTCAATTACTCTTAGGCCGAAAGAGCTGATAGAAAGAGCTGATAGAAAGAGCTGATAGAAAGAGTTCATACAACGGAGCGAGAACATGTCACTTAGCGGACATGGAAATACTTAATTAATGACGATCTACAGTTAAACAGTTTTAAACGTTACTTTCACCAAAGCATTTCTATCGAAATTTAAATTAGAACTTATTGGAATCACGAATCTCCAAGGGGTGGGTTTCGAAGCTCTCTTAGTGCTAAGATAGTCGTAAGTACCATACAATAACATAGGGCTGAGAGAGGTTCGAAAATCATGGCCCAGCAATGTGAGAAGGGTATAATTCTGTATCTGTAGCTGAACTCGTCAAAATGTGATCATTTGGTGCAACGATGTTGAGGGAGTAAAATAAGGCCATCTCATTATCAACCATATGCACACTTAATACTCATTTGAATTGTTTTAATAGTCTGATTTATCGTATTAGACTTCCATTTATAAGCTTATGGTTATGATCGTATGATTTCAGAATTTTAATTCCGTAAATATATGTATGATTATATGGCAATATTTTATGATAATCGTGATTCGGGTTATGAACTATATGTAATTTGATACAGCTGTAACGACATCATTGATTTTCTTTCTAATTTGGTATAGTTCCGGGATTCATTTAGCCAACAAATGTCACAAATAGATCCTGCCGTATATCAGTAACCATTTAGAAACACAGGGCTAGCCGTTCAGTGCAGTACGTCTTTACATCAAAGTATGATACCAGGACATTGTTGTGTTCAGTAAGAACCTTCTGTGACATGTTCAACATTGAAGGGGCGGATATGAACAACTGGAATGGGCAGAGGTGACTTTATCATCCAAAACTGTGTTCCACAGGAGATATTGATTGTGTAAGATCAAGCGTGTAAGATCCTAGGAGATATCGTTTTGGCAGTATATTTTGCACAATGCCCTATCACCGTCAACTACATGACATCAAAATGCGTTTACATCATCGAGTAATGACATCAAAAGGCGATGACGTCATAAACATGATGATGTCACAATGTTATTACATCACCTCACTGGAAGTCAAATGGCAGAGCTGTACTCAGCGATTTTCATTAAAACGTAATAAGAATTATTTTGGATGATAAATAAAATCTCACCCTCGTGTCTTCTAATATCAAATACATCAACACTCGTTGATAAACATAACTTTTTGTTAATTGTTTTCATCCTTTTTCAGCACTGGTCATCCACATGGGTCTATTATTGGGTAGTTGAATGCCGTAACGACGTTTGCCGTTGGTCCTTGGGAACACATAATACTGAGGACAAACGTTACACTACCTTTCATTTTGTCAGTCTTCCTTTGTATTACATATTAAAATCTTTCCTACGGTTTTATATTTTATGGTGACTTAAAAAGATAGTTGGAATACATGCAACTCGATGGACTAATGTCCCTGTCCACCAGTATCTGTACCACCCTGTATCAAGCCAAGCCTATTGTCACGGGCGAAAAATGTCAATTTAATGATTCAAGCGACAGTATTGTTGAACTCTTTATTACGAAAGGTAGATTTGTAGGTCTCTTGTGATGTTGAAAGTTCAGACAGCATGATGATTGAACATTTCATCATATTTAAGACCACACTCTAGGCGTTAGGTATCGCTGGATATCAGTCAGGTTACTTGAACTACCTTCGAGCGGCCTTTTAATGTGAACAATAAAATGGCTGCTCACTGGGAAACTATAATTGTGTCTATACATTTGTTAGTTGTTATCACAAATAATAAATCTCTATAGGATTTCAGTTTTCCATGGTATTAAAGGGACTGTAGCACGTTTTTTGCAAATTCTATAATGACAGTTTATGTCATTTATATTTACTTTAGAGGATAACACATCTTATTACACATACAAATTACCCGTAGTGGTAATAACGGTGATGCATATAAAGTAAAAATTGCATGGCGGCCATTTAATGTGAACAGTTATTATTATTTCGAATTACACAAAAAGCGATTCCCATGACTTTACGAAACCATGTACACTCATTTCTAACTTGATTTTCCGAAGAGAGAAGGGTTACTATTGCTGATATCATTTTTCAAATACATTTCTTCAACTTATTTAAGGGAAAAAACGATTTACTGTCCCTTTAATAATGTGACAAGTGCGGCACCAGTCATGAGGAAATGTACAATCAAACATCTACCGTTCCGCTATCCAGGAGAAGATATATAGCTAAGCTAGTCATATTTTTTATATATGTATCACAGCAGACTGCCCGACTACTTAAACGAACTTATTCCTAATTTTGTCTCAAGCCAGTAGTTATCCGTTACGAAATGCATCACATTTGCAAACTATACCGTACAGTTCCAAATGACAATTCCTTCCTACCGGATACGCTAAGGCTTTGGCATGCCTTACCACATAACATTAAATCACTCACAGACCTTACTCCACTTTGATCAAAATTCAGGTTCAAGACGTTGTCAAATCCTTCACTGTCGCCTTAGGTTGGGATGTAGCGATCTCAATGCTGACAAATTCAACAGACAGTCATATATCAGATCAGAATGTTGTTGTGGCCACGTCATTGAGGATGTACTTCATTACTTCTTCGTGTGTTCAAGGTTCAATAAGAGCAATCATATTATATTATACAAATTGTTTACAAATCTTATTTGGAACACCTACTACTTGATTTTTGTTACGCAAGCTGAAATTTAAAAATCAGTTTATCAATATATAATCGAAACGAAACGTTTTGACTAAGCAAACGACCGAGAAATGCTTACTATTTCTGTCTGCTCATATCATAAATGTATCAAACCATCATGTCCTAAACCTGCTTATTGGCATGATTATTTCATTCGGTATCTCGTTCGTTGTTAATAAGTTGTTTTCCTTGTCCTGATAACGTTTCATATACATGTATATAAGTATGTAGACTTGGGCGGTCTTAACATAAGTTCAACTGAGCTTGTTGACCAATCCGATTCATGTATCGTTTCATGAAATTAATATGTTTAAACCACAAGTAACTCAATGTCCCTTCAGCACTCAAACTCGATATATGTAACTAGGATCACGTCTCTTTCAAATTAACTATACTAACTTCTAACTAATAACTAATTTCTGTCTATAACGTTGCTATTTTTCGGTAAATTGTTTCTCTGTAAGTACCAACATGATCATTCGTTCTAAAATATATTAAATTCATTCTTACATTGTATAAGCTGTCTGTTAAATACTATGTCAAAATACAAAAAACAACTTGGTGCATATTTTATAGACACATGAACAACCCTAACACTAGAGAGAACAGATTTTACAGATGAACTAGATTTTCATGGCCTTGGAGATGTCCTGAGATACAACTGGTGACAACAGATTCAAAACTGACCAAGTCGCAATATAGATCAGATGTTCAAGAACAATTTCTGATAACGTCCTATAATTCACAAAGAAAACCAACTTCCAGATAATATAAGAAATAATAATGTCGATATTTATAATGCACTACCTCAAGGTATAAACACCTGCTCATGACGCAACCACATATTACCCCTGGTGGTCGTTGCATGAAACAACCTTAACACTAAGGTCAACCTTAGTGCCATCTTTTAACATTGCACTAAGGCTACCTTAGTGACTTAAGGTCACCTTTGAGTTTCGTGCAACGGCGCCCTGGTCAATAAGTACAGAACACTCCCTGAGGAGTATGCAACCGGTCGCGTGTCCGGCTTAAGGTTCAAATCAGACTACCATTGCATCATCCCAGGTACCCATTTACTGCTGGGTGGACAGAGGCACAGTTCGAACTAAGCCACTTACTCAGGGTGACACCGCAAGTGTCTCAACTCATGTCTATGTGTGGGGCAGCGAATGACCCTTCAAACTCTCAGTTTATCCAGCAATATAGCGGTTAACCCAACCATGCGGTGAGCCGCGCCGATCGTTGCTGAACTTCACTAATAGGGGTCAACTGAGCTATGTACAGAACCACCTGCCATCACCAGATAACCTTCACAGCTGGCAAAATCTACCATACCAAAGCTGAGCAAAATGTGCTGACAATATGAAGTAATCTCGAAAAAATATTCATAAGTATTATTTAAATTCACTCAGTGAAAAGTAAAGAAAGTAAATATAAAAAAACCTGAGTTCATTTAATAGTTCAACATCGAATCTTTAAATCTTGTTTTTACCATTTCTTTCATTTTCGATTTAATAATACACTCCTTTCAATTCAATATTTCAATACTTCTATAGTTAAAGAATAAATGGACTTTTAATGGACCATTTTTTAATAGTAGTTATTGTTCATTTCTACATATAAAGTGATACTTATTTCTGTTTCGTTAAGTTGAACAAGAAAATTTTCTCTTTATGTAACTATTTAATCTGTCTTCTTGATAAGAGTTCTTGATCCAAGTTCTAGGACATCTGGTTTCCTAACCACCATTACCATTGAAGAGAACACAGCAATGAATGTTCTTCCGACAGTTTCTGTCATTGTTCTACTTTGTTCATCAATATGTGTCGGTGAGTGTTTGAATATAACAAGTGTGCTCGTTCAAAAGAAATAACATCTGCTGATGTAGCTTGCTGTTTATTTCTTAAAACTCTATTTATATGTATTTGTTACACAGTCAACAGTATAATGTCAGTTGTTGTAAATGCAATATATACATTGCAGTCGCTTATTTCCGCCCACACAAATACCGCATCACTTATGTGTTGCCACGCCAAAACGTAGTACATTTAATTTCTTGTTCTAACATGCTGTATTAACCTAACTTTCAATCAAACTACAAATAGAATTCACGTTGTAAGGTTTTTAAAAAGTTTTATAAAGAAGAAAGCATGTGATAGCAGAGTCATAATTGCTAAATGATAAAGTATAACGTACTTGCAAGTTATTTAGTATAATCTAATGTATAATCTATTATTCAGCTCTCGTTTTTATGAGAATGTATACTGGTCACTTGTTTAATCCAATCAGCAGAGAGTATATCGCTTAAATTGCAAAGTCTGAATTATTTGGATTTACATTCGATACAAACCCATGTAAATGTGGCTACACTTGTTTCATAAACCAGATTTGTCTATAAAAGTATGAGTTTACTATGTAAGATGGAAGTGTACGTTTTTTATATAACAAACATAATTCTGTGGATTAATAAATTATCCGCACTTGTTGTTTCTCAAAGATAGTCTTATCTTGTCCAATTCATATTATGTATATGCTGACTTAGGTGAATTTCGAAATACTTGTCATGTAAAACTTACCTATTCAACAAATGCTTACTGTACTAAGTATGTAGTTGTCTTTTAAAGACTTTTTTTATAATTGAAATAAAAATATGTCGATTACTGAATTACTGAATCTAAAATGTTTACTCAACAAAGTATTATATATAGAGAATACTACACGAGGTCTCATTAGATACGAATTAAACGAAACGAGTGTCCTTCCGACGGTATCTGACCCAGTGAAAACGAGGTCAGATACCATAAGAAGGTCAAGAGTTTCGTATAACTAGTATCTAATGAGACCGAGTGTGGTATTTTATTTATTACACACGTTTTTACACGCGGATTCGTCACACTGCTTAATTTTATTACCTGTCATATGGGAAACAATTCCACGTAACCGAAACCGGTTTAAATTACCGAGTGCGTAATGATTGACGTAAACTGCGCTAGAGCTGACCCGAACGCTTATTTGCAACTCCTATTGCGTATACCTACGACGAAATAATGTAGTTCATTAGATTCAGTTGAATAAATCAAAAGTGGACTGTAAAAATGAACAAAAAGATTTACGCAAATGAACTGTATTTGTTATGTTATGTTGTGCAAGGTATTATTTTAAATGCAAACATTCACATTAATCATATAGTCAACTCGCCTCGCCTCGCCTCGCAGTCGGTCGGGATGTCATTAGATATTACAATTTCCAAGTTTTATATACAATCTACTGAAAGAATCAATCAATAAAGTGCCAAGGTTTGAGGTTAGGATGAACAGCAACAACCGACGCGTTATGACTGTAATCGTGGCCTAGAGAGAACAGTCGGACAGTGACGGTGTCGACTCGGCCTGATGTCAACATCGAAGGGCAAGGTCAACGCAGAGTGAATATGTTTGACTTTGACTAGTAGCAAGTACCATTGCAAGCTCTTCATTACGTTCTTGGTGATGTTTACATGATGTTTGTGCATTTGACATTCGCCGCATTGGAAACCTTTTGACATCGACAATGAAGAGATGTGTCCGATTTCCATACAACCCTTGAACTGTAAGTAAATACGGCGCGTTTGCCGATAGTTACAGCTATTCGCGATATCAATGCTGCATACTGGCCAAATGTGGAACATTCTAAAAGCATTCACAATCTATGTTGACTCATATATCTAGCATATAAAGTTGTGAACATGAAATGTTACGTGTTTGTTTTAATTCAAAAGTAGTTCCGTTTCAACTTGACCCTAACTGAGAGGTCATTGGTTATCCAATCATATGGTTGGAATGCAGGGTCACTTCGTTACGACACAGGTCAACGTGATACGACACACGTGTGACGTACGAGATTAGTATGTCACTAGTACGTTCACCACGTGTGTAATAAAGTGTAGTTCTGTACACTAGTATATTTCTTACAAAAGGCGTCATGTTCTATCAGAGAATACATTTAAGACACTTTGATATTGATAATTCATTCTTGGAAATATACATCTTTACACCATTGTTTTAACTATTGAAGAATGTAATGTGTCGTTGTTGATGTTTTAGTTCATCGATACATAATAAGAACAGTATTGTCAAAGCTGTCATCCTATTATTCGTCAAACCCTTTCAACATTTCCAAGCATTTTAGTTTATATATTTATTGTTTATGGGAGAACATTGGCATTGGCATATACGCCTATAATTGAATATCACCCGCTAGGATGACCGTATTTGGGGATCTAGAGCACAAATTACTCAATAGTTTGAAGATATATTATTTTCAAATTAATATTCTTTGAGGTGGAAATGATATCTGTTTTTTTAAACTGATGTTTATTTGTAGATTTGAACCATTGAAGGAATTCCTATTTTCAAAGACGAAACATACACACGAATGATATGTGATTGTACTAGAATTTAACAAATAATGTTGGGCAAATTAAACTAATGGAAAAGGTTTGTTTTGTTTTAGTTCACTAATTGATGACATTTGCATATGTGCATGCTTTTTTATTGTTTGTGACTATCTTCATTATTTCGACAGGCACAATGGCGATTTTGTTATAATATGGTGTGAGAAGTGGAGAGGTCACAGGGGCTGGTATTGCTGAAAATACTACGTCCTGAATCAAAAACCTCGTCCTCTGAAGGCTACCTACATATATAGGATGAACTTTTTTGTATTTAGGACGTATTATCTTCAGCAACACCAGTTCCTGTGCAAGAAGTCATAAAACATTCATTGGTGACACTTATTGGCTCATATCCGTGAAATTCATTATGGACTTTCCCAAATATTCTCAACTATTTTGTATTAATTTTATATGACTTATTGCATATCGGAATGGCCCTCAACTTTCGTTGTTGAGTATAAAGATCAATCTGAAATAAGTTTCGGTGGAACTTTTTTTATGTTTCAGGTCAGTGTCCTGAGCACTGGGCTGATTTTAACGATCAGTGCCTGAGATTCAACAATGAGGAAATGACATGGTTAGATGCACAGGTGAGATTTGTGGAGCTCCAATTCAAAGTTTATTCATAGCAGTATGTCTTTCTGTGAAGCAACTCTCAGAAACTTTGCATCATATATTATAAGGGTTAAATGGCATTAAGCATGTTGTTGGAGTCACATTATCTCTAACATTATATACAGTGTTATGTTATCGACAAGTAGCGACTGCTGCTGAATGAATATATATATATATATATCCAATTAATTGACTGTAGGCCAGGATGTGAGACCTGCAAAGACTCAAATTTTAATCCCTCGTAAATAGTTTATTGTGTGCTAATCAAGCTAACCACTTGACATTTACCAATCAATCAACGTCTATTGTACATTGTTTAAGCTACCTATATATTCGCCATGTTGAAAATGCTCCACACTGTTGAAAATGATATCTACAGCAAGGGTCGTCTGAAGTATTTTATTTTTGTAAGTCTTGAAATGTTCTGAATACCCCATTCAAAATATTCCAAACTTTGCTTTTTATCTTTTTATCACTTGAGCTATGTTTATATAAAGTAAATTAATGTTTACAAGAGGATAACTATACTGAGATAAAGTTTTTGATGTAGGGCAAACTGACCTAAGCTCGGACACCACCCAAAGTCGCCCGAACTTCGGACACTTTCAATTTACAGCTGACACAAAAACAAAGCAAATTGTAACACTCCGTTGCTTTCTAAATATTTCTGTTCATTTTCTGACAATACTTGATTCATTTGAGAAATATCTGACAGTCAGGTATATTTTAAAAACGAAATTTAGCAGTAGGTACAAATAACGGTTTCATGAAAGAAATCGACGAAATATTTCACCCCGTGTGAACGTGTACTCCTGAATTTTGCTTGTAAGAGCGGAAGTGTACGCTTATCAATAGCAGAGTGCTATGTTGGAGGCCATGTGTTCAACACTTTTTTTTCTAATTTGCTATCTCCAAACACAGAATTGGGTAATTATACTTTATTTAGTAAAAGTATGGGCCTTATTCGATGCACAGGCCAAGTTATGGCAATAATAAGGCTTTTATAGCTGAAAACACAGTCATGATCGTTACTAGCGTTGATAAATACTACAAATCTGTTTAAAAATGTTTGTTTACATAAAAACGAGAAATATTTGCAAGTTCACATTTTAGGACATGATTTCCGATTCATTTAAGAAGACAATTGCCAAATTTCATTAAATTTTGTCAAATAGATGTCAAGTTACAGTGTCTGCAAGTACATCAACATTCCGCTTGTAAGAGCCAATGCTTTTTGTGAAGTGTCCGCTTGCAAATAAGTGAAGTGTACGCTTGTAAGTTTTGTCATTTTTTTTAAATTGACTCCATTTCACTATTTCCAGTTGGAAAATGAACCAGTATGGATGTGGATGCTGTTGTTTTACTGCAAGAGAATTCCACGTTTTCATCAATCATTGTGTAGAGGAACACTCATTAGAGAAAATTATCGTTAGCGAACAAAAATTGTGTCCCTTATATCTGGGAAGGTGAAACATGTTTTGAAAGATTACAAACTTGACACAAATGTGAAATTCAACAAACTGATTAGCGAAGGAAAATTTCCTCTTGACAACATAGCGTTTTTGCTTTTCATGGATGTTGTTAAATTTATGAGCTGTGGAACTACAAATCAAATGAGATACAATAAAACAGTAAAATCCTTTTGGCTGACTGGGTACAAACTATTTCATAGTAAATTTCTCAGCCTTATGGGAGGGCCGAAACACCAAGGTTTGAGAAATGAGACACTTCACTATTCTCATCTCTGTTGACCACAGCTAAAACAATCAATGAAGCATTCACCTCCTGTCAATTAAAAATTGTTGTTCGAGTCTTAAAACAGTTGTTCAAGGAGCAGGCAAAACAAATCTACATTGGTGAATTTCTGTTCAGATATCCTTGCAGATGGATCAAAGACCTTTCCCCGCCTTTGTTTCACAGAAACCATTTTCTATACCCATTTTGTCTGAAAGACAATTCAATTCTCTCTACAGAACAGTGATTTTATATGTGTTGTCGCGATTGTGTTGAGAGCTATAAATTGAGCGACATTACTGCTTGTGCCGACACTACTCTATGGAAATGCACCAAGTCAGAAATATTTTTTACCTACATATAAGCATTTGAACATTATCTAGAATTAAAGACAATATATTCCTCTACATTTTACCTGCCCATACACATTTGAACATGATCTAGAATTAAAGATAATATATTCCTCTATATTTTGAACATTTAACAAGACCAGTGCAGAAGGTGACGCAATCTATGTTATACACTACATACATATGCGCATTTGAGTATCATCTAGAATTAAAGACAAGTTATTCCACTACATTTTGAAACAGTTTTAAGGCCAGTGGAGAAGACGACGCAAACTATCTTTTACCTGCCCATACACATTTGTACATGATCTAGAATTAAGACAATCTATTTCTCCACATTTTGAACAATGTATAAAGCTTATGCAGACGGCGGCGTAAACTATGTTGTACACTACATATAAGCATTTGAACATGATCTAGAATTAAAGACAATATATTCCTTTACATTTTGGAATAGTTACAATAAACAATACCAAAAACAGATAAAAATATGCATTGTTTTCGGTTGCAAGATTTATTATAAAGCCCTTACAAGCGTTCACCAGTCAATCTTAGCACTTGATTACAAGCGTACCGGCTGTTCTTTACAAGCGTACACCAGCAAAAGGGCGACCGAGCTAGTACTGATGACAATTGATTAATTTATCGTAGCCAACACGATGAAATTTACTGAAACTATGACAATATATGTATAAATGATTATAATATCCATTCATTTATATTTGATTGTGATATATATTCGTTCTTTTGAGAAAATAGTACATGATTACTGCATTGTCGGAAGAAATCTATTTCTATCACCTGTTTTTGCACACGGCTAACTTATTCATGACACTACAGTGCTCATATTTTGCTTACAGTTGACTAAACATATATTATTTTACAATATAAAACAGTTATTTCCAACTCTTCACATTTCTTGAGATATTTGCAAAAAAGCTACACTGAAAACGTAAACAAAACTCACCTCTGCCATTGACAAGCGTACACTTCCGCTCTTACAAGCAGGCTGAGGCGTACACGTTCACACGGGTTGTATTTGTGTGACGGTAAATTTAGTGTGACAATTCAGGGAATGAAGGAAGCAATCATATTCGTTCAAATATATGCACGTACATGAAGAAACAATTAGGTAGTCGATTAACTTTGTATTTTAGTACTTTCAAATTTATTCTTGGGTTTAGAATTGCGATTTTGATAACATGTCAAAATGACCTTGGTTCGGACTGGTTTGACCATGGTTCGGACACAAGTAGACCAAAGTTCGGACACAAATCGACCATGGCTCGGACACTTCCGGCTGTTGAATAAAATGGCGGGAACATTTTTGGTTTCACGTGGGAAATTCATAATGGACAGAAACACAACAAAATAAGATTGTTTTGCATGGTGCAGTGCTCTAATGATATGGCGCCATTATATGCGATGCCCGTATGACGTCATATATTACAGTGACGTCATAGTGGCCGTATCTCCGGTAACCAGTCAGCAAGACAAGTAAAAGCTGCGTTAGAAACATGTCAAGTCCCCAGGCTTATGGAAGCTGTTCACAGTTTTGCTGTTTATAAGAAAAGCTGCCAAGATGTATGACGTTGCGAAATCTACAATTTCTGATCGGGTCAATGTAAATAAAGGCAGGGTTAAAGTGTATGCTAAGAACGGGGTACAACCTCAACTCATAAACACTGAAGAGAGGAAACTGATCGATATGTCCGCCAACAGGGCACTGTATGGTGTTGAAATGATTGATTAAATATTTGTGTTGTGTCACTTGTCGACTCTCATCTTTTGTTTAGCTCAATGTAACAAAGGATACCAAGTTATCTAAATGTGTTACAAATGAACAATGCATATCATATAACTCAAACTGTAGGCCTACCTATTAGGATTGATAACTTCAATGTGTTACACTGTAATTTTTACTAAGCATTATCATATTATATAACGTATGAAAAGAATAACAATTAAAGAATTAATGCACATGTCAAACATTGGTGCTAACGCACACCCCCTCCCGGTCCCCCTAGAGGTTTTGTTTACGTCTACACGTGGTAAGAGTACCGTAAATCATTTAATTATAGCCGAGTAATTACTTGAACCATTACCTGCATATATTTTTTTATTGTTTTTAATACTGTTCGAAATTTCTTAAGATGTATTTGAACCAAAAACGTTAAAATATGATGCGCATCACTTAGGACGGCGGGATAAACACGGCTGCTGATCGATTATGATTACAATGACAGCCTGCTTAGACTCCTTGATAATTTGTATGTAGTTAGTTAATCAATGATTTACGGTGCTCTGATGCATGTGTATTAAATTGTAAGCAAGTAGTTATCAAATGATACTGTACCCGGCCCATGGTAAAGGTGAAATCAATTTGAATAGATTTAAAAACATGTGAGCTATCCTTATTGCTCAGAGCTTTTACGCGTGACACAAAACGTTCTTACCTGGATGTGAATAGATGTAATTAATTATCCTGCCTACTAATTACTTTCAAACATTATTTAAAGTACATTACAGGCTGAAACAAATATCGTACTGCAGTTTAACTGTCATCCTTTCTGTGTCCATGCTGGACTGGAAACGAACTGTCCGAACTTTGGGCGACCTTGTCCGAACCAAGGTCAAAACTGTCCGAAAATTGGGCGAATTGGTATTCTCGCCTAAAACTGCTAAATTACATATTTATTCATATAATGAACGAATATAGTGTTTAGAATTTTGAACAATAATCCCATTCTCGACCTTCACCACTTATTGTTGGCTGTTTAAGAGTCAAATATTGAAAATACAACGAGCGAAAGTGTTTAGATCTGAACACTGTCCGAACCTTGGTCAGTTTGCCCTATGCAGCGATATCGAGGTTTAATGTTTGACCTCTATTTTAGTTTCCAAATTTCATCTATTTTCCTAATTTAGTCGACCTGTGAAACAATGGGTGGACACCTGGCAGCCCCGACCACAGAAACCAAAGACCTCAATCTGAAAGGATTCCTCCAACTGCAAAATTGTAAATTTCTTTCAAGCAAATTGAATGTTTTTGCGCGTCAATCGTGGCGCAATGTCAGAAATCATCACTTTTACCTATTTATTGTCCCTTTACTGAGTCGAATGTAATCAAAATAGCAGTTTTCGAAATCAAGCATTTTCATTCACGATTTTGAGCACCTTCCACAATATACAGCTACATCCTGAACGTTTGTTCACCTATTTGTGTGTCTAAGTGCAAATATCATTTGAAATCTGATATCTTTAAAGCATCGTATCCAATCGAAAACGAAAACGAAAACGATCATTATGCATTTATGTATAAGACAGTTGAAGGTTTCATGACATAATCTAACTCTATACCACATTGTACAACGTAAGCGTGTTTGCAGCACTTTGAAGTGATCAGGTGTCAAACTATCCAAAACTACAGTTTTCATTTTCTTCTGTAAAATATCCAGTCAGTGATCAACTGCATTGATCAGATATTTACTCTTTTATTCGTTCAATGAACTTGCGATAATTTTTTGTCATTTACTCGCCATGGAAATTTTATTTGAAACTTAAGAAAATTCGATTTTTCAATTAAATCAGATGCATTTGACTGTGACAAGATACAATTATACTTATCTTCAGTAGTTAGGATGAATTTATTTCTGACTGTGGTTATATTTTAGGTAAAATTTCTTTGTTTAATGAAGACAGGGGTAAGAAATGAAATTTCCACCAACATGATCCCTACCATGTTTAAAAGGTTGTAAATGTGTGCAGTATCAGGCACCTTTATCAATTTTCACATAGAATATGTCTTATATGTCAATGGACAATTGTGTATCATCAAAAATAATTTTTGAAGAAGTTTAGAATACAAAGAAGGTACACTATGCCGAAAACACCTTGGACTAATAATTTCCATATTTCATAAAATACCAAACATAAAAAACCTTTGAAATAGCAATTTCAGCGCCCAGCGTGTAATTGAACAGATAAAAAAAATAGTATCATTCTCTTGTAAATGAAATTGTGTATAACTCTCAACGATATATATCCTCATCAAGGACATTCAAAATCTACTTTATCCATCCGAATTATTATATTGTTGTAAGTGTTTTATCGTTTTAACCGATGCCTCCCCAGTTTCAGATGGTGCTTTTAATTTGAAAAAAAATTAATTTTACAACGTAGAAAAGAATTGTTATATAGTTAAAGCTTATTTCAAATGTCTGTCTCTCATAATTCTGTTTTGAATGGTTCTGTACATGTTTTAAAATGTATTAATTGTAAAAATGTAAATGTCTTTTAGCTGTGTGCAGAAGTGAGACGTTAATAAACTATTGTCTGTCTGTCTGCAAACACAGATATTTAGCAGGATTTCTCACTAAGAGACTATTTGCAGGAGAGGATCTTAAAATTGCTGAAACAAGAAATGTAAAACCCTATACTAAACTAGTACAGGAACCCACAATATTCACTATGTCAATCTCTTCTATTACTGTTCAGTTAAGAGTCATGTCTGGATTGATGCCACAGACCGATTATCAGTTGGATTTTGGACCTGGGCGTCTACTAGAGAAGAAGTGAACTACACGAAGTGGGCGACTGGAGAACCGAACTATAAGGACCAACAGAGGTGTGTTGCTGCAATGGATGGGGATAATAGATGGAAGACCCAGGAATGCGACGACTACTACCCGTTTGTGTGTGAAATAAAAGCTCAGTAAGTATTTGTCCTGTTAATGTTATGTAATATAATGACAATTGATTGTGACATATCAATCTTAATGCTTTCTTCATATAAATAGTATATTGGTTTCTCTAATATCATTATATTCTATAATTTATTCTTTTTCAGCCGAGGTCATCCCCATACACCTATTATTGGATAGCTGAATACCATATCGAAATCTGCCCTGCTGCTTCCACGATTCACATAAAATGAAGGAAAAATGCTCACATTAACATACAGTTTACTATGCTTACTTTGGACTCAAATGTATCTGAATAATTTATCACTTATCGAAATATTTCGGCGGTTTTATATTTACTAGTAATGTCAAAATGATTGTTAACATACCTGCGACTCAACGAAGAAACAAACTAGAGGTTTCTGTCATCCCCCATCAACTCAAAAGATGTATATCAAACTAAGGCAAGCCTATCATCTCCATTGCTATGTTCTGTCTTCGATGACTTCGTGCAAACGTCTAAAAAATCGGGGGTCACCACTTGAATCTGTCTTATTGTCAGTAACAGTTGTTTCCTGTTTGTAGTTTGACCGATCAGCACTTCTAATTAATGAAGATATAACAATCTGTCTCTTACATCAATAGAATTGAAGCAGGGATAACTTGAAAATGCTCTAACTAAATGGTAATGGTTTCGGTTGCAGCGCTGATATTTTATGGACTCCTCTTTAACTTTTTATTAACACTGTTGGACAGAGTTAATTTTGATTTGGTTTTGGGCACTGCCCTCATTGTTGCAAATGCTGATGTAATGTAATGTAAGGTAAGGTGCTCAGGAGGTGCAAAAGATACCCAGTTAAAAATTAAGACCCGACATCTTGAATCCGACACTTTGATGAATTGTATGGTGCCAAAATGACCGAAATATGAAAACGTATTCTAATTAAAGTTTACAGCTTTTTACTGTTCCATGTATGTGTTGATAATTTCCACATAGTCCCGAAGAAGCAGGTCCAGTGCTTCATTTCCTATTATTCATGTGACTAAAATAACAGAGAGCTGAAATTGAAAAGTATGCAAATGCAAGTGCCCATATAGCATCTTCAAAACACCTACCCAATCCCAGACATTCCCAACCCCAAATAATGGTTAACTGTATTGCATATCCTCCCATTTTTGTTATTGGTATTTTAGATAGAAAACGACTATGAAAAACATTTGAATTGTGTCATTATCATCATTCTATCTTTAGAATGAAATATCTAATTACAATAAATTTAACTTTTAAAATCCAGTTGTTGATTGAGAAAAAATTCAATCCTTCATCAAAGAGTGACAACTTGGCATGTGAATTGTCAGGTCACCGGAAGTGGCCATGATTTTTTTACAAAAATCTAAAAATAAAGTAAATACCTGAACCACTGGGCATATTATCCAGCTTCATTCACCTCCATATTTGCATTCTCTAACTTGAATAATAAGACAATAGGGAAACATTGAAGTACCCGTCCCAAAAATGGGACGATATGCATACTTTATGTGATACTTTCAAAACTATTCATGAAGTTAAAACCCCATCTACATGTATGTAGTATGAATGAGCATAAACAAACTAATACATAGTATGATAGACTATATATTCATAACCTTTCGGTTAAAACTTCTCCTTTATTTGGAAAACAAGCTTTGTATCTTGTATCTTGTATCCACAGAGGCGATAAAGGGAGTACTTTTTAGTAAAAATAATGTAATTACGTAGCTACTGAAAAAAATTGATTAAAGGTTAATAAGCTTATTTAACTTAATAGTTGCCCATGGCATATATGTATTGTTCATTGTGAACGTAGGCACTAGATGTCAATACAAATAAATTTAAATGAATGAGTTGCAGACATTATAGCATACATAATAAGAAAGGGGTTTATAAGCATTAACTCGCTTGAAATGGCAACAATCGACGTATCCTTGAACTTTATTTTGAACATGTTTTACAATTTGATTATCAGTTAATTTGATATCAACGATTTTACCTGAAAAGAAATACATTGAATCTCTAGCACAAGTATCTATAACACATCTCTTCGACATTCTTCTGGTGATTACATGTGTGACAAAATGTCAGTTGTGAAATGCGTGAGGCATGGGGGTCTCTATAATACACTGTTGAATGTCATGGTGACAAGCACTCTTTGTCCTTGAAGTGAACAGAACACGTGACAATTCCGCCCTATTAAAGGCACTGTAGCACGCCGTTCTTACATAAATAAAGTGCTCCCAAGAAAAGGTAAATAACTGGCTAAATAATATTCCTAAATCAATGAAACGTTATGGTTAAGCCATGCGAGTCTATTTCCCTTCGAGCAGGCATTCTAAGGTGTTCACATTCAAATTGTCGCTGGAAGGTAGTTCAAGTAATCTGACTAATGTAGCGATGCCTAAACACTCAGGGTAGAGTTTAGATATGACATCGTGATGGAATGATCAACCGACTTGCTGTCTGAACTCTCAAATTCGCATGAGACATACACATTTACTTCTTACACTGACAAAATACATACAATTATCGGTATATACATGTAGGTCGCGCCATTTTCGGCCAATACCGATAAACTGTGGACCACAGTGGTGTAGTGGTTAGCATACGATTCCTTCAGGGTAATAATTCTCTAGCGTGGCGTGGGATGATAAGCAATTAGCATAATGAAGTATTTAAACATTAATAATCTATGTTCCTGATTGGCCAAGGAGTCGGCATACAAGATTTCATTTTTCAATGGCTTTTAACATTTTGAAGACTAAATAGCTCACATATTGTTTCCCTTACTACCAATGATATATAAATTCATTTAAGGATGTTCGCTCCTCAAATTTAAAGAATTAAACTTTTTTCCTAACTTATATTTTTAAAAAGATCAAAGTATATGATTGAAAAATCAGCATTAAAAAATCGGGGGTAGTGTGGTTTTTTTTCGAGATATGACGCCTGTAAGATAGTGGGGTTTTAACATGGTAGTTTATGGGAAAAAGAGAAAAAAACTGCTAAAAACTTAAAAATACTACATTTCTAGAATTAAACTTTTTTTTTCTTTTTTGATATGTTACAAAGTTCATGTTACCCTACCGAAATCGATGAAAAAATATATATGGTAGTGTGTTTTTTTTTTAAGCTTTGACACAAAATGTACCTGAAAACCCCCTTTTTTAGTCAAATTTAGGCCATTTATGCTGTTTAAGCACTTTTTAGAGGTTCTAAAGTCACATTTTCTTTAAATCATTTGTTTTTTTAAAGCATGTAGATGATGTAGAATATCATGAAGTAAATAAAGATGAGAAAAAATCTTTACTTAATCATATTTCATTTTTGAAGTTCAACCGGAAGGAGCGGACATCCTTAAACTACAATCTATAATCCCAATTGACCAGCTCTTTGGTACACAAGAATAAATTTATATGACGAGAAAAAACGAGAATTGTTTTATTGTGTGGCCCTTATAAGGATCAGTCACAGTGCCATTCTATTTACAAGTTATAATACCCTTTGTACATCATCTGTTGGCATAGCTTATTTTATAGACATCTGTTTGGAAACACTCGTGTGGATATTATTAGGTACGGTCACAGTTCACGGAAGGCCAATGTCCACGTTAGCATAGCATTCATAAAGGCCTGTTTTTAATTAATATACATCACCTTGCTAGTTCGACAAATGTTCAAATGAAACTTGAATATAAAGTAACGAATCGGTTACAGATAATTATTCACAGTTAAAGTCTCAAGCCAAATATTCATATAACCAACTGATAAGGTATATACAAAGGTCAACAAACAATCACTCTATAGATAAGATCCTCAGGTCTCACAAGTAGGGCGATCTAGTCGAGCCTGTAGGTCATTGATTTTTAAAATAGATCAATATTAAGTCAATGTGGCAGATTCAATTACAGCGCTCTCTGGCTGGCTCACTGATCTCTGGCTGACTCATGAAACCTGCATTAATATTCTACTTATGTCACAGAATTTTTTTAAAGTTTTGAAGAGATTGTTCCTTGTCACTTCAAGAGCTCTCAAAACTGTACTTGTTTACTGTGAGATATAGCATTAAATTACGTTGTACAAGTGTCTTTTTAATAAAGATAAATGCAAAATGATTCGGTCTACTTTTTGCGTTGATGAGATGCTTCAAAGAAAATCCAAAGCATGCGATATTTGCACTTAAAACATAAGTAAGGGAAAACCTTCCTGGGCCAATCCTGGATGCAGTCGTACATGTACATCCTCAATTCGGACTTGACAAGTGTACTCCTCGCAAAGAACAATTCACAAAAATAGTACAGGATGCAGACAGTGTGATGTCATTTATAACAAGAGTGATCAGAAGATGACTATACCATTGGTCCCACATAAACTATCAAGCAAAAGAAGGTTTAGCAACCACTTGTGTTCGATTAATTCAATATTTTAAAGAAAAGAGAATAATGTTTATGACACGATACACCTTTCGGCGCTAGTGTGAATGACGTAAGTAGTGACTGGTTTAATTAGTGACGTTGAAACTTATATATATATAATATATATATATGATGATGAATACAACTGAGTGTTATACTTTCTTTTGCACGTCAGGTTAGTTTGTAAAACCCATCTTTGAACTGTATTTGCTATAGTACCAGTTCATTAGGTGGGTTATACACTTGCATGGCTTCATACCGGTGGGATAACAATGTTACAATAGTCCAGTTAATTAAAGCTGATTCTCGCTGGATTTAACCACAATCGACTAACTGCTATAATACAAGTTGCTGTGTAATAAGATAGCTGTATTTGAATCCTACGTTTAACACCAAACCAACCTACATGTACCTCTGTTTTAAGCGAATGGCATAATACTTTGTCAAAATCGGTTTTGTTCGTACATTTTCCAAAATATAAAACAAATTCTTGATTTCTCAAAATTTAAGTGTTGAATAAATGTACTGTGTCGAAGCCAAGAGCCCCCCCCCCCCAAAATAACTTTTTCATAGTCTGTAATTTTCGGGGTGACCAAAATAGAGAATTTAACGTATATCCAGATATTTCAGACCAAATAAGCAGTGAAAAACTTTGATTTTGCAAGTACCTCCCCAAAAATTTAAGCTTTAGGGATGTTGCGGTTCTTGAGAAGGCGAACGTGTTATATGTGAACGGACGACGGCATGAGCTATTTCTGACTTTATCGACTAAAACGGAATTGTCAAACACCAAAAATATGACCTGGTCTTAAATCACTGGACAAACTGTAGTAATATTCAATGCCAAAAGGTTATACTAAAATCTAGCCCGCCCAACTTTTGAACCGTACCTACGCCTATGTTTTTGATAAATAATTATACATGTTTTAAAAATTTTTTATTTCTATTATTTCATAATTAATACAGTGATTCGCAGCGTCAAAATTTAAATGCTTTTAAGTTTCATAACTGTTTGCACACAGGGAAATAAACGTTATAGTTTGTTCACGTCTTGTAGCTTATCTACGTGATAAGAGAGGTGATTGAAACAAGGTTAAGTCACACCTGGCACCCCCACCCAAACAGAACCATAGGAGAGAAGACAAAATGAACTCTCTAGCAAGCACTACTGTCTTTCTTCTGTTTTACCTGTCAACATGTGTAGGTGAGTGTATCTTTGTAGCAAGTATGCCCGCACAAATATATGGCTATATTTAAAAAAAAAGGTTTTTAAATGGGCCAAAACAGTTAAAAGGGGCAGTATCACGTTTTTTCGATGAAATTAGTCGATGAAATGTATTTTTAAAATAATGTCACCAATAGTATAATATCCTTCTCATTTCAGAAAATCAAGTTAAAAAATGAGTGTACATGGTTCTCTAAAGCCATGTGAATCGTTTTTCTCATTCAAAATAATAAATTGTGTTCACAATAAAATGGCCGCCATGCAATTTTTGCTTAATACGCAACACTGTTATTACCACTACAGATAATCGGTTTGTGTAATAAGATGTTTTACCCTCTACAGTAAATATAAATAACATAAACTATCATTATAAATGCGAAATTTGAAAACACAAAAATTGCAAAAAAACGTGCTACTGCCCCTTTAAGGTAGATGCGTTTGTTTTAAATACTACACTACCAAAATGTATACCCCAATTCCGGTCTCGTTGGTATGGTTTTTTGGTTACAAGTGTAGGTGTATTAGCCGATGTACCTACATTTTTTCTGATATACTACACTTCTCTAATATAATAAGTTTTTTGAAAGTTTATTCGGCATTCCGTTTTCAGATGACATATTGCTCGGTTATACTATTTTGTAACACGCATTAAATTCATTCAAGAACGCTTCTGAAAAGCCAAGTTGTTAAATGATAGATTTTCCAACTGTGTTGTCAACATTCGCCGTTTCATTTTGATAGCCTTCAGATTTATTATCAAACTATTTTTTTAGTGCTATTTAATCACAACAAAAGCTAATTAAAAACATTTTCGTGCATGCAAGTATTTGGAGAATTAAAGCATTCGCTATCGTTGCTTGGTAACAGGTACTTTGTATTCTCACGCGCATGACTGGAAGTAAACAGAGCACTGTATTTTAAGGTATCTGATTTTTTACAGTAGCCAATCAGATACAGTTATTTCGCAAAGTTACAGATACTTTGGATATCATATTTAATTTGCAATACTTTTTTATACTTTTTAATCTATGAAACGATATAACAATAATCATGCTGATAGATAGATGAAACAACAACTGTAGTGGTCTTGTTGAATTTATGTCATACGTATTAGAATATTAGTTGTAATTTTCTTAGTGAAAACTCGCGATACTTATTTCAAATATGACAAAGAGGATCAGTATATATCATCAAGAATGTTTGATATATATATGGGGTTGTCAATGGGGTTGTCTGTATTTCTCGATAACATTTTATGAAATAATGAATGGTAGTGTATAAACACCTTATCAAACCCAACACTCGAGCGCGGTTCAATTTGGTTGTGTCTGTATAGAAGGATAAACGAATTAATATAGATTTATTTAAGCTTATTCATTTTTAGAATATGATAAATTATTGAATACAGATAGCTTTACGTACTTGTATTTTCAACACTTTAACAATTTAACCAGTCTGATTAAAATCAACCCTGTTCCGAGGAATAAAATTTGCAGAATTATGCATCTAACGGGATAAGAACAGTATCTGTTCTGTAGATTCCTCTTTGAATGATACGAGTTCGTATCCCGGTAGATGCATAAATTTGCAAATTTTATTCCACGGAAATCCGTCGATTTTAATCAGACTGACAATTACAATTACATGTAGTTATGGTAACATAACAAACTTGCATCTTACGAGTATTGTTGTATCCAGTTTGGTAACCATCATCACAGTGCTTGCTACTCGAGTCTAAATGTTTACACTAAACCGGAAAATAAACGCAACCATACAAAATACAATGTCATCTAATCCACGAGTAATAAACACGACTGAAAAAAAAGAAAGTCCATGTCTTCAGGAGCCAACTAAACTAATTTGGAATATGAACATCAGCTGTTCATATGTCTTAACAACAAGCAACACGTTTAGAAACTCGTTAACAAGGCAGAAGGAGTTCGTTTTTTACAGTGTTGAAACTTTGGTGACGTTTCTTTTGCGGTTGAGTGTACACTCCCTATTTGGTACATTTATGCCATATTTGAAGCTCTTCGCCGTTTAGATAATTAAAATCAAGAATGTACATGATAAGATGCACTGGACTGTCATTCATATCGTTAACATTATGTCTTTGTAGACAACCCATGTTTGTTGATGTAAATCATTTATTAGTTCTTATTATGCTTCATATAATATTTGCATTGTGTGTATAGAATGTAAGTACGGTCCTTCATTTGCGAGCTTTGGTTTATCAAGATCAATCTGAAGTAGATACCGGTGGAACTGTTTATTTCAGGACAGTGTCCCCAGAAGTGGACTCCATATGAAGATTACTGTCTGATCTTTGACGACGAGGAACTAACGTGGTTAGACGCCCAGGTGAGATCTGTGGAAATAGTATAGATAAATGGTGGATACAAAACGAGTTTCCATTTAATACAATTGTTATTAGCTAACACGATAATGCTGTGGTATAAAACGCGAATGTGAGTTTTGATACCAAATTATTCGCGAGTTTGATACAAAATTGTATCATTTGGACGAAAGTTTAGTATTCATGATTCAGTATTCAGTTTCATGATTACTCACATCAAACAAGTGAGATATCCGAATGTGTGCTGGAACTATGATTTCGTCGAGTCATGTGCCGTTGTGACTGCGGCATAATAAGTGTGATGTCAAAACTGTAAAATATCATGATGTCCTACTTTCAGCGATATTAAACTAGTTTAATCTTGAAGCATAAATATTACGTTACTGCATCTTCCACTGGTGATTCATGGCATCTAATGGCGTCACTATATTATGAAGTTCTTCTTTTACAAGGTGAATCTATGTATTCAGTTAATAATAAGGATGCTTATATCGTGCTGAACTCCACAACACAAAGGGCCATGCTCAAAGTGCTACACACATTATAACCCTGGTTTAAGGATCAACATCATTCCTTTTCATTCTCAACTCCCTTTGGAGTATGCAACCTGGGCTACCAATTAAGGCGCTCGAAGGTTATCTGTCACATTGCCTTCACTTCCAAACCAGGTACTCAATTGTACTGCTGAGTGAATAGAGGCACATTTCGAATAACGTCCCTTGCCCAAGGTGACACCATAAACCTCTCAACTCATGTCTCCGTGTAGGCCAGGGAATCACCCTTCAAACTCTCAGTTTTCATTCAGCAATGAGGCGGGTAACCCACCCATCCAGCGAGCCACGCCCGTTGTTGCTGAACTGGTAGCAGTCGACTGAGCTATTCACAGGACCACGTGCTACCAAGGCATTATTTAGTTATTCTCTTATTCCCGCAAATATCACTCAATTCAGTTCTTCTATGTTAACCTCTGCTGCATATAAATCACCTTTTAGGCTAGATAAGAATTCATCATTGGTTGCATAAACATTTAAGTTAATTTATGCAATCAGCGATGTTACTTCAAACGTCTGTTCTCTTACAGTACAGATGTCAGTCGCAAATGTAAATCTGTGTTCCATTGCCCAAAAACGTCACCAGTGTTGCATACTTGCACCGCCGGAGTAGTTTGCGAAAATTACGAAATATGCTCCATATCGAACAAAGGTTAGGGTGCACATCTTGTCGCCATGAGAGTTTCCCACTCAGTGTCACTGTACTCTTTTTCTGTATAAGAAAATCGTTGTAAGTGGCACTTGCAAAAAGGTCACCCGCTATTGCAGTCGCGCGGCTAACATTGTGACGTCAACAAAAAACGACTATGACGTCACGCGTCGATTATGACGTTATGGCAACATGCCGTGGTATCACACGTGTGTAAGCAACTCATTATTCATTATTTAATGAGTGATCTCACCACAGTTGAGTAATAAATGATGATACCGGATGACTGCTGACTCTTAACTAGATGAGCACCGTATTGAATTTAATTAGGAGAGGGTTTCTCTAAGTTGGATAACTTGTACCCGATCTGTCAATTGAATGAATATGTTTAAATGAAATTAATCTGTAGTATATACATTTTATATTGATATATACAGCGTTAACAAGGTGTAAAGTTGAGCATTACTTTATCTTTAATGATTGAATTTTGTTTTCCTTAAATCTAATATATTTCGTATTTTAGTCAATCTGTGAATCATACCACGGACACCTGGCTACCCCGTCCACAGATACAAAAGACCAACATCTGAAAGGATTTCTTCAACTTCACAATTGTAAGTTCTTCTTTTTCATGATGAATACTAACACGGTTACTCATTTTCAGATTAAAATATGATAAAACCAAACCGTATTCACTTTATCTTTTAATGCATCTAACATTGTTGTTTGTAATACCCATTAAAGGTGCAAGAGGTACTGACTGTTGCCGAAAATTGCCATTTTGATGATAGTCGACTCAGTAAACCAACGATATAAAGGTAAAAGTCGGTTTCTGATCGAAAACCGGACAATGCACCTCGTGTGGCGCTCGCCAATTAGTCAAACGTAATTTTGGAAACTTATTTACACCAGAAAAAGGAGAAATTTGGCTGGATAATGTTTAATACGTCTTATTACTGACCAAAAACCTATTGACTTGAGTGACGTCAAACGATTGTTGCATGACGTCAAACGATTGTTGCATGACGTCATGTTAGTGTGACGTCATCTGACCGTAGTTCAGCTGCTCAAACCAAATTACATTTTTAACTGTATTTCACTGTTTTCTTTTCGTTAGTGTGTTAAATACATAATAAAACAATTATGGACTGGTGATTCGGTCAATACCTGTTTTTTATGGACCCGTGAAAACAATATTGACCGCGGACTTCGTCACAATTCCGGCTTCTCCAGGTGACATCCCCAACCCAAGCAGCCACACACTTCTGGCTGTCCTGATGATTCGGTGCTCCAGTTGCCCAGTTCGTGTAGTTCATCCTTTCCCTGGTCGATGCCCAGAACCAGAAAACAGGTCAAAACAGGTATTGACCTCATCACCAGTCTATAATTGTATAATATACTACATGTACATACCAAACTATAGCAAAACTCAATGCTAAAATGTTATATCCAGATGTCATATCTGTCCCAAAATCCCCTCATATACAACACATTGATGTTCTGTAATACATTTAACTCCCCCCACCACTTCTCCCTTGCACCTTCACAAAAATGTGAAACGTTTAATCATAGGCTACGACTAACACTGTCATTTCTCTCTCAGACAAAGACCACAGTTGACTTGATGCAGGATACATATACAAGTTCCACTTGTACATCTCAAAAGTGGCAAGACCTGCAAAGCTATTTTAATTACTCGTACTGACTATTTATATCATAGCTAAGTATTTTACCATTTACAGATATGAATATATTTTATGGATTTGGTTTTTTAAAATATTACATTTTAGTTGTACTTCACACTCAGGATGTTTCTTATTTGTAACGCTTACTTGTACAATATTTTCTTACCTGGTTTATGTGATTAGATGTATAATGCAATTTCTGTATACTTTTATTTGTCATTTACCTGTATAAAGTCTCTCATGACCCATTTTGGGGTGGCTCTGTACTTTCATATACATATTGTATCTGTATTTTATTGATCGTGAGGCGAGACAATAATAAAATATATGTTTGTCTGTCTTTCTGTCTCATACTGTAATGGTACGAATGGGTTTATAACCAGCTGGCACGGTAACGGGACTGATAACTGTTTCCTCTCTCTCTTATGTTTAGACAAGAATCCCAGCTGACTTGATGCACCAGATCGACTCCACTCGTAGAGCTCATAAACTGGCTGAAACGCGGGGCATGGGAAACACTATTGACAACTTTTATGATAATTATGTTTTCTCTTCCGCTACTGTTCAGTTAGGGACTCGGTGTGGATCGACGCGACAAATCAGTTGGATGTAGGATTCTGGTTCTGGGCATCGACCAGGGAAAGGATGAACTACACGAACTGGGCAACTGGAGAACCGAATCATCAGGACAGCCAGAAGTGTGTGGCTGCTTGGGTTGGGGATGTCACCTGGAGAAGCCGGAATTGTGAAGAAGAGTACGCATTTGTGTGTGAAATTAAAGCACCGTAAGTTTTTTATCAGAAATGTTGTGTTGTTCTCAAGACTTGTTTTAGAAATCTTGCTTTTCGTTGAACTAAAACGTAAATTTTTCATCAACAACCTAAGATTACTTTGAAATCTGAACTCTAATCCATGTCTTTAATGAAGTAAAAGTTCATTAACAATAAGGATGCAGCGGTTATATAACCACACTGACGAGCACAAGAAATGTTACCATATTTCAACAGAGTAAAATCATAAAACTGCTGCAGTCGATTTGAATTTTATTGGTAGGCACATGTTTTGTGAAGAAGAAGTCACAAACCCATTCAGAGTGTGGTAATTTTAGTTTTATGCCTGTTAAAATACATTTAGGGTACTGACATCGCTTTTTCAAAATGTTTTGGCCCGAATGTTTCGAATATAATTTTTTAAATATATGTACATAATTACATAAACGGATAATATTTTTTAAATTCAAATATTAATCACTGATCGATTGGCATATGTTTTAGTTTGTCTGGTGATCATTCTTTTACACGTGAGTTTATGATGCCATTAGTACATACGCCTTTATGCGCTGAGTATCAGGTTTGAGGTCCGTTCTATGAGCAGGAAACTGACGAAAGAGCTCATAGAAAGAGCTCATACAACGGAAAACATGTAACTTAACTGACATGGAAATACTTATATTAATGGCGATCTACAGTTAAACAGTTTTAAATCTTATTTTCACCAAAGCATTTCTATCGAAATTTAAATGAGAACGTATTGGAATCAAGCATCTCCAGGGGGTAGATTTCGAAGCTCTCTTAGTGCTAAGATAGTCTTAAGTACCATACAATAACATAGGGCTAAGAGAGGTTCGAAAATGGCCTAGGAATGTGAGAGGGGTATAATTCTGTATCTGTAGCAGAACTCGTCAAAATGTGACCCTTTGGTACAACGATGTTGTGGGAGTAAAACAAGGCCATCTCATTATCAACACATACACATTTAAAACTCATTTGAATTGTTTTAATAGTCTGATTTATCGTATTAGACTTCCATTTATAAGCTTATGGTTATGGTCGTATGATTTCAGAATTTTAATTCCGTAAATATATGTGTGATTCTATGGCAATATTTTATGATAATTGTAATTCGGGTTATGAACTATATGTAATTTGATACAGCTGTAACGACATCATTGATTTTCTTTCTAATTTGGTATAGTTCCGGGATTCATTTAGCAACCATATGTCACAAATAGATCCTGCCGTATATCAGTAACCATTTAGAAACACAGGGCTAGCCTTTCAGTGCATTACGTCTTTACATCAAAATATGATACCAGGACATTGTTGTGTTCAGTAAGAACCTTCAGTGACACGTTCAACATTGAAGGGGAGGAAATGGACAACTGGAATGGTCAGAGGTGACTTTATCATCCAAAACTGTGTTTCACAGGAGATATTGCTTGTGTGAGATCAAGCGATATTTCCTAGGAGATACCGTTTTGGCAGTAGATTTTGCACAATGCCCTGTTACCGTCAACTACATGACAGCACAATGCGTTTACATCATCGAGTAATGACATCACAATGCGATGACGTCAAAACATGACGACGTCACAATACTATTACATCACCTCAAATGGCAGAGTTGTAGGCTACTCAGAGATACACACTATTTTCATTAAAACGTAATAAGAATGATTTTGGATGATAAATAAAATCTCACCCTCGTGTCTTCTGATATCAAATATATCAACACTCGTTGATAAACATAAATTTGTGTTAATTGTTTTCATCCTTTTTCAGCACTGGTCATCCACATGGATCCATTATTGGGTAGCGGAATGCCGTAACGCCGTAACGCCGTTTGCCGTTGGTCCTTGGGAACACATACTACTGAGGACAAATGTTACACTGCCTTTCATTCTGTAAATCTTCCATGTGTATTACATATTAAAATCTTTCCTACGGTTTTATATTTTATGGTGATGTAAAAAGATAGTTGGAATACATGCCACTCAATGGACTCATGTCCTTGTCCACCAGACGAATTGTATCAAGCAAAGACAATTGTCACTGGCGAAAAATGTCAATTTAATGATTCATAGAGAATCCCACCCACGTGTATTCTGATATCAAATATAGCAACACAAGTTGATAAAAGTAACCAATATCCGAACTGTTTTTATCTTACTTGATTAAATTTAACTGAAGCACCTTCAACTCGAAAAAAACCTTAAATATTTCAAGTTTCCCGAGACCCTGAGTAAGTGGCACCCTCGGTTACCCAGGGTTTATTCCGATATAATAGAGAGAACATATATAAAACCCTGGGAAACCAAGAGTTACTCAGTACAGCTCTATAACTCAATACTATGTTATTGAAAACACAAGCACTTGACAAGATCTTGAGTTCAACATTAATGTGAGGAACATTGCACTCAATCTGTCTTTGAACAAATATATTATTCATTTAATCATCCCAATCACCGGTGACTGAAGGCTGTGCAGTTTCTAAAATAAATTTGAAATGTATATAGTGGGGCACTCTGTACTATGTTGAATTGTGGAAATGCATAATTTCATGTATTGTTCATTCTTCTACTAGAACAATTCCATGAATACACGGAAAAAAGCTATTGGTAACCACTTCTGGGTTGAAAATAAAAACGCGTTTGTGCCTTTACTTCAATAATGGACAAATAGCCGTCTAGATACATAATGAGAACATCACGAAAATGTTGCCTTATTATTAGGAGGATAATAATAGTTTAATTAAAATAAATTCGTTGTTACATTCAATAATAGTTAAATCGTAAACATGTACATATATTCATATTATTTATATGAAGTATTCACGTTCAACGAATTAACACGGATAAAAAAACATGGAACAAATATTTGAATTTCAGAATGTTCAGAAACGTTCTGAAAATGTTGTTTCTGAGCACATCTTTTCATCTGATTCAGTTTCATTGAAACGCTATTACTGCAGAAATGAAGGAATTGATTGTTTATATTTCTCGTTGCAGTAGACATGAAGCTAGGTTACTGATCGAGTACAGCTATTTGGTACAGACGCCACATTGACGCATATGTCCTACAGTTTAAAGCAATATTTAAAGGCGCAGTACCATGCTTTTTGTATATCATCTTTTCTCACATTTACCATTTATTGTCAAAGTTTATACAATATCGTTACGTCAGAGGATAAAACATTTCACATTACATTACATAACAATACACCATTACAAGACCCAATAAGCCGTATCCACAGAAAACGGTTATCCCTAATGGACGAAAATGGTATGACGTATAAAGCGACAGTATTGTTGAACTCTTTATTATGAAAGGTAGATTTGTAGGTCTCTTGTGATGTTGAGAGTTCAGACAGCAATATGATTGAACATTTCATCATATTTAAAACCATACTCTAGGCGTTAGGTATCGCTGGATATCAGTCAGGTTAATTGAACTACCTTCGAGCGGCCTTTTAATGTGAACAATAAAATGGCTGCTCACTGGGAAACTATTGTGTCTATACATTTGTTAGTTGTTATCACAACTAATAAATCTCTATATGGGATAGGATAATGATAGTTTATGTCATTTATATTTACTTTAGAGGATAACACATCTTATTACACATACACATACCGTAGTGGTAATAACGGTGTTGCGTATAAAGCAAAAATTGCATGGCGGCCATGAAATGTGAACACTTATTATTATTTCGAGTTACAAAAAAACGATTCCCATTACTTAACGAAACCATGTAGACTCATTTCTAACTTGATTTTCCGAAGAGAGAAGGGTTACTATTGCTGACATAATTTTTCAGATACATTTCTTCAACTTATTTAAGGGAATAAAACGAGTTACTGTCCCTTTAATAAAGTGCGGTAAAGTCATGAGGAAAGGTACAACGAAACATCTACCGTTCTGCTTTCCAGGAGAAGACAAATAGCTAAGCTAGTCAGACTTTTTGCATTTCGTGATACTTCATGTCTTTATATGTAATTGTCAAATGATGAAATTAAATTTGAAAATGGTTATAAATATTGAAGAATAATTTGGAAAGTCAAGGGTAATAAACATGTTCTAACAAGTATCATACAAGTCATTGAGCTCAGGAGTCTAGCTTTTGGGGTGTGACTCGGTGACCCTAGCTCTTTGGCATAACTAAGTGAATAAGAATAAGAAAAAAAAACCCGAACTAATACCAAAAACTTAGAAGTGATAATTGAAACATGTTTACCCTATGAATAAAGAGTATGGTTACAAAATGTTTTATACTGGCTGATTATACACAAACCTGTTTGCACAGAATCCTGACAACATATGACACAAAAAACAATAGAAACAATATTGTTCGAAATTGTCCACAGTTTGCTGTTGAGTCCATATCAGAGCTTTTGTCTTCAATATCCTCTTTGTAGATCTTCTAAGTTGTGGTGCTATGGTTGCAGATATCCGGTACCGCTGAAGTCTACCTCTTTAAAGAGGATTGTTGAAGTTGACAGGTCTGCAGCATTGTGGTGATTATGTTGTTGTCAGGAGGACTGGCTCTGGAAGGTTTTGGCCTCAGGACTGGTACTGAGACTTCGGATTTTGGTGCTGTCTTCTCATGGTGCTGCTCTTGAAGAATCCCAGGCTGGTTCCGTCATCGGGATCAAATTTTCTCCACCAATTAACACAAAGTTTGGCGCCAATAGGCGTGACCATCTTGCGAGCCAACCCCCGCCTGCGTCGTTTATCCCAGGGAATTAGCTTGATGCTATGGGAGCCAACCTCGGACGTTCTGGGGGAGAGCACACGATGAGAGACACATAAGATGATGACGTCATGGAGATGTTTATTTGGTTGTTGCATCATGGTGGTTGTTACATAAATACATATACAGCTGATGATGGTGATGGCGGCAGAGACATAGTGACCGCCAAGGAAGCTTTGTAAGTCTCCCTAGGGGTCTAGTCTCCGCTGGTCCACTCTCCCTTACTATCTCGTTCTATCTTCCTCTCTATCTCTATCTGCCCTTGTCACTGAGACTGGGCTCTATTTAAGGGATTCATAGGACCAATGGCTACAGAGCCCTAAAGCAAATAGAATGTCACCATAGGGTCTGATTGACAATATACTTCCCTATTTCTAAATAAATCAATTGCTGTATTTACAATGCCTAAAGTGATCTACAATAAAGAATAGATAATCACTGAAGCATAAACCATTAAACCTGCAGATGGGTGATAGCCCCAGGTGATAACTACAAGAACAAATGGACAGTATCATATGAGAATTAAACTATATAAGTAACTTGAACATATGATAAACAAAATACATAGGAAAATATCAAATTACAAATAATACATTTATACATGTGTTAGCACTGTGATAATACCAAAGCTGAGCAAAATGTGCTGACAATATGAAGTAATCTCGAAAAAAATACTTATAAGTATTATTTAAATTCACTCAGTGAAATGTAAAGAAAGTAAATATAAAAAACCTGAGTTCATGTTAATAGTTCAACATCGAATCCTTAAATCTTGTTTTTACCTTTTCTTTCATTTTCGATTTCATAATACACTCCTTTCAATTAAATATTTCAATACTTCTATAGTTAAAGAATAAATGGACTTTTAATGAACCATTTTTTTAATAGAAGCTATTGTTCATTTCTACATATAAAGTGATACTTATTTCTGTTTCGTTAATTTGAACAAGAAAATTTTCTCTTTATGTAACTATTTAATCTGTCTTCTTGATAAGAGTTCTTGATCCAAGTTCTAGGACATCTGGTATCCTAACCACCATTACCATTGAAGAGAAAACAGCAATGAATGTTCTTCCGACAGTTTCTGTCATTGTTCTACTTTGTTCATCAATATGTGTCGGTGAGTGTTTGAATATAACAAGTGTGCTCGTTCAAAAGAAATAACATCTGCTGATGTAGCTTCCTGTTTATGTTTTAAAACTCTATTTATATGTATTTGTTACACAGTCAACAGAATAATGTCAGTTGTTGTAAATGAAATATATACATTGCATTTTCATATCATATTTTAAACTCAGCTATGTACATAAAACATGAAACTCACACTTCAGAAGGTAGTCAGTGATTTATGTAATATCAAAGTGAAGGTAGCTGTATATATTTCAAATACAAATATGTATTTAATAAAATGTGATTATTAAGTATAAAAGGTTGGTTTTGTTTATAGGAACATCCAAAAATGTACAGTGCATGAAAAACAAATGTTTAGTATAGTGACTGTCTTAGATCAGTCGCTTATCTCCGCCCACACAAATACCGCATCACTTATGTGTCGCCACGCCAAAACGTAGTACATTTAATTTCTTGTTCTAACATGCTGTATTAACCTAACTTTCAATCAAACTACAAATAGAATTCACGTTGTAAGGTTTTTAAAAAGTTTTATAAAGAAGAAAGCATGTGATAGCAGAGTCATAATTGCTAAATGATAAAGTATAACGTACTTGCAAGTTATTTAGTATAATCTAATGTATAATCTATTATTCAGCTCTCGTTTTTATGAGAATGTGTACTGGTCACTTATTTAATCCAATCAGCAGAGAGTATATCGCTTAAATTGCAAAGTCTGAATTATTTGGATTTACATTCGATACAAACCCATGTAAATGTGGCTACACTTGTTTCATAAACCAGGTTTGTCTATAAAAGTATGAGTTTACTATGTAAGATGGAAGTGTACGAAAGGACGTTTTTTATATAACAAAAATAATTCTGTGGATTAATAAAATATCCGCACTTGTTGTTTCTCAAAGATATGTCTTATCTTGTCCAATTCATATTATGTATATGCTGACTCAGGTGAATTTCGAAATACTTGTTATATAAAACTTA